>BJKM01000173.1:352500-1026631 GCA_015082035.1 Chaenogobius annularis | reverse complement strand
GAGCTTCAGAAAGATGAAACACCTGATGATTTATGAAGAGCATGCGCTCGACATCAGTTTGATTATGGCACACATTGTAATGATTGTTATTTGACTTATGATTGAAATATAATAATTACTTTTATACTGTCAAAATGAACCTGTGGAGAAAGTGTAGATTAGGGTGGGCGATACTGAAAGATAAAAATACATTATTTTGATTATTATTATTTTTTTTGCATTATTTTGATAACAATATTTGCCAATGTTTAAAAAAGGGGGGGGGGGGGGGGGACGTCAGGAATAGGCTAAAGTGTGCCAGTAAATGTTGCAAAAATGTGAATGTAGAAATGGCAGAAATATCACTTTCTACTCTTGTTTGTGAAATTACACTCATTGTTTCTGTCTCTTGTTGAGGTAATTGTTACACATTTTTAATTATAATATGCTTGATATTGTAATTTTGCATATCTTTTAAAAACAACAATTGCAATATTATTCTCCCACCTCTAGTATAAACACATAAGTAATCTTCTGACACTTCTGACACTTGATTGCTCCAGGTTTTGAGAGCCAGAATGAGCATACATATTGTACTGAACCAAAACTTATTATTCGTATTCAATTCAATTAGTCATCATAGAAATCCTGATTGTAAATGTGACTCACATTAGCCGGACATAAGTAGTCGTAGTTAGTTATTGTATGTTTCATCATGATGTAACTGTCCTCAAAGTGTCTTTGTGTTTGTGGTCGTCAGTGTTTGTGGTCGTCAGTAAAGACACTTGAGGTCTCCTGTACTTCAACTTCTCATTCAAGGATATTCTCCTGTTGCAGTCTGTTGCAGAGAGTCACGAATAGTGGCCTAAATTTAGAAAAAGCGTGTTAATTTTTTACTTGAAGCCACAAAGCTTGTCAAGTTCAGCCTCACCTGCTGAAAATTTAAGCCCTGGAGAGGGATATACAGACACTTTTAAGGGGATTGAACCTTTCAACCTTTTTAAATAAACATGCCCTTCCACTATTTGTTTTAGCACTTCTGTCTAAATGTTAAAAAGCACTAAGGAATTCAGTGACTCCCAAGAAGATTGTGTAGTCCATCAGAAATTCAGCTAAAATGTGAAAATGTCTCAGTTGAGGTCCAAGAATAGCACTAAAAGTGACTGGATTGTATAATTAACTACAATAAACGTATTTGAAAGATTACGCTCCCCTTAGTTCTGTTTTTGTCATTTCTGCTCCTTTTGCTGCATTTTGGCTGTTTGTTATTTTATTAAAGAATGTTCTGGAGGTCTTCAATATTCTTATTTTGCACAGCATTAAAACGGATACTTTTGAGTGACAGATAATTGTATGAAATGTAAAAGTTTTCCAGGTTAAACACCGTACAAACATTTTCTGTAAAAACTTTCAAATGTGTTATATTGTGTTGTTTCCAGGTGGTACCATGGCAAGCTGGACCGTACCATCGCTGAGGAGCGTCTGCGCCAGGCCCGGACCCCGGCAGTTACCTCATCAGGGAGAGCGACCGGAGGCCTGGCTCTTTTGTCCTGTCCTTTCTCAGCATGACCAACGTGGTCAACCACTTCAGGCAAGTCCTGTTATTAGACAGCACAGAGTTCATCTGTTTTCACCTGCTTCACCTGATCTACTTTTAGTCTTTGGGAAGAGGAGTCCACACTGAAGTTGCTCATGTAGGGGTGTTTGTGATTAAGCGTTTAATTATGGGCTGAAGTATAGAAGGGGAAAGTTTTAGTGTTTGAAAACCGAAATAATAAGGGAAAATAAATATTGAAATAAACAATTACTCGGCTGTTTTCTATTATTTTAGCAGTAACACATACACCTGGAATCAAAACCGGTTTTATCATAAAGATGGCGCCGTTATTAAATTAAAAATATCGGTATATTTTGTGATTCTTAATGAAAAATACTAATTTGTAAGATAAGCTGGTTACATTTTTAAACTATTATACAGAGAGAGGCTGTCACATCTCTCTCAAATCTGAGAGAAAGTGGATCCACACTACCTCACGTTTGGGAGCGCCAAAGATCTGCTTTCGTTCACATTTAGAAAAGAAATTTCCTAAAGTCAAGGGGCCAAGTTGTCTGAGTAGGTGAGTAATTGAAAAAAATAATCGCGGACTAAAATAATCATTAGTTTCAGCCTTACTAGGAATGAAAATCAAATACAATGTAATAATGTCTCAATAACATTTTTTACTATGAATACCTTTTTAAGTATCAAATCAAATATCAAAGTTGATAACTAAACGTGTATGCTTATTGTACTTTACTTTTGGCTGTTTGTGGGATGAGGATGATCTTAACAGACTTGAACAGGCTCATCAGGAGTGAGTAGTTTTCGGAAGAATCACGGCAAATACTTGCCCGTGTGCCGTTTCTGCCCCTTTCCATTAAACATGAGTGAAAGGAGGACACTGCCCTGGACCATCAGCCTCACCCCAGGGCTGCTTCTCTCCTTCACTGGAGATGAAACCAGACACATCCAGCAAAAACAGTCTGCTCCGTCTGTTCACTGCTCAGATGACTTTGTTCAGGCTGAAAAGCTCATGCAACACTTTTTTCTGTTTCCATCAACTCTAAATGGGGTTATAGTACTTACTCAAATTTCAAAACATCACTGAAGCATAAGTGAGTTCAAGAGTGCAAACGGTATATTCGGGCTGCGCGATATCGGAAAAGATTGCGATATAGCTGTTAATTTCTCGATATTATTTAAATATTTTACTATACTTTCTGACAATATTTTCTCTTGTATTGAAACTACAATGTCCATGCCTAGTTTAATAGTCCGACTCTGTCAAAATAAAAACTTGAACATTGACAAAACCAAGATTAAATCAAGGCTTATGAGGATATTCAAATCTGCCCTTTTCATCGTTTAAAAACATTCATATATTTCTATTAGCTGAAGATCTTGGTGTAAATGTGATATATATATTATATTATTATTGATTATTGCGTCAGGCAATATTGTAATATCGATACTTTTGCGATACATTGTGCAGCCCTACATTATATTGTATCGAAAATGATGTCCTGTTTTACTGGAGCGATGTTTGCCATTGTAATGTTTGGTGGGTACAATTTGTAAGGAAGATTTAAAAATATGTATGTGTATATAAAGTATTAAAAAAAGCTGTCAGGGCCAGACCAAACACGTTTGTCCAAGTTAGAAGTGATCTTGTATAGTAAAAATGGAATATTGATGTTGTTTTTAATATGGAGGGGGCAGATATTGTTAACACGTAATCATCTGAATGTTTCAGGATAATCGCCATGTGTGGGGACTATTTACATTGGCGGACGGCGGTTCTCGTCCCTCTCAGACCTGATCGGTTACTATAGCTACGTGTCCTGTCTCCTCAAAGGAGAGAAACTGCTGTCTCCAGTGGCGCCTCCTGAGGTGAGACTGCACAAGTGCAAGTATCCATGGCCTTCAGCGGGATGAAAAATTAGGACCGTTGCCATAGCAAGTCATACTTTGTATCTTATATGTATATTAGCATCACTTTTTGAAAAAGTCCTAAAAATGATCCTGAAACCATTAAATAGTTTTATTGCACTCCCTAGTCTTAGTTTTATTTTTATATTTTCCATAACTGTAGTGGTGGGTCAATCAAACTGCTGTACTACTACACAACTGAAACCCTATCATCCCCTGCTTTAACCGTCGTATCACACTGATTGTGTAACGGGTTTGTCATGTGTGTTTTGTGCTGGTTTTGTTTGTTTCACAGCCTGTTGAAGACCGGAGGAGAGTAAGGGCCATCCTTCCATACACCAAAGTGCCAGATACTGATGAAATCAGGTGGGTTGGAGTTTCTCTGTCTAAATGTTTTTCTATCGAAACTATTAAATCTGTCACGGGTGAGCCACTAGAGCCCCCTGCTGGTGGGACATTTGTAATGAAATGTGTGTATTCATCTTTGTCTTAAACTCTGAATTTTGCAGCTTCCTTAAAGGGGACATGTTTATTGTTCACAATGAGCTTGATGATGGCTGGATGTGGGTGTCCAATGTTCGCACCGAGGAGCAGGGTCTTATTGTGGAAGATCTAGTGGAAGAAGTGGTATGTTGTTTGTTTCTTTTAAATGTCAGTCACACAAACTTGAGCAATTTGCAGAATGTATTTCATGGTTGAGTTAGGAGCAGCCCAAACCTGTAATACTTTTTCAGGCGATGATATGTCATGCATAGAACATTAGAATCACCATTAGACTGGGGTTCTGCCCCAATAATGACACAATGTATGTGTTTGTCACCAGGGCAGGGAGGAGGATCCACATGAGGGAAAAATGTAAGTCCGGTTACACTCTTCAGCTTATTATACTGCACTTTGTTTTTGCATGTTTAGATCAATTCTGTGGTTTTCTACATAGTTGTAATACTAACAATGCTAGATATAAATTATATTTTTGAATAGAGTGACTCTTCAATGCATTATTTTGTGTGCAGCTGGTACCATGGAAAGATTACCAAACAAGAGGCCTATAACCTCCTCATGACAGGTGCGCTTCTTCAATGGCAGCGATCAACACAATGAATCAAGAGCAACATTAATGTGCATCTTTTTGCCCGAACTCTGCTGTGAGCAGCACAAAACTTATTTATCTACACAAACAAACTGCTGAACCTGCGTTTGTTATTTCAGTGGGCCAGGTGTGCAGCTTTCTAGTGCGGCCATCGGACAACACGCCTGGAGACTATTCCCTGTTTTTTCGCACCAATGAAAACATCCAAAGGTTTAAAATTCTCCCCCACCCCAAACAATCAGTACATGATGGGAGGGAGGTACTACAACAGGTGTGTGAGCTCATCTTCCTCTATCAGTATTTCCCTGAAGTTCAGTTTTTATGTAGAAGTCAGTGTATTTTTATATTTTGGCAGTGTTGATGACATTATTGACCACTATAAAAAGGAGCAAATTGTCGAGGGCTACAACCTCAAAGACCCAGTGTCAGTCCAGGTACGTAATGAGGTTGTTTTCATTTAACGTTATAATTGATAAACCAGCTGGGTATTAATTATGGGTTTGTTCAGCACCAGGAACAAGTCATTAGTGACACAGTGGACGGAAGAGAAATATACAACACTATCAGGCGGAAACCAAAAGATGCTTTCTACAAAAACATTGTCAAGAAAGGATACCTTCTGTTCAACAAAGGTATAGTTCTATTTAACAATAAATACATTTTACATTTGGACTGTAGACGATGTCATAACAGTTTTCTATCATCATCATCATCATAAGGAAAAGGAAAACGCTGGAAAAACCTGTACTTCATTCTTGAGGGAAATGACGCCCAGCTCATTTACTTTGAGAGTGAGAAAAGAGCCACCAAACCCAAAGGGCTGATCGACCTCAGCGTGTGCTCGGTGTACGGCGTACACGACAGTCTGTTTGGCAGGTGAGCTGGCCCTGAAGTTAGTCTGTGAAGTAATTGACGACTTTTATGAATGTTTCTTTCTCCTCTTTAGGCCAAACTGTTTTCAGATTGTTGTCCAGCACTTTAGTGAGGAACAATACATTTTCTACTTTGCTAGCGAAGCTCCCGAACATGCACAGGTAAAGGAGCGACACACAGCACTTTACTTAGAGTCACTGCTTTATTTTTCCCAATGTATTTTAGACAGAGAACTTATTTTTATCTTGTAGGATTGGATGAAATGCCTTCAAACGTTTTGCAGTAACTTAAAAGAAAAAACCACTGCACCTACAACAAACAAAAGGCTAAGACAGGTATACAAATGGGTTCTACATTTAATTTGTATAAATGTCAATATTATTTCCTTTGTGCACCTCAATGATTGTACTACTTTTCAGTTAATTGAATTGAATGTAAGTGTAATGCTTGTGCTCATGTTCCCAGGTGAGCAGTCTGGTGCTGTATGTGGAAGAGGCCCACAAGCTGCCGGTCAAGTACTTCACAAATCCCTACTGTAACATCTACCTGAACAGTGTCCAGGTGGGCAAAGACACACACCCGCGAGAAGGACAGAATCCAGTGTTCACAGAAGAGTTCATTTTTGAGTGAGTCTCACTCTCAACGTTTTTCTTCAAAATCTTTTTAAAATTTCTTTGCAGTCGTGTGCCATTCAAACCTGTTTTTTGTGCTTTTTTTCAGTGATTTATTCAAACGAAATTAACAGATTTGAAATAAGTCTAAGCAACAAAACGAAAAAGAGCAAAGAAAGTGACATATGTGAGTACAGACCTTTTTATATACGTTTTTAAGTGTATACTGCTGCATCTTATACTCTTTTCTCCTCCTAGTGTTTATGCGTTGTCAGCTAAAGCGCGTTTACAAAAGGGGGCAGATGATTGACGAGTGGTTCCCCCTTCAGCTCCCACGTGCCTCTGAAGGGCATCGAGCCGGGGTCCTTACGTGTTCGCGAGCGCGTTACTCCATGGAGAAGATCATGCCCGAAGAGGAGTACAGCGAGTTCAAAGAGGTCAGACTCTCTTTACAGTAATCTGTCAGTATTTATTAACGTTTCTATTTAATATACTTTTATTTTTTTCACATTTTCAGATGATCTTGCAAAAAGAGTTTCATGTGTCATCTACGCTCTGGCTCACGTGTGTGGCCAAGATCGCACCCTGCTGGCCAGCCTGTTACTGGGCGCATCTTTAGACACGAGGAGGCTGAAGCGCCATTACTCAGGACTCTCAACGACAGAGAAATCAAACATGGAAGGTAAGAGACACCGCTGTGAGGGCAGACTGAAGGCTTTTTGGTTTTAAAGTGAAACAAATGGACTAAATCTAACAAAATAATGCCACATTTATTTGTCGCAACTGTCTACATTCACCTCCAAAAGGACTCATTTGGTGTATATTATCATCGGTTTGGTGTATCTGTGTACTTTGCCGTCACTAGATGAGGCCACAACTTTATTCCGGGCGACCACACTGGCCAGCACGCTGATGGAGCAGTACATGAAAGCTACAGCCACTCCGTTTGTCCACCACGCGCTTAAAGACACCATCCTCAAGATCATGGAGAAGCAAAACAGTCGTGTGAGGTAAAAGAAAAAATACTGATAGTTGGTTCTTCTTTTTGCCATTAATGCTTTGGGTTTAATAAATCTTTTATATTTTTTATGTTTTTTTTAGCTAAACCCATCCAAACTTGAAAAAAATGAGGACGTAAATCTAAACCTGGCTTCATCTGCTCAACATCTTGTCCGAGCTGGTGGAGAAGATCTTCATGGCTGCTGAGATACTTCCACCGTAAGAACCACATTCACTAACTTTCCCCCCCCCCTTATATAAATGTGCATCGACCCACCATGTTAACAAATGATTCCCATTCAGGACACTGAGGTATATTTATGGTTGCCTCCAAAAGTCAGTACAGCAGAAATGGTCCACCAACACCACCATGCGGACGAGAGTTGTAAGGTAAACAAACAGAAACCTACATACAACCATTTCGCCCATTTTGGTTTGATTTTAAATGTAACTCAAATGATCTCTTTTTGTAGTGGCTTTGTCTTTCTAAGGCTGATCTGTCCAGCTATCCTCAATCCCAGAATGTTCAATATCATTGCTGGTGGGTTTTCCTTAACTTGTTAAAGCACTTGACTTGGATTTATTGTGAAATGTTTCACTCACACATGTAATCTTTCAGATCCACCATCTACAACAGCTGTCAGGACACTCACACTAGTGGCCAAGTCAGTCCAGAATCTTGCCAACCTTGTAGAATTTGGTGCCAAGGTATTTATAAAAATGAAGTGTGTGTGTGTATATAAAGCATTTATTCAACATTTGTATTCTTCCCTTTGAACAGGAGCCTTATATGGAGGGTGTTAATCCATTTATTAAAAACAACAAACATAGGATGATTATGTTCCTGGATGAGTTGGGGTAAGTCAAGTTTTATTTTGTCATTTCCACCAACACGTAAAAAGTGTTAAATATTTTATCGTTTTTCTCCAGAATGTTCCTGAACTCCCTGAAACGACTGAGCACTTTAGGACAGACCTGTCCCGGGACCTTGCCTGCACTGCATGAGGTCTGTGCCACGCATTCAGACGAGCTGCGGACTCTGAGCAACGAGAGAGGGGCTCAGCAGGTCAGCAACGCATCAAAGACAACAATGGCCTTCACGGGGACATGTGTAAATTAGGATTAGTACATAGGAAAAAGAGAGGAAGCGGTTTTGGCCTGAGTGAAATTCAACAGATACGGTGTTCATATGAGCAGAAGACATGTTATACATATTCTTAGTGTGTGTATATACACACACACACTGGTAGGAACTCAATATAATTTTTTTTTTTTTTGTAATACATTCAAATTCCCAGTAGATGGCAGTATTAATATTAGTATCAAGAGTGCTTCAGTGTTTTAAAATGACCTGTGCCTGCAAGTTTAAGTCTTTTAATGATTTCACAGAAATGTATGTTTCAGCATATACAAAATAAATCAATAGTTTAATAGTTTTTTTGCATTGTTGCTGTGGTTGATCTGTTACTATAGAGTATAATTCGTTGCTTGTTTTCCACAGCACGTGCTGAAAAAGCTACTGGCCATCACAGAGCTCCTCCAGCAGAAGCAGGCTCAGTATGCCATGTCCAACAGCAACAGGTAGTACTGTTCTCCATCTCTGCTCCCATTCTCCCGCCGAGTCTCCAGGGGACCAGACCAGACCAGACCGAGCATGCTCCACCCTCATCACCATGGCAACATCTCCATCTCATGTCCTTCCAGTAGTCACACCCTCATTCTGGTCCACCTGTTGTCCGTTTGTCCTGTTTGCCACAAGAAAGCTATGCAACAATGGTTAAGCACAATCACAGAGTGCGTTTAAAAATAATGTTTTTGCGCATTCTGATTTGTCTTTTGGCTACATTTCATTCCCTTTACCATGAGGGCCAAATTTGAAAAGTGTTGTCTTTTGTAACCCGCTGTGTTGATAGCAAAAGTTGCCAAAGTATGCCCTTCCCCCTTACACAGAATCGGACATGGTAGTCCTCTTTGCCCACCATTCTTGTAACTGGATTATGCTTTTATACTGTAATTAGCGACTGATTTATTTTAAACTTGTGATAATATCTGCAAAGTGCTGAAACTGGCATTTGTTTCATTTTCTTTGTTTTCTAGATTGGAGCAAAGTCTTTTATAAAAGTATGGCTATTTTATATTAAGAATGAATAAATTCTCTTGCTGGAATCATGAGTATATAAGTGAGAAGCTGAATTTATTACTTTTCAGTTGTATCAGCTTTCAATGATTATTGAATCTCTTTGCCAGAAATACTCAGAAACCAAGTTACGAGTTTACAGCTGAATTTTTAAATAGTCCAGACTGTATCAGACATGCATGCACTTATTAAACAGTTTTTTGTAAAATAGTCAATGGAGTCGTCATTTGTGCTCTTCGAGAAAAGTCTACTAAACTACTACATTTTTAAATGTACATTAGAAACATTCAACTATTTACTAAAAAATATTTTATTCTGAACAGTAACTTACAAATGTACAACTCAATACTGTGCATTTACTCATTTTACATCAGATCTTCGTCAGAAAACTCCTGTAAAATTAATGTAGTTAAGAATTTGTCTGATATATATAATTTTTTTTAAAAACAGAAATCTTGTTTACCTCTTCTATTAAACGTGGCTCTTTTGCTATGTGTCCATCTTCTTCATATCCTCTTTTCCGTTTGCTGAAAATACAAAATTATGCATTAGAATACATTAACTAAGCATCGTATTATTGAACTCCCTCAGTTTCCACATGTTTTTCATGGTTTCCATAATATCATTAGTTTTAGTGTGTTGAACATTAGATTTAGAGCCTACACCTGAGCCGAACCCATGTCGTTAGTGAAATGGAGAACATGTACTTTTGACAAACCTATCAACTTTATTTTACAGGACAGAGTGCACCATCATGTCTTTGGCTGCTGCCATCCAGGTAATGTGAGGTGTAAACGGACTTCCACCAGTGAGTCACCACCCCACAGCCTGAAGACCCGAGTCTGTATTAAGCGTGTGGCCTCTGATCCTGTCAGTCCGAGCAAAAATGGCAGTTCTGTGAGAATCCAACTGCCGCATATCTGAAAACTGACCTTCCAAAGCCCTTCCCATAATGATATAGATGTGAGTCACAGGACAGAGACCCAGGCTGCTTTACCTTTTAAATTATGTCATGGTTTGGATGAGAAGGAAAAGGAATCCAAAGCAATTAAGTAGCATTATTTGCCGTTATCAGGGAATTGTAACTGCTTTCCTAGACAACACAAGCCTTAAACCCCTTTATACACTGTTTGCAAGCTCTTCCTTGCATCCATCATTGACTTCCACGGTCTGTTTTTCATGTATGTTGCCCAGAAACTCCTACATCAGATTATATGCTGTTTGTTTGTCACTGCATACTTCTGTACATGTATGTAAAAAAGTAACAAGGTTTTGTGTAGCTAAAAAGGTAGTCCGGACTTTTGTAGGCGGTGTATGTAACATGCATGTGCTAACCCTGATTCAACTTAGTGTGTGGGCCTACTTTCTCACTACATGCTGCTTTAACATCACCTAAACTGGGTGGATAAACATTTATGCATTTGCAGTTCCTTTCTCTCGGTCTGTCATCCATGCACTGACTGTTTTCTACCACAAAAGACATGTCATGCACAGATTTATCATATTTTAGTCAAAGGTTCTGGTCGTCTGCAAAGTCTAAATCTGTGCCTGTCATAGCTTCAAGAGTTTCCCAAACTGTTTACGGTAGCTGCACTTAAGATACCACGGACCTCACTGACCTCACCAAGTGTTTCAAAGACTTTCAAGGACCGCAAACTCAAATGAGCCTAAACGTCTTTTTGAAATGATTTCAATATCAACTATGCTATGTTGTATGGATGATTTAGGTAGGAATGTGCCGTGCTATAGTGTTTTTTTTCATACAGCTGATGTGTTACTTTTTATTTTTCTACCTGATACTGAACCTTGAACCTTTTTGCATCTTAGATACAACTTGGAAATAAATAAAAATACTTTAGTGAGTTGTGGAGGATATCTTACTTGCAGCATGGATGACTGCTTACTCGCATGAATCAATACTTGAATGAATGTTCTCTTATTAACACTACACTGACACATTTCTAAAGCCCATATGTAAAAAGATAATTGAATTTATTCTTTAATACATATCTAAATATACTGCAATAATTTCTAACCGCCTTGAACCATCACAAAAAGCCACCCTTACTTGCTCGAGCTTGTGACAAATTCAGCATGTATCCTCTCCAGTTTCTGCTTGTATGTGATCACTTCTTCTGGTTTTGGGAGTTCATATTTCTTCAAAAGAATTTTCATTCCTATAAAAATGAGACAAGATTATGAGTTCAAAGCTGTCTGCTGAGCTCCACTTCAATCTGTTGTTGTGAAAATTAGCTGTGTTGACTCACTTCTCATAGAATCGTACATCTTTGATAGGTTCTGCTTGTCCTCTTTCAATCCCAGGCATTCTGTAATGTAACTAAGAACACCAAATGCATGGCATTTACCAACTATAATCACTTCAATGAACTGAGATGGGCCTTTTAGACGTTACCTCTCCATGTGAAGTCCAGCTCGTGAGGCACTGCTCAGTATCGCTGTTAAAGCAATCTGTGATGGAGTGAAGAGCAATCCTATATCTGTCAAAGATGCCTGCGTCAGGAAGTCATCCACGTTCTTCCTCAGAGACTCTGGGTTATCCAGAGTGGGATACCTGGTCTGGGGATAAAATACGTTACTTTTCAAAAGCAGTAAGAGAATAATGATAATAGTTGGGTTGACTGACAAAATGTTGCTCCCCATTCTAATGCCAATGGGCCTCTAATTACCTCTACTCACTCTCTCACACAGGTTAGATGGGTCAAGTGCTTTGTCGAAGGACAAAGACAGTATGAAATAACTAGACAGGGATTCTGCCATCACACCTCAGCCAGTGTTGCCGGCCGCAGTATGTAAAATTAAAATGTATTTTTCTACTGAACCTATCTGGATAAAGTTTCAAAAGGTAGTTTAAGTTTAGCTTAATAAGATCCCCATTAGCTCCTGACACACCAGTTGCTATTCTTCCTGGGGTCTTGTCAAATTCATTACATTGTGATGTACCAATACCCCACCCACCAATTCCCCCACACAGGCACACAAGACATGTCCAGCTGAAACTTTTTCTACCATAGACCCCTACTGGACAAATTAGATATTACACTGACTTATTTTAAATAAAATTAATAACAAAAAAAACAGGATAGGATTCAGACAGTCGGGTATTATTGTATACCACATTGTTATAACTAATAAAAGGCTCACCTTCAGGTCAATGAGGAGACCCTCCATGGGTCTGTAAGGCGTGTGGACCACCAAGTGGAAGTTGAGCTGTTGAATCAGCAGTAACTCATATTCCAGGATCTGCTCTGCCACTCGCTCCTGTCCCGCAGGGCTCTCATGGACAAGGTTGGCCACAAACTGACTGCTTGAGACATTGAACTCATCCACTTTACACGAAAGGTACGCGCATGTCAGCCTAAAACACATCATAATCAAATAAAGAATCTTGAGGAGGAATATTCTGAACACAGATTAATTTTAATGTTTTAATGAATTTGATTAGATGCAATTAACAAATCGCAGACTGCAATTATTTAAATACCATAATTTCCCATCCCTGTAGTTTAGATGTGTTTAAATATGTTCTGAAATGCATGCAATTCTTGATGTTTATTGGTTCATATTTCAATCTTTTTGTCAATTCTTCTGGATGCGTAATAATCTTTTTGCAGGTTTTCCAATGCGTTTAAAAGCAACAAAAAGGCAAATAAACTACAAGACATGTTATTACAAAATAAACCTAAAATCTAATAGCAATCTCAGTGCTTGTAATTTGATATTTGTCCCAAAGCATTCAGCCCTAATTTCAATATTGTCCAGATAATAATATAGAAAAACTTACATTATAACTCTTGGATGGTACTCCATGACAGAATTGTTGAGGTAGAATCTTCTGAAGTACATGAGGGCTGTTCCCTACACATTTCACAGTTAAAGAAACGTGGAGCATTTCAAATTAAGTCAAACTTTTAGTCACATACCACAACAGATTTGGGCATGGCAGGCTTGAAAACGTTGCAGAAGTCAAGAAGCCTCTTCTCATAGAGTCTGAATAAAGCATCTTCTTCGTGTCGCTTCAAGAATGTGGACTCACTAACCATAGGCTGTTTCAAGAACATACTGTTAATATGTCAAACAAATGCCCCAATGACACTTAAGAGGTAAAGCTCTTACCTTCACAGTTTCCAATACCCTCTTGCAAAACTTCTGATTGGCTTCACATCTTAATAACTCCAGTTCGTCCTCGCTTTTAAATATCCAGTACTTTATGTGAGAACTACTGTGGAACATCGCGAATCTTTCAATCAAAAAGAATACTGAATGAAAGGAGTGTGTTAGCCTGTTAGCATTAGCACGTATTTGCCTTCTTTGTAAATTATAACACTCTGAATCGTCTTCTTCGTCGATGTCAACACCACCGATGGACAGAATAATACAAATTAAACGTATATGCTGCAAATATAACTGCGATGATAAACTAATTGAACCGTTTCAACCAGTTCCAACCTACTCGTGTCAAAGGAAACACACGTCGCAGAAGAACGTCATCCCTGGCGCGTGTCGGCTTTTGATGACGTAGACTCACGCGCTCCAAGAGTTGAGCGCTTGTTGTTTTTGCAAAGTTTAGTTTTTTCCCCCCGACCATATCAATGGTAAACATTGATCGTAAGTATTGTTTTATCGACATTTGCCAACTTATAACCGTGCAGTTCTTATAATTTTGTTTGCGGGCAAGAATTCAAACCTTAATTCCATATATCATAAATTTAAAATGACTGTCAAATCAGTCAGTGAAATGTTTGGATTCGGGGTAGACGTGTGGAACAGAAATCACATGTTTAGACAGAGCCACTCAACCCCCTCCCGTTTTGCGTACACGGTCATTTGCATAAACATGAGTCATTTATGAATAATAAATGCCCGTGTACTCAGCGGGAGCCTTTAATTTGCATATCACCTCAGATACGCTTTTATTTCTTTAGTGCGACGCTTTCAAGACTGCATTAACGGCGAAACGAAAGAAATGTCGCGTTTACAGGTACGTAGCCATCCCTTACGGCGCTTTCACCGTCTCAATCTTTGCGTTTCTCTGTGTGTCGCAGCGGCTGTTTGTTTTGTAAAACGCATGGGGCTGTACGTTTAGAAATCCGGTAAGCAAGTCTGCAATATGGCTGGTGTCTGTCTGTAAATGCATAAACATGAAGCGGCGATGCATTATTGATGAGAGCACAGCAACGTTTACTGTAGCGTGTGTGCGTGCCATGCGTCATGCGCCAAGTCACGTTGTCAAGTTAGCCAAAAAAAAAAAAGAAATAAATAAAAAAATTACAATGTTTATTTTTTTCTCTATGGCACAGTTTTGACAGATTCGGTGCTGACAGGCCTATTATAAGTTTGCCTGCATCGCACCTTCTTAACCAATTTCCATGTCTTTTATATCACAATTTTGAGGTTTGAAAATTTACCAAAGTTTGAACCTTTTTATTTTGAAGCCACATTTTTCTTTATATGTTGTTATGCTTTATGGCCAAAGGGATAGGCTATTATATTCATTGTTCTGTCAGTGGTTCTCAAACGACTCACACCAAGTACTGACTGAGAAAAGATTTGTCCATATGATTCTTCCACATCTAAACCTGGAAAAAACCACACATTTTTTATTTTATTTTATTTTATTTATTTTTTTAAGATTTTGTGACCGTAGGCTTTATTGATAAGATAGTAGTGTGAAATGGGGGATGAGAGAGAGAGGGGAGGACATCATGTCTAAACCAGGTCTAAACCAGGTCTAAACCAGGTCTAAACTAAGACATGATTGCTTCAGTTGTTTGAACCAAGAATTTACACAAAACAGTAAAAAACAACATTACTGAAGACATTTGACCAGCATGACGAAACATCCACATATCGCTTTATAAAATAAGCATAAAAGCTAAGTACTTTGGATTATTTGGCATAAAATGTAATACAGACACTGTTTCACTGACTATTAGGATATGTTTATGCAGTCTTCAAACCTGTTTTGCTTCACACGTGAACCAATTAATTAAATCTGGGCTCAAACTGTCTATTGGTGCATATTAATTATTTTGCCCTTGCATACAGGCGCCCTGCCCCCCTCTTATTTGCATGGCCGTTGCTGTGGTAACCCAGGGTGGCAGTGTGGATGAGAGACTCTTCCAAGGACGTTCAGGCGGACGCTGTGTCAGGTGCAATGTACTGCTGCTGGGTATTGACTTGTATCAAAATCAAAATGGTGGTCGGGCCTTTTATTTAGAGTATGATGAAGAAAAGTGCACTGATACTAGGCTTTTAGCTTTTGAATGACAATTTTGGATCCTCTGCTTATGATCCTCTTGAATATATTATTATGATTATGATATTTTCTCTCTGATATTGGGGACTTCTCACTAGAATTGTTTTGCCATTGCAAGTTGTCCGTGCATATTCTGTTGAGGCGACACTTTGGTCGTTGATTTCTTGAAAAAATAATTTGTGAATGTATATTTTTCTGACTATTGTGGCACCCCTTGCTGCTTAGTATTATGTAGACTATTATGTTATTTAGAGCTCTCTTTCTGTGTGTGTGAAGGGAAGAATCCAATCTCTTTTTAGTTTGTGGGTTTGAGGGATGATGCCGGATATTTTAGAATGATTGAAATACATCCTAGTGAGAGATGTCTTTGCCCTTTGGAGATTAGCAGCAGAATTGACTACATTTTTCTTTTTTCTTACATTTGTTTGTATTCAAATGTGTCTGAGCTGGTTTTCTTCAGGTTGGCATTAAGCAGCCGAAGGGTTTTTCCTCTCTCCCCTCCCCCTCCACCAGTATCTGCGCCCCCCGACACACACACACACACACACACACACACACACTTCGTCTTCCTCTCTCCAGGCTCTAATTGAGCTTTGTGTCTACCTCCATCTCCATTCAAATCCACAGTCATTTGCATAGAGCTTCCGCTGTGCGCAGGACAGCTCCCCAGCTGTACAGTACGCTGCTAAATGAGGAACACAGACCCACTTTGCGTGATGTGAATACTAAGCAGCAAGGGGAGTCATTTTCATGTTTCCTGAAAATACAGTCTACCTGAGACATGAGGAGGGGAGACCAAGGAGGATAGATGGATCAAACTAGTGTTTTAGTGCTAGACACACTCCCCCAAATGCTAAGTTATTGGTTCAAAAAAGCAATGTGTAAGTGAGATGTTTTATATTTGGAAACAGCTTTTGGCACTTTGTTTTAGAATCTAAGCAAAACTGCTGCATGTTAAAAGGTGCCACATTGTTGTAGAGCTGTCCCACTTTTTTATCATGACAATAAGCTCCAGACGGGGGCTTGTCCCTTTTGTAGTAAAATAAGATGAGAGGATTTAGATGGCATTGTTCTTGTCAAATAAAAATATGAAAATCTGCACAGTTAAAAAAAAAAATTAGAGACTGTGTTAAAGATTTTATTATACTTTCCAGTTAAATGGTTGTTTGTTAATGATATGCTCTATTTTGCTCAAACAGAAACACTAATAGAAATATGTTAATAGTGCAGTGCTATGACTGAGTCAGTCTCATAAAGTTAAGCTCCAAAAGACTCCAGACTGAGGCATTTGAGGCACGCAGATAAGTAATTATGTTGCTTTTTTGACACACTCTAACCACGCTTAACAGAAGGTGTTAAGCACACCTTTAATAGAAAACTCTCAAGCCTCAAGGCCAATTTTCATTTTCAAACATATTGGGAGGATTTGTGACATTTCAGCTCATTTCAGAATTCAATCAAAGTCGTAGCTGTAGGCAGAGTAAAAATGGCACGCTCTTTGTGGCGAATCCGACTGTCCTTGAACATTTCGCTGCATGTAGCACACTCCTCTCCACAGCTGAATTTGGAAGAAAATTTAATGAGACGTTTTAACTCTTACCTTGAATGCAAAATGGGCAAGGTGTTTCGGGGTTACATTTGGTGCGCAAAACAAAGGCTTTATAATTTGTGATTTACTTAAACTCACATATTTTGAACCTAAAGTGAAACATGCAGTACCTCACCGTTGTTCTGTAGGTGTGAGCAAGGATTTGATTTCTTAAAAACAATGGGTCCGAATCTTACCTTACCTTCTGTGTTTACAAAGTCAAATTCCTGTGTCTGAATACGACATACGTTAATCAAAGCTGACTTGCAGGAGGGACTGTGCCTCTTCAATCTCATTAGGCTGGGTGAATATAAACCAGGAATTTAAAATTGGAAACGGTGGCAGATGATATGGGCAGGGCCTTGGTGGATGATTGGTATTGCCAAACCCTAACCATTTTTAAATGTCTGCCGTATAAATGCAAATGCAGTTTCCAAACAGCATCAAAAGTATGCCAAAATTAATGAATTTCCATCCTTGTTTTATTTATGTACTGTTGATTCTTCCATTTTTAAGTGATTGTTTGACCTTAACTAAAATGTCTGGTGTTGTTGCACCAATCACATTTTTGGAAGTGGTTGTGTTGGTTCTAAATGGCATGTAGAGCTTCATGATTAAATGTTTTTCATTATCTGTTTTTTTCATTAATTACTTAAAATGGAATGAAAATTATTGGATGGATGATAGTTTTTAACAGTTTGTGTAAAATCCTCACAATTCCAAGAAATGCTGACAAGAGACACATTATCCAAAAGCAACTAAGCTGAAGTCCAAATATATTTTTTTAATTAACCTCAGATATATATTGTAGAAAGAGAAGGTAAGACATATTTGTCATTACGGTTTTTACGTGCATTTAATTTCTTTTGAACTCTAAAAGGCCTGTTTTTCTTGCACTCCTCGTGGCCTTTCAAATTGACAATGTGAAAGCCGGATGCTGCCTATTAGAGTGCTCCAGCTATAATCACCCGCGCCCTCCCCTATTGTTTTCCTAATTGCTGCTATATCTTTTGTTGGCAAGGAGCGCTTGTTCTAAGTGCGCCGTCGTTGGCCCCTGCTGAAGAAACTGGAGGCTTCATGGGGACTTCCTGGAGATTCCAACAAAAAGCCCTGTCAGGTAGATGAGCCATTACCCACCACAGTCTGCACATATATGCTTGAGGAAATCTGACATCTAAAGGACATGGGTAATTCCTGAGCACTTTCATACATGCACAAATGCCATCATTTTTCATCAAGTGCAATTCGCCCTTCACTTTTAATAACAATGCTCATTAATACATTTTGGGATTCAAAAAATCAGAAGAAAAGACTTTTGAGATGTAATTTTTTTTTTGCATCAACAGCCTAATTAACCAACATCTTTTGTGGCATTTGTCATTTACTTTTATAATTGCATATTACGCTGTCAGGCAATTATTATTATTTTTTTTACAAGTTTCATATTCAAGTGAATTTATCCACTTTAGGTATTTAATTCTGGTTCAAATGGATGAAAAGGTCCTTTTATTGCTTTCCTAAAACACACACACTTGGGTCAGCCAGTGGGTAAAGTGCAGAGTCTTACCACTAGATGGAGTAAAAGCATCACTTTTTATGGAGTTCTTTTTCAACTTCTTTGTTCTTTTAAAATCTGTACTCTGGAAATGTTAGGTTTTATCAAAACTTGTAACAATGGCATACATCAGATTCAGATTATTTGTAGATATACAACATAACATTTTTTTTTAACTGGTGGGAAGTGATGTAAAATATATGGCACTGTGATTGTAAAAATATATTTATGGTGTGCAAATAACATTTACAGTAATATCTTGTGTCTTCCACAAATAATTCACAGGGTCATTATACGCTCATGCTGATTAAATACAATCTCCATGAGGAATCCATAACGCTTTAGATTTTGTTTGCCAGTTAAAAAAAGAATGCTTTTGTTGTTTTCTCTTCCAAAGGCTGTATTCTGTTGGTTTTTATCCAGAGGTGGACTATCATTAGCTCATAGCGGTGTTCGGCCTGCTCTTGTTGGTCCTAGCTTGGCTCCTCAGTACGCTACAATTGGCCTTGGAAAGAGAAAGGCAGGGCTTACGCAGGGCCTGACAAGGAGCTCCTTGATTAACCCATAGTTCGGCCACACTTTGGCTGTGTTCTTTATTCATTCGCCTTGTCCTTTTCCCCCAGAAAGAGAGCCAATAAGGCCCAGCAGGTGAATGTAAAGAAACGCCAGAGGACTCCCCTCAGATCAGCCTTTCAGATGCAGACAATGGGCCTGCCCACCTCTTGTACAGCTGCATTAAAACCCTGATTAAAGCTCTTCCTGTTTGCGATTGATTGAGGATGCAAAGCTAAAACCAACAAAACCATGCACTGCTGAGGCCCGATAATGACTGGGCCCCACCTACAAAGCAGTGGCTTTAAATGATTAGCCCCTTTTGTTTTCTTTGGAGGTGTGTGAGAGTGTGTAAACCACGAGAGCTTTACGACAGGCAGCAGGAGGCCCTCAAACAGATAGCTCCTATTAATCACCACAGAAATGTTTGTGTTTCTTCAAAGATCCCTCTTTGATGACTGGGTGTTCACGGTAGCCTATATTTAAGTTGGCAAGAAAACATGTTTTTGTTCTACAAATCACAGTTGTCTATAATTCAGCATTTAGACCATTTTAATTGTTATTTTAGCTATGTTTTAAGATAGCATTTCAGTATTGAATTATTGGGTCCGCCTGTTAAGAACACTATCTAACGTTGATTTAAAACACGGCTGGTGTTTTTAAAACACTTTTTGCATGTTAATCTGTGTACAATGATGCGTGTGGAGGCTATGTGAGGATGTAGGGAATAATGCGTGGGGAAAACTTGATTGTGAGAAGAACCTTTGCTTCTGCTGTTCTTCAAGAATCCATAAATATTGCATTTCTTTGTTTGACGGATGTTTGACACATCTTCATGTTTCCTCAACAAATCCCACTGTCATTTTCTCTCTTTCGTCAGTCATCGCGCAAACGCCACGTCCTGACAATTATCCCCGAGAAACTCCTGATCAAAAAGCTCCTTATTCTCTCTCAGCGCACACTCTACATCCTTCTCTTCCTCTGCACTCTGCTTATTTGATTCTAGCTTCTGCATATTGCACCACTCATCAGTTCAAATGCAAAAGAATTACATTCACAAAGTGTTTGTGTCATCCATATTTTACACACATTTTTTGAAACATCTATTTGCTGAAGCGCGGTTATTGCAGTGTATAGCGGTTTGCTGCGTTAGTTCTGTGCTTTCTAATGAAGGCACTAATTCACAGCTTGGACAGACGAGGGCATTGTTCCTTTAACAAGGCTCACCATTTACCACAATTATTGTAAAAGAAAATCTATTCTATTCTTTAACTTCAAAATGAGCAGCCACCAGTAATTTGAATTAATCTGTTATCCAATAATTAGATAAATAGTGCTAATATAATGAGATGGTGAATCTGAGGTTCATGTATGATAATTAATACAATAGTAATATTAAAAAAATACATTATTGTGGCTTCGACCAACATCACATGATCTCTCTGGGATGCATGTCCTCCCCGTGTTACCGTGGGTTCTCCCCGGGTTCTCTCCGGCTCCGGCTCTCTGTAGAAAATGGTAGAAAAGGAATGAATGAGTGAAGAATGTTTTGACTTTCCACTCAAATGTAAACTTTGTGTGCTGTTGTGTCTTTCCCTTTGCTCCAGGTGACCCTTGAAAAAGAGGTCTCAATCTCATATATATTTACTTACCTTGTTAAAAAAAAGGTGAATCAAATACAATAATTCAACCCTTAGTATGCACTAGATTTGTATGTTGACCGTGACACAGGCCTGCTGCCATTGATACAGGCTTTGGACCGGCACAAAAATACCACTTAATTCTTAGTAAGTGTGTGTGAGGTATTCTAAAGTATAGTGCAAACTCTCTGGATTCCACAGATGCAGAACAGTGAAGGAATCCTCAGAGGCCACCCTAAGGCGACAGTCCGGGTCTCTCTACAATGATCCTCACATCCCACACATTCATGTCAATAGCAGCTCCGTGCTCTGTGTGTGCTCTGTGTGTGCACTGTGCCCTGGTGCAAACCCGCCTACACCTGCTCTAGTCAAGTCTTCCAGCTCCTCTCCACTGTGCGTGCGCGGGTGTTTTTATGTGTGAGTGTGTGTGTGTGTGTGTGTGTGTGTCGTCTTCCTCCCACTCCTCTGTTATTAGCCCCAGACAATCAAACTATACATGACTCCACCCCCCCACAGTGAGTCACAACCACCCGCTGTCTCACTTACTCCATTGTTCTGTGTAGAAGGCTTGTATCAAACTGTAGACGCACTTCAGCACTTTATTAGGTACACATTACTTTTACCTAGTTGGACCTCATTTTGTGGCATAATGTGGGAGATTTGGCCTCATTATTATTATTATTATCCATTGTGTGTTGCTAATGTTTGATGGTTTGCGTGTTAAGTGAAAAGTTAATTTAGTTGGAGTTGGTCTCAAGAGAACATTTAGTAATATTTTAAAACATTCAGGTGTTGATCTTTTCTATACAATATGAAAGACTTGTGTGAGTGTGGTCTCAGGCATTTAGCAGAGAAGAGTTTTATTTTGACACTGATTTGCACCTTGACACCGCTCTTCTCTGGAAACCTTTTGTTGCTTAGAGAAATGGACAATAGTCATAGTCAATAGGCAACATAATAGTATATACAGTATATGCATTGGTTTAGAAGAGTGTGTTGGTCAAGGTATGACCTAACCCCAACATAATGAACAAGCTCAGAACACACTATAATAACTATAATACACTGTTATGGAGAATAATTTCCCTTGTACACATGTTGTATTTTAGAGGTCATACTGTCAGTACCATGAAGTCAGAAGCTTTAGACAGCCAACATACAGCAGACAGTAGTAGTGTATCAGCAATAAGCCAATGACATATTTTGTTTTGGCCGACCACCAACCAAGGATGGTACTTTACAGACTGCGACCACACTACTCTCTTATGGTGAAACCTGTGCGTGTCAGTATGACTCTGTAAACATTCTGGTTCTGATTGATTAATTGACACAAAAATGCCATATATTTTTATCATGTGATGTAGGGTTAAAAAAATCATCCTTACATATTGGCCCCAAAATATTGGCGTTGCAAATATTGAACCCACTCTCCAAGTAGGTTCAGTTTGATCGACATATGATCTTGTTGCCTCTTAATGATGTACTTGTGCGTCCTAAGTACAAAAATAAAATAAACATTGTAGACCTATGTTAGAGGATGTTTGGTTGTTTTGGGAACTCTTGAACAGTTAAATGAAAAAATACAATCATTCTCAAAAATTCTTCTTACGATAAGACTGGCATCCTCGACACCACCCTCCTGTTCTCGTCTTCGCCCGACCAGCCCACCCTCGACAGACTGTGGTACTTAAACTGCTCAAACAGTCTTGCGTCGTCACACCATCGCCCCTCTGTGACAGCACTGGGTCACGGAGGCTGACAACAGGCTGTGCGTACCGTCAAGCACACACGTCAGCGTCAAGGCCTGCCAGATTGTCAAGAACACTTCTCATTCAAGCCGAAAATATCTCACGGGCCGACCCCTGATCACAATGCTAACGCTAGCCCTCCCGCCTCTTTTTGGTTCCTCCGATCCCCCTGACCTCACCGGATGTGGATCACTGCAGAGGCCTTGACAACTTGTGACATGCCAACACGTCTGGCATCAATGAAGTAGTGCTTTGAATTAAAAGTGTGTTTGATGCTAAAGAGGAGCTAACCTGATTTGATTGGGTAACTTGATTTGAGGATAAAGTGCTGCCGTGTGTTTGGTGAAATGGATCTGTGTGCCATCCCAATGTGCTTAGACTGTCGATAATGGAAGCTAATGGCGTAGGTTCAACGTTAAGCTAATCGGAGGGCCCTGCACTCTTGCCATTTATGTGTTTAATTCTGTTGTTAGCAAATAGTCTCTGCTCTCGGGAATACTGTGTTGAGCCTCCCAAATGTTATTGTTACCTTTTAAAGGTTTTAAAGGTTTTTTTTTGTCATGTTCTGCAGTTTTTTAATAGCATTAGTTATATGGGGAATAGCAACTTATCTAATTGAAACAAAGGTCAAGATACAATCTTATGCTTGTTTTTTTAATTGAGAGGTCCACAGGCAATCGTCTGTCAGTTTAGAGCCGAGGTTTGACTTTGGAGGAAGAAACTTGACTGTTTTTTATGTTAAATGGCACTAATTTAAAGTATGCCTTGTTTATGTTCATGAAATGAACACAAACAAATTAAAATAATAGTTTTTGAAAAGAGATTTTGTTTTTGTTCAAATCATATCGCCCAGCTTTAATTTTTTAGCATGCATTGTTTAAAGAAAGTTAGTATTGATACAAATTTAAGGTATCGATAATGCACTTAAAGAATCAATACATCTTTAAAATGACAAATTTGTCATGAAGCTGCATCAGGAAATCACGAAACACACAATGACAAACTGGTGGAGTACCATTTACAACCATAACATTGTCTATCTATTCTTCTAGCTCTTAAGACTGTTGACATTTAGTTGTCAGGACACATATTTTTTGTACAACTTTTATAAATATATTTGCTGTGAATTACAATGTGTGTACACATTTGTAAAAAAAAAAAAAAAACCTTTCAAATAGGAAATTATGAAATATGCATGTATATGTAAAATATTTCTCAAATCTAAAATATTTGTATTGTCAATTCTAGCCTTGGAAATAGTTTGTTATTGCACATCCCTAGAGGCCACGCAGTGCTAGTCGGTTTTCAGAGGTGAGAGGTTGTCAAAAGTCATACTATAGAGTGCAAACCCGTTGATTGAGCAGAGCTGGCTGCAGGCGAGTTCTAGATAGAAAATTACTTGACAATTACATGTAATCTTTTTCTACCTTTTTATGTGTTTGTGTCTCACTGTTTGGCCAAGTATTTTTCTCAGTATGTAAAGATAGTGAGGTGCCGTGCTCTGCTCTCTTCTTTGCTTCTCAAAGGCAATGTCTCTGAGGAGCAGTCACTCTGCTCATAATGACGAGACACATGAAAGCTAGTGAGGCCGGAGCATAAGGTATAGACGCACCATATACTGCCATAGAGGGTCTCCTCTCTCATTAAAGATCAACTGCTATGCTTTTGCTTAACAAGACAAACTTTTCTGAAGGCAAGCAGAAAAGGAATAGATTGGTAGAGGATACGAGTAGGAAATGCTCATGAATATGATACATTTTTGTGCACAGTATATAAAAAGAATGTATTTCTGTGTTTGACAGACTCCATTTAAGGATCCTTGAAACTGAGAAATTGGAGGACCGTATACTGATGCCAATGTATTCAGCTGCTTTCTATTATAGATGTTTTTAATTGCAAAACATCAACTTACTTGTGCGTCCTTTTTAAAATCACTACTGACCAAACATAATGTATTGATCAAAATCATACATTTAAGCTTTTAGGAAAACGTTGGTAAAAATGAGAATATACAATAAACATACAATATAAATTGACCAAAAATGCTATCTGTAATTGGCATCTTCTTTTCCTTGCCTCTATTGTTGGTGTGTTGGTTGGTTTTGGACTATGTTGTTTTGTCAGGTCAGAGATCACAAGGGGCCTCAGAGGAAAACCCAACGATATCTTGTGCCCCTCTCTGAAATGCCTTCATGAACTCCAAGCGTGAAACGTCAGCTCGGAAGACCCACCCCTGCTGTGCCTTTAATCCTAGTAAGAAAGGCAAGAAGATGGCTCATATGCTCCATCCCTGACCTCCGGGGTCACCCAACACCTTCTCAGAATGCGAGGGGATTAGCAAACTAGACCCTGTGCGTACCCCCATTGTCCCAGTGTGGAGCTGACCCCTCAACCTTACGACCAGGTGGAGCGCGGCTGTGGGTGGATACCTGGGACCGAATTAGCTCCTCTCTCGCCTCGCTAAATGAGGTGTCCTGAAGGGCGCCAGGTAAGACGGGTCACGGATGCTGGACAAACCCCTGCGGTCTTGTACAAAGAATCACCTGCCGCTCGCCAGATCAAATGAACGACTAAATAGGGGGCTCCTCTCTTGTCAAATCTCTCTCCATGAATACTGCGACTACAGTACAACCCCCCGCTTCTGAAGGCCCCTGTACTTCAGCGCCAGGTCTCCATTCGCTCTGGCCATCAGCCTCTTAATTCCTACTCTCGGACCATCACTAAGCACCATGCGCATAATGGACCTATAATCAACCTCTGGCCAACGGCGGCTTTTCTCCCAGCATGTCTGCACTCACGTCGAGCTTGCATGTCGCGCTGCAATGAGATGCTAATTAGCTTTCATATCGACCAGGCTAATCTTTGTGTTCACATTCAGGTGCTTTTAATCCACTCCTTGAAGTTTGCTAATTTACAGGTAACATTAACATAGTGATCTGGGGAAATTATCTTGGGGAAATTATGACGTAGAAATTTTTTAAAGGCAGCAGTAATAACATCTCATTTTGGAATAAGGTTAGGTGGAGAGATTCTACACAGGCTCTACCAAATAACCTCATCAAACTGGATGGCATGACAGGGTAAGTGAGGGGTGTGGTGATCTAGGTGCCCCGACACAATGCTTCTTGTCAGTCATCCTCATTCCTGGGGGTTGAAGGAGAAGAAGAAGAAGAAGAAGAAGAAGAGGGGGCCAGGGATGGGGTGCATGCGAGGTGCAGCCACAGGGCCCTTGAGTCCCTGTGATTGGCCTTAATCCGGCGGCTAATAAGTTCAGAGCGGGGCCATATGCTGCGCTGCTATGTGCGGGGAGGGGAGTGTTGCCTCATGTTACTTACACCAGGCCGGCGCTTTCTCAGGTACTGCCCCCCCCGTAGTCTCTTCTTTTGTACAGGGGGATCAGCCCTCTCCATGCTGTGAATGCTCCGAATTGATTAAACCCCACCATATAATTGTCAGCAAATCCTGGCGAATCATTTCCCATCCATTTGAAAAGTACAATGTGTGTTCCTCTCTTTTTGCCCTCTTTTTTCCCCCTTTCTCACTCCCCTCTTGCCCGCACCCCTTACTCTTTTTTGGAAGTCTCACGTTTGTCACCGTGCGCCTTGCTCAGATTCTCCTGGCATGAGAAGGGAAAGCTAGAGGGCAGGAAGAAGAGGATAAGGAGAGGCCTGTAGCGTATGCATGGCTGGACAGTTGGCCGAAGATGAAAGTGGGCAAAGGGGAGACTCGCTCTTAATCTGCGAGAGTGAGGACCTGAGCTGATAACTGCCTGGGCACAGCAAGGGCCAAGTCTGGGCACAGCATTTGGACAACAACAGGTAGCCAGGGCAAGAAAAGGGCAAAAAAGAAGGGTATACTATTCAGGTCAGAACTCAGTCTATTTAGTTTAATGCCAGGCTCAAAATAAGGGTGTGTTCACACTTGTCCTGGTTTGGTCCTGCTCCGGCCCAGTTTTAGTTCTAATGTAGACTTGGCTTTGTCCTCTTCTATACTCTGTTTAGTCCTTGTCTAGTCCAGGTTTTCAGTAATGCCAGTAGTACCTAATTAATCACTTGTTACAAATGTGACCCCTAAATCATCATGCTCGTTACATTTTGCACTAGTTTGCACTTCTGTCTTGAAGCAACAAGATTCCAAGTGGGGATGTAACGATATGCAAATCTCACAGTACGATATTATCACAATATTGATTTCACGGTGCGATATTCTTCGCAATATTATAGTGAGTCCAACAGAATTTTAGATATACTACATTTTCTTTTAAAAATGCCTTGACAAGCCTTTGGTGTGAACCATTTCCATCTTATTCTAAAGAATGAAAGATATAAAAATAAAATGTATTTCTTCATGTTGTCTGTACGGAAATGGAACAAAGGATCATGGTTTATGTAGTTCCCTTTGGGTTTTTTTAAAAACAGTGCATTTAAGAAAAGAAGCTTATAATTTGATATATATTGTGACAGCCCACGATAATAGTGTTACATCCCTGGGTAAAATTATTCTTTAGAGTTGGGCATGTAGGTCGCATCCGTTTTAGGATTTCCTACCCAAACATATTGTATCTGAGCCAAGACTCCACTGAAAAAAATAGGTTACTGGATAAAAAAGTTTGCCCTGGCTGTCAACAAACATTATCCATTGTATACTTTTTATTGCACAGAGCTTTCTATTATTATGGCCTGTATGACATGTAAACCTGATCAACCATTTGAACTGTTTTTCCATTGGCAGACAATCATAGCCTTAACACAGTCAGGATCTATCCCAAAGACCTCACTTGATACAAATATTTGAACTGAAAGATATATTTGGCCCAGATTCATATAAAGCCTGAGTGGACATCCCCTGGTTAGATTATCCAACATTACACAAGAATAAGTGAAAGCAATAGTGAAAGGCGAGAAGGAAATGATGTCCAGTTCCACTCATCCTGTTCCCCATCTCGCCCTAATAGGAGCACACATGTTCAACAGCCTTTCATTGATCGGAAAGGTCCCTCGACATATCCACCAGACACTCTGACCCCAGTCATTTAACCCTTGACCAGTGCTTCAAGCTAAAAGCATTCCCTATAATAATGTCCATTCATTTAATTTAGTTCAGCCCCGTACATTTACCAATCAGTCAGTGTCGCTTGTTTTTAACACTATTGGTTATTATAGACGAATAGATAAAGTACCTACAAGAGTGAGTCTATGCAATATATAATGATGATAAAACATCAATTCATTGAATAACACAGATTTAGCCAGTGAAATACAATCCACCACAATATTGTCATGTATCTTTTTTCATTATTTGGCTGTTGCCTATAATTTGTTTTTCTACAATGTGCAGTCTTTTACCCATAGATTTAATGGCCCTTATTGGTTCTTGTAACTTTCACACAGTTTACAAGAGTCTGTAAATATCCTCTTTTACATACAGGGGTCATATTGACATACAAGTGTGCCCTGCCGTCATTCACATAACTTGACATTGATCTTCAACTTTGATGCCTGGCTTTCATTACTGCTGAAGGGCATTGTTTGTGAGAGCCATCTTCATGTAAAGTGCTCATAAACGATCATCGGCCATGCAGGCAGATTTATGATGGCCAGGGGTTACAAGGAGACAAGGGACAGGGCATCCTTCCATATATGAAATGATCAGTTAGGCAGATTTGGTGATGGAGGATAATGCAGTGAAAACTTGGATGACAATAGGGAGATTTCTTTCGGCGTGTTGGAGATAGATAGGCCTATATATAGGTTATGGCAATAAAAATTAAAATGTGATCTGATCCCTGGCGATATGTTATTTTGGTGATATCATCATATTGTAATTCACTGAGTTTCTGTTTAATGCAGCTTTAGAGTCTGTCATGGTCTGAGTGAGTGAGTGTGTATGAAGTATGAAGTCTGAGAAGCAAAAATTGATTGTGATAAAATGAAAATCTGATCCTGATTTTGATCTAGACTTTTGCCGTAATGCCCACTTTTAGGCCTATACAGTATATTGATGAAAAGTGTTTTGTAACATTGTCTAATAAGTAAAACAATATCCTATTTATATTCAGTTATACAATACACATGTTTGCACTGTTCATTATATTTATCCTAGTTTTTAACTTTCATTTTATTTTGATACCACCACATGGTTTCTCAACAGGATTTGAAAGTAGTTTGTTTTTCAAATTTTTTGTACATGAACATGAGGCAAACAAGTATCTGCATGATAGACTCCCATATGGATAAAGACCATATATTAACATGGTAATAGTGGTTGTAGCTTGTGGTCAGAAACTGCAGTGCCGCTGGCCTTCCATTTCTATGCAGAATAGTTAACCTTGAGTGCAACATGGAAAATGACAGTCCAGAGAGTTAATTATTGTTTCCAGTCACTGCTTTGTACTGTTAATGTCTTTCAATGCATACCTTTAGTCTCAAACACTATATATTTTCATACATTATGTAGGATGTGCTAACACCAGGAATTTGAGTGGACAAAATGTGTTGCTTAATGACTGTAAACTATTATTTTGGAGCATTGATCCTAACCCTTTGCGAATAACTGTTACAATTGTATGTCTAAGAAAGATAGAACATTTTCAGAGTCAAAAAAGTAACCATTAATCCTTCACTTGTCCATTTTGAGACCTTAATGAAGTCCACTTACTAGCAGGGAAGTTCATTAGGAACTGTCCCCTGAGAATGGTATCGGCTATGGTTTGTGACCTTTGACCTCAAGTGACCAGTATAGTTTGACCCTCGTATGTCCCCTTGTTCCATTAGTTCTGTGAATGGGGCCTTGACATGGGCCTTGTGCAAACAGATTACACCTATTGTTTGCAAATAGGATGACCAGCTGCCACTGCAGTGGCTCTGTCGGACCTGGAAAGAGGATACAAGATCCTGTGAATTGTGAACTCAAGTGGCCAGATAAGTATTATAATCTGGGTGTAATGGAAGAATTATTACAATAAAAGGTGCACTATGTAAATTATTTATCGTTCGCACCCGCCTTGCCTGGAATGTCCCATATTATGGAATTAAATATATATATTGCTTGTGTTAAAGTCATAGTTATCATAGATACCGCATGTTCTATACCTATAGAGCATTTTGCGACAGAACGAGTGCCATGACAGGACACTGAAGTATTCTCCCATTAGAATCAATTCATTTTCAGCTTTATAAATAAAAAATAAACACCCCACACTCACATATTCTTCAACAGTGCTCATTGTAAAACCTAATGGCAGTTTGGATAAAGGAGCTCTTAAAGCGCTCTGTTCTACAGCACACAGAGAGGAAACGGTCATTTCTGCTGCTTCTTTGAGCGCCCGGAGCAGCATACAGTGGTTATAGAGGATAGCCTGTATTTTTCTCCTCATGCATCTGTCCAACACCACCTACTGATTCCAGTGATGCCCTGACCACTGACCCTGCCCTTTAGACAATCTTGCCCTGCCTGTTAATTTTGCAGAAATGTTACTTCCCCAGCAAACAGCAGCATAAAAAAGAACTGCAGCCACAACCTAGGTTCAACATAGACAACATTTCACTACTCAGTGTGAGGGTATTCTTGGTCCTCCATTCTACCTGTATGAAGACTGATGTTGTACAAAGTTTGGAGCTGTGTTGCCAGCTGCTCCACACAATCCTTCAAAAGATGTTGGCTCACACCATCTGGGCTAGGACCTTTTACAAGGATGTAGCCTCCTAAGCTCAGCTCTTACCTCGTCAACTGTGAGACGGTACTGGATCTAACAGGTGAGTGAGAGGGTGTAGCAATGGAGGGAAGGAAGAGGGTGTCTCATTAAACCTGTTGTAAAACAGGTTAAAGTCATTTCATGCCAGTTTGTATCCCTCTCAACACCTTTTTGGTGTGAGTTTTCTCGACTATTCCAACTTTCACCATATTAAATGCATACAGCAGTGTGCCTTGGCCACAAAAACTTACAAATCAGAATTTGTACTAAACTCAATGCCTGGGAACAAGAGTTTTCACTGTTGAATTTCCATTTATTGGCTGATAGCTTAGCTAAACGAACACACTGAACACACAGCAATAACATCTCCATGGAAACCAGCAAGTGGTGGACTCTCCACCAAAAAAGTTACATATTGCACCTTTAAAAAGCACTAATATTAAAATAAATCACTCTAATTCAGGTTCTCCTATGTTTTAGTCTGGCTAATAATTACACACTTTCTTTTCAGGGTTTATCTTGTCATGAGTAAAATATTACAGCTATAATTTGTCAGTTTAGTTTGATAAAAACTCTTTCAACCCCAACTTGTTGTATGTATATTGCCCATTTTCTTTATAAATTGGAGCACCATACAACAACCAGTGCCAATCGTTGTGTCGTTCACCCCCTGCCCCACTACAAATTGCTCTTAACACTTGTTCTCCCCCTGACCCTGCGACGGGTGGCTGGGCTGACCACATCCTGTTCTGACCCACTTCTTCCATATGGAGAGGGACACTGGCCAGACTGAGTGACAAGACACCGCCGGTCAAAGGTTAAATGACCAAGCCTGTTTACAAGGCAATTGGAAGTTCAAAGTGTCTGTAACTCCAAGCATGGTTAACATATGTGTTTTGGGGTACATAATACTAGACAGAGAAATCATATGAAATATGGCGTTTTTGCATGTGCAGAACAGCGCTGTTGCTCCCAAGTTTAGCCTGTGTTCATCTTCTCACATGGTTATGAATCTGATTAACGGTGGGTTTGCTTTTATTTGGACTCTCTTTGTTTGCATAAAGAGGCCCATAGGGAGGTCAGGGGGTCGGGCCGGGCTTGTCAGAGAGCCTTGTGACATTTCTTTCCCACGTTTGGCGAGCGCCATTGTCCGCGGCGAGGAGTCTGCCTTAGCGTTTGGCCTGGGGAGGCGGTGTGGCGTGAGAGGGAGGCCCAGGGACCATTGGACCCACAGCAGGTTCCTGGGAAACGGGCGTAACCAGGCGGGGCCGAGGCGAGCAGGGACAGCATGGGGTCATTTTCCGGCTTGCTGCCCATGTAAAGGGCTTTGGAGCACGGTATTGGCCCCTAGAGGAGAGCTGGTGTGGAGGACCGTACAAAGGCCTTTGTGTGGACAGTAGAGAAAGGCGAGACAAGAATTTAGATTAAAATAATCTAGATATATTCAAATATAATTCTAAACAAAAGCTGTTTAAAAGTTATAATACGTGTTTATTTTATAGGTCTAAGTATATGGCTAATAAAATGTGAGTATATTGCATTTACTTTAGCTCTACTGTATATTTATTTATGCCCATCCACAACTGATAGATCAATATTAAATCATGCATCTATTTTTCTCCCCGATAAGGCGTAGATCTATATTTTAGTTCTTGTACTGCTTGCATGTCATTTGAAGCTAACACACTGAGCTTTTGAATAATAAATAAACATCAGCAAAAATGAATAAATAAAACATATCTTCATACCATTATCACCTTTTTCTTAGTCGACATGCCTGAAAAAATATAACCCACATTCGGGCTCATAATAAGGTCATCCTTTTTTAATGTTGTGCCAGGTCTATCTTGGGGGCCTCTGACAGGTTGGAGGTGCAGTGTGGACAGTAATTTGTGTCTCTCGTCTTTGTTGATCTTGAGCGCGAGTTTGAGAAATGTTGATATGTAATGCACACATGAAGTTCCCATCATAATCACTCTTGTGGAGGATGGATGCAGTTGAGGATCTCTAGCACAGACTACCTTTGGCAGTTAGTGCTAGAGCTGCAAGATTAATCGCAATCGGATGGACATCGCAATTTGAATGGGCGCAATTAGCAAATCACAAAGGCTGCATTTTTTTAAAGTGCCGTAATTTCCTCCACAAACAACAACATATCCTGTCTTATTCCGCACAACATCTGCCAACTATAATTTAGATCTGTACATGCGCTGAAATACATGAGTCTTTAAGTAGTTTGACAAAAAGATTGAAATAGGCCTAGGATAATTGTATTTAAATGTGAACTTTGAACAGAATCCTATATTTAAAACATAAATTGCAAATCTAATCGCAATCGCAATTCTAGTCAGAAAAATCACAATTAGATATTTTTCCCAAATTGGACCACCCTTGTTAGTGCCTCAGTTGACAAATGACAGCCATTTTTTGTCAAGTATTACTCATGTTGCCTTCTTATCTCTTCATTTGAAATATTCCAGGAAACAGTAACAACTATTTCTCGCATTCATAAAATGATATTTAAATTGTTGTTTGATTGTTTCTTTCTTATGTTGCTCTCAATATATACAATTTATGCCACATGATTAATTAAAAAAGTAGGTTTTACTGTTTCTTTTCTGTAAATCAAACCATCAGTCAATTTGATCTCATCCAAGGTGATATTTTCAACCTTTATGAATGTAGCATTCAGCACCAGTAGCATTACATTATTTCAGATGGAGGGCAGGGGCCTGGATAATACTATGGAATAATTATTGTTTTTTTGAAAGAAGTATCTAAATTGATCGACAAATGTTGAATTTCATCATACATTTTTAGGATTTGACTCCAAAAAACGTACCATATTATTCATGAAGCTATTTTGAAAACAATAATGTTACTTTTGTTTATTTTCATTTGTATTAACAGAGAAGACGTTGAACTTTGTGCCAGTTTTTGTTTCATTTGAATAGGCCTGGTAATTACATACAGTAGATATGAACCATAAAGCAAGGTCAACAGATCTTCAATGTAACAAAGCAAATTCTACCATGAAATACATGTCTCCAGCTCAACTAGGGATATTTATTCTTGTAGTTTTCTTATTACTAAGTTAATTAACAAGGTTAATATTAACAGCCTATGTTGTGATCAAGCCTTGACCAAGTGTACAATGAAAAGCATTTTGGTTTGTTTAAATGTGTTTACCATGTGATACAAATATAAAGGTTGGTCTTTTCTCCACGGAAAACAACTATTGCCTTGTGAGTACTTCATTTTGTTTCTCAGGTTGGCTTTTGCAGGTCGTGTCATTGATAACATAAAAATACAATACAATTGTGGAAGAGTTAATAGTGTGCAGTTTGGTGTGAATGAGGCAACAGAACAGTAGGAAAATCACATCAGGAGCGATGAGGTATTTTTGGTTTGTTTGTCTCCAGTGGACCATACTGACTGCTACGGGGTGCTGTGTGTACAAGTCGGCTGAAAATGTCTATTCATCACTTTGTAAGTTTACTTGGGCAGAACACATTACCAGTAGCATATCAGCCACAAGAACCGGTCTGATAGAATCTCTCCACTCTTCCAAATCATAGACAAAACATTGCAATCCACCAGCTGATTGCAGTTATTTTCTTGGCTCTTCCTTTAGTTGAATTGTTTCCTGGCCCTTACAAATGGAGTTTATCAGGTGCAGAACAATGCACTGGGAATGGTTGATTGAGTGTTTAACAAGACAATAAAACATGGAAGCAAAGGGTCATGACTTTTTCAAGAACTTTGTTCCAATTCCATCACACTGAACTTTTGCATCTGAAAAATAACTCCTGTACGCTTCCGTCTCACGCAGTCTTTTTGTGCATACCTTCTTGTCAAATCACTTTGATGAGTGGGAGGGTTGCCATTTTATTTTCAAATGTATTTATTCATGGATCTGACATTTTAAACAACCTCTGCTTGCCTGCCATGTTACAAAGCAAGCTAATTTTCTCCCCACACCATAGATGTTGTGCAGGATTACTTGCTATATAGGCTGTTCGATCTTGTAGTCTCTCTCTCTTTGGCCTGTGCATTCACAAAAGGCTGAACTTGAACTTAGCGAGCAGGCATTAGATTTATATGCATGCCCCTTCTTTTGATGACAGGGTAAATATTCCGACCAAGCGCCAAGGTGCCCCCATCATTACTCTTGTGCCGTGTGTTTGCCCACCAGTTAAATTCTTAGGGGGATTGTTTGGCGAGATGAATGGGGCCAAAGTGCTGAAGGACGTACCGTGAGTTCAGCAAACAAAAGCTGCCCTGATTGGCTCGGCAGCAGCTCATTGCGATGAACGAAGTTAGCAGCGAGGAGGTGAGGAGCGGGAGCAGAGAGCCGTTTGGGTTTTGCCTGTCAATTAAAGGCACAGTGAATGGCTGCGAGGTGCTCTGCTTGCCATCTCAACGGTCCTGAGGATGAGTGGAGATAGCTGAGGTGCCGCTCACCTGAAATAGGAAAAACCCTGTCAATATTCATCTATTTAATAACCCTGAATGTGCTGCTCGCAGGGCCTTTTGAAGACTGTGGGGTCCCTTTGATGTACTCTCATTGTCAGACTCTCTATCTGAAATCTTCGAAGATGGAATTGGTGACATTTTCTCTTTTTTTCATTCATCCAATCCAACCTCAAAGGTTTCCAGCAGTATTTCTTTCGTCCAGGAGGCTTTGTTGTACGGATAGGAGGGGGGCATTCAAGTTGGCGGCAGTTTCCAACTAGGATTTCTATCAATGGGTAATGGAACACCAGGAGATTTAAGCAAGGATCTGACTGACAAAATATAGATTTTATGTAACTTGCTTACCACAAGATTGACTTTTCTGAGAAATCCAGTTTCCTCCTCTCGGTACAAAGATGGTTTGAAGAGGCCATTCAAACATGACCATTTATGATGTTGTTTGTAAATTCAAGTGAGCAGAATAGCCTTCATTCACTATTAATTACCATAGTTGAATGACTTAAGTCTTGATCACTCTCTTTGTTTGAAAGCTGCTACACTCGTTAGAATCAGGAGCTTACATTCATCACAATTTATATTTGCGCTGCATTTGACATGTCACAAATTCAATGGCAGTAAATTACTTTGTGTCATGAAGTCACTTCTCCAAAGTGTATGTAAATATCACAGTAAACAACAAGAAACACCAGCCATGTTGAAGTCTTTTTCACTTTCATAAAAGTACAACTAAATATTTTTTTCCATAGACAGATTAGGTCTCAATGTCCTTATGAAACAAAAACTTTAATAATAACTTTCACACTATTCCTCCTTACATGGTTGAGGAGGTGCATGTTTTCTTTAAGGATTTTTTTTGCCCTATGGACTTTGTTAGCCAGGACAGTATAGGAAGGGGAAGGACATTGCAGCAAACTGTTTAGAGTCGGATTCGAACTCACGACACTACGGGTCGTACACATGCTATCCACTCGACCACCGAGTGGCATAAGGTGATTATGGTAGAGGAGATGTAACTTCAGGCCTAGACCACTTTACGAAAGTGTGACAAACCCAGTGCAGTTCTGACTGCTACTCTGGACCAGTTTGTTTTCACAAGTTCAAAGCTGTCCCTCCTCTGTGGAAGAGCTGTGCAGACGTGGTATGACTGCAGCTCTTGATCCTCAAATATAACAGCAGTAAATTGCTGTGATTTCGCCCTTAAAAATGTCTCATACACTTTTAACCTTTGCATGGGAACTTCAGCAGACATTTCAGCTGCAGCCTAAACCCTGAAACCCTCCCTAACTTGGCCTTTTACTTTACAAGTCCATACAGCGTGTGTACTAAGGTTATTTATTTGAGACCAAAATGAACAATTGGTTGCATCTTTAAGTGCAAAGCCAAATACAGTCTGCTGTGTGTGCATTGTAGAGCAAGCAGTGAGAAATGTCTAGCTGTAATATCTAACAACGTCCCCCATTTTACCTTCTCATATCTAATGGCTAATTCAAGTCTTCCTGTCTTTTTGTGGCTTTGTATGTTATACAGCATCACCCATCATTCCCTCACATTTTCAGTGGGTGCACTTTTGCTCTGGAGCACCTATACACTGAAAGATAAGAGGAAATAAAGGCTCGTCAGCACAATTTGAAGCGCTGCTTTGAAGGTGAATGTGAAATAGTTCCAGTGCACCTCTCTTACTGGTGAAAGAAGGGCCCTCTCGTTAAAAGCACTTTACCTGTGCTCCCTCTTCGGATCGCTACACTCATTATACAGATTTTGGGTTACATTATAATCACAATTAATCCAAGTATTAATTTTAATGGGCATAGTGGTTGAAGGAGGATGGAATATTTTCAACAATAAGTTTGTCAATAAAGCTTATAACAATAACTTTTCAAATCCACATAGCAGATGTATCAAGATGTATCCCTAATTTTCATAATTCAGAACGGTAAATGATCATGTGACATCAGTAAGAAGTGCTGATGTTCCTTCAAAATTTGAATTACTTGACAGCACAGTAACTATTAATGAGCATCTGTAAAATACAAATGAATCAAATTATAGCAAAGATGCGCATTACCATCTGTATACATTAATTATAATAAATGTGAGTTTAACATTTAAATGCTTGCACAGGACCTGACATTGCCTCGGAATTTACTGTGGTGTAGTCAAAAATATTGTATGTGTGAATGTGAAAAAGTTGTCATAAAATATAATAGGAAGGTTGAAAGCTCCAAATCTTTGTAAAATCTACTTTAACTGTACTGCTATGTTTGTGAACGAGGTAACAATAGAGTAGTTCAGAGACGTGACCGCAAGTGTTGGTACAAAACTTAGAACAGTCCTAGTGTCTCGCCACTCTTTGCAAAGAACACTTTGATCCTTTAATGTGTAAGTCTCAGATTCATGTCAATGAGCAGCCTTTGACTCCAAAAACATTGTTTGGGTATTGACGGGGCATATTTCAGTAAGGTATGACATTATTTGTCCTGGTAACTGCCTACGTATGTATCAATGCAGAAGTTTTACAAAAATTATAATATATTGAGATACAGAAAAGAACAGCGAAATTGCTTTGCGCCTCAGAGGTCTTCGTGCTTAAATCCCACATTAGGTCTATCTAAGCAACTGTTTGCTCTTCAAGTCTTTTTGGAAAAAGCTCTTTAAAACTGAGGCATCCTCTGAGAGGCTCTAACCCACTGACAGCCTCGGGCTAAAAGCTCATTTTAAGAGTCATCATTAATGAGAAAAGAAGTAAAGATAGTGGCTTCATTTGTGTTACACATTTGTTTGGAGTATACTTACATGAGCATTGTGAGAGCTGGAGGTGTGGGCCTCTCCCGATGACTGCCTAGGGCAAGAGCGCTCAGTGTAATCCCATGTACGGTGTCTCGGAGCTGCTGCACATGTGGAGGAGCGTTTTAGCCCCTGCAGTGTGCCGTAGGGCATGAGACTCTCCCTCCTGTACTGCTCACACACCAGTGTTTCTAACATGCAGTCTTCATAACGTTAACTGCTTCCGTACCTGCGCTCTGTTCTGTTTTCTTCCGGCTTAAAGAAGGAGAAATCTACTTTCACTCATTTTAATATGAAAGTGCACTTTTGATGTATTTGCAAAGTCTGGATTGGAAGACAGCTGTTTTACTTTTCTCAAAAATTACTGTTTACACCAACTTAAACATATCATGTAGTGCCATAAAGAGACGCATATACATAACCCAGAATGAAACATCACAGGACAATGTTTGCTCATATTTTTGAACCAGACTCAGTTTCACGATGGATTGTTAAATGCATGGCGTACGTTCCTCCACTGCGGTCTGATCAATATTAAAGTGTATCATTATGTGTGCAGCTGGTGCCCAGCGCTCTAATAGAATAGTGGAAATGTCATTGGGTCTTTGGCTGTTTGCTGTGAGATGTGCCATGGCCCATTCCCCTCAGTCTGCATCCTTCTGGCTCTCAGCTCTTTATTATTAGCGCAGCCTGACCTCCCACTGCGTATATCGAGGGTTCTGATGAGGTTGTTGAAGGGAAAGGCCTGAGGAGTGACAGGTGGTCTCCATGATAACTATCCCTCCTCCTCCTGTGTGTCTCACAAGTCTCCTTTCTGATGTCTACCACAAAGCACAAACGTAGATCAATAGGTGTAATAATCGATAGGTCAGGAAGGAAAATTAAGGAAAGGTCAGTGTGATCGATTCTCATATTATTGCCCTGCGACCCCAGTGCTGCTGCACACTGGCCATTAACTATAAAATACGCCATGAGGCCGCCCCTGCTCCATGCTTCTAGTAACTAATCCTAATTATTACTTTGGCTTTGGCTGAAGGATCACTAAATTACATTTTAATCATTTTCCTGTGATGTTGCTATGTTGCGATGGATGCCCGGCCATGACACCTCCTGACCTCTCTCTCCATGAGACGTTTGCTCGTTAGGAGTGATGAGCTGCCCCCCGTTGTATACAGCTGCTGCTGTACAGTTGTCATTACTGAGGGACTGTGTTTTTGATGGCCAGACCAAAGCCTCTGCAGCAGCAGCAAGTTGTAGCTGTGTGCGGTCTACAGCCTCAATTCATGAAAACATTTGAGTTTTGATTGTCTTTAATACTGCAATAACCTCAGTTGTGCCAAACAACTGTACTCATTAATAGTTAAATCATCTACTTTTTTGTTTTAACATGATGATACAACATTGTATAATTATTACAAGAAAAGGGAAATGGGTCCCAATTGATAGTTATCATAGGAATATAATGTGAATCACCATTCTACTTGTTTGACAAAATGTCTGTCCAAAGCTCTGGCTAAACCCATTTGTCCGGCATCTCCCTGAAAGCTCGTTTGCATAAATGTGTGGAGGTAATGATAGTGTGAAATTATGACTGCCTCAGCACAGTTCCCCTGCACTCTCCCTTGCGGCAGGTCCAGGCCTTTGCCGTCCGCAGAAACCATCTACCCTGCCCTCTCCTCATGCCTTTCCCTTTGCCTCCGAGTCTCATTCAAAGGGAATGTGTAACTGAATTTGAAATGGAGTGCCCTTCTTTCAAGGACCACAGCTAATGAGACGTTTTGCCTTGAATTCCAGGCCGGCTGGTAGTGGGGAGAAGACGCTGATGGGTTAGCCCCGCATATGATAGCCTCTGTGTTGGCCAGGTGGGTTGTCCGAATAGGAGCTTCTTATGTGGATAAGCCCTTAGAGTGGGCACCCTGTCCCGGGTCACCTGGGGCTACTATTGTGAACCGCCTAAAGTAGTACAGCCGCGTGATGTGTATATGTGCAGAGAGCAGGCTGCACACCAGCCATTGGCCCCTTTTTGCATACATGAATTAGCTTCTATGGAGGAAAAGAAGCTCATAAGGGTTGGAGAGAAATAGGAGGTGACAATTACATTGAGATGGAGGAGAGACTTGAGTGGTCCAAGTGAGAAGGATAGAGTATGCAGGGAAGGAGAGAGGAGTCAAAGAGATGGCCCAAAGAAGCAGGTATACTTGACAGTTAGTGGTCCGGGATCATCCCAAAGACGCTGCATGGGTGCCATGATGAAAGGAATGGAGGGCTTTGCATCCTAGGGGTTCTGCCTTTAATCAGAGGCCCCGAGGAGAGGAGCTCACAGCCGACGGGCCCCTGGTCGCTGCTAGGCACTGTCATGCTAATGAAAGAGGCACAGGGTGTGAATGGACAGGCTAGCTTGTTACCAGTGTGCTAATTAATGCATGCAGCAGGGTGTGCAAGGGTTTTATGCATTTTAATGAGTGTATATCAGATTGACAAGGATTGTAAAATGGAGTGAGCGGTAGATGTGTTTGCAGGTCTAAAGTGCAGTAAATTATTTGTGACAGAAATTCACTGAAATTGATGTCTTCAGATATAATGAAGCGTAACATAGACATACATTCATAGAAGCTTTATCAGAATTGTATTTGTGTTTCAGAAGATTTGCAATACCACTGACAGTGAAAGGAGTGAGACAAAAAATATTTACATTCAATTATTATTATCATTATTATTATTATTATTATTATTATTATTATTATTAATTCAAAGGACTTCTGGAAGCACAAATGTGTCTTGAATGTGGGCCTATGTCTTCTGTCTCTGCAGCCTTCATTATTTAGAGGCCAAACTGTGTCTGATGATTGACTTTCTCACGACTGTCCCACAATATGTCATGTCCCAGACTAGTACAAAACGATGTACCCCTGTGTGTCTGCAGACAGGCTGTGTGTCTGTTCCCACGCGCTGATAGATGAGGGACGGGTGGACGGCACTGGAGCCATGGCCGCACCATATGTCCTTGCATTGTGGGAGCTGTTTGTGTTGGGGAGAAGATGGCATTGTTGCACGTGTCACTAGGAGCAGACTCAAAGGGCGTGTGTGGCGTTAAAGACCAGGACGTCCCAGTCTGTGACCTTCTCATTTGTCGCTGACCTCTCCCACAGACCCCCGCACCAGAGCAGCGTATTTCAGGACAAGATTAAGGAGTCCACTGCAATTATAAAGATTTACAAGGGACCTGTTAGCTGGATTAGATTTAAAGAAAATTATTATATTGTCTTGCTGCCTTTTTATTGTAATTTTCAATACTTTTTTTTTTAATTCAACAAGATTAAATGTGTCAAGGTCATGTAAGACAAACCGCAAAATCAGTATAAAAAGCTAAAATAATTTCCTTATGTCACTGTAATTCTTTTTGATTACATATGACTTCTTCTACTATAATTGTGTCCATTTTTTAACCGCCACTGCCTACCACATATCATATAAAATTTTATTAGAGCAACCATGCACATTCATCTGTCTATGACGCAGTTGTGAAATATCGCTTGAACGGCTGTGTAAAGTATTTGTTGCCATACAATAAAGTGGCCCTAAATTACAGCTTGCATGTTTTTCGCCCGGGTCCGAGTGAGCGTCCTGTAGGTCACTGTCTCGCTTCACCAGTGCCACGTATACAGCAAAGGTCTCTATATTTTGTTCCAACACAACTGCCTTTCATATCCTCCCCACCCCCCAACCTTGTCCACCCTGTAAAGTGCCATTATAAAAATGTCAAGGGGTCCCTCTCTCGTCCTGCCTGTCAAAATCATGTGCCATTATGCAAATAGCGGCGCAAACTCACACACAAGGATTTACATGGACTATATGGAGCTATAGGCAACTCTGAGAATCCAGATGATTGCAGAATTAATCTCACGCCTACATGGCACATATGTACAATTATGACAACGAGTATTTTAGTGCAGTATCTCATCCCAAAACAGAATATTGTCTATCATGCTTACACTGCAATTACAGATGTTTATTAAAGGTGCACTATGTAACTTTCTGGTGGGGGGTCCGCCACTTATTTGTCTTCATGCACAGTATGGCATTAAACCTAAATCTAACTAGCATGTATTCAATTACAGGTGTTTTCATTGCTATAAAATACTTACTGTGAACAGAGTCACCTCTCCACAGATCTGATCTGTAACCTGGCCTGATGGTGTTTATCTTTAATGCCATGCTGTGGAACATTTCAGGCAAAGCAATAACATCTCCATGGAGAAAAGCAGGTAGGGGATTCTCCTCCATAAAAGTTACACATAGTGCACCTTTAAAATTAAATAAGTAATATAAATATTGTAACATTATTATTTGTCCATGTAAACAGAAGTCTAATCTCTCTTAATGTTATATTTTTTATTCTGAAGTGGAGTTTAAATTAGAAGTGACATTTAGACAAAATGAACATTCCCTTTGCACAAGTCTTATCAGACCTATATTTAAATAATAAATATATTTCCATCTGACATCTTCAGTGAAGTGAATTTTGCCCATTGATACTTTATATTGAAGAAAATCTCCACAAATGTCTGTCTCCATGTCAGCACCTCTTTAAAACTGAATCGGCTCTCACTGACTATTAGGAAGGATGTGAAAATGTCTATCTTTTTACATTTCTTAACTCTCTTTTTTCTATGAATTGCAGAGCCTGAAGTGGTTTTTGTCGCCTTGTAGGGAAGTGGTGTGTGAGAAAAGCTGCAAAGTGGGACATAAGAAGCAGAAATATGTCTCTTTTTTTCCTGTTGAAAAGCTTAACCTGAAGAAGAGGTCAAGTTCAAACCTATAACATTCCATTTGGAAAGTGGCTCATTACAACAATCATTTGCCTTGGCATTTTCATCTTACACAGGACTGAGAGGTTTCTTTTCTAGGTTACCTGTACAGAACTTACCAGATAGCTTCAAGTATTTTGTTTTGACATCTTTGGTTTGAAATAAATAGTTTGTACAAAGAAAACCCATGCCAAAAAATTCTGTTTAAACATTTCATTATATCATATAATGCTGGTTATTATTGAGGCGCTAAAGGGAAAAAATATGTATTGAACATTTTCCTTTCTATAAAACTCAAGTTTGAGTGAGATTCTTGCTGACATTTCTTGCTATGTGCTCTGTATGTGACGATCTGGACACACATGTAAAGCAAGTCGAGAAATGGGTCCTGTCCGTGTCGTACGAAGAAATGCAAATGGAAAAATGTACCATAATATTGTTGATGGACTGGTCAAGGTCATAGTGGTGGTCAGCACAATTGTACCAGGTCCAATCATTGCTTTGAACTCTTTCTAAACAAAGTGAAAAATGCTTGGCAGACATGTTTTTTTTTATTCACAATGCGAGCAGAAAGCAACGGAGGAAATACTCGCATGTGCAGAGAAAACCTCAATGCCCGCTGATGCTATTTTAATTAAATAGTTGCTAGGTTACATATGCAGAGGTGGGTGGCGTGGCACAGACTCTGGGGTGAACCAATTGTGTGCGCGCATGTGTGTGAGCGTGTGAGTGTGTGAGGGGACATATCCCTGAACAATGAAAGCACATCCCTGTTTTTTTTTTTCTTCTTCTTTCATACCCCAAACCAAATCTATAATAAGGATTTCAAATGTGGGACATATTGACATGGAATGCATTGAGAATGATTTTACGCCTCCTAAAATCCTCTGCCTATATTTGTCAGTGGTTTTCATTTTTGGCAGCTACATCACAGAGAGACCGGGGGAAGTCCTCTTTCATCTGTGTGGCTTATAACGACGGCCATTGCCACATTGCACCCTGGGACGCCAGAGAGCAAAGAAAGCCAAAGAACAGTCTGCTTTAGTGTCACTTTTTTTTTTTCGCAAACCATATATCAAAAGACCATGACAATTGTGGCGGCAGTTATTATTATTTGTATATTTTTTTGGTATTCTTTGGTAATTTAAATGTTCTTTTTTTTTTTTTTGGCAGTTATCTTTTTCCAAAAATGTCCCATCTGATGCTACTACTGTTTCCCATTTACAGTGCCATTTTGGATTGTAGCGGTGTGCATTAAAATTTAATATCCACAGTACTTTACACAGCTGTTCATATTTTAATAAAAGAAGAATGTTGTATTATTCCGGCGACAGACAGTCATAGTATTGTCTCTTTATTTCCATGAACTCCAGTTAGATTCGGGCTCAAGGGTTCCATGAGCGAATTCACACATTAATGAGATTTTTTTTTTTTTTACTGTTTTCCTTTATTCAACAGAAACAGGAACTGGAAATCATAGCGGTGTAAATGGGAATTAATTGCAGTGTGTTCTCGTCGGCCTGTGTATTGGGCAGTCGGGTATATATTTGTTGGACCTTTGGACTCGGTCATCAACATTCATTCTACATCTTTGAGACGAGAAATGATGGAGCTTATAGGAGTTGACTAATGTGCCGAATTATTCTTTGAAAATGCAGAGGTTTGACTCTTTTCTTTCCCCAACACATCGTCTGCTTCCCTAACTATCTTCTTTACCTTCTTCCTTGCCACGAGATAATGCCGTACTTTCCTGTTATGCATTGTAGAAAATGAATGATGCTTGCTGTTCTGGCTTAATATGCATTCCCCACCGTCAATAATAGTCTTTTGTAGCAAGAATAAAAGAAACGCCTTCAAAAGAAAGACAGCATTTTTAAATTATTCCTGTCCTAATACGCTAAAAGTGATGTATAATTCTCACTCTTTCATTAGAAACAAAATTGATGATGAAAGAGCTGTGCATTTTTGTATCGCTGCTCCTTCTTCACACATTCTGCAGTGAAATATGGCCAAGGAGAAAAAAAATAAGTTGCACTGAGTTTCCGCTTTCGTGTGTACGGTGGAGACGACGTTGAAAAATGCCACACACACACACAAATAATTTAGAAAACGCCTTGTGCAAAAACGTCCGCTTGATGCGTAAGTGCGGATGGCATGTTGTGGTCAAATACCTGCACTGCCTCTCGGTCCTGGCTCGTATCCCGGGGGACTGCGCTGACCCTCCTCGGTGGTCACCCCGCGTGCCGACGGGTCGAAAGCCAACGGTCAAAGGTCACGCCCGGTCGCAAGATCAAACAAGCAATGAGGTCTCTGGACAAGCTCATGATTTTGTTACGATGAAGGGAAGCTGAATTGTGTTTGCCAAATGCACCGCTGTTGAAAATGAGGTAATTGGTAGGGGAATTTAGCAGCAACGTGTTCATCTGTTAATGCGGTCACGAAGGATTATTTTAGTAGTCGACTAGTCTGCGATTAGATGACTAGTAAAACGGTTATTTCTGTTGTACATGAATGTGATTTTTTAACACATTTTTAACCAAGTAAAGGTTGAAATATGGTGACTGAACGCTTCTAAGTGTAATATTGATTACGATCGGAAATAGTTGATTCTTTTTGGATATTTCTATGTAATAATGCCACGGTTTTCTTTTAGAAAAGGTCTCTTTATTATGGACTAGTCACAGTTAGTCGATTAATCGTTGCAGCTCTACCATTTATGTATAAATAATGTATAATCGCCTTTCTATTTTGGGATGCGTTTGTTTAACTAAATTGTCTTACCATACACAATTTTGGTCCTGAATGATTTCAGTAGTTTGGATCTTTATTTGTATTCTGCGATACTAAAGCATAAAGACTGGCCAAGTTCACAATATCATAGGCCCTTTTGTGTGTTTACTTTATTTTTGAGCTTTGTTTTTAATGTTTTCTTTTTTTCTTGGTTGTCCTGTCAAAATGGCACAATGCAAAAGTTAAATTAAAGTATTATTTATTTGTCGTCAAAAGTAAATTCCTATCTCTTGTCAATTTCAGCTTTTTGGAACATTTAGTTATTAAGCTCTCTTTTCCTTCGCTACAAACACATTTCTTATTTATTAAAGATATTGTTGTCATATTTAAACTCACAATACCCCCTAATTGAACCAAATGTCTTCCTGCATCTCGAATAATGTCGACAATTTGCGGCGTTCCTTTCAATCAGGCTTACATTTCCTGTGAGCGGGCGTGATATGCCTGGTGTTAATTAGGAACATAGGGTGCCTTTAAATCAATGTATATGAGAACTGTGGGGCTGAAGTGCTGTGCGAATGCTATGTGCATCATCAGCCTAATATAACATAATGCAATAAATGAAGTCTTCCAGACCTGAGGCACGCTAAACAATAAGATCCCTCCGCGACATGAGATCAACCGTGTTTGTTTGAGAAGCACAAAGGAAGTAGTTAGACTATAGGGCTACGTTTGTTACAGCTTTAATTCTATCTTTTGCAAAAGCAAGCAGAACCAAACAAAGAAAATGTGAGCTTTTGTCACAGTTCAAACCTCTATGTTTGTCATTACTTGAATTATTTCATGCTTTTTTATTTTTGCTATGACATTTATGGAAAGACATGCTCCAAATGTTTCTTTTTTTTTTTTTTAAACAGATGAACAAACACACAAAATGATTATCTTAAAGTAGCTTAAACTATTCACAGGTTTCAGCTTCCTGCCTAAAGGTGAAACATTTTTCACTATTCAAAATATGTATGTTTAGAATTTAATAGTTAATTGCTATAGCAATGGTGGTAATTTTCACTCTGAAACACCCTGCACTTTGACTTCTGAGGCTGTCACAATAGTATTATTGTGCCAGAGGTTTTGTCCACACAACTGCTTATTTTTCACTTTGTTATTTTGTGTATTTGTGAAATGTATTTCTGTGTTAATAGCCTTCACGTTCAAGATTACTTTGTACCCATATGTGGATTTGTTTTCCAGTGAAATCAGATATGGCACACACAAACAAAAAAGCCAAACGCGTGAAGTGTTATTGGCCTGTTGTACAACTATGCCCTCGTCTCTGCAGTTACACAGTCTGGGCTTTACATGTATTTCATTATTTTGTTCATGTTTTTTTAATGTTTTATTGTCATAGGCTACGACGTCCATTGTTCCACGACAGAGCTCTGTGGCAAAAGTGTCAGCATTTCAAAGCTGAAAAATTGATGAAGACAATGGTGCATTTCTCAAAATGTTTCTAATAATCTGTCAGTCAAACTGTTTCCGTGAATGACACTAATGTCATGTGATGCAGCATTCCAAATGAAAAGATCTCAGTGATGCCTCTGCCTTGTGCCTTGGCTCAATCTGGGTCCGTCCTGCCCTTCTTATTATCACCATCATCAGACCCACATGAAAGGCATAGAAACAAGTGGTGCACCATTGCCAAGGAAAGGAAAAAAAACCTTGATCTTTGAGGAGAGCATTTGCATTCACCGCCCAGTTCAGCTGCTATGGGTGTATGAAGTGTTAGGCAGGAGCGCTCTGATTGGATGGCACAGAAAAAGCATGGCATCCTGCTAAAACGAGCAACAAGCAGCAGCCCCTCCCCCTTCAGCGTGCTGTCATGCATCTTCAGCAGCACTAGAGGGCAGTCTGTTCTGTTGTTGGGAGGCGAGTGTTGACATGAATGTAATAAGGGAGAACAACAAGTTACAGTCTGTTAATTTGAACAGAAACCCTAAAATGATGTGAGATTCTAGTGATATTTATTCGTGACATTGTTCAAGAATACATTGAACTTTGTCAGACCCAAGGCAGATTTTTGGAAAGGCTTTGAACAAAGACACATGAAAATATAACTTTTGAGAGAAGAAAAATCACAGACCTCTTACGTTGGTCCTTTCTTGCAACATGGCAATCGAAAATCAACTAAAATGTGTTCTTTTGCTGAGTAAAAGCAGTGTCTATGGTCTGCTCGTCAAAATGGTTGAGAGCTGGATTGAGAACAGATTTATTCTTTTTGGCTCATTACCACAACTACAAGTTTTCATTATCTATCAAATGTGCAGTTTCACCAAGAACACAGATAAGAGTATTTGTGGTTAATGCTTTTTCCCCTTTCATGTTATACCAAACACCGTGAGAGATTTCAGTTTCATTTAAAAATACATTTACGATACATTGCGGACTAATGATGGATATGTAATTATAGAAATGCTGATAATTGTTGCTTTATGATTGAGGCTGTGGCAGTGTTGGTTCATTTGAATGTTAATGTTCGTGTATCAGGACACACAACAGAGAGCAGCTAATTAAAGCGGTCTACAAACATGAAGCCTGAAAACCCAGAGGAACAATGTTCATCTGCACAAGAATTAATGTAAAAATGGTGATTACCGCGAGGGCACTCAGCCATTTCATATTTCTGCTTTTACTACCTGAGCCTCAATCAACACGGACCGCATTTAAATATTATGCACTGCTCGGTCAGAGGAGTGTTATTATTACTTTATTTTATTTACAATTTTGGTAGGAGTGTATTGTTTTGAAGTAAATGGTGCAAAATATCCTTTTTGTCATACAGAACATAATCAAATATTACTTGCATGATCCATACAAATTATTATTAAGAGTCAGTAGTGTTTTAATTTAATCTGTACTATTTCGGAGCATGAATCAAAAATAAAATTTCACCCACCAAAAGAGTGACGGGATAATATTGTTAATATTTTATGCACTTGTAGTGTGTTTGCAGGCTTTTCGAAGCTTGAAGTCATTATTCATTCACTCCATACTCACAGTTTATATTATGTGACGGAAGCGAGGCGGTCAATATATGTCATCAATCCCTTCACCATCTCTCACACACACACACACACACACACACACACATACACACACACCTTTCATGCTGAAGTGTCTTGATTAAGGACACAACGGAATTTTGGAATCGATTCTCTGGCCTTGGTTGGCTGGTAGACGAGCGCGCTAACCAAGTCTCAGGTCAACTAAATATATGCTCTGTGCATCGATTAATCGACTAAAAGGGGATGTGGAGTGGCACGGTAAATAACTCTCGAATTGACCTCGCCCAAACAGAGGGTTGGGGTTCTACTAAACAGCATCTTCATGATGTGATTAAACCCCTGCTGCCTCACACGCAGTCGCATTTCTGCTGTTATGCATTAAATCCTCATAATAATGACTAAGAAAAAATGTGGTCAACTAATACACCATCAACTGATTAATTGACTAAAGGATTACAGCCCTAGTATATTGTTTACCTCTTAATCCTTGAAATTGACAAATTAATACTGCACAAACGAGAGCAAACTTATTTTTAAATTAACAATATGTTTCTTAATTTTTTATTTTTTTTTAGGTCAATCTGCCGACTACAAGGTCAGGTGACTGGAGACGCACTGTGCTGGATGGAGGGCGGTCTTTCTGCTCTACAAGGTCTTCCACATCTTGAGGCTGCCTTTGGCACTGGAGAACTGGGACTGAGAAAGGGGGGCAGGGTCCGTGGACTGGTCTAGGGCAAGCGAATCGGGCCCCCACTTGAAGGATGATAATAGGAACTATCTATTGGTTTGTTTTGGAAGCTCTCTTATTGATCCGTGTACGTTAGAAATGAATGCACTGGCCGAGTTCCCCCGCCAACAATGACACTCAAGGCCCGTAATAACCGGCCTAGTTGTTGTGCATTAACTGGAGAGTTGGTCCTTTCTATCGCTCCAATCGCCATTAACTGTCCAAATTGAGACCAGTTGGATGAGCACAGCCATTATGTTATACTCTGATACCAAGCGCATAACCCCAAGTGCTCCAGTACAGGTTAGAAGATACCAAGTAAAGTAAAAACATCAACGCGTTTAGCTGCAAAAAAAAAAAAAAAAAAAAAAAAAAAAAAAAAAAAGGTTTTCTTATTAGATGTTGATTTTTTTCTGTTGCGGTGTGTCAGTTCTGTCTTAAAAGGGGGGCTGCAGTGGTGTAGTGGTCATTTGACGCTACTGAAATGATCCGACGGAAACAAATTGTAACAATCAGTCCACAATCAAAATAAAACATGCTGCCGCGGCTAGTAGAGAGACACTGATAATAATACATAGTCGAACTTGTTTAAGAGCTGCAACGATCATTTTGCTAATCAATTAGCCTTGCGATGTTGTTTATAACTCAAAATGCCTGTAAATATCAGATTTTTACTCAATTTGACCCAGATGAAGTTAAGATGACGTAGTTTTAGGTCGTCCTGGTAAAGTAAATAACATGCTAAAGTGCACGTGTCCTGTGTCATTTCAATGTAATTCCTGCTTCTCTCACACGGCATGCTTTAGAGTCGGTTTATAGTACAGATAACGATTATTCGACTACTAAATTAGTGATAATATAATCAGTAATTGATTATTTGAGATTAATCGATTAACTTACTAGCCCTACTATTGACCCAAGCTAATATTGGTATTGACTGACCAAAATACAATTACTCCATACATAAAATATCACCCGGCAAAAATAAAAAGTATACTGCTATTTTTGCCAGGGAGGGTCTATTAAGAAATGTACTGTAAGTGAATGAAAATAGATTTGCTAAAGGCTACAGCTCAACTTCTTCACAAAGCTCGTTTACACTGCATTTGTGCTGGGGAAGAAGTGAACTAAGGCATAGGTACGAATTTGGAAAACGAGCCTAATGAAAAATTTATAGTTATTAAATAGTGACTCTCAGGCATATTTAAATGCACCTTTTCACTTACAATATCAATTCAATGTGACAGCATATGTAAAAGGACTAGTCTAAAAGGTTTAGAGGCTCCCATTCATAGGTATTTGTAAATGTATTCTGCCAAACCATTTTTAAATTCACCTTTGACCTCACATGTCTGGAGAGGGTGTGCGGAAATTAACATTCCAGACAGCTTTTCTTATTTTAAGTTTGTCTTTTGAGAAGTCAGACAACTGTTTTCAATGGAGAAGTGAGGAAGGAAAAGCTGTTGTAGGCGCCATCAGGACTTTGTTACATCAAATCGAGAAGTTTTGACAATTTGCTAGTTGAATTTGACATTAGAATAAAATAAATGTCATCAAAAATATTCAGCAAGGACACAATGCTAATACAATGCCCGAAATCACACTTTTTTTTACCTTGACATGTTTTCCTTGTCCTTATCATATAAACTTTGGTGTCCAACAGTTTCTATATGAATCTGTTTTTCTTTTTTGTTCCAGCTCACTTATTCACCCGGCCAAACTCTTGATAAGTGTTGGAGCTAAGAAATAAAATGTTGTAAATAACATGTTTATGCTTTATTCTAAATAAAATCTGGTTTAATGAAACTCACTGATGATCTATGATTGATCTGAAATCTGGTCTAGTTCTCAATCTTTAGTTCCTTGACTCCCAACAGTTCTTCATTCTTCACATTTCAGGAATTATCAGGCAAAACTGTAATTTAAAACAATTTATTTAAGACAAAGGTCTAAAACTGAAATAAATAAGTGAGAACAGTGTGTTACTTCATGAAATCAACAATGAACAAAAACACTTCATGGTGATGAACCGAGCTATGCCTGGCAAGGCCATTAAATGCAAAGTATGCCAGCTACTTCTCCACTAGGCATTACAATAAGTTAATCAGAAAAGGATCAGTAACAAAAAGATTAAAGTCAACACAATCTCCAAAAATCATTAGAAAAGCTTTCATGCCCCACATGTTCAATAGGAATCCAACAGCACACATTTAGCAGGTAGTAGACGAGTGTGAAGTGCCGGGAGTTTAAATCAACGCGCTGTACGAAACATACAAAAAAAAAACTGGATTAATACATTCATTATGTGCATTTTTCCAAGACATACAAACACTCAAGATAAGACTTAGAAATGTGATAGTGCTGCTGTACTGGTTTGATAAATGTCAATAAGCTGCAGCGATGAGAACGTCAGATTGAACAATGTAAAGTCAGATGTCAAAAGTGTGACATAGTTTCTTCTAGTTTGGTGTGGTCAGAACGGTTCACCACACCTTTCCTTGCCCAAGGGATCTGTGAGATTTAACCGACTGAAGTAGTTAAATTATGGTTTAGCTAGCTTGGGTTACAACAACGGCGTGTTGCAAATGGTGAAAACAAGGTTTAGCCTGATGTCTATTCAGGTTCTGGTCTCAGATCCTTCTCTTGAGCAGTCGTTGGGCTTTCTGTGCACACTGTATGACACAAGGGAGAACAGGTGCATTGTTCTAGTCCAGTCAAACACTCACACTTGGCACCATTTAAAAATGTGAATGACAAACATCAATTTGCCATAAAACAGAAAAAAACATATTTCAAAGATTTGCTGTAAGTTTAAAGCAACTCCAGGGTCAAAAGTAAAAACATAAAAGGCGTTAGCTTAACATGTCAGGCATCATCTCCTAATGCCCCATGTCGAAACACTGTTATCCCTTTTAATCAAGTTACTATCCACCACTCATATGTCCCAAAATGGCTCAAGTTAATCTGCACATCGCAAATGCAGAAATCTGTACGGACACAGCAATAATGAGTTTAATCATGTTAAACTTCCACTATCCACTTCTCAGGAGGCAGTTTACTGAACGGTCCATTCTCTGACCATGTAGTCGAGTAATAAGACAGTACTTCTGTCTTATTCATCGACAGGACTTTGACAATCGAGGACTCCAAATTAAGACCTAAATGCTTTGACTTGTTCCTTTTAAGGCCAAAAGTTGAAAAGTGAAAAATTAGACAAAATAAACTTTGCAAAACAATTAGGAATTTATGATTATATTTTGTCCCAGTGTTTTGGTCCCATAATACCGGTAATAATGTGCATACACAAACAATGAAAAATGACAACCAATTCTAAATAGAGCAGTGAAATAATAAACCTTTTGAAATGTTATTAAATTATTTCCATTCAAACAATAATCACCCATTTGACACCAATTGATTAATTTCATTCAGCATTTAAGATGTCAAACATAGTGCCATAATCACTGGCGCCATTCAGAAACTTACAGTAAATCTAACTTGTAAATGTATAAATCTTCAATTGAACTCCAAAATGATGGGGAGCAGCAGTAAAAACAAGTCTGTGAAGGAAGCACTGCAGTTGAACCGATGGGTCCAGTGATATGGTCAGTCTGGGTCGATGAGGAAGCAGTTGATGGTTGAACATTTGGTGTCCACTGCCTCCAATACAAGCCTTTGTGTCTAGGATTGTCCTCGGGCTGCGGCTGCTACGCTGCCATTAGGTACTGATGGTAAAAGAGGCCAAAGAGGGATGTGGAAAACAGACAAGCAGCAATCCACCACGTGAAGAACGAGAAGAGGCCCCGGAAAAGCAACGGGCTGAAGACAGTCCTCAAGCCTCCCAAAGCTACTGACAGCTGAGCCACTGAGGCCCGAGCTCCGGTCTCTAACACAGAGTCCACTGTCGGCCCCATGGGGTCCGTGGCCCCCAAAATAGCAGCACCAGAGTTCAAGTCGAGGGTGCAAGGCAGCTCTTCTTCAGCGTAGACCCCCCATGAGTGTCCACCTACAAGGTAAGGGGTTATAAACTGTAAATAATTGAAAAGAATGGTAGATTGAATATTCAAACTCACCCAAGGTTTTTAGCAGCAACGTTGTATGCAGCAACAATATTAATGGTGCCACATACTGTAGTGCGATTACACACAAGTAGTAAAAAACACGGGCAACCTGAAAGTCACAAAATAAATGAAATGTACCAGATACATTGTTTTGAACATTTTAGGGTCTCTTCAAACACATTGATCAAATAAAGCATCAAGTTCCTCTATAAAAAGGGTCGGTTTATACAAGTCCTATCCTAGTTCTCCTGTGCCCACACAAACACAAGGGTTCAAATCAATCTATTTAATTATCTGGACAGCTTATTGCCATCTTAAACTTGGACTAGTGTCCAGTCCATTGGTAAAGCAGCGGAAAAAGTCCTCCACAGAAAACATATTTCCAATAGAGCGAATTGCAAAAACAAACTACTCGTGTTCGGCTGACGGGGTCCTACAACTTTCACAAAAGGTCAGATATTGTGGCGATTTTTGCCTATTTTCAGATCACGAAAATGTTCTTTGTCAAAAGTCCTTCAGTGTCCGTAAAAATAGTGTCTTAATCTTTAGTTCTGGCTCAGTCTGCTTCGCTCTGACCAATCAGTGCGAGCTGCTAGAGCAGTTATGTGGTACTCGAGCCAGCACTTCTCGCACGCGCCCATGTGGGAGACGAGCACTACTGCGCATGTTCGGTGGGCTGAGAACTACTCGATGTAGCGAGCCACTAAAGGCTGTATTGGCGACACACACCAACGAGCGACGCCAGTGGCTCAAAATGACGACCATGTTTCATAGCCGTGGCTTGGTTCAGCACAAAACTGAGGACAGTAGCTTACTTCGAGTTGAGGTCGCGATTCCAGACAAACAAACCGGTGTAGAAACTAAAACTATCCAGGCGCCAAAGATAAAACGGTTTACCTTCCAGTTAGTTCTTTCACAGTCTACGAGTCGCAGAACCCCGCACATCTTTCAAAACTTATATGCAGCAATAACATACATACAAATTGGGTTTTTTTTTTTTAATTCAGTGATTTCCGGATTTTCTTTTTTAGATTCCGTCTCTCACAGTGGAAATGCACCTACTGCTACAATGACATTTTCAGACCCCTCCATAATTTCTAACTAGGAGAATTTGTAAAATCACAGGGTGTTAAAATATTTCCTCACTGTTTTTTACTTTCAAAATAATCTGCTGTGTTAAAGGTATGCAGGTTAATTGTCAACAGATTTTCCTTCCATAGGAATATTTGCCAGTTGATACATAAATACAATATTAATGATTCCTTTCTTTTTGCAGATAATCGTGATGAATCATAAAATCACAATAATCAAAACTATAAAATGTGATATTTTGACATCCCTAAACATGTTTAAACTTGATCGGGCTTATGATTGGCACATGAAACCCCGTTGGTGTTTGTTTGTCCGAAGGGGGCGTGACTTCTATTTCTTCTATTTTCTAGTGACTGTGGAAAGTGCCATTAGTGAGTCTCCCGTTACCATCTTCTGCAGATCCACAGTACCGATGCGGCCCGCCTCCTTCTTCATCTGGTCCACACCTTTCTGGGCCAGGTTGAGGTAGGCTTGCAGATGGTGGCGCATCATAGCGAGCCGCAGAGCACACAGGCCAATGAGGGCCCACAGCCTCAGGGTGTCAAACGCCTGCTCAGTCATTCTGGGAACACAAAAGACTGTCAATGTATTTCTAGTCTGAAAGCACTTACACAGCATCATTGCATTACTACAAGTTGTGTATTTAACAGAAGAACTTACAAAGGCACACTCTCCTTCCCCAAAGTGGGGTTCATTATGTAGTCCTTGGTTATAGGCTTCACCCACAGTAAGACCATGATGAGCGGCGATAAGAAGTTAATATGAAGCAGAGTTCTAAAGAGACACAAAACATGGGTTAATCTAATTTTGTCATTTATAATGCAACACGACTAAATATCTCCACATTTAAGCTAAGGCTAAAATATTTAGATGCAATTTGTATTCCCGCTAATGCTGTGAATGATTCAGCACCGAAGAGATGGAACCACATTTAGTAAATACATACAATTAGTTTGAAGAACTTACTGTGTAAATTTGTTATGGGTCAAGTTGAGTGCATCCAGGTGCATCTGAGCCAATCGCAGACCAGGAAAAGTTAGGAACGCTCCAATTAGAGAGCAGAGCAAAGCCAAAATGAGTTTAAATGAGAGTTTAGATATTGGACCCCTGTGAGGAAACCAAGTTGATTTAAAATATCAAGGAAATGTCACAATGAAAACCAGTGAGAGGCCCTTACTGTGACTCCAAGCCCTGATGCTCCAGGAACCGCAGGGCACTGTCAGAGAAGTTTTCAAAACCTATAAATCATGATTAGTGTCAAACCAAACGCTTAGAAAATATTATATTGGTGTTTATTTTCATACCCGTTTCCAGACCAAACTCCAAGTAGTTTTCAGTGACGATGAGGATGGCCATGGCTTTGACAAAGAAGAAGAAACCAAACGTAATACAAAGTGAGCGCTCGCCTCCTTCTTCCAACTTGAAGTAATGTGCGGTGATTGAAAAGAGGGTTTTACTGCGAGTAGGTTAAGGCAAATGACTGTTATAAAAGACAATTATTTACCTTTAAAAAAAAAACACACATTAACATTTAGACCACTACAAAATTAAAACACAAATTGCCTCTTCTAGTCTCCGTCTGTACTGTAAATCCTCTCCTGTCCAGTCTGTCCTTTCCCCTGTGCGCTCGGCTCAGAAAAGTGGGCCTTCAATCTCCAGTGTGGGCAGGAAATAACACGGCATGCGAGCGCGTGGGGAGATGGCCCGAGCAGAAGCAGAGCAAAGATAGTTCCCCGGGGTTGGTGGTGAGGTAATGCATATTATTTAACCATCATTCAGCGTGGCAAATGGCAGGTAGCCATGGACCATAAAGGTGCACGCTGCTAGTATGGGTCATTTTATATCCTCTAACAGTTACTGCAGCATTTGCACAATCAACCTGGAAGTCTTTATGGATAAATAGATGTTAATAGATGACAAACAGTGAAAGGAACAACCGTGTGAAAATAGAAATGTGAACGAAGGGCCAATCTTTAGGCTTTTAAATCCATTTCAATTCGAAAAAGAATACACACAATTGTAAATAAACCCCTCCATACTATAAAGCGGGTCCAGGTGTGATGACAAGTGGAGACAGAACTATTTTGACTGCACTTGACAGTAAGAGTTTGACTGTTTTATTTATGTTTCTAAGACGGCAGTGGCAGATGTAAGGATACATGACAAAGGCGAGTACAAGCAGGCACCACACCACACTGATGTTCATCTCTGCAGAGGGCTGGACCAAGCTGTAGTATGCTTCTGTTATCAGATACACCAGAGTCGCCGCCAACGTGAAATCCACCAACCACTGGAACTCTGGGAAGTAGTGCAACGCTACAGCGGGAGAGAGAGTGAGGCGGAGCGACATTAGGTCATGCAAAAGTACTATTTATGTGTCAAATACTAGTTTCCAACCTAATGTGTCCACTTCTGTGATACATTTAGTCTCCAACTGCAAGTCGATGTCCTTTGGAACGGTTAGAGGTTTATTGTCGATGTGACCGTTGTATTTTCTGAAGACAGAGAAATGCAGAAACCTGATAAACTGTAATGTGAAATCATGTTTTCTAACATTGTTGACATACACAAAGGGGCTAGGGGAGGGACAGAGGAGAGAGCTGAGAGAGTGGAGAGAGAGAGCGGGGGACAGAGGAGAGAGAGAGCGGAGAAAGAGCGGGGGACAGGGACAGAGGAGAGAGCGCGGAGAGAGAGCGCGGGGGACAGAGGAGGGCGGAGAGAGAGCGGGGGACAGGAGAGACCGAGGGACAGAGGAGAGAGACAGAGGAGAGCCAAAGAGAGAGGGGAGAGACAGAGGAGAGCCAAAGAGAGAGGGAAAGAGGGGAGGGACAGAGGAGAGCCAAAGAGAGAGGGGAGGGACAGAGGAGAGCCAGAGGGAGAGAAGGAGTAGAGCTCTCAGAGAGACTCATATTTGCAGATGAGGCTCTGTTGTGTCAGTCCAGGGCTTCATGCACAAACCATTGAAAAAGAGTCAGTTAAAGCTAATGACAATGACACTAAAAATAAACTGCACCTCATTATTTTAGGTTAATTTAGACGTTTTCAGGCCCCCGTGGCCCCCGTGGCCCCGGTGGCCTCAGGACCACAGGTTTTGGAAAAGTGTCTCTGCAATTTTAGAACCCTACATGTGTCACCCAGTCTTCATTTTTCAAATAATCAACGGCAAGTACAAGGATGATTGCGTGGATAGGTGAAAACATCTGAGCGCACTTGCGTCTCAGATGCAGGACAATACAGGATTACTCAAACATGCAGGAACAAACAGCTGTAACGAAGTTAAAAGCTCATTAAAGTTGATATAGAATAAATGTCCCCTTTAAAAGCCCCATCTAATAATGTCAGACACACAAAACCAGAAGATATAGCTATATCGACATCTATAGATCTGGAGTGTCAGTTACTGCTCCAATATGACCTCGTTTGAACTTACCATGACACAAACACACTGACATGACCTGTATGTCCTCTCTGTAGTCAGTGGTCTTGATAATATGCACCGGGCACAATGGGCAGTAGCCATGCGGCGCTAACCCACTGGCAGGAGGCAAACGCTGAGCTGTTCTTTGGGCTGGAGGAACAGTCTGCTAGGCCTCCATGGTTTTGGGGGGCTTTGTTTGCTCAGCCCTGTGCACTGGCTGGATCCCCGGCACAATACCACACTGTAAGACTCTCTGGCCAAACATGCCCGGGACAGATTTCATCATTGAGGCTCCTGACAGGCAGAGAAGGGGCTCAGTTTCACCCCTGACTGCGGGAGTCAGAGGGTCAACAATGGGATCTGAGCCGCATGGCATGGGCTAGCAAAAGGGACACTGGTCCATCTTTCTTTTGCAGGGATTACTGAACATGTGGCGCTGGAGAAACGCGACCTGCCTCATACCGGGTCAGAAGAAAGACTTTAAGAGCATAAGAAAGAACAAGGATTATTTCATTTTTTCTATAATTTTTCGATAAAGGGGAAAAGCACTAAATTCATGTGTTCATGTGGACAACTTATTGAATGGAGAAATAAGTATCTGGCCACTTTGAAGGTATAATGCCGTTTGTGAAAGTTTGATTTCACAGGCTTTTAAACCGTCAGCCCCTAAACTAGCCTAAATACTATTGGCTCCAAAAAGGGGAAAAGGACAAACTTCTCTTGAATTTCCAAGCCAAGTTCCAATGAAGCAGAGTAAAGGAGGCAAACAACAACCGCCAACTCGTGTCGTCTTCTTACTTCAAACAGGCCTTAAATGAGCCACATAAACACATCAGCTTCATCTCCACACTGACACGTCTGTGGTCTCCATCCATCGCCAGAGCCCGTGTTTCATCTTTTCTCTCCTCTCTGATGAAAGCCCGCTCCTCGTCTGTGCCATAGCATTTTCCCCAACCCCCAAACAATAGTCCTCCTTCTTTCCAGCCGCCCCCCCTTTACCTACCTGTCTTTCCTCTTCTGTCCTTTTTGTTTCCCTGCTAAGCTCCTCAACTCATCTTCCGTAGGGTGCTGATACCACCGCAAACTGGAGACAAAGAAAACAGACACATGTGGGGTTATGCACGTTCAAAGAAGAATTTATTAGATTAGTATAAAATGGACATGAAATATAGCTACATTTCAAAGGCGCAATTAAAAATAAAAAGGCTGTAACGGCTGTATAAGGCTGGGAACTTGTAGCACTGAAGATTTACTTTAAAATTGAGGCTGCATTGCATACATACATAGTGACACTGGCTAGGTTATCATGCAAACAAAGTATATGATCATTATCTGATTTCTGGAGTAGTGACATGTCATGTAAACAGTTGCATCTGTCACACGTGCAGGTTTTGACAAGGAAATGTAAGCACACAAAAAGAGAGCAAACTAATGTGGCAAAAACAAAAATGAAAGATCCCAAGAGTTATTTTAAAATGTATTGTACTTTGTCTTCTAATTACAACCGTTTCTCTAAAAATCCACTGATTGATCCATTGACTGTTGGCGATTATCAGAAAGTCTTCTTCTTACAGACATGCTTCCCAATATAAAAAAGGTAAAAGAACAATAAATACCATTATATACACAATCTATAGCACTGAAAAAGAAAGACTGGATCTCCATCTCTACAATACTAAAGTTGTGTGTATGTGCGTAGACCAGAAGCCAAAAATATTTCAACAGATGTTTTTAAGTTTGAAAAAGGAGGAGCATAGAAAAAGCTGAGTTTTTAAAAAGTATTTAGTAAACATTTCTTGGCGATACTCCTGCATTTGGGGTAAAGCTTCAAGTTTCCCTGGAAAAAAAACATTTTTTATTAATAAGCTGTTTACTTAAAACGTGTGTGGCACTAATTAGGGGGAAATTGGGAGACGTTGTTTATTTTACACGCCGTCCCAGCGGGCAGACCCAGTTTCTGATAGCCTTTAGTCTTTGAAGGGGAACTTAACCATTCTTTTTATCTTTCCCCAACCCAGTTTAACATTCTGCCATCAAAAACAAACACAACCATTGTCCGGGACTATTTTATGTAAACAGCCCACCTCAGAACAAACTAAGAAGGAAAGCCTGACAAACAAAGGGAGGACAGAGGGCTGCGCATTACCTGCCACTGCAAAGTAGCCATCTTGCGAAGGAATAATGAGGTATGATTTTTTGAATTACGCTGGCCATTACCATGGTAACCACCAGCTGCACACCAATCACACCCTGTGGGAAGAGAAGTGGAGTTCAGAATGACATTTAAATTATAATTAGAAATGGCACAAAGCAGGGGCTGTACACATTTTACAACAAATCTAATAAACTCACATACATCCTTAATTTGAAATAAAACATAATTTAAACAAATATAGTATGTTATAATAATTGCTGATGATACTGAACCGGAAAGAAAAGATTTGGTTTAAAAAAAGAAAAAAAGGAAGGAGGTGCAATAAAAAATATCTTCAGTTGAGGTTTTAATTATCAGACAAAAGTGAAATGGCTGTAAAATATATCACAACATTGCATTAATATCCCCTAATACCTGTGTGTGAAAGTTAACATGACCCCAATGACCTTCCCATCACTGTTTTTCATGGTGAGGTAAACAGAATACCATTTGAGCAAGACTACAATAAAATTATATCAATATCACGATACGTGGATAATAGGAATCTATAAAAGGCAAACCCACTGTTAGAGCTGCCAATCTTTGTTAATCATAACTTTGTTTAATATGCCGTTTTTCCTTAAACAATATATTCAATGTAAAAATGTTTTATAGCATTTAGAGCATTTTAAAAACAGCATTCATAACATATAGAAAATTCAATATACTGGCCACTGCATTTATGTAGGGATGCAAAACATTATCACCAATACTAGCTAAAGGACCATATAGCAATATTTTGTAAGAATTACCATCAAATCGTGGCTAAATCAGAATAAAACATCATTTTGACACAGTGGACTAATTTCTTTCTTAGTAAACAACTATTGCAGTAGTAATAGAACTTTGCATAATACAACACCTGCAGATTAATATTAAAACTTAATCTGTATAAAGTGAAATCAGTCATAAATCTGCTGCTAAATGGCAGCCTCTTGCCGTGACCTCAGTGATTGCAGCGAGTGAACAACCACACTCCTGGGGTAGTTACAGCAGCAGCACGAGCAGTTCAATATCAGGCAGCTCGCTTAGATCAATATTCACTTAAGCTTAAGGGGCCAGAATCACTTCTATCATGCCAGGCTTTTATCCACTCAGGTTAGCAGGAGACTGTTTGGTCTATCCTTTTAACTAGCAGTGGGAACCATTGATATCTATCCCTGCAGACACTTGAGCTTAAAGAACCAATTATATCAATTCATCTCTGATACAGCCAGTTTCAGTGACATTTCCAGCTTCAGACAGACAATGTACAAGTTTTTCCACAACACATCCATTTCAAACTTGATTTCAATACTGAGGAATATGCTCGATGCTGATCTCTATACCACAGTAATAAAACCAATTGACTCTCGTTTTCAACAAAATGTCCGTTACCATGTGGTTTTATACTCGTGCTTATAAAGCTCGAGATCATTCAAAAGTTGTTCAAGAAAGGTCAAATTATGTCCTGTTGATGTCATTTTAGTTGGTCTCGATACTTGCTCATATTAGTATCTAGTTTCAGCACTAGCTTTGGTATGGATTAGTATCTGACAACCCTGAATGTACAAAATATAGACTATGATGGCACTCTATAATCTAAAAACAGATGAATAAAAAAAACTGGTATAGCAAATTATATTTTCGGCATGTTGTACTGTCATATAAACAAACGAGTGCCCTTTTTAATACTCCAAAATGTGTATTAAATAAAAACATTTCAAAAAGGAGGATGATCTGTGCCACTGCACTCAGAATCTGTGGGAATTGGAACCACTAAACTTGTAAAGGCAATCAATGCGGTATAATGAAAACTAAAGATAATTTTCTCTTAAATTATCTCTAGTTAATTTAAGAGAAAATTTTACTAATTAGACTTTTTAGTATTCGTACTTTAACCCCCCCATTTTTGATAATAAACTTTTTATAGTAGGAGTGACGTAAGCATGGTTGGGTCCATATGGTGTATAGGGGTCCTGCAGTTGCTATCCCAGCATGCATTAACAGCATCAATTATCTAACTTTATCGGAGTATCATAGATTGTGGATTATTTTTGTGAGGTTGTACAAATGATCCTGCACAGAACAAATACGGAGCATTTTACCAGCTTGACGAGGGGAATTGATGTAGGTACAAATGCACTTCTGCATTGATTTGGGTTGTCATTAGGAAAGGACTTCATTATTGGCTCATAAGCATTCAAAAATCTTTAATACGATTCCAATTCCTTAAATAAACCTGTACCCCTAAATTAGGCCGGTTGGCGCACCTTAGCTTGTTGTCGTGAACATGAAAGGTCGTCATAGTCCAGTAAATGTTGTAGCAATAGGTCCAGGGGTAACAAGCTTTTATGGAGGAGGGTCCACCACCTGCAAGCTTTGCCTGGAATGTTCGACAATATGGAATTAAAATCTGTGCTTTTAGATATCGATGGATTAACATCCCCATGGAGACAGGCAGGTGACAGACTCTTATGATTTGTTTGGTTCAATATGATTGTTGGCCAATTGGATTGGTTCTACGATTGTAAGCAATGTAGATATTCCTTCCCTTAAAAAACACAAAAGGAATAACAAATACATAAAAGTATAAGATACAGTGGGAAAGTAATTTGATAATTTATTGATAAAAAAAAATGTCTTAAGAATATTTTTGCGTGTAGAAGTTATTGGACAGGATACAGTAGTGGCAAATTGGTGTGAGAGGGAAGGACATGCAGCAAATTGTCGGAGCAAATCGAATTTGCAATGCTACGACTGACCACATATGCTTGGCATACATGATATCCACGCATTTTTTTTAAGCAAATCCATGTATGAGGGCAAAATGATTTGACATGATGGATTTGATGGACGTTCTAGAACGGGCAATTATATATAATTTTTTATTTATAAACAGTCAGGGTTAACTCCTGAGATAAATCATCTACAGAAGATTTACATTTAAGTTTGTTCATGAATCTAAACCATGTCACTCAGCATGGCTCAACTTTCAAATCCAAAGTGAATATTTCCTCTGAAGTCTGCCAATGTGCTCTGCACCAATAGCTTAGTAAAAGTTATGGAAGTAGTGCCATCCACTTCAACCAGGCAGTGGTCACCATAAATGGGTCAGATGTTTCAAGTGTGGTAGAGGCTGACCGCTCGCAGCAGGAAACTTTCTCCAATCTAGTTCCTGGGAGAAATTGAGCCAGCAGGGTTCTCTTATCTGTGCCAGTCTGCTTGACCCCCCCTTCCACTGAACAAGCAAATTAAATCTGAAGGTGGAGAAAAGGAGCTGCGGTGAAAACTGATAAGTGGCCCCCAATAAGCACAACAGTTCAACAATTACCCGACTGTGACTTTACTTTGAAGACCTAGAGCTGAGCAAAGCAAACATTTTACACAAAAGGACATGTTTGAATGATAAGGAAATAAAAATTGTAAAAAAGAGAAAAAAGGCACTTTACCTACAGCAGGCAGACATTTATAACAAAGTTCACGACTGTACAAAAAAGTAATAAAGTGCATTTACGCTGCTGACATTTCTGCTTTAATGTAGTCAACTTAATTCAGGGCCAGTCACGAGTTTCTGATGTACTAGCCTTTAGTAAGAATAATGTGTAAGTATAATAAGCTAGTAAGTTTAATATGTAGCAGTTTATTCTCAAATAAAAAGGTGCATTTTAAGTGCACACATGAACGGCACCAAGGAGAAAGCCATGTGTTTCAGCGGTTAAAATGCTGACAAAAGTGAATGTGAGCGTAAACCAATAGTTACAACACGGTCGTTTTGTGTGACCTATGTGGGCATCCTGAGGTCAGTGGTGCAGTAATGATAGGTGAACACACCTTACCCAAACCCATGTAGCTACATGTAAAACGACAACCATGCGATGGATAATATAGCACCCATTAGTACAGCTACCTTTATTTAATCAAGACCTAGGAAAGAAGTTACGACTTTACAATTGATATCAGAAGAAATGTGTAAAATAACAAAGATACATTCTCCTGGTCAATCCTTCCAACGCAGATGTAGCATCGAAGCTAACCCATTCAGCTAGCAACAGGCTACACTACACTGGCAGTTATGCTAACGCCAAACCTTCAGCAAAGAGATACAGTTAAAGATCAAAATAAACAAAACGCACATTGAGTCATCATTAAACGATGTAGAAATGCATGCCCGATCAGCACAGGCGTGGTACTATAAAGATGCCAGTCTCACTCACCATGTTGATGCAGTGCAGCTGAAAAGGAGGACTCTTCCCTGGCGACACCGAGCAGCCCTAGTCGGGAATCGAGCGGCGAGGAGCACATAAGCCTTTAGTGCGAGGTTAACTAAATGAATGGGTTTCTCATTCACCTTATCACTGTAACATAAAAACGTGTTACATTGTCAAAAATCAATGAACTCAACCTCCGCACACTGGTGTTTTTAACCGCAGTAGAGGTCACGCTGAAACAGTGTGGAAAGGGTGGCTTAACAAACGCCTGTATATAAATTACGATAAATGATTGTTTCCCTTAAATACGTTATAATTTCATGTTAAATCATGATCCAATCGTAAATAGTGTGCGACCCAAGCAACATAAAAATCTATCAACATATCAAAAACATTATGATAAAGACAATATAATACATTTTTTACAGGCTTTCCTTTGAGTGCAATACGCATCACAAGGACCCCTGGAAAAGGGAAAAGAGACCGCGCTCTACCATGTCTTTACTGTGGGTTTGTTTTAGTCATTCAAATGTGGCCCTGCTGATTTTTGTTTAATTGTAAACTTTTTGGGCACACAGCAGTACACTGTGTTGTACTTTTGAAACAAGCTATCTCTGTTCATTTGAAAGACAACACACAATTACCGCTATCTTATTGCTTTTTGGCCCTGATTAAAATAAAAAGTATTTATATAGTGCTTTCTACTCGAGGTCACACTTAGCTACCTCTGTTGCCACAGTTGCCCTGTGGCAGACGGAACACATGTGGCTGCCCTTCTGCGGCCCTTCCTAGCATGCACCATTAATCACATAGTGATTATAGAGGTGGGGGTGACAGGTTAATTTATCCAATGGTCAGAGGGATTGAATCACCTGATTTGTGGGTAACTGCTCTATCTCTGAGTTTACTGGAACTTCCAAGCAGAGCAAAACAAATGTCATTTTCTAGAATGTAGCCTATTGGTTATATTTTACTGTCGAACCTTACAAAAAAAAAAGGGCTCTGGCCGTTCTAGTTTGGTCACACAGATTAGTGCATTTTGTATTTTTGAATCACTTGGATTCATTGTAAATTCATTGATTGTTCTATTGTTCTGATTGTTCTATTTAACCTCATAGGCTAATACACATATGTATTACACTTAATACTCCCTGTTTGCCTGCACCTCTGTTTGCAGCCTCATATACGTCCTCCTCACACAGACAGACCCCACCCCTCTGCAATTTACAGCCTTTCCTGCCACAAAGGCACACATTAGCACATTAGCCTAATCATCATTCAGAAAAATTACACTATTAAATAACCACATTTAGGGCACATGAGGTCCTAATATAGGCCATGAGACATAGTTTCACAAATCTGGCTCCAGAGAGATTTTGGATATGTGTAACTGTCTACGCTGTTTCCACATCTCCTACTGAGTGTCTTTTATTTATAATTGAAGGCAGTCTCATACTGTACACTGTGCTCATAGCACTGCACTATCACTGATGTTGTTTGAACTCCACTTCTGGTGGTTTTTTTTCTTCACTCTTATTATTCTCATTCATTGTTGTGCGTTCCTTTTAGCCGGGCTTGTTATTTTTAGATGAAACATAATAGTCAGAATTTTCAGTGCACTTGTGAGAGTTCCACATCACTTCCTTGTGTTTAATCCATATGACATCTCCTCAGTGTCGACTGCAGCTTTTGAGCTTCTCCTCAAGTTCTACAGTATAAATAAAGACACCAGAATATTACAGTGAGTTTCAGCCTCATCAATCAAAGACTCATTCTTGAATGTCAATATCCATATTTAATGGAGGGGCTTTTGGTGCATGTGTGTTAGTATGCATTATACAGCGTTTCCGTCTTTTATTAATCAAACAACAATGTGAAATGTGTGTCACTGATTTCAGCTGTATACCTTGGAGCAGTGGGAGAAAATAGTGGAAAATGTGTGTCAGCCCCACACCAGTATATCCAGAATATAATTCTCTTTGGTGCAATGCCGCCCGCTCCGCTCTTCTGTAATCTACCAGAATGTAAATTACAATGCAAATACTTCTGAATAATTTATGTTAGTCTAGTGTTCCCTCACACAAACCAGGGGCTTTTGCTTAAATAGAGCACAATGGCATTGTGAACCCACATTATGTTAACTACAGCACTGCACCATAGATCTTGTACCATGTAAAATCCATTTTCTACAGTTAAACACAGGTTAGACTTGAGTGTACAATAAGATGATGAATGATTAACTGAAACCATTAGGCTGAATTGTATGCTACTAATACAATCTTAATGAAATTATAATATTTGAACATTATAATGTTCTAAAAAACATATAAATAAAAATAAAATTATCATATCAACGATACATCCAATACACACACACAAGCAGGCCAGAGAGATGTCAGCGCCTTCTCTGTCTGCTCCCTCTGTGCGTTTTCCATCAACGATTGTAATTAAGCAGCATCATTCATGAGTAGCAGGCTCATTTAGGCTGCATCTGTTTTGGGCTCAGACGGCTTTAGAGCAATGGAGGAGCAAATTCTGGTGGAACACGGCACCGCTGCACTATTAAGGCTAAAACTCTGTGCACAGAATATCAACTAAATTAAAGTTTTACTGTTTTTGTCATTGCTTTGGCTGTATTACCAATTTGCTTATACCCTTAAGGCAATCTGAATGTCAAAAATGCCCCAGAAAATGATATTTTAAAAATATTTTGAATAAACATAAACAGAATCACTGGTGACTTGGAATGCAAGGCTCTTGATAGATTGAAACTATCTCTCAAAATGATTGCATTCATGTGACAGTTGTCAGTCAGATACATTTTACACAACTGCATCCCTCTCAATTGTGTCAAAAGATTGGTTTCATTAACTAAAAGAAAAAGACTTATAAATCTTCCATCCATAAAGCCAGTCTCAAACAAAACTTGCTGAACCAAATTATTTTGACAGACATTTTGCACATCCTTGTTCTTAGGCCAGAAGACATCTGCATTTTATTAGGCTACTTACCACTATTGTCAATAAAAATATATATATTAGTGTACAATTTCTGACCGTGATTCAAATTGCGATAATGATAAAAATGACTCTCCAGATTTGGTGTGTGCGTATGTCAACACACACACTCACACACGCACACTGAGAATGAAATAAAGGCTGAGCAAGAGCGGGAGAGAGATAGAGAAGCTCATTATAATCAGGCAATTATGCTGGCAGAATTAGAAGCCTCCTTATTTTCTCTTGTGGCAGGGAGAGCGCCGAGACATTTTTGTAAGGGAGCAGGAGTCTCTTCTGTGGATGTAACCAACTCTTTTGTATAAATATGGACTAACGTACATTACAGAATGATGTGGAGATAAACGCATGTGATTTTTAAAAAGATGTGAGTCGCCGAGCCCCCCCAAGGTTAGGGGCTTTAATTTGCATTGATGAGGATTTTTTTTCCAAGGTCTGCGGATTCGGCTGAGCGGGATGGAATGAGAAAATGGCTTGTATGGAAAATGCACGGTTCTATGAATCTTTGAAATATTGACTTGCTTTATTTTTATCTTTATAGTTAATTATATACAATTATTTATAACACAACGTGTTTTTCTTTGATTGTTTCTGTAAATGTTGTGATTGTGATTAAAGGCCACAATTAAATATGTTTCAGAAATACTGTAATAAAATTATATATATTATGAATATTAACAAATCTCTTTTGTATTTTTTTTTACACATAAATATATGCATCTGGAGCTGTGCAGAAATGCCATGTTCACACTAAAGACTTTGACCTCTAGGGGTCAAGGTTGTTTAGCCAGCATTTGACCTTTGAACCATAGTATGTGTGTTATTGACTGGTCAGTTATAGTGCATTAATTGTTGTTGATGCCTGGTTAAAATAATTTCTGTATTTGTTGCTGGTTTGTTTTGTGTTTTCTGAAACAATATTAACTACAAACAGTTTTACAAAAAGGTTTAAAAAAATAATGGTGCATACCTTTAATCATGTTTGGCGCTAAATTTTGCCACAGCTAATGGAATTTTCAGATAGATAATGACATGTCAAAAATGCCTCTTGTGAAGTTTTGCAGTGAAGTGCTTGTGTGTCCGTGAAGCAGGGCAGCTGATGCAGTTTTTAGCATAACAAAGGCATGGAGCATGTGAACTTGAGGCACCTTTCGACCCTGGTACTGTGGTGCTGAATAGTGGCTGGGCCTCCCCAAAGAGCACCCCGTGGTTCCCCTGATCGTGGCTAAATTGTTAATCAGGGTAATTTAATATAGTTTTCAATATGCCCCATCTTTCATCAGGATAGGAGTTGTTGTGTGCTCTGCGTTCCCACCCGCAACAAAAGTATTTTCTATGGAGGACTGACAAGGGCTTACTGCATCCTATTGTGGATGTGGACATGTTTTAAAATGTTTAAGTACAGGCCATAGATTTTGTAGCTGCTTAAATCGCTTGTTAACTTTAAACAAATATTTAAAGTATTTTTGACAAATCTTAAATTATAGATTTAGTGTAGGAATAATGCCTTTTTATGTAATACGTTTCTGTTGAAATACAGCTTTATAAATACAACTTAGAAAGTCAAGGAGCAAATTATGTGTTGTGGTCACATGTGGTCAGATCATTTTAGATCAAAAATGTTGTAGAATATTTGTAGAATTTAGAATCACAAAACACGTCTGAAATGTTTGCACAATGAAGTTGTTTGCAGAAAATACCAATTGAACCATGTGACTATGCGCCACAAATTTACTGACTTCATTTCAAGATTCATGACGGATCATCAAAAAGAGCAACTCAGTTCGGGGACAGTGGACGTCAGTGTCCTCAAAAGCAGTTTAAAGTTTGTGCATGTAGAGAAGTCTCACTCATACGTGCACATGATGGACAGGCCTTGTGCTTCGCATTGACAAAAATAGACTCCTTTGTCATGTTCTGTAAGTCGGGATGAGGTCATTTCTGTGTTCAAATGGATGAAGCTGTGGAGAAAACAAAAACACATTGCAATGATCAAGTTTTATACTTGAATTGAATATTCTCAATACATAATGCCTTCTTTTTTGTTTTGTAAGCCATTTTTGTCATTGCTCAAGTAGGAATTCATACCTAATTATTATATTATTTCCATATCAGTTATGTGATGTCAGAAACACAATTTATAACACTGACAGAGCCTTTGCAAATGTTGAATTCAGTTTCCAGATAAACTGAAAACTGTCTTTACTGTCCCTAAAACATTTGAACAATTAAAGCTACATTGAAATTAGTCATCAAATTGCCATTGATCAACATGAAGTTTTAGTTATTTAGATGTCTTATGGCGTAACACAAATGCCTGTACAGATATGTTTTGGTTTTTTTCCCAAGGCCTCCACTGCTCAGATATTAATTGTCTTTTGTTTAGACATGTGGGAAATATTGCAGTCTGAGAACACAGGCTAATTAGCATAGCAGCTAGCCATAAGCAGGGCCTGTGCAGTGCAGACGTCCCCTGTGGCCCATTCAACACAAGTGTCCGACTCCTGTGTGTTCTGTCTGGGGCTATAGGCTAATTACACAGGGGGACTATAGATGATAATACATGTCTAAAACGGAATTCCTCCTTACCCCAAAATGCAGACATCACGTGTGTAGGAGCCAGTCAATTCCTATGTAAATCCAAGTCCGGTGATTATAGGAGAGTGAGAGAGTACGGGAGAGTACTTATGCCATGAGCTGTTGAATATTGTAATGCGTTAAATACTGGCACGATAGTTTCCATTGGATAACCTACAGCGTTGATGAAGCTAGTGAATGTTGAGCGGAAAAACTGTTAACAACAAACCCTACTTGAAGTGGAGTTTACAAAATTACACAAAATAAGAAATGTAGGACAGTCCAGAATTTGGTTCACTGGGGAAAATAGGTAGAGGAAAGGAGGAAATGCGCTTTTCTATTGAGACACATAATAAGTGTATCTCAACATCGTCTGGTATCGAAATTCTTGTCACCAAAACACCCTTTTTACGACAATATTTCACTTGTTACAACATTGCAACATACTATTGTCTTCTTATCTCTTGTAAAGAAAAGCCAAAATCTAATCTTACACTTGTACAACGTGTTTGTTTTCAAAATAATGGAGAAATGTACAGCAATAAACACTCCTGTATTGTTTATTACAATACTAGAAGGCATTTCTAAAGTTCTAGTGGTTTGTGTATATATGTGCATGCCTGCAGTTGAAGTTTGAGAAGTTTGAATGTCACTGAGTTTGTGAAACGGCAATGAAGACAGGAAGTGGAACTGATCAACATGGAGACAAAGGTGTTATGGGCCCCTGGGGGACAGGGTGTAACTGGGGTCAGGGCTTGGGGCCCGTGTCTAGACGGCTTGCTTTTACGGTCGCAGGGTTTCAGCCTTTCTTTCACCCTTTCAATGGGAGAACTTGACCCGTGTCCTACAGCCGTGAGACTCCAAAAAGACAGTGAGAGATGAGAACCACGCTGACACAAAGCACCTCAGAACATGCAAAGTGATGTATGTTTTAGTTTAGCGATGTTATATAAAAATTTAGGAGTGTCCAATAGCATCGGCGAGTCGGCGCTGGTATCTGCGTTGGTCACACACTGAAATCAAAACGTTTTAACAATTAAACATGCACATCTTAACAGTCTAATCCTTTGTCGCTGCATAAATGTGAACAATTGATGTCTTACTAAGCATTACAATTGTACATTTACTCTCCACTATCGACAAAAAATGAATCATGTCGGCCCTTTCTGTGTGCAGTTTGCATGTTATCCCATTTTTATTTTTTGCTCCAGTTAGCAATTTGCCTGAAACATGAAAATATTTTATTATTCTCATAAAATGTATTGGTTGAGCTGTTGAATAAAGTTGATCTTCTGGATTGTTATTATTAGGATCATTTTTTTCGTTGTTTGATGTTGTCATTTTAACTGTCAAAGTATTAAATTATACACTTGATATTGTCTGGACTTTACTGGGTGTGTCATTCTAGAGTTTGTGTAAAAAAAAATATCATGTTACAAAACAATTTGGGATTCAAACTAGTGACAATACCAATAGCAGAGCACGATCAAGTTCAAATCAATACCTCCTTGTCTTTGCTGCCTCCTCTGCGAATGTGGAGTCGGGCCGGGTGCTGCTGCAGGGCATGCTATAATTGAAAGGCTGAAGAAGAAGAATTCTGCTTGTTTAAACCAAGCAGCAGGCAGCAGAGGGGCATGATGGGAAAACAAAGCCGGTGCCCCAGGAGCGGGTGACATGATAGTTCTAATGGCGGAGCACAGACGAACACGGCTTCTGTTTTGTTACTCTTAGTCGTAGTGACAACTGGAAAGCTCAACCTACTGCACTGGCAAATCCACAAATTCAAATGTGAAGTTTGCAATGATGTTTCACTCTCCTGGGTGCTGCTCTCAAATTCAGGTTTATTTTAGTTTTGGGTCTCAGGATATTGTCAATCCTTAGAGTAAGTATCCAGGAGAAAATGGATGGCCAAAATCAAAGCAATTACGACAGTTACCAAGTGTTAAGTGTTAAGAATTATTATTTATTATAATATCTGGTACCCTCTGCTAGAAAGGATTTCAATTTCACATAGGCTGTAATATTATAATTTTTTGTCGTTTTCCATCAATATAAATAAAATCTTCCAAACAATGGTTAACTAAATGACTCTAAAATAGGTACATTTATGTAAAATAACTAAGAAACCCACACAAACATGTATGTTCATATTTTATTTATACATTTTCTATCATGCAATTTTCTCAATAAATTTTGAAACAACAAAACTACGGCACATACTAGAAATAATGTTACTCAAACAAAAGCAAAACTGCTCCACGTTACTGATATTTTTGAGTAAATATTACTTTCCTCCTTAGGTTTCCATTTACTTTTTTAAATGAATTTGTTGACATAATGACTTTCATAAGTGGAACAGTCATGGGGCTGAGCGTAGGTGAAGGAGCACACATTGTCTGTATACACGACCACTTTATTTCAAACTATTTTAGTGTCCATATAGGTTAAACCGACACACAACTGTACTGTTAGCAATGGGTGAGCGAGTCATAGGTTTCCATTTAATTTCCCCCAATGCTATAAGGCCGCATCAACTACATAGCAAATCATCCAACAAGTATTGACAGACATGAAGAATACACCCACCACCTACATTTCAATGTTACATATCAATAAAGCCACCAAAGAGGAGGGAGCGTAAGGGAGCAATGAGATTGAAAAGGGGATAGGTGTCGGAATGAGCGAGGCTAGAGGTGGGAGCCAGAGAGTGGACCCTGGCCTCCTGGGACACCCCTACTGTCAAGACCTCCAAATCAATCACTCCACTTCAACGCTGCATTGGAAATATCATGCATGCTCAGGCAGAGTCATACATGTAACACGTGTACATAGCAAATACATACAAGAAAATGATATATTGGTGTAATTATAGGTCACAGTACATGATTACTTTATTTGATGTAGCTGCCATGAGGACACTCTTTCACAGCACAAATGCACAGAAGAGCAGATGTTAACATCATTTGTCTGGCTTTTGAGGCCAAAAATCTACTTTTAGTCCAATATTTTTATTGGATATATACATTTATAATATTTACACAATTTCATGATCATTTTAGACCAGTTATTGTTGTAAATATTGTAATGGTGTAAATATGGTATTGTATTGCATTGTAAATATGTTATTTGAATGTGGAATCAATTGCTTTGACAAAGAATGCCTGTAAACACCACCAACACAGTTAATGAGGCACATGAGCATTACTGACAATGGCAATATTCAAAACCTATATTGTCTAAGATTTGTTATAAAACACTGAATCAAAACAAGTAATTTGATTTAATATAGTCAGACAAAGTGCCATTTTGTTTCCTATGATTTCCTTAAAAAAAAAAAGACAGTTCAGGTACCAGTAATGCAAATGACTTTTGTTGTAGAGTTTTGACAGTTGCCTGTATTTAGACCAGAATACTGTACATAATAGCATTAAAAACAATGTATATTTTTGTAGATTCAGTAAGAGCTCATTTTTCTCACTGTGAAGAGTCATGGAGTTCTATATCTTGTCGTTTGCTGGGATCCCGGGTGGATGGTACCTGAGAATACTCTCCCAAACAAAATAAGATAACACCAAGTCCTGCTATCTGCAGATAAAAGTGAAATACTGTGCCGTCTGCTGGAGTAAGGAGGAGCGAGACAAAGAGAGGAGGGGAAATTTCTAACACATAATGTAGTTTAGAAGTTCTATACTAAACCTTTTCCAAAGCTACTTCCAAGGTCATGTTCCTGGGGCAGATTCTCTCTTATATTGTAACTGTGCACATATAGAACCCTGCAAGAGCGACTAAAAAGGTATTTGTCTCTCAAGAGATGACGAAATGTAAACTGGCATAAATGTTTTTATAACATTTCAGCAGATAACCAATTACTTGACAATTATAAATATTAATAATAATAATGGGTCAAATAATGAGGCAATAATTTCAGTATCACAACATGGGTTGCGTTCAAGTGACATCACAACATTCTGTAATGCTATACATTACAATGCTTCGGCCTGTCCCACACGGCAGGCATATGTGCTCTCCACTCATCCATGAGCGGCACTACTGGGTTTAACCACATGAAACAAAAACTGGCACAAAATTCAATGTCTTCTGTGTCAGCATAAATAAACGAAATTATTTTTCACTATATCCTTACGTGGGGTCACTATTCATAGCCAAAGATGTTATTGTCGCTGATCAGAATCAGAATCAGGAAAGGTTTATTACCATTGTCATAGAACACAGTTCGCAAACATAGGAACTTCTCTCGGCGTTAGGGTGCAACATAAAACAATGAGTAATCAAATTATAATAGCAAAATCTACAGAGTCAAATATGGCATGCATAAGTTAAAAACTTACTAATAAAATAATGTTTGGGCATGTACACAGATATTTAGACAAAAATGTACAGATGGTCGAAAATAGTGCAGAAAGTGAACATTGCGTGAATAGTATTGGTTGAATAATTGTTAAAATGGATTCCACGGTGGTGATGGGGGGCTGGGGGGCTGTTTCCTGAAGTCCACGATCATCTCCACTGTTTTCTGGGCATTGAGCTCCAGGTTGTTACCACTCCACCAGGACACCAGCCGGTCCACCTGACTCCTGTAGACAGACTCATCCCCTTCTGACATGAGCCCGATGAGGGTGGTGTCCATTGCAAACGTGATCATTTTTACAAAGTTGTGGCTGGAAATGCAGCAGGATGCAGCAGTTTGTGTACAGAGAAAAGAGTAGAGGAGAAAGTACACAGCCCTGTGGAGTCCTGTATTGATAGTCTGAGTGTCTGAGACTTTCTTCCCCAGCCGCACGCACTGCCTCAGGTCCGTCAGGAAGTCAGTGATCCACCTGCAGATGGAGTCAGGCACGTTGAGCTGGAGAGCTTGTCCTGGAGCAGAGCCGGAAGGATGGTGTTGAATGCAGAGCTGAAGTCCAAAACCAGGATCCTGGCATAGGTTCCAGGGGAGTCCAAATATTACAGGTTTGTAGACTCAATCCCAAACAAATAATGATAAGGTTCAATGTTTGTGGATTTCTATTTTGAATTTTCCTTTCAAAAACAGTAAATCTCCTATTCACCTTATTCCGCACTTTTTGCCACGGCTCAGCACTTCCGCTGTAATGGCACTTCTGGTCGAGAGGGAACTCTGAGAACGAGGGAAAAGTCTCGCCGCTAAAATATGCTATAAAATGAATGGATTTTTGTAAAATGTCAAATGTTCATGTGACCAACAAGTCAACAATGCAATGATTCCCTGGGCGGCCTGACAGACTTTTTAGTCTGTGTAGAAATTATTTTCTCTGGAGGTCGGCAGCTCTATTTTAACTAATACAGGTGGAAGAAGGATTATGTCGGATGACGGCGCTCAGGCCAACTTCTGCAATAAGGTGAAAAGAGTTACACAGGCCCCATATTCATTTTAGCCGCCACCATCGGTATAAAATAGGATTGACCTAGAATGTTGTGATGTCATTTTATACCCAGCAATATAGTAGGTCTCGTGATCAGATAAGGAGCAGTTAAAATGACTGATATTCCTATTCACATTTGTGGGATTGAGTGGATAAAAATATCATAATAACAAATCTTGACACATGAAAAAATGAAAACATTTGTAGTTTTTTTTTTTTTCTAGGTTTTTTTTTTTTTTTTTTTTTAGTTGTTGTGAGGACACAAATTGATAAGTGCTACATCTGGAAAGAGGGACACAATGTACGATCTATAACAAGGGTGTCCAAACTATGGTTTGGGGTCTAAATGCAGCCTTGAGACTTCCTGGTGAATTGGCCATAAATTCCCATGAAAAGCACTTTTTTTAACTTTAATTTGAAAAAGGCTGCATTCATAACCTCAATAACAAACATTTTCAGGGACAAACCTTTATATATAAAGGTTCTAGTTTCATAAAACGTCATCCACTATTGTGTGGCCCTTCGCTTCAAAAAAGAGAAAAGAAATAAAAAGCTTCTGACACCTTGATCCATAAACATTTCAGTTTATGTATTTGAAACTGATATAAATCTAAAAGCAGTATGTGAAAATACATTGGATATTTCTGCTTTATTTACAATGACCAACTTTATTTTGATGTATTTTTTCCACCTTATGATTGACTGCACAACCCACACTGGGAATGTTGTTTGTGTTGCATCCTTTACACTGACACAACACATGCACTGTTGTGAGTTATTTTAGCACTCCCGAGACACTTTTTTTTTATTCATTGCCTTTTTGATATTTGCTAGTTACCTGCAGATGTGACATGGGCTGGCTCCAGGGCATCTTTTGTGTCATCACCGAAGAAAGCCACAGAATACAAACATCATTGGACACTGGAAAAAACATCACCCTGGCTGTCAAATTCAAGTCGACATCTCGCTGCAAACATGAGGTGTAAAAAGCCTCACAGAATCGGATTCCCCTGTCCCAGTGCAACCTTCAGTGTGCTCTCTGTTTTCTGTGTGGAAATCTGGATTGTGCACGGGGTAGAGGTGGCGGCCATGTTTGATGTAAGGCCTTGATCAGAGAGTCTACATGATGTTGATATGGCCCAATTAAGGGTTTGAGCTTGTGTGAAAAATGTGATGACAAGGCAAGCGGAAGGCCCGACTATGATCTGACATCTGAGAAGGAGAGACAGAGACAAGAGAAAAGAGGGCAAGGAGGCTCAGAGAGGAAGGAGGAGGTGGATAGGTAAAATGCAGAGCGAAAGTGAAAGATGGTTGTGGGGATGAGGAAAGAATGGAAGATTGGAGGAAATGAACAGGTGTAAGAGAAGGTGGTAAAATTAGTATGGCCAAAATGATGAAGGAGTAATGGAAGATGAGAGAGAGAGAGATGGATGGAAATGGGAGATTGATAAAAAGAAGAATTAGCGATGAAGTTTAGACTGGGATTTACTGACTGATGAAGTTTTGTTTAATAATTAAGATTTGACATTTATACAATATTAATAATTAGTTTATTAAAGGTGCACTATATTTTTGGGTCGAGAGAACGCAACCTACTTTTCTAGATATATTATATTATTATTTTCTGGATATAGATATTATTGCTTTACCTCAAAGTAAGATATTCAATATTTTTAAAGCAATAAAGACACCAGCAATTGAATGAATGCAAGATGGATAAGTTTAAAGGGTTTGTACCTGATATTTTTCATGTAATAAAGTAAAATGTGTTTTTCCACTGCAAAGATATATTATAAAAGCATCTATTTGGGTGAAAATGGGTCCATTGTGCATTCTTTGCATCTAATTTTGGTGTTGTTAGCTTTAACGTGACGGCATAACTCACTCTGGTCTCTAAAAGTGGTAAAAACCGCTTATGAATTCATTGAGGTGACTATTTATGATGCTCAGAAGGCATTAGGTTAGTGAACAATATAAGACTTTAAAATGAACCAGTTCTGTTTCTCACATTTTTAATATAAATAAAAGATAAATTTAAACATTTAAACATTTTAAAAGATAAAATAAAAGTAAATCAGGTAGAACGTCTTTAATGCCCTATTGTGGCACATTTCAGGCAATACAATTATATCTCTCTGGAGACAAGCAGGTGGCATGCCTTTCTACCTGAAAAGTCACGAAATTCAAAATTCATGTATGTTTCCTGTTGTGTGTTGGGGCGGCAGTGGCTCAGAACTCGTCCTCTGATCCACAGTTTGAATCCCCCTCACGGCGTAAAGACTTTGTTGGGTTGTCGACGGTGCGATTCCAGCTCACACACTTGATATCATTGAGTCCTTGGGAAAAACACTTGACCTGCCTTGCCCTGGTGTTCCTTGATGTAAAACGCTTTGAGAGTCTTGAAGTAAAAACTATAGAAGTGTTAAGGGTCAACATGAATCTTATTTATTTTCTTACATTTTTTGGACAGAATTTTCCTTATTTTAGAAGTTATACAGACTTCATTTTGGTTACATAAACTACAAATACAATATAAAGTTCTGAAAATTATAACATGTCATCAAGCATTTTGCATCAGAATTTTTTTACGTTTTTATTTTTTTTAATCAAAGTGCTATAAAATAAGATAAGTTACAACAAAGGGTACAGAAGCAGATTAGGCACAGTATAATAATAAAAACAGATAACTTAGAAAAAAAGAAAGAAAACTTATAAAAAACTCTTATAAAAACAGATAACTTAGAAAAAAGTTATCTGGTATAAGCTTGATCTTGTGATATGTGCATTGTTTAAGCCAATTAACATATTATAATTAGCAATTGAGAATATAGATAGCAATATATTTTATGATTAACAATTGATTTTGGGTTGTTTTCCACAAAGTGATAGAGATTAAGATAAAAAGTAAGAAATAATAGTTAGTAAACTTTTGATTCCTGCTTTCATCTGACAATTCTCAGTATGACATGGCCCTGATAGTTTTGCTGCCAGTGCACACAATCCTATTGACAACATCAGGGGAATGAGGTTGTATTACACGAGGAGGATGTTTCTCCATATTTCGTAAGTGCGTAGTCTGGGTAAACTACAAATGTGTCAGGTGCAAGATTTTGATCAGGAACTCTTTGATCACTGCACCAGCTTTTATCAGCCTGTATGCTCCTCTCATTGGCAAATAGGACCCAATTATGTCAAGTTGCTAGTTTTTTAGCTGTAACACATTGGCAAAGACCGAACAGAAGAAACTCACTCTTAAGCATCACTTAGAGAAAACAGTGTCTTTATTTAGCTGTCAAAAATACTTCATAGATTCAGTTACAATCAGTTTCACCATAGAAAAATAGCTGCTTACAGTTTCTCTGTTGTCTCAATCACAATTTCATTTCGTGAAGCTTTTTATTCAAACCAAAATACAGCTGAATGTAAAGTGTTCCTTTTAACCTTTCTGTTGGGCACTGTTTTACTCCAGATAACACAATCTTGTCCATCCATGAGGAGTCTGTGTTTGTCATGCGATTTATTGTGGCTAGATTAATAATTTTCTTGCAATTAAATTATAATAAAATACAGAAGTTTAGATTAGCAACGCTTTTCATCCAGTTCCTTTTGTCCAATTCCGATTGAGCTTCCTTGACCTGAAAAGAGAAAAAACATTTGATTAAATAATAGTTCTTGTGTCAAAGCATTGTGGTGTGAAAGATCAGACAACATCCACGCTTTTTGTGTTTCTGTGACTATTTTATCACACTAAACACAGTCAGACTCCCAGTGTGTGCATTCCATCTTTGCTGAGGTGTAAACGGCACCAGAAATGCTTCTTTGAAAGATTTGGTGAAGACTGAAGAGTGAGTTTCCAGTGTACTTGAATGCGACAAAAGCCTCGACAATAGCAGCTGACACCGGCCCCCTCATATCACGGTGCACTTTCCTCCCATTGTTCCAGCTGAACTTCTCACATGTATTGTCTTACACGTATCCTTAGAACCTGATAAGATGGCCGCTGCATGTTTTGTACCTGAGGACACAAGGCTGGGAGTGTCTCAGAGTTACAGCTGCTTATTTCTTCTGCCCCATAGAAGAGACGGGAGACTGTGGGGTCTGGGGGAACGCCTAACGTGGGCTACCTGCACGACCAGCCCTCTCCATAACTGCCATACCAGACACTCCCTTCTTCCTCTGCGCCTATTATGGGATTATGTTTCTGCATAAATACACAGGTTTAACAGGGGCTATATGAACACTGCTCCATAGACGATTGCGAGTAGTAATCGCTACATAATATATTACAGCTGACTTAAAAACGGGTCAATGACACATCACAAAATAGCACCATTTGCAGCATAATTTACACATATGTTTAATGTGTAAAAAGTCACTGTTATTTGGCCTGCTTATCTATATCTTTTACAGCATATAAGAGTGTGCTGGGGTCCCTGACTAACTCCAGCCCATCTTCAGAAGATGAAGGCAGTCTGCTGCCACGGTACCTCAAGGGCACAGGGAGCAGAGCAGGGGCCCGTCGTCCGAGGCAGCTGATCTCACTCACAGCTCCATGTGCAAAGTCTTTGTGCATCCTGCTCATCTGCTCTGCTGACACTGCACTTCCACCAGGCTACATAAGGCTGATGTCCGCACTACACGCACAGGGGAGCACCTTTCACTCACACTTTCTGAGGGTCGGAAAAAATCCACAAACTAATACAGTCAGCATTAGCTTTAACACTAAGCCACCAAATAAAACATTTACACAGTTTTCGTTATGCTAAATAACACATAATTAGCCCTTTTTTTAATAATATATTCAACTATCACTATGCTCATCTTTGTGATACAGGTTTTGAAAAGTCTATTTGGTGATTGATGTGGAAAAAATACGGAATCTGTCATGAATTCCGACTTGAGCTGCTCGGTACATCTGAACTAGCACCACTCCTCTCAATCATCATGCACAGTTATGCAGAAAAATACTGGATGTTCTTGGAAGTGGCCTTCCTCATCCACAAAAGGACTTCATGTCGGAGCACCTCTGGGGGATTGACAAAGGCAGACAGAAGTCCCTGGTGTTGCCATAAGTCTGATAAGAGGGTGGAGGAGTTTTATGCCTGGCTCTATCCCTGCTAACTACTCCCAGTAGAGTGCAGTCACAGCCATTCACTGTATGAGGAGCCACTGATGTAGCTGCTGATGTGCTTCAAATCATACTGCTCCATTCAATCCTATCAGGAGTCAAAGTTACTGAAGGCAATGGGCAGAAATATTCAAGTAGAAATACACAGACTCGACATGGGTTGCTCTGTGTTGCACTACCACTCATTTACATGATATCATTTTGGACTCTGGCGTGAAATGTAGTCCTTGATACAGAATAGAAGCTGGGGGCAACAAGAAGACATGTACACATCTGCACAGACGTGAATAGCAAACTTCACAAAGGTCTGACTGACAGGGTGGCTCAAACAGTGCACAGCCCTTCACCATGCTGCCTGTCTTTCCATCTGTCTCTGCCCATGCTTCTGAACCCAGAGGAGACATATTTTTTCATCTGTCAGTATGGATGGAAACAGACATGTTCAAAACACACAACAATGGCCTTGGCTGCACACTGGAGCCTCTATGTTTTGTATGCTCGAAGCACGGCATTATCTCCTAAGTGTCTCACAACCCCAGTATAGTAAATAATGGATGTAGTGCTTCCTTCTAAAAACCGTCTTTTACTTGAGGGAACAGTCACGGTTTACCTGTATAAATGCCCCGTCTGTGTCTTTGGAGAAATGGATAGTTCTAAAGGATGTGGGTCAGACGATTTCATTAGCACAGCATTTCTCTCTGTGTCTCCTTCAATCAAATATTTGACAGAAGCAATGTCACTCAAATGTCTTACAGACACTTTTATATAGAATTGGAAGGGACAAAGTCACACAGATCTATTGCAAGAAACTCATGAAATATAGTCCATAACAAGAGGTCAGAAATAGCAAAGCAGTCACCTCTGAGATTAGCTAGATGAGATCCTCGCTGCCTTCAGCCTAAAGACTCGTCATTGCAGCATTGTGTCCAGAACTGAGGTCAGCCTTCAACCTAAAACACAAGAAACACAATCCAGTATTAGCAAAAACACAAAGTGAGACTGGCGTGTGCCATTATAAAACTCCTAAGTGGCCCTCCCCCTTTCATTTTGAAGGTACATTGAAAGAGTTTCAGCTACTGTGAATTATTTACTTGATTCACCATTGGGCCCTTTAACCCTTCAGCAAAAGCACAGGCAGTCAGGGTTAAAAATACACTCCCTTTGGATATGTGCTTGTGTGTGCTGTGAGCTCTAAAATATAAAACAGTAACCTATAAAACTCACAACACATGAAACATCTTCAAGTCCCCTCTCTCTCTCTGTGTCAAACACTCCTGCATCGCTCGTCCACACACACTCTCCACTCATCAGTGCATCATTATAGGGCTACTTCCTGAGTGAGAATCCAGGCCAATCCCAGTTGGGATTATTATAACACAGCTTGATCTGTGCAGTAGGTACGAGTGTGACTGTGCCACTGTGCGCGTAAAAGTGTAAAAGTGGACTCCTGATTGTTCCAAAGGAAACCAAGTATAGCTACTGCTTCAAGTTTTACAGACTATAGAGAGACAAATATAGTCAGACAATCTCAAACCGAGAAATAAGTGAGGATATTTTATACTTCAGAAAGTGTTTATGATGGATGGGACTATGCACTTTAATTTTAAATCAATTCAATTAAATAAAGATTGCCGTTGTATTTTCTGTGAAGTAGTCATTCCTATTTTTACATTTTCATTTGATGTGAGTATTTCAAAATTGGGTCGTGTGGAATGTTTCCTTTCCATTATGGTTATACCTCTCTAACAATAGACAGGCTGGTGAATATTTATATTACAGATATGTGGCCCCTTCTGGATGTGCACAAACACCACTCTAGCTGCTGGTTGGCCATGTTGCCGAGGCACGTCCCTGGCACGCAGCAGTGTTGTCATGGATACCCCAGACACATCCGCCATCCCATAAGTGGGGGGATGCTGAGAGCTTTAGTGAGGCTGGCGCCTTAGTCTTCCCTCCTCCCCAAAATGCTCACTACCAGTCCTCTGTCCCTTCCCCCCAAAGAGTCGCTCTCATTCTTATCCTAACCCAGTTCTTTAGCTCAAAATCACTGCTCTTAACAACACTGCAACAATCTCCATATGATGGTATGCCCGGACCTGCTCACTCTTTACCGGGACTGCAGATTACTAATACCAAAGAAAACAGAGATACTTTCTGGAGCTGATACTGGTGGTGCACAATCTTATATCTTAAAATCACATTTATTGAGATATGGCAAGCAAAACACTGATATCAGCCAAATTATTAAATGTATCGCCATGGTCCCTCATTTTTGTTAACTTTCATTTGCTTTGATGCATTTTTAAGTTGTAATAAGATCAGTTTTAAATCAACTGAATTGATATTTTATGAATGTATGATATTTATGGTGATACACAAATCTCATAGCCTCCATAATCTTTAATTTGATTAAATTAATTGCAATATTATTGTTATTCTTCTCCAGCTGATCCAAAATATTGTTCTTTGGGTGCATTCACATTTGTCTTGGTTTGTACCTGATCTAGTCCTGATGTAGACTTGATTTGGTCCTGTTTAGTCTGGTTTAGTCTAGGTCTAGCCCAAATTTAGTTCCAAGTTTAGTTCCAGTTTAGTCCAATATGTGCTTTGAGCAATTGTGAAAGCAGCCTAAGGTAAATTTCCATCACGGCCTGGTTCCATTTAACAGTTTCAGCCTTTTTTTTTTTGTCCTCAAGGAGTTTTTAATGCTGAACCCAAATGTAATCAATTATCCCCAGTTGAGATATTCAAGGCAGTTCTAGAGTACCAATTTTTTTTTCTAATATTTGGCATCTGGTGCACACAGTACAAAATGAAATAGCTGTCAAATAGCAGAAGCTAATGATGCTACATGTTAGTGCATATGTGCCATAGCTCTGGGACTATGCTTGGTTCATCCTGGTCTGATCCTTTTCATTAGCCACTATCAATAATTCAACGCTGCACTAATGGTTAGATGTGCGCAGATGTTAAATCGACACACTTCACTAAATAGCGCTGGCTTTCCTGGCCTGCTCCCAACACCTTGGATGTGTAAACGTGTGCATTTAACACAGTCAGCACCTGGGAGCTTTTAAAGGTAAAACAGCCCATCACAGGGACCCCGTTTTGCTCTACCAGGAAGTGATAGAATTGCCTGATTTACAGGTGGAGCCATTTATTATTTTCCCACAAAAGTCTGTTTTATGGCTGATTGTGTTATGTTTGCAGTAAAACAGGCACATCAAATACAGAAAGGGTGAGATGAAAGGGTTAATGCTTTATGGCATGCCCATGTCCAACCGTTAGTTTTCCCTTTCATATTCTTGGGAATGGCAAGGCTGGCTGAATGCACATATGCTGAAGAAAAATAATCCTCTTTGATTGGAGGGCTAATTTAAAGTGTCAATTATTCTTATGCAAATGAAAGTACAGTTTCTCACATCTGAAATGAGAATGGAGGCACAGATGGGGGTGTGCCAAAATCAAGCACGGAAACATGCAACACACTGGACTCCCCCCCTGCAGCAGCTCATCATACACCTCTTAGAGAGGGGAGCTGACACAAAGACAGCTGCTATAATGGGACAAGGTTATTTGCATGCACATTATGCACAAATGTCCGCAGCACATAGACCAAAAAGACCACAAATTGAAAATACAAGCCCAAACTACCAAAAGGTAAAAGAAGTGGCAGTCAGAATACAATTGGTCACATTATAAAACATAGTTCCATGTTGTAAAATAATATATAAATGTAAACACCATGATGCACAATATGTTGAAAATGTATTAAATTACCTGCGTGACTTCATTATGATCTTATAAGAATCTCAATTGGACACATTGTGAAATCCAACAAAAACATATTCTAATAATGTGAATTTTTTATGTATTCCTGGGTAATCCTTTAATGCAAGTTATTGCAGCCTTACTTACATTCAACTCTTCTTATATTAATCAATATATTAATATATGAATCAAACATCTCACCAGATGTTTTCACTGGTAAAAGTAAAAAAAATATTGGATTCTAAATATAATTAGTTATGTCATAATGTAGCTCAATGGAATTTACATATATAGCACAAAGTACAAGTGGACTGCACACTGGAATGACATATGAGTGCTTTAACAAAAGTGTACATCAAAAAATAAAAAACAGACTCAAATAGTAGATGTTGCCTGACTCTCTCAGCTGATGTAGAGGTTCACATTTAAAAAAGGCTTTCAGGCCAAAGCAGGATCAAACATCATGCACTAGAGTCTAGTTACACCATAACAAAGAGTTACATTCAGTGGCTGCACAACACACAAGCTTTTACCTCAAAGAGCAAGGAGGAAGCCAGGTTCAGGTACAGCTGGGTGCAGAACGGAGTGTAGCGATATCTTAGACGATAATGTGTTGGACAGATTAGATGGATGTCTGCAAATGTTTGTTTTCAACTTTCCTTCTGCAATTCTGTCCACATATGACCAACTCTTTACAACATCAGTAAATATGAACGGCAATACAATTTTTACAACTTGGCAATATATAGAATACATAGAAATGTGGATTCAAAACTGAGGTATATACAAAATAACAGTTGTAAACCAAGCAAAGCAGCGACTAATTTTATGAATTGTAAGAATCAATAACACAATTCAGTATTTATTTACTAAAATCTATATGCTCCAGGGCTGTAGTCGACAAAATAAATTCTTGGTCTAAAGACATGTTGTGTGCATTGATTAAGGGGTGCGACATGGTGACCATAAGACCAGGAGATCATGCAATTACAAAAAAATTAAAAAGTTGTAGAAGAAAACTACTAGTAAACAGTGTATTTATCAGTAAAGCGGCAGATAAAGCCCACAATTCACACCCAAATCTCAAGTAACTTATTACATGCCTTAGAATTACCAGTAGTCAAATAATAAAAATTTTCTCGCCTGAGAAATCGACTATATATCATGTGATTGTTAAAATCCGTGCATGTGAACAATAATGTAAAACCTTCTTTCACTGGGTGTGGGGACAGATTCTAGGATGTACCTAGGCAAAATAAACCTTGTCTCCAAATCACTAGGAAGTGATCATGTTGAGCGGTTTTAATTGACTGGCAAATGGATGAGACTTTTTGAACAAATTACATTGGGGTTTTAGCCTCAGTCTGAGAGTCCTTAAGATACCACACAACCAACTTACAAGCAATGTCCCTTCTAAGCAGACAATCTGATTATCCACACAGCTATAAAAGACAGCTACTATCTGCTAAAGAACCTGCTTCCACCCTGGCAATTTGTATTTATTTTGCATTGGTTCAGTGGTTTTGGAGAATTAGTATGCAGTCAGGGATGGGAGGGCTTGTCAAGATCAGGACTAAAATCTTTCCCCTCCCACCGAGCGGATCTACATTCATGAACAAGGTTGACAAGGCTGACTTGTGTAAAGACAAGGAGCAAATATAACGGCAGAGAACAACCTGAAAAAAAAAAAGAATTCTGTCGAACTTGTCCGTCTCTCACACTCTCATTTTCTTCCTCTTGCCAAAAAAACTATCATAAATTCTGAGGTCGGTTCCTTTTGGAGGGATGTTGTATCTTCTCCCGGACCATAGAGCGAATAAACATGGACGTTGAGAGAAAGCGATCGGGGGCCCTTCTCTGGCTGCGGCTAACCCTCTCCTGGGAAACGCGCAGCTCGTACAATGGATAGAGGAGGCCTTTTGTTGAGTCTCTGGGAGCTGCGGGGCTAGCGCTGGATCAAACAGGGCACTGTGTGTATGTGTATGTGTGCGTGTCTATTCTACTGCTGCACTGACATATGAGAGCGCCGTCTGCTTTACACAATCACACACTTTCTTCAGCGCCCTAAACTTGGTGTGACTAAGTAAACTTCTTCCGCCTTTTGCTCTATTTACCCAGGGCAAGGGAGATGAATTTGAAATAGCCTGGACCGAAAAGGAAAGTAATGTAAATCAGTGTGGGGGAAAAATGTTTACCGTCCGTCAAGGGAGGTTTTTTTCTTCTACAATACAAATCATAGTTCAAAGACTGGTTAGATTTTTGGGTCAGGGTAAGATAATATGGTCAAGAAGATACTGCACCATTGATGTTCAGCTACACAGAGCAGTAACAGCAATAAAAGTAAGTATTGTACCATAAAGTACAGTATAGTGTTGTGCAAGGGGAAAAAAAGATCAGTACAATTTTGATTGATGATATTGTCACACTAAATATTGAATAATGCACAACTGCTCATCCATGAAAAAGTACATTTCTCTTCTCCACAAGTGCACCTTTGGCATTAACCTGGCAGTAAATGTTTCCAAGCATACAGTACTGTAAGAAAAAAAAAAGATATTCTGTACTAATCAATACCAAAACTAGAATGGAAAATAGAAAGTAATTTGAAAGAGTAGCAACATTGAGATAAGTTGTCCAGGACAGAATTTAAAAGAAGTTATAGCTGGAGTAACTAAATTTAAACTGCGAAATTCGGAAATAAGTATTTAAATCATTCTAACTTGTTCCTAGCTCTCATTAACTCTTTGTATTCACATGTATTAATTTTCAAACAAACGGCTTTAGTACAGTTTTTCTGACAGCGAAGTGAAGCTGAGGTGAACCTCTCAAGTACAACCAATCAGAACGCTGCTTTTGGATCTCACTTCCTGGTTGACAAAAAATAACTGTTGCTTTTACAATATACTCTTTAGGGGAAAAGACAAAATTCACTCATGTTCAAAACAAACGTTAAGTAAAATTAAATGTTGTTTTGAAAATTAATTCTCTCAAAAATATTTGGAGTATCAGTGCGGTATTGAAACTACTACTGAGCCCTTTTCCTTATAGCCAAATCGAGTCTTAAATTCAGTCATCATTGTAGAAAAGTAGAGAATATAGGTCATTACCTTTTACCAAAACACAAACATAACATCAATGCAAGCTCCGGGTGGGAACTAGCCCTGCAGTGAAGTGTTCCCAACAGCTGCACCGATGGCTCATAACAGTAAGGCACAAAGATAAGGATGGGGACTAGAGTGTGAAAATGCAAATACATTTCTATTCTGTCCAGTGTCTTGCTCCTGGCCTGCTGCCCCTTGTGCGAGATCTATGGGAATTGTGCTCACTAAAATGAACTCACGCCGTCCAACCCTATTCATCCCCGGGACCACACGTTCCTTCTCCCCAGTCCCCCCGATTTCCCACACGCCCCCTCGCCCTCCCACACGCACCCCAGCCTGGCCACAGCACCCCCAAGTCCCTACTCCAGAAAACCCTTCCAAATGTCTATGCCGTGCTTTCAACTCCAATTTTGGCTACAATGAAGTTGTTCTGGCTGACAGTTTGCCCAGTATGTAGGTGTTGTATGGGCCTCCTGTGTGGGCCGGCAGCGGGCTTATTCTCCCACTGCGGCTCAGTTACCAAGAGGCTGGTCCAACTTCTCTTGGCTCACACCCTGACCTTCGCAATTAGTCTCATTGCTCTGTCAGGTTCACCCACATAGTCTTCTTAGACAATGTCAAAGGATTAAAAAACGAACAAATAAAACAGGGCAACGGTTTTGAACTGATTAAAATGAAGCAATTCGGCTCAGTCAGTAATTACAGACAGTTTTCGTTCAAGTTAAGTGTTATTTTTGAAAATCTAATTGTGGTGTGTGTGCATAGTTGCATTAGACTAGAGTGAGATTTAAAATAAGGGGCATTTTGAGGTTTGTCACAGTATATTTTTTATCCAAACCACTTCTACATCTGTTATGGTGTATTGGACCATAACTACATTGGCCTGGTTTACTGACTTACTCGTATCTTTAGGATGTGTCAGAAAAGATCAAGTATTGGGGTCAACTGGAAAGACAATGCCTGAAGGTCTGTCGCCTTTGTCACGTTTGGTACACATCAGCCAACTCACCCCAATTGCCTTAATGCAAGAGGCGTACCTAATATTTGAAAAATATTATGCAAGATAGATTAATGTTTAAAAAGCCCTTTCTTGAATCTTGAAATGATTGTCACTATAAATCATTGCTATGACATCAGTAACTTACTGTACCACTAAACTAAAATTACGCACTTAAATTTTACAAAAAATATATTTGTGAGAATTGGTAATATTGTTCTGTAACACATAGATCACATGCATTCCAAAAAATAACCAAATACATTTAAATATCCTTGTTAGGCAAAAGCAGGGCATGAGAAAGTGGCTATGAGAGGCCCTGATGGGTGGACCATATGTCCAGGCGTTGTATATCAGTCAGCTCACCCCCAGCACTCTGCCGGACCACCATAACTTAGTTTGTCTTCAGCACAAAGTTTGGTCCAAGCTTGGCTGGCTTCATTAGAAACCTATTCTCTGGAGCCAATGAAGCTCAACAGACCTCCAACAAAGAGGCTAATCACACCCACCACTTCTGGGTCTGTGCTCCTTTGCAATTTCTCTCTTTTTTACACAAGCAACAACATAACTCAAATACAATATCTGATGTTTTTTTTAAATGTTTTACTATTTACAAGATAAATACACCAGTCAGCTACTAGGTCATATGCCTATAGCAAGTAGATACATTGCCCTTGTGACCAAGGGACAAACGATGTGATAAGATAGTAATTTTCTTTAGAGTCATTTTTAAAACCATTGTTACAGTATATTGATATATTATGATATGCGTTATGGTGCTCAGACTTGTCCAGTCCTCACTTGATGGACATGTTCGTGGTCCAGGTTGTAATGTGGTGTGGCTGTATGGCACAGATGCTACCGTCTGTTTGTGTGTGGATCTAAGTGCATGTGTGAGCAAAGGATGCAGCGCAGCAACAATAGCGAGCCCCGGGCTGCTGAATTCTTGAAATGACCTTGAACCTCAGTATTCTCCATTCCCATGGCTGCGGGGACGGAGCCGGTGAAGGTCTATGCATGTGTGTAAGTTAGGAGCAGAAAATTCTTTGTGAAAACGGATGTATACTTTTTACATTCAAATCGTACGCTTTTTCAAATGATCATTCAAACGAAGTCTCAAGCCTTGATCATTTAAGATGGTTAAGGCAAGCAGGGATTGGCTGTAAAAATCATGTGTTTAACATGAATCTAGTATATGAAAGTTTGCTCTACACTGTTCCCTGCTGAGTACATATGCTACAGGCAACCGTAAACATGACCGAACTGGACACAACTTAAACATGCTGTCACAAGGGCGGCCCAACCTGCATCATTAGGCTTTCCTCTGGCGGATGATAAGACTCTGTGGACTATGACTGGCAGTAGGGGGTATGAGATCGTCCAGAAGAGCTCAGCGTGTGGTGGTAAAGGCCATGTCACCAGGCCTGGCTTGGACACAAATGTCAACAGCAGGACTACCTGAACAAGGAGACCAACTGAGAATGCCGGAGATGATCAGTGGACGGGGAGGAGAAATATTAAACAAAACATTGTAGATGACCGAAAGAAAGAGCTCATATAATATATGCCAAAGATTGAACAATTATTCAAAATTAATAAATGTATATATTTTTTCATCCATGTACATGAAAGGTATATAACATAACTTTCTGGGGAAGACCCTGCCACCTGCTTGACGATTGTCTGAGATGTTTCACACTATGGCATTAAACTTATTGCTATGGAGACAAGAATATATTGCCATCAAGTGACATTACAGGTCAGATCTGTGGAGAGAATACCCTGCTCAAATGGTCAAATGCTGTAATGTGGAACATTCTAAGTAAAGCAATAATATCGCCATGGAGAAAAGCAGGTGTCGAACTCCATCAGAAAAGTTACATGGTCCACCTTTAACAGTCGTTTATGGGGGAAAATATTGCTAAATGCATTGTTCTGTGGCCATTTATGAAGTTTTCTCCCTCAGTCAGAGTTGTCTAACAATGTATTCAAACAAATATATACATATGCATGCCAATTGTAATGCTTTTAGGTTTATTTTATGAGGTTTATTCAAACATTACTTTGCACAGACAGTCAAGGTGCAAAGAGCTTCAAAACTAGTAACCTTGAAATCCTTTCACTTTTCATACATCATCAAATGTTTTATTTTTTATTTTCTTTGCAATCACACATCACATGCAATGGCAAGTGTTGTACTGGAAAAGGGTTAGACACGCTCCTTTTGGTCCTCCTGCCAAATGAATAAAGGTTCTTCATAACCAAACCATAAGGGACATGCATATTTGATAAGTGTATCAACAACCAAAACTTTCAGACCAAGTTCCTTTCTTCAAATAGTTCCAGAATAGCGACATCTAATATCTGTTGTTCTTTCTGTCCTGCCCCATTCCTCATTGTTTCCTTCCTACATCATGGTGGCACTTCAATGTAAAAGCATGTGTTTCCACTCATCACCACAGCCTTTACACATCCACAAGCAGACAGAGATGATTTGTGCCCGTGTTATAGGGGCAAGCACTTCCTTCCCCTATCACTCTATAGATTGCTGCCATTATCTTGAGCAATTCCTTTAGCTGGCATAGAAAGGAAGAAGAAAACATGGCGGAATAGAGGATAAAGGAATTTCACTCAACCGCTGTATGAATTGCTGACAGAACTTGAGTGACAATTTGGCATGCAATTGTCAATGTCACTCACCAAGATGTAGTCATGTGTGATTCCCATCATGTATAAGTTGGTAGTTTTGCAACAGAGGAATTAAAATAGTGGAAAACAAGAATTATGGTAGAATATTGAATTATGGAGTGCCCTTTTGTTTGATTGAATATATGTTGTTTTATTATTGCTCGGTGTTTTATGTTGCACCTTAATGCCAAGACAAGTTCCTATTCTGTGAAGTTTGTTCATTGACAATGGCAATAAACCCTTTCTGATTCTGATTCTGATTCTGATTCTGAATATATTGTGCAGGCAAGTATCAAGGCTATGCTCTGTCATAAAGTCTTTGTATTTCACAATGAAGAATCTACAAATTGAATCTCAGTGAGACTTTGCAAATTAAACAGGTAAAATAAAATGAAACCGTGACCTATTATGTTTCATTTTATTTTACCTGTTAAAAGTCAGGTAAAATGCTACTTTTAACATTTGTGTTTAGCCCCACACAGGGGCTATACATCCCCTGTGTAGGGATGTTGGGTGAAAGGCATTAATCAAGCAAACCTGATCTTTCCTTTTTTGTCTTGCTCCTTCCCTCTATTCCTCTTTCCCTCACCCCGAGCTGCTATTCCCACTGCACCTCTCTTCTGCACTGGATAGGAAAGGTGATGCAAAGGTGCTAGAACAGCCAGAACGTCATTCTCCATCCAGAGTTAAGAAAAAAATAAATAAGGAAGGACTCATGATAAAAAAGGCGAGGATTATGCGGTGTACAGGGGCAGGAATTGTAAGATGGACTTGAAGTCAAAAGCTGAGGACACCTTTAAAATGTGTAAGCTAAAAAGATAGGTGCAATAAATGGGATGAAATTCACTTATTTCATTTCTCCATGCAACCTTCTGATCATCGGACTCCCTTTGAGCTAATTCCTACACTGAGCCACAATGTAGTGCAATGCAATCCTCTTTGTATTCTAATATGATGTCAAAAATACTTTTAATTCCAAAGTTGACATCTTCCAAGATTCCGCTTGAGAGGCCCATGTAGTGGAGTCATATATCCTTTTTAGAAAATGTTAATGTTTTTAAGATTTGCACTTTAATTTCCCATGTTGTAACAGCAACAATGATTAGTGCGGTTAATTTTAATACTAATGCCAAATCTGAATATTATTTATGCGTTTATTATTATTATTATTATTATTATTATTATTATTATTATTATTGTTGTTGTTATCATTATCATTATCATTATTATTATTATTATTATTATTATTATTATTATTATTTTTTTTTTAAAGATATGAATAGGCTTTATATCCTTTTTTCATCTTCCTTTGTATGTATAATTTAGGTAAGAGAAAGGCATCTGGATATTCAGCTTTGCAGATGGTAACACAGCGAGACAAGTATTATGCAAAATAGCAACATGAATATGCGTAATTGGGCGGGACCGGTGTAATTTTTCGAGGTTTTGGGGTGTGACGTTTGTCGGGTACATGCATAGATCAGTAAGCGTGGTGTGATGCTTTACAAACAATCACTGGTATCAAAAAAAAATAAATAAAAAAATAAAAAAAGGAAAGCTATAGTATTCATTAATACGGTAGCGGGAAGTAAACAAGAAGAGGAAACAAGCACCCAGGGACTGTTAAAGGTTTAGGAGCTTACATTTATCCAAAAGTGCAGTAAATGAGGACGTAAGAAGCCCAGGGTTACTCAATTGTGGAGGAAACCAAAAATTAATTTAATAATGAAAGTCTTGGAGGCAGAAGGACACAAGCATTGCCACTGCCAAGCAACAAGGTTAAAAAGAGCAATGTTTAACATCTGCTACTAGCTATCAGTCCATAATGAGATGTTGTTGTATACAGTGTAGGAAAGGCTGAACAGATGATCAGAGACAGGGAGCAAATTTGGCTGCACTTTGTTGGTTATGATGCGATGCTAAAGAATGGCTCAGGGTGTGCATTATGGTTTGAGCTTTTTTCTGTAAACAACAATTAATTACAACAAAATGGACTTCCAAAATATGTAGTATTCAGTAGCAATAGTGGCCATTTATAATAACTTATCTATAAACAAGATGTAGTCAGTAAAACACAGTGAGCCTTTTTATACATAATCTTTTATGGATTCTTTACTGGACTATTGTCACCTTGCTCTCATGCCCGGGTCTCTTTCATCCCCACACAAATGCACACACATGCATGCGCACGCATGCGCACACATGGGCACACATGCACACACACACACGCACAGTGACAGGCATACACACACACACACACACACACACACACACACACACATGCAAACTCATGCACACACATGCACACACATGCAAGCACATGCACACAATGCGCACATAATGCTTTTTGGGGACATTACACTGACTTACATTAATTTCCTGTAGACTAACCGTAACCATAATTAATGGGTTACCTGGGTTAACCTAAACCCAAACATAAACCTAAATTAATCCATATCTTAACCTTTTATGTTACGGGGGCTGGATTTTTGTCCCCTTAAAGGCAGCAAGTCCCCATGAATTGAATGTGTATACAGATTTTAGTCCCCACAATGTGGTAAATACCCCCCCCACACACACACACACACGCACACAAACACACACACACACACACACACACACACTCATACACACACACATGCATACACGCAAACACAGCAGCCCCCTGCCACCATCCTCCATGCCACACACACACCAAAGGGGAGGACACATCCCTCATAGCACCCAGGAAATTAACTTGACATTTGATGCAGACAGAAAAATATATTTCAGTGGGGGTAGAAAAAACACAAAGTGTACAAAAGCAGAGATAGCATAAACCCATCCCTGGTACACATCCCCACCCCTCTCCCCCATAAGCTCAGGGACGCATTCGAGGGGATTTCAGTGATCTGCAATGCAGACACCACTGGGTGCCCACAGAAAAAATTAGCTTCATCTTTTGCCTGTCTTTCTCCTTGTATGCTGTATGTCCCTCTTTGTTTCCATCTTTTATGATGCCGGCCTCAATTTCAAAAGCACCCCCCTCACTCTCCTCATATTTGCAGCTACCAGGTACAAATCAGGATACGCATCTACTAAGCCTTGTTGTAATGCTGCTCTAAAGCTTTTATGAATAAACACAATTCGACTGCTTAGCAATTAATTGTAATTTTCTAAAAACAATCAAATGAGCGCTGTGTGTTCAAGTGTACTGATTTGTTTGTATAATTTACACGAAGTGTCATAATATTGCAATTGGTCATGAATTGGTTTCAAAGTAGTAATCTTGACAAGGGGCTCAACCACCACAAGCCAGACAGCAATGAATACATGCTTCTGCCGCCATGAGCCACACAACATGCAGAGTCTGTCTCTATATCCCTAGCATTAGACATGCAGGAATGCTAACATCATTATGCACAATAGTGAGTGTCTGTCTGAGCCCTCCCCCTGCTAACATATTGTGTCTGCGCTTAGTCTGCTTGTGTGTCTGAAAGGGGTGGTGCTATTTAAATAGGATTTCAATAATTCAAAAACTGTGCTTGAATTTTACCATGTTTAAAATCACATGGTAGTCCGCATCTTTTTCAAAGAAACTGATCATTTTTGCACACACACACACACACACATATATATATATGCACACATACACACACATATATACACACACACACAAACACCCCCACACAATATAACATATATTTATATATATATATATATATATATATATATATATATATATATATATATATATATATAAATAAAATACACAAGATAATAAATAGCTGTATGTAAATTATTTTTAAACGCAACTATTTCGTTTCTTCTCTTATACATAGACTTGCTTTATTATTTGCGATGAGATTGTGGGTAAATGATGCATTTATTGTTATTTATTATAGCTGTTATATGGGTTGGGAAGTAATACACAAATAGAAGTATTTCAAAGGCAGTAGGAGCCAGTGTGTGTGGTCGGGCTGCTGCATATTCACTGGTGATGCGATCACGATATTCAGACTCACTGTTCTGCTTGTGCCTAATGCACAAACCCTGATGCCCACACCACCGGATATGGAAGCAGGTTTCCATTTAGACTACATTTAGAAATGTGCTAAATCAACACACATCTTTGAGTCTTCTCCCATCACATTGTTTTGGCATATTTCCCCCCCACAGATGGTATAACATTTCTAAAGCTAAAGGTTATTGACCTATATCTACTTACTGTCTGACCATATTGTATTCTGTAACATTTTGGGCCACAAAGAACTATGTGATATCCTATAGAAACTAAACGCAATAGACTAATTGGAAATGTACTGAAAATGTATATTAAATTTTCCATTTTTACTTTTCAATTAACCGTATAAAGAAAATTTCATAGTAAAATTGTGTGCATTTTTATTGGTAAACATTTTCCATATGCTGCCTTCCTTTGTTCTCTGCTCCTGTCTCAGCGCAAATGACACACAAATGCGTTAGCGCTCTTTAATCATGTAGACACATGGAGATGACTTCATTAATGGCCAGGAGCTGGCTCTGCTCAAACACAAGGGTTGGGGCAACATTATAAATGCCTACTCCTGCTGTCAGGCTGGTGAGCAGCTGTACTGCAAAATGAAGCCTGATCGAGTATTATGAGTTTAGCATCTACAACGAAGTGATGCTGGATAAACTGTACAGTTAAAAATGTCACTTCTACTGCTTCATTTGCAATCAATGATGCACGCAGTGTTTATAAACTAGAGTCTACCTTTGGTCAGCAAATACTACTTAGCTTTCTAAGATGCATTGTCAAAATAGCCCATATCCAAAGGTATTCTGATACCTGTCGGTGAAAAGATTTTTTTTTACAGAACTGTGAAGAAAATATAGATCCACACTATTAGGTAAATCTTCATGCTGCCTCTTTATTAAACATTACATGCGGCAGTCATGTCTAATGTAAAGATGCTTTACAACTTGATTTGCTCTTAATGTAAATAATAGCATGATTTCCTGTTGAAATTGCCATGAAATCACCTTCACCTTCAAAGAGCATACGCCAACACACACTCACCTTATACAGGAGCAGTAAAGGCCATCTTCATGTTGACTTCCCTCCTCGTCCTTGTAACTACAGCATCATTCATTCACACTGTAACAAAATACAATGGACAAGATTACATTCAATTACACTTACCAGTACGTAGTAACCATGTTTTGCCCCTAATAATAAAAAAAAACATTTCAATAGGCCTACTTTACAACTCATTTGTAAATGATTTACTTGTTGTGTATAGTTGTGTATATGTGATGGAAATTTAAATTAGCAAATTCTTGTATTTGATAGCTATATGGTATTGCAAATAATAGCTGTGTTCTTGAAGTTGGTCACTTGTAACCCTCACATAATCTCAGTGAGGGCAGATCAAAGATCAGAGGCCAAGTCCATTTAAGGTCATTATAGAACCATGGTGACTTTGACCTCTCTCTCCATGGCGTCTGAATTAGAGCTTCAAATGTCCTTACTTCAACCATTTTATTGTCACATTTTTAATATATAGAAAATTGGTAAATTAAAACAATGTGCTATAATGGAGAGAAAACACCTGAAAAGGCCAGTTGGATCTACATAACAAAAAAACAAAACAAAAAAGAAAACAATGAAGCAAGATATTACATTTATTAGATTTTTATTTCAGTGATTAAATACAGGACACAAAGCCATCAACAACATAATGTATCATTTACAAAAAATACAACGACATCCTCAAACTCTTCATGGCATTACAGTGTGAATCTTGTGGTTATGTGTGTGGCTTCTTTCATCCCTACGGCAGGCTTTAGGCTAACTATGTAGCATTCCTTCTGTCCAGACCCTTTGCGGCTTGTGGGGCTTTTCTCATCCCATCTCCTCTTCCCCTCTACCTCAGCATACCCCCCATCACCCCACCGTTCACTCTAACCCATACACACTTTACAAAAGGGGGGTAACCAGCATTACCGAGGATAAACCCCACTTGTCAAATGCAACAGAGTAAAAATACCAGAAGGCAAATTACAACCATGCAGCGATATCCTATTTTATTATCATTGAGAAACATGTGCCAGGCATTGATTAGAGATATGTCCAACACTGCCATTAAAAGCACCTACCATGGTTCAAAAAGATGTAGTCAAAGAACAAAAGCATTTTCTTCATAATAGGTTTGCCCTCAGCCCCGGTTGAGTTTGCTCAGTGCCTTACCACCTCTCGCTCCCCCATGCTGCCTGCCTGTCTGCCATCCTCTCCTGGCAATCCATTAGGAAACGCCAGACTCAAAAACACGCAGCCGATTAATTATTCTCACTTCCGCAGCAAACTGGGGTGTACCACTGTAAGCAAATGGGGAGGCGGGAACAACAGAGATTAGATGCATCTTGTGTATGCAAAAAGGAATATGGCGAGCACTACCTGTAGACGAGCGGCTCACACATTTCTCCACATAAATTGTTCTGTTATGGAGACACAATTGGTTCTATAAGAGAAAAAAAGACCTGACACACACACTGACAATTTAATCCCGTTTTCTAATCGTAAAATAGCTTAGGTGACGTCCCTCTCTACATGCTGGTAAAACGATGTTATTCTGTAAATGTACCTTATGTTAAAGTGAGGTTATGTTGTGCGGAATAATTCCTATTGAATAATTTCCTGCACATCCTACTTTATGCTCTGTCGCAAGAACACTTGAGGATGAAAGAAAATGCTAATGTCGTCTGAATCTGGCTGAACAATGTGTGTTGGTGTGCTGCACACTGTGAGACTGTCTATCTAGCTGTTTACCTTACTACATGTGGTAGTTAATGGATAAGAGAAGCCAGTGGAATTGTGTACTTTCAGAATAATATAAGTTAAATGTCAATTAAATGATAAAGAATAAAACAAATAAAACAAATATTTGGGCTGTTTGTGGCTTGTTTCAACCCGCAAAGTAAGATTTATAATAATACTGTAACACAAATTTAATTTTCTTTGTACTGTGTAAATCCGGACAACTGAACAATTGAATATCCCTGCCAAGGACGAATAAAGTATCCATCTATCTGTCAATTGATTAAATATTTGCAGACCATCAATCTAATGTCAGTCAACGCGTGAGAAGAGACTTTTATCAAAACTCCATGTGAGAAATGGTAAATCACAAATAGCGAACAATCAACATGCATGTTAATTGGTGTCAGAATTAAAACGCCGAACAACGCGTGTTCTGTGGCGACTGTAATCGAGGAAATTAATAAATGCAAATTAAATTGTGAGCATGCAAAGGAGCCGCTGACAGTCGGTGAATGAATGGCTTTCAGGGCTGGGCTTTCCTGTCTGTATACAGCACCAACATTTGTATGCAATAATATGAACGCGTGCATGTGTCTATGCCAGCGGACATTTTAGGTCTACCCTCCTCACACTGACTACTGCCAAACGCCTTAAGATGGTGGCACCTTGAGGCAGCGAGACACACTCCTCCCTTTCCCTCTTCTTCTACTTCAGGGCCCTACACAGGACAGGCCCTCCTTCCTAACCCTGAGCCCCCCTAATAAATATTTAATTCACCCTTCTCTAATAAGGATATTAGACGAGTACACCCGAGCCAGGCACATATGCATGAGTCTTTTCTCATCAAATTTGCATAAAAGAACCAGATGCCAATGCGAGTTTAGCAACCACAGCTGTATGCTATGTGTGATGTTGCTGGTTCTCGGCTCCAGGAGCACATATCATTTAATTCCTTATCGGCATATTTTTCAAATGATTCACTGTATCCAAAATGCTCTTAGCCTCAACATCTTTCAGTAAGTCACCACACATCTCTAGTAAAAAGATTCTGGGCTATTACACTATGTCTCCCTTTACAATTAACAACAACTTTGGACGTATTAAATCAAGGCTGGTTTAGAAATCCTGTTATATGACGTTATAAGCACGAAGATAAGTCAAGTGGCAATTGGTTCAAATTTAATTATCGTGAACAATGCAATGACAAAATGTATTATTTACACAATTTCATCTTCAAGGGAAATTCAAAGTATTTCAAATACAATTATTCTCATTTATTTATAAGGCCTGGTATTTGCATAATCGCAGCCGCAGAGCACTCATATCTCACATAGCCCTTAAACATGTCGTACAAAAAATGCATTTATGCACCTTGTGATTATGCTCCGCGGCTGCTCAACAGTATCTAATCCTGCAGGCACATTTGAATGTATATATTAGGTTGCCCGTTAGCATTTCCAAATGTGCCTTTACTGTAAGGTATTACATCCCATCAACATTGTATAAAAACACATATAAAGTGTGAAATGTCTAATGTTTATTTACATTGTAAAAAGAAAAAAATATTTTTTTACAATTTAAAATACTATTTTGATTTGAGACATTGATTTCTGGCAAGGCCTTCAGCTCATCGCTTATTCTAAGATGTTGTATTTATGAAAGCATCATTTAGGTAATTGTCACTTATTTGCATGTACTTTATGACTAAATGGTTAATTCGTAGAATGTCAAAAATGTGTTCTAGTGTAAGCCTTGCAAATATCCTTTGTCAATAAATTGTACTCTAAATACCATTAAAACAATAATTGTATACGATTTTGCAATTTTGCTTCTCAGGTGCTGTTAATTTTGAAGTTATGATTAATACTTTCATGTTTGATGGTCTGCTGAAATGTTCCATAAATAACATCAAAGATAAAACCTTACTGTAATACAGTGCAAACGGGTCTAGCAAGGTGATGTGCATATCCCCTGCAATGGGGGAGGGCCATACAGCATGGCAGAGCACAGCATGCCCGCTGCTCTCCACAAGAAGCTCAAGTGGCCATGCATGATGTCATTAAAATGGGCTGAACCATGACATTCCTTTGTGGATTATTACAAAGTTATGGCTTGTAGCACTGTTATGAAAGGAGGATGATTACAGCTCCTGAATAAGGATTACACTCATATACTGAACACTTTGGCTGTGTCTTCTGCATATGCTTGTTTACAACATTAATGATAGGCCTAGATTTTACCCCAAAAAACAGGGCAGAAACTGAACATTTGAAAACATATAAATTATTGTGAGACAAATGTCACACTGTTAGGTAAATTAAATGTACAATAATATGAATAACAGGAACTGCATTTGCAGAGATGGATTCTGCCATGCGCGGAGTGATCTCACCTACGGTTGCCGTGGTGACACCAACCAGAAGGAACAGCTTCACTGTCAGTGCGCATGCGTTGTGTGTGTGACGGAGGCTAGAGGCAGGAGGGCCCGCAGGAATACACATTGACCCAGGCTTTTTTAGGTTTATGTGTCACACGTCAGGTAAAATACTGCACACTTTTAGCTGAGAGAATCAATTAATTTGGGCTTTTTAGTTATTTGTAGCCATGCATATATGATGAAAAATGCAGCTTTAGATCAAACCTAAACTACATGTATTTTTGCAGCATATATCATGCAAAGGACTACATTACAATATGGATGGCTGCAGAAATGCATTGCCACAGCACACCAATAACCCATATTCTGCTTTGAAGGTGTACAGAACAGACTCACAGCTGCTGATGTTGATTCCTTTTAGTGATGAGGAGCTAACACAGACTATAGTGGTCATCTGCTCATCAATGGATGATGGTGGCCTAGGCTTACTCCACAGCCATGAATGCACTGAATTCATTAGCCCCGGTGCACAGATGGTGTCTGGCTGCCTGTCTCAAGTTCAAGTTCATGTCCAGGAGACACACAACACACACAAGTGCGTCTAACAGCACACAGTGAGACATACGTTAGACTCAAACAGTCATTAACCCACTTCTTCTACATGATGCATGACTTCTAATTGGTTACACAAAACTGCATAACATGGAGGGTCAAACTCTTATCTTTGCTCATAAACCACTTTGTTTCTCTGATTGTTTTCCATCAGTTGAAAATATATATTTTCAGTCACAATGAGTGCACTGTAAATATAATGCATATATGTTTGTGTCAATATGATGTTCTAACTCACAATGCCAACAAAGACAGCATGCAAAGAAAACTTGCCTTTGGACCAGTCATAATCAATGCAGAAATAATTCACATGATCACTGATCATTGATTTGAGGTTTGCAGACAATAAGGTTTGAAAACATATGAGAATATTTTCTCCACTATGAATTTGTGTAAACCACACAAATGTCTAAAAACGAACCAAAATCACTGCCAGTGAATTAATATTCACTGTTGAAATTACTGGAGGTCTTAAAAACAAATACAATGAAAGCCACACTTGGTGTTAAAGTAAGTGAGTGAAGAGCCTTGTGATATGCACCTGTTTGAAACAAGGGATACTGTTCTTTCTTGGCAACAATCTCAGCAAATAGCTTTTTGATCTGACCCAGTACAAAGATATTCTGCCACATTCAGACTTGATAGATGAATAAATAGACCTATAAATTCAAGCAAAACAAAAAAGCTGTTATATCCTACCACAATACCACGATATGTAATGACAATGAGAACTGTAAAACATAAGATTAACTCATCATCCAACAATGAAGGAGTGCCTTTCCTATTAAGATCATAGGTCTGGCAGTGACGAGGTTTAGGCCTATGTAAGAGGCCTAAACATCTAATCTACCATAATCTACGCGTGTGTGAAGTGTAACATCATTGAAGTGAAAGGACAGAACTGTGTTTTTCCCTAAATTAAGCATTTTATCTTAATAATGATATTCTAGAGTATTTGTTTATAGTTGTGGAACTTCTTTCTCATTCAGACAACTGTCAAAGCTAACATCTGCTTTCACTTCATGGTCAAGTTCAAAAACAAACAGTGCCTCGAGATGCCACACTCTCAAAGCGACATTATCTTCCCAGAGCCTGCTGGGTCCCGCGCAGTGAAGCGCGTGGGGCCATGGACGGCAGATCTACATCGCTTTAGTTTTAACATAATGAGCCAGAGTCCTCATTATGAGCACAATTGCTAAGACATTACGCATTCAGGACCGTTACTAGCCCTCCACAAAGTTTTTTTTCTCCTTTTGGGGACGGGGGGTGGGCGGGGGTTGGGGGGGGGCGTGCGCGTCGGCAGAAGCTGGGAAACGTCGCCTCTTTTCTTTGGGGATGCAGATGAGTCTGGTGCACTTGACGTCTTTTCATGACCCCTTTGCCCTCCCATCCACCACTACACACACGCAGACAGAGCCCCCACCCCGGGCCCTTAACGCCGTTGCTGTCTATCATATCGGCCCTGGGCATGGCATTGCCACTTGCCCCGACCGAGCGTGGAATGGGATCGTCCAGTCGTTCACATATCCTGCACTGCGGTTAACGGAATCAATTAAGAAGGGCCGACACACACACACACACACACACACACACACTACTCCCTCCTCTCCTAACCCCACACTCTCTGTCCCTCTCCATCCCTCTCCCAGTTTTTGTCACTTAGACCTCGTCCTAATTATTACTGTTTGGGATGCCAGCGCCGTTTCCTTGCTGAACACGTTCATGCCTCACTCACTCTCAAAACAATAAAATAAAACTAACAATATAAAAATAAATAAATAGGAGGAATAATTCACATAAAATAAGATTTCAAATTATCTGAATTTCTAGAGCATCATGGGATAGTATGACTAATTCTGGGTTTTAGGGGCTAAAATGTAGGCTAGACAAATACAGGCCCAATCGGTTTGAAAAAAGTTAGAACAGTCGCGTGAATAATGTGCATAATGGCAGAAATATAATGAGTAAATCCTGAAAATACAAACAAGAAACAAACAAACAAAAAACACACAAACAGCAATACAGTGCACTACTGACAGCATAACATTGGGCATAAGGTCCCGCAGGTCATTAGTAAAGTGTGACCCATTAAGTTCTCGACGAGTTTGGAAGTGGTTTTTACTTTCGGTTATCTAGCTTTATGACGAGCAGAACACTCATACAGCTAGATAACCAAAGATAACAACCAACTTCCCATTCATCTTTGTAGATCCATGCGTGTTTCCTCTTCGAATGAAGCTGATGTTGAAAAGCCAGTCACTGTCCATTTGAAGTACAAATTTATAATCCTTATATTTTGCATATTCACCCTTGAGGGCCTCTAGACATGAAGTGTTAACGCAGAAGAACGACAATACTTGGGGGAAGTTATAGATAATCCCAAAGTTATATTCACTTGACATTAACCAATATTACTGAGTTGGAGTAGGCCTTGAAAGCGCGGTAAGGTGCAGTCATCCTTGCACAGGGCCCTAATTTGCAATGCAAATAGCTTCAATCCCACAAAAGGCTCTTTCGCCTCTATTAAGTCGTCGTGGCAGTAGCAATAGATATCCTGTGAGGCTGGCGCAGGAGAAACACAGTAGAGAAAAAGAGACAGGGGAAATCCGGTTTCCTGTGGAAAGTGCAATAATGGCGTAAGGAATTACGGAGCAAATGTATCGGATTATGAAAACAGGATCTTGTTTTTGGAAAAGGAGGCAAGGAGCATGAAGTTGTCCGTTCGTATCCTGAAGAGGAATGAAAGAGTCCGCAAGTGCAGGGAACACAGACGCTTGTTCTTTCGCTGTGAAAAAGTGTGGCAAAATAGGGGCCATCCCACAAGGAGAGACGGGTCTGGGGGTGGCCAAAATATGGACCAACCCCGGTGAGGTCAAAGGCCTCGGACCACGAGCATGTAGTGGTGGTGATGTCATAAGAACCAATCGCGTATGCATCCTCCAATCCATGCTCAATCTCCATCCGTCTCTCGGCGCTGTGGAATATGTCCGCCTCAGTGCAAAGCGCTGCGTACGCCACGCTGTCTCTCACAGACACGCGCAGAGACAGGAACGGACAGTTTACACATAGGCTAGAATTAAAGCGATTCGAGTGTTTTTAAAGAGAGAGGCTGTGTTTGAGACATTACGGTGCAACAAAAAGGCGCTTCTCCAGCTGCATAAAGTCTGTATCCCGTTCGTTTTTATCCTCACAACACGCGATCGGTTTACCGCCTCCCATCACACAACGCATAGGGGAGACAGACTATTCTACTTTTGATTCAGCGATGAAATTCTTCCTACCCATCCATACGGGTTTGTCTCTATGTGCGAGCTCAAAGCAGGTGTTCGCCTCAGTCCCTTGCACGCAGCGCCCGTGCCGCTCTGCCAAAAGCCAAACGCTCCGCCGTGTGCGTGTCCTGGAGATTTTTAGTTCGCCACACCACCGCGACGCCCAGCTCTAACGCGTTCATACATGAGATCTTTGTAACCGAGTCAACAATAACAGCCAGTGGGCATGTGGTGGATCATGCGCACGAGCCTGCAGCTGCGGGCTGCACTTAAAGTTGCACCTTTAGCGCAACTTTTATTCTACTCGGACCATAGACCAATTGTGTGCAGGCTGGACAAACACGTGAAGATGATGCGTGATTGGGATGCACCTGCTCAAACATGTTGTAATTGAGTAATCTTAGGATTTTTGCTGTATAGTTCCCCGCTTGCGACTACTTTTTTATTAAGTTTACTCTAGTTTAATTTGTGGGAGGAGCCACCGTAAAGGGCGCAAACAAGCTCAAGGCCCGTGCGTTATCAATTAGCTGCTAAACATACGCTCAGGTCTTGGTTTTCACTCATCAATCTACAATTTGAAATGATATGGTCCATAGGTCTATATCGATCTCAAAGTAGGAACTGTGTCTTCAGGCAGTGGAAATAACAAATATTTTAAGCACAATCTGCTCATAGTAAAATTAAAGGAGAAATAGGAGGGCCTTCTACGCAGATGGAGATTTTTAGAGCAATAGAAGACTAAATGTGTTTTTATTTGAACAAATGGGCATTCATTTGGTGCACGGGCATCTAATGTTTTAAGTTTATAAGTTATTTAAAGACAAAAATAAAAATACTCGTTAAAGATCTTGTCTTGAAGATAAGCAAAGCAGACAATAATCTTAGATAATAGCAAGGCTTTATATTGAAGCATTTCCATTTCTTCTTGAATATTATTTTAAATAATCTATGAGATCATTAGCTATTTACATACAAAATATAAGCTATAGGTGTTGGCATAGTGCAAACACTTCAAACTTAAAAACATACTGCATGAGAGTTTTTATAGACCATTTCTTATCAGGTCTCTATAGAGGCAAAATGCTTGGCTACATTTTCTCTCTTATTTTTTGGTACAGAGAAACAAAAGCATTTACAAAAGTTGCACTTACTTTGTGGATGTGTATCGGTTCACTGCGAGTCAAAAAGAAAAAGAAAATCAAAACGGTTCTGAGTCACACATTGTCCTGTGTCCACTTGAGATACAACTCTGCTATCCCAAAAGTGTTCTGATGGAGGCATGGATATAAACGCGGCTTTAAAACTGCCACTAAGTCTGAGTGTGCAGCAGTGCTTCATCTGCTGTGCTCTAAAGCATGAGCGTATCCCGAGCACACGGTCCACGGCCAAGGGGAGGAGGGGGAGGAGAGAGGAGGAGAGAGACACAACTTTCCCATACTGCCACCACATATAAAGTGTGCAGTTTTTTTTCCCCTCCGTGGGGTACTGGGTGGGACGCGTAAGTGCAGGAGAGGAAGAAGGGGTGATGGTGAAGATGGGCAGGATGTATAAAGTTATAAGCTGAGAGACGTGCGCAGAAATCCAAACAACTTTCTTCTGTTCTTTTGTTGCACACACGCACTGAAGCAGTATTGTTCACCACAGGGCAGACTCTTTTTGTGTTTAAGTTCTTCGTGCCATCTTTCCAATCCCTCCATGTCTGTCCAACCAGAGTAGGGGCCAGTTATGACATCGCTAAAGGGCGTTGATAAACGCTTTAACGTAGACTGCTTAAAAAGTGTTAAATTTTGACCACAAGCATTTGCACATCAAAATGTGCTTATTGAGAAATAGAATTGGCAGGTGGAAAAAACAAGAGCAAATAGCCCAAAGTGAGCCATTGAGGCCTCTACATGTAATTGGGAGAAATTCTTTCGCAGCTTTAAGCACTCCAGTCAATGAAAAGAGTCTTTTCTTTTAAGTGAATTGTTGACAAATAAGATATAGAATCTTAATATAGCCCATATAATGAAATCCAATAAATAGCCCAGTGATTAGGCTATATCAAATATTGTATGTGTTATAGGCTAATAAACTACGGTGAGAAGTAAATAGAAAAATACATAACGTCAAGTCAATAAACGAAATACGCACTCTCTTTCTCACGCCCTCTTTGCCTAATTGCGGGCGTTGCCATTAGAGTCGAGCGGATTCACGTTGTGCCTTAACAGCGAGAGCACGTTCGATGACGTAGACAAGCATATCAGCTACGTGCAGCCATATTTAAATACATAAAGGCAATTAGCGCATCAAAATATGCAAATCCCGCTTACTACCGAGTCTGCACGGCAGCGGTCGGACTAATTTACGCTTCAGACACTTCTGCGGGCTGCTCTACGCTTTTCAGCAAGCCACCGCGGTAGTTTTGTTTTTGTATTTTTGATCAAGACAATAGGGAGATATGCCAGCGGGAAGAAGAGGATCGGCGGCGTCTGCGTGGAAAAGCGTCAATGCGTAATTGTCCGCTTCATCAAAACCTGTTCGGGTATTATTTAAAATATTGATGCATATTCAGAAGGGACATTAGCATACATCTTTGTCATGTCATTTTGTTCATCCTGGCATTGTTGTAGATGAGTGAGAAACGTATGGTTCTATGATTTCATTTACGACCAAATAATACAGCTTAACCTTTAAAAATAGCGTAGGTTGTTTAAAACTTTTTTCAGTAGAAATGCGTGTACCAATATATATAGAACCTGATGATGAGACTCATGTAAATTGGTTTTGAATAGTCATGGGCGCGTGCATGGACAAAGAGCTGTTCAACAATAGATAGTGGCTGAGCAGGTAAGACTCGGATGGAGGTGGTCTCTGCTTCGAGCACCAAACATGGGTTTTCTTTCAAACTAATGGCCAACTTGACTCCTGTGCACATTTGGGACAGTGACGCAGCGCTCACATCCACGATATTCAGAAAACTCAGCGTCTCCTCTGTGCCCAACGTGCGCGCGCAAAGCGGTGCCACCGATGAGTGCGCGTCTCAATTTGGAGAGAAAAATGTCCTTTATAATAGTCACATCCAATTTATCACAGTAGATTGCTCTGGTTTCTTTTTAAATACAGTTGCCTACTTCATTTTATTTGATAAAGTAGCCCAAAAAGTTGCGTCTAAATCTCCACTTACCTGTGAATAAAATGAGCCAGCTGCTGTCACATGGGTTTACGTTGCGGTAAACTCACTAACTCATAATCTCATTTGGATGTGTTCCAGACAGCCAAGTTTAATGCGACGGCAGCCAAAGAAGGAGATGCAGTTCCCTATAGGCTACTCCCCTCGTCATTGAACCTTGCGCTTAAGCGGATCGTGGCTCAACTCCAGTGGTCAGGCTTGTTGACGCGTAAAGATATTGTCACTGCGAGAGCCACATGAGTCTGTCACTGCTCCACCAATGCTTGAACGCCTCACCCTGAAAACCACAAGTACTGTACTTGTGCAATGTGCACGTGGTTTAAAAGGACACAATGAAAAAGAAAAGGCACAATAAGACATCTTGTGGATCATTTCATATGTACTTACCAAGCTCAGTATTCTTGTTGAAATATAGTCTCAAAACCCATTTAGACTTGGATGGTAACTAAAACACTTACTTTACTTGTTTTAACAACTGGGCTTTAAGTGCGAGATTCATTCAAAATTATAATTTTGATGACAGGGCATTTAATGTTTTAGCTACCACTTATTATTATTATTATTATTATTATTATTATTATTATTATTATTAATAATAATAATAATTATTATTATTATTATCTATTATTATTATTATTATAATAAATTTTATTTTATGTTATTATTATTATTATTATTATTATTATTATTATTATTATTATTATTATTATTATTATTATTATTATTATTATTATTTTATTATTATTATTATAATTATTATTATTATTATTATTTTATTATTATTATTATTATTATTATTATGAATATTATTATTATTCTTTAAAGTGAGTCTGGACTTGTTTTAATACTGAACTTGTGGAAGTCTCTGCTGAGTGACTATATGTTGCCATCTTGTGGTCAAAATGCAGAGTGCGCCAAAAACGATGCAAGGACCGATGTTTCAAGACCACTTCCCTTTGATTCTATACAGACATTTCTAACAAATCCGCAAATAAATACTTTGTTAATCAATTTCAAGTCATTCGTTTCGGGAAAATTATTTATTTTTGTTTCTGCAATAGCTTTTCTCTAAACCTGACCTGATGAGCTACACTAACCTATAACGCAGCTTTTCCCACACTTTTTGTATCTTCTGAATTTACATAATTCATCTAACATTGATGTTTATTTGCAAGTATTGTATTCATTCTCAAGTCTGTAGTAGATTTTACTTTCAGCTGTCAGTCTTTATTTTTTCATAAACATGTAAATGTATGTTTTCAAAAGCCTATATTGCGTGTTTAATGTATCCTTTCAAATGTTGGCCATAATATTGTTTTTGAACAGGTTTTGTTTGTTCTGGCAACACCTCACTTACAATCTCCAAATGAACGGAGTCCCAGGAGCGTGAGGCCTGAGGATCAACTAAACCTTTGGGAATGGCAACGAAACGAGTGAAGACTAGACTGAAGTCCAGTCTCTACAATTTTAAAAAAATAAAATAAATACATGTTTATTACAACGATTACTACGGGTCGTATATAAACATGCTACGCCCTGATTAAAAAAGAGCAGCAGTGTTAAATTATTTCTCACTATCCAGCTTCACAGACTCACGTACACGCACGTTGAATTTCATCGTTACGTTTACAATGATCGATCAATAAAGGGTGCTAATAACGACGTTTTCTTTGCACATCATATGCGCGTTTATATTTTCTAAACAACAAACTAATACTAATGATAACGGAACAGATTAAAACAAATATTTTCACTCTCTTACGGCATGGCGGTGGAACCACGGCAGATAATGAAGTTTAAATTATTTGGTTCATTCTCTCTTTATAAACATTGCATTTATATTATAATAGCATAAAAGGAATTTTGCTCTTTGAATTTGCATTTAAAAAAAAAACACGAACTAATAATATGGGTGCGAAAGAGCACACTGTAGTAGCAGTGTTAGGTTGGGGGGGTAATGCAAAAAAAAAACAAAAAAACAAGAAAACAAGAGGTTACGACAAAGGCATAACATTGGCTTGATTCCAATAAAAATAAAACATGTTTTTCCCAATAATGCGAATGATATAGTGTTTGTGGTCTGTAGACTAGCATTACGCTCAAGGAGATGTGTGGGCCTATAGTCTTAATTTGATGCAGCCTCGAGACTTAAATCTGTGGCAGTATTCTTCATCATATTAATTATATTCAAATGGCGACGAGAAGAGACTCGGCTATTGCTTAGCTCGGGCAAAGGCGACGCCCTACGAGGAAAACGCGTCCAATCACGCAGTGTTAATTGCAGGTGTCGGCTGTGCCTGTGTGCACGCGCTTGGAAGCTTGTAGCCCTGAAGGCTGTCAATTATTATTATTATTATTATTATTATTATTATCATTATTATTATTATTATTATTATTATATTATTATTATTTATTATTTTTTTTTTATTATTATTATTATTAATATTAATATTATATTAATAATCATATATTATGATTATGATTATTAATCATAATTATAATTCTTTTTTAGACATACACACCAATACATTTGTTAAAAGAGTTAAAAGAGCTGCACTTAGCTGCCTTCATAATCAGCAACAGGTATGTTGGCTGTATATTTATATATATATATACATTATATATACATATATATATATATATATATATATATATATATATATATATATATATATATATATATATATATATATATATATATATATATATAAAGAATGGTTTTAATGAAAGCCAGTAAATAGTAAATAAAAATAGGTGTACACTACAGATAACCTTCAAACAAGTCCTTTGAGATACACAGACATGGACATAATTGAAAACCATTTCAGACTCAAGAGGCGACATGGCCAGCTTAAACTACAGTAATTTTATGTGTTATGTGAGCTACAGACTGACAATTTGAAGCTGCTTTCTTTTTCAAATATATCAAATTCTAAATGAAAAAAACACAAACCCATTGGAACAGAGAATTCTTCAGTCAAGTGGCTGTGCAGGTGCCGGTCTCTCTACACTGCAGGTGTCTTTTCTGAGGCACTGCCAGCGGTAAGTGGTCAACAAAACATGATTCCTCCATCTTTGGTTTGAGTTACTGTGAAAATAACAATATTTCAATGAAAATGTCATGTACTTAATCTGAATTCTTGGATGTGCTGAATATTAATGCTATCTCAAAGAGAAAAATAAAATATATAATGGAATTATCAAGCCGATAGTATTTGAACAAATTCTTTTATTGTCTTGTTTGTCAATATTTGCAAAACCATAAATGAATAATAAAATAAAAGTTGGGTTTACAACACAGAATGCCACTGGCTTTGGTTTCTCCAAACTTGATGCTGCCTGAAATACTCTCTCAACCTTCATGTACTCATTTACAAAAGAGAGAGAAGAACACTGTTTAAGAGGCACTGCCCCTGTAGACTACACAGACGGTATACAGTAACATCAAAGTGAACCTGCATCAAATATGCACATAGAAATATAATACTAGTGACAGCAGATAAGGGAGTGGGAGGCAGAGAGATATGTGGGGACTTTCATAGTTAAAAAAGACAAAACTGATATTAAGTTTTGCAACAACAGAGCTTAATGTCTGACGTTGAGCCATCAGTTTGTTCTGAGATATGAGAGAATACATGGGACGTACATAAGTTGAGGAAATTAGCATCTAATATTTGTAATAAATATTGTCCAGACTGTATAGTGACAACTGTAACATTTTGTAGCAGAGATTGGAAAAATGATAATATCCAAAAGGAAATAACTCAAATGGCATGCTTAAGGTCAACAATGACATATTAGGTTGAATTGTCCATGGTTATGAAGCAGTCATATGTCCTCATCAGTATAATGAAACCCCATGTATTTCTGTGTCCTCCCTCATCCCAGTCCGGTGACATTTTGCACTAACAGTATTCAGTGTGTCTTTAGGACAGACTGGCACTGCATTCAGCTGGCTGTTTGGACTACGCCCCGAACGGTCCAGGGCTCAATAAAAACAAATGAGACAACATGTGCAACTGCACATTAAAACTCCACTAAGAAACCAACAAAAAATGTTATTATATATATTTATATATTAGAAAGCTATACACAAGCATGTTAATTTCACAGATTTTTTAAAAGAATCTTAATATTACCGTTATTATATTTAATTAGAAATACACGTTTAAAAACAAACCTCTACAAAGATAAAACAGTTCAGCAAAGCATTGGATATCAGTCTGTTTGTCATGGCTTAGGGCTCCTGTGCCCTGACATTTCCTCCTGGGTCAACTCTCAATCCCTTATTTGCAAAGCTATCAAAAAACACATTCTGGCTTATAGAAACTACAAAAAGCCACAAAATGCTTTGCATTGTATTCCTTTCATATGAAAATATAAGCAAGTGTATCGTACAATTATTTTTTTTCCTTCATTTTTGATTTAATAATACTGAATAGTTATTACTAGATCCAGAATTGAGTTTTCTTTTGGACAACTAATATAGCACTCAGATCAGTGGTCCTGGCCGGCTCTGGTCTTAAGAAGAGCTGTGAGAGCCAGAGTCCACCTGGTAGCATCGGGTCTGTTGGTTTACCTGTACAATCCTTCAAATGTTGCATATTGACTTTTCATCACATGAGTTAATGAACCTTGTAATGTCTGGCAACGTCTGACCCCTGCCCCATCCCTTCTGACCCTTTATTTACATAAATACGTTGAACCTGCAACATGACATCATCTAAAGTTAACACACATTTTTGCAAGGGACCGCAGAGAAGGTATAGCAATGAAAACTGACACTGTACATGTTTTATCAACTCAAGTGCTAAGGTGCCGCTGGACACACTCACTCTCAAGTTTATGATCTTTTTGTCTTTTATTTTTTTTCTTCTTTTGAGGCAAATGTAAGCATGTTTTATGAAACAGTACCTGGCATTTTTTGTTTATTTGTTGATATGCATATATGTACACAGACAGGTGTGGAGATATATGCATATGTGAAATATTTAATCACACACAATACAATGTATGCATAGATCCCCAACAAAAGTACCCCACATCCTGACCAAACAACCCACCCCACCCAAAAACAACATCCAGCGTTATATAAAGTCAATATGTATAGCACACACACTCTGCAAGGAAAATAACATTGAAAACAAAATAATAGAAATGATGGGTTTCCTTTTCTTCCTTAAAGAGAAAAAGGGTTTCAGGGACTGTGAGGAGGAGCAGGGGGGCGTAGTAATGCCAGGTGTAGGAGCTCAGGACGACCCGGGCACTGCTGAAGACCGGCCTATCATGTGGCCCAGCCCTCTGAGAGGCGCACCCGTTTGATGGACGGGCTCTCGCGCTCGTCCAGGGGTCTGCCCAGTCCCAGAGGTGAATGGAACTCGTTCCTGTGCTCATCGCGGTCGCTACCTTCATGGGAGCTGCTACAACTGCTCAGGCTATCAACAGGGGAGCGCCCCGAGTCCTGTCGGGCTGATGGGTTCTGGGGAGGTGGTACCCCGCCACCGTAACCCCCAGGGGTGCTGCTGGTGCGATCTCTAGGAGGAGAAACAGGTTCGGACTTGATGTGCAGGCTTTGACCAGAGGGCAGGGACAGATTTGAACCCTGACATAAGTGAGAGCTAGAGCAGTTTCTGTAGAAGGAAAGGAAAAGCAGAAAGGTTACAGAATGACAGAGAAAAGAAATGAATTAAAAGTCAAACATGCTTTTACAAAGAAACAACTACATCCTTTATGTGAATAAAGAAGGGCTGTGTGCAACTGAAAGGGCTGTGTGTCAAACATAATGATTAAGTGTTCCCATGCATCCATACAGAGAGAGTATATTCTCACCCCAGCTGATTTAGAGCAGAATGCTGCATATTCTGCAGATGCTGCTGTTGCCATCCGCTCATGGATCCCAGATGGAGGGAGCTGCCACTGTTAAAGCCCGACAACGAGGACAAGTCGGCACTATTCAGAGAATACTCTGTGGGAAACACAAACATGGTCTGATTTAACTTATATGTGTTTGTAACAGGTCCACAGTCTGTTAAAAAACGAATATGTGCCCAACTGCAAGTCAATAGCTCCCTCTGCTGGTTAAATGTAGTATGACATCCACAATTGCATTGAACCATAACAGTGACGTTAACCATACAAACTAATATTTACTTCTGGCAATGGTTTAGAATCACTAGAATAACATTTTAATTCAAAGGGAAAACATGCACCAACAAATTAATTTGTAAATACACAGTAGGCTACCCGTGAAAAAATATTTCTATACAATTGTAAGATTTGTTGATGAATAAAACTGTAAAAGTAAAGTTTGGAGTTGAAGCTGTTGATTATTTGACATATACATAATTTTAATCATAAAGTAGCCCTCATGCAGTTAATTCTAGGAATTACTTGTCTTAACCTTGCCTGAGTTTTAAATGCTATGTGAATAGAAAGTCATTGTTCTACTTGTTATTTGTGTCTCAAATGAAGAAAAGCAGTGTTGCTTACCAGTACCATATGAAGTGGAAATGGATGATGGGTAGCCGCCCATGCCTTGGCCTGGTAAAGTCGGAGTAGCTACTGATACAACAGGAGTGGCCAGTGACTGGGCAGACTGAGAGTTGTTTATTCTCTGATTCTGTCAAAGAGAAAGGCAAGAATAATTGAAAGTATTATGTTAGTGGTTTGAACTCATGATATCAATTTTTCTTTTTACAAAACAAACGAAAAATTGCAATAAACACAGATAAGTTGAATTGTTTTCCTTTTCTTTCCTTCACAACAGATGTATAGACAGTAAATGTGAATGCCAACTTCTTAGGAAATTAATCACTTGACATGCGGCATGACTGAACCCTGCCAACCCTATCATTTAACACTCATTCTGAAGACCCACTGTCGCTATAGAAACACCAACAGTCTCCATGGCGATGAGCGACTCCTCAGTGTGACACTGGGAAGGGTCTGCTCAATAAATACTGCAGTCTGGTACCAAATAAACTTTCAGAGCAAATTATGTATTTTACCAATCTGAAGAAGGTGTTCTTAAAATGTATGAGCTAACATCTCCTGGTAAGGGAGGTCTGAAACAGAAAGGAGGCCAGCCAGCTTTTACCAAACCTAACCACTGGATGGCAGTGTGTGTCCTTTGTACAGGTTTAAAGAGGTGACATTGGGCTGTTTTGAGCAAAGTCAGCAACAATAAAGGTGAAAGTTATTCTGGAGAAGGGCTGACTTTCTCAGAACCAATGCATCAAGTTGATGCAAAATTTTATTTATCTGACCACAATTCTCTTACGTCTGTTTTGGGAATAATTAAAGTGGTTGTTTCAAACAACATCCCACAAAGGCCAACAATTTTCGGTTACTAACTACTTAAGCACTCTAAATTCTAGCTACGATATGACTCACCAATAGCAGATCAACATCCTCGGACTGGTCGCATTGAAAGATAATTAAAATTTCAATGAATGAGTAAAATTCAGGTTTTCGGAGACTAGGATTAGGCAGGAAGTGCTGAAAGTCAAGGTCAACTATTACTAGTTTATAGAAAGGGTTATGTTAAAAAGGTTATAGTATTATAAGGTGAACTACATACACAATTTAGAGGTCTACCTAAGCCAATATAGCATTAGTTTGTATAAAGGTCAAAGTCCAGATGAAGTGTGTAATGGAAGAACAATCCATAGGTAACTTACAATAGAGGGCATGTTGTTCTTGGCGCCAGGAGGTATCAGCACACGGAGGTCAGGTTTGCGGTTATTCATGCCGAGGTTCATGGGTGGAGGAGACTTGGCTTGCATACTCTTGCTCATACCACCAGGTGAGACCAGCAGACCGGGTGAGTTGCGATGGTTACCGTATCCATTTCCTGCAAAAAGTAATAAGTTCATATGTATGAGAGAATGAAGAGCTGTGTTAATAAACTTTTTATAAAACTCTAATGAATCTCGGAAATCTGTCTGTCCATGGCGGTACAAGCTAATTAGGAACTACAGGAATCCATTTTCACCTCACACCTTCTTTGTCTTTGGCTTCATTAGTACTTTTTCTGGTAAAAGCCAACCAGATGACTGATGCTGCTTTACTATACAATGTGCATATAAGGGTATATAAAGACAAGAAAAATATATATATTAAAGACATTCTTTAGTAAAAACGCAGATTTGTCTGGATTAGTTTCATAAGGTGGAAAAAAGTACACGTGAATTTGTATGTTCCAAGAAATAAAAATACATTGGGCGTCAACTGAGCTTTTTTATGTTTCCACAGAAAAAAGGTCCCCCCAGTGAAACAAAATGGACTTTCCGCCTTCAATTCACACTTGACTTGCAGAACTCAATCACCTTTGTAACTGTCACTAAAGGCAACACACGCCCTGCGACAGCCAGCATCGTATACAGACATCTAATTATGGGCAGGACGACCGCAGTGGCACGGGACCTATCATTTGGCCATCAGAACTAAACATTTGTGGTTTTCCCAGACAAAAAAGACCCCTGTTTTGTGGTTGCAGCTAAATCTAAATTTACTTGAGTACGGGGTGGGGGCAAGTGCAACATCCATCTTGCCATTAAAAATATAGGCTCCTCAAGCGATCGTACAAGCTGCCTCGAGCAAAGGCTGGGATACTGGGCACTGTGTGGACGTTCCCACTTGAAAGACTAGGAATTATACGTTAGACATGAATTTCCTAATCATATACTCCGAGGGGAAAATGAGTCACAGATGTCTTCCTGGGCAATTTCCCTCGCCGATCTTTGTTTAATTTGAGAGAGTGAGGTTTTTTGTTGTTTGGAAATGAAAAGTCTCAAAAGCTCAATTTGAACAATCTGACGGGTAAATGGCCGCGAGCTACGGCAAAATGAGGCGGCTTAACATGAAAAAACAAGAGGAAAATGTCGCTGTTGGGTGTTTGCGCGTATACTGCCGTCAACATATAGAAAGTGATACACATTTGGGCATGCCTTATCATTACCAAGCTATATACTGTAGACGCACGTGTGGTTTTTGAATCGGACCCTCGCAATGTCTCCGCAAAGAGCCAGCTGCCTCTTCAGTTTCCCGCTCTTACATTCTCCTCATTGGTCCTTTGTGCGATTGAGTGGGTGCATGTGGAGATGGCTGAATGAAGACGCGCACAAACACGCATCCATCCTTAGACAGACTTTGGTAAATAACCCAGCAGGAAGTACATTAGTGTTTTCTGTACAGATTTTTTTTTTTTTATAAAATGAGACGGAGCTAACGAGAGGCATTAATACGCGCTTTGGTCAAGAAGACATGGACTTCATCTTGGTGACAGTTAATCAGACAGCTGTGTGTACTGCTACCCCGTGGAGATGGCTACGTCCATTCAATTATGTGCGAAATGAGTCTGAGTATGAGTGGCATGGAACGGCCATTGAGCACCTTATGGTAAAATACCCGGCTAATCAAGACAGGTACGTGGAAAAAGTGACTTGAAATCTTACATGGTTTCAGTTAGAAAGTGGAAATGCCGGTGAAAGAATACAAGAAGTACAATTTGAAGCGCAGGGTAAATTTGTGCGTGGGTTTTTTTGTACTTTTAAAGAGAATGATGGCTAGGATAGGATTTTTGATGGCTAGGATAGGATTTCCCAATTGTCCCTACACAGTCCACTTTAGGGGGATAATGATATACAAGGGATGACGGGTGCACAAATTATTCACTGAAATTCCAAAATGAGGCATATTTTGAGGTTCATCTGTGTGACTGAGATACCATTTCTCCATCTGGTTTGGGTGATTGCAGAACTGTATGCTCAGATACAAGAATAAATTGTATCTCCAAAGGCCCCACGGTTACAACAAATAACCGAGGACACGTGTGAAGCCCCCACACACATTTGCCCAGATAAGGGTGTGGTTAAACTTGTGTAAATTTTTACTGTTACTGAACAAATTTCTGATGTCCTGTTGTGGTCTAACAGGCATGCTCCGTTCTATTCCCCATTCACACACTCTTCCGTTGCGGTTTGGCCAAACGTGCACTCAGCCCTGAGTTCTCCAACTGAAAAATCACCCTGATGCGTCTAATAATCTGATGTTAGATGCTATTTGGAGAGGAACTAAAACGTATGGTTATATTGAGATGGGTTTTGCTTGTGAGACGTAATATCAAACGATGGGGGCAACCAAAGCTTATAGTCCCGAGCAGTTATATCTCAGTAGATATAACTATAGATTGTGCTGTCAGTGGGATGGCAGTTGTAAAAACCAGTTTATCTTAAACCTACAGCATGAATTGCTTTGTGGTAGCGCCCCATACTGAGCCACCCCGAGCAGAATCATTTAAACGTCTGCCTGAGTTGAGAGAACACTTCCATCTGTGTTTCCCTCAGTTTCAGAGGCGCACACATGCTCCCCTCATCGGTGCACGCTCTTCACAGTGTCCTCTCCACCCAAGTCCTTGTCCTGTCTCTAGATGAGCGTTAAGACTTTAAATGGAATCTTTAAGCTCCCGCATGACTCTCGATGTGGTGTTTTTCACTGCCGCTGCTGAGCCATGCACAGACCGCCTCTGTTCTTCTCTGTGGTGACACAAAGGCTACATTTGATGCCTGTCTACAGCGCGCAATCGGCTTAACACACTCCACAACAACTGGCTCTGTTGTGTGTGCGTGTGTGTTTGAGTATGATGAGTGACCAGACAGAGAAACCAGCCACTGACCTCCGCCGTGAAACCCTAGAGGCCAGACTGGGCGGCCCAGCTGTGCCCCACTGCCCCCTCCCTAATCTGTTCTATTCACTATGCAATGTGCGCAGAGGCTGTAAAATACAAGCTCTCAAAAGGAAAGTTTCTTTGCCATAAACTTGCTTGACATGTCCCCAGGGGTAGGGCCATTGACACACAGAAGCCATCGCATCATGATTTCACGCACATGTTGGATTACTACAGTCTCCCCATAATTATTATAGTATGGTGGGCCACCAATAACATTGAATGCATTTAGTTGGATACATACATGAGTAGTAACAATGCTGAGACTAAAAATAGCTCAAAAGAGTCTGTTCCAAATTCAAGCAAGGGCTCTTTTATGATGAAAAAAGAGGACATCTTGCCCTGTTTTGACAGTTTGTCTTTCAGCTTATAGACTTTGTATTTATTAAATACTGAGGTAGATGCATCCTTTTAGTTTATAGTATAGAATGGATGTTTGCCTGACAAAAAAATATTTCCAAGGCCACAAACACATAATGAGCAAATCCTGTAAGCCTGGTTTGACTAAGTGTTTGTCATGGGTTTTATGGTCTCCAAAATGAGTGGGTGTCATGTGTGAGAAGACGATGAGGAGTTCTTACCAGCACTGGTCCCTGCGCCGGTGGTGAGGTCAGCACCCATGAGGCCTCCTGAAAGAGAAAGAAAAGAAAAGTATTACAACCCACACAGCTACCTCATCTCCGACACCTAGTTATCCTCTAACAAGTACAAGCCAAGCACACTATACCAAGAAGTAATGCTCAACTTTAACAATTTGAATTTAAATTATTCTGATCATTTAAGAAAGTCTACCATACATTAATAATGTCTCCAAAGCTTTGCTCTCATAGTGACACTTTAGTTAAGTAAACAAGCAAAATGGTTATTATTTGAAACTAGGCAAGGTGGAAGAATGAGAGCGTCACTGACTTTTGTGGTTTTGTACCAATTCTGTCAGTGCCAAAACTATTATTTAGAAAGCGCTAGTGCTAACATCCAGATGTAATGACAGGGTGACCGTGGTGTGGTCAGTAGTCCTGAATCCAAAAGGCTGAACCATACTTGGCGACAGTAACAAACCAACCAGACCAATTTCCTTTGTCACAGAAAACGTCTTGTACTTGTGAATGATGTTAACTTAAAGTGTGAAATAAGAATAAAAGTTTTGTGAGATTAAACGGAAAGTTCTCGAGAATTTAATTTGATTAATTATGTTGAGAATTCAAACTACAGTTTCGTTCCAGAAAAGTTTTTGTCAGGGATTTTTGTACCATGTCTGGCAATGTTGAAAGCACTTGCATTTAAAACAAATACACGTTTTCAACAGGTACACATACACATTAAACCCAGCTGCGTTACCTGCACTGGGAGGTCTATGGGTCACTCCTGGGGACATGCTGTTTCTCTGGAGTCCATGGTGTGCGAGGGGCAGCAGGTTGTGGTTTCCTAGGGAACCTCCGGGATGGCTGTAGATGAGATTGTTCTGGTTGCTTACAGGAATGGACACAGGCATGTCATAGTTGGATGGGGGCACAGCCTGCTGGGACAAAGGGAGAGAGCAGACACAGAGACAGATGGTGAGTTTGAATACATAAATATACAGCTGATGGGTTTATTATTAGTTTTCGATGGCAACTTCTATAAAGGTTGGTTTACATTTGCAAAGAAGAATAGTTAGTAACTTTATAACTATTGGATTCAATATTAAAAAAGACAACTTTGTGGCCTTAGTTCCAATCTTTTTTTCTTTTTTTTTTGAGGTTGGTAAATAAAACTTCTGGGAATAATGCACCTCACTGACATAACCAAGTCTTTCAAGATGGCTAAAGTTTAGATGAATATATCCATACCACCTCATAGAGCAAAACAAATAGTATTTTTAATTGGTCAATTTGAACTGGTGGACTTGTCAGTAATGTAAGTAAGTGAGTATGCTTCCCTTAGGCGCCGAGTTTGTCATGTTTATTGTGTCACTTGGCAAAAAGGATTTAACCTTGGGAGTGCCCTGGAAGTGGTTGCTCCTGCCTGTTAGCTTAAGGAAGTAGAAAATATACCCCCAAATTACTACCATGTGTCTTAAAGCAATAAGAGGCTCATCAGAACGAAGATCAGCCTTGCTCCATGAGTTACAACCAAAGAACCGCCTTCAGTTTTCTAACCTCTGCTAATATTCTAGAGAACGAAAATATTTTTACAACATACAGTGGAAAAGATGGTTTCTCAATTAGCAACAGACTCCACAATAAGCAATCTTTGCCATTTTCTTTTATTGCAGTGTGCAGTAGACATTTATTTCATGCACTTGGGCCCCTGCACTAAACTGCCCTTTAACTGGAGTCATCCTTCCTGTTTTTGACTCATCCACCCAGCGGTGTCTCCAACAGTCCCCTACAATCCGGAGGCAGGGCTCTTGGCAGCCACCCTGACCACACTGAACTGCCACTTGCTGTGTGCATGTTAAAGCTCTTTACACCGGCATCCCAAAATAAAAGCAGCTCCCAACTATCCACTTGGTGCAAACAATTAGCGTGTTACTGTTGATGAGTACTGCTAAACAATTCATTGAGTTAGAATTGACAGAATGATCTTATTATTTCAATTCAATTCAATTCAATTTATTTTTTAAACGCCCAAAATCACAACAGTAGTTGCCTCGAGGGGCTACAGTGGAAAAAACAGATATTTAAATATGTTAGGCTATTAGTAATAGTTTTGTTTTTGTATCTTATGCTAAATAATTGATAATATAATGCTTCTAAATAACCAAATAATTACCAGTAAAGAATATTTGTGTACTGTGGCAGAAGAGGATACTGCACACAGAAAAAACAGATGCCACATTACCGTTAGAGGAACTTTCAAACTAGTGGGTTTATGCTGGTGTTCAGACATGCATGAAAGCAGCTTCTCTTGAATGCATGTTAATATACATATGTCTTCATTATATACTTTGTTGAAATAAAAAAGAAAGATGGACAAAGTACAACACTCTAGAAACCCATGCAGATCACAGCATAATACAACTTGCACTGATGTTACATCAAACTCTTGTTTCCCACACAATAGATTTGCATGTTATTAGTCATAGTCTTGTTGCACCATGAAGTTTAGCTGGGTTAGAACCATAGCTTGTGAGTATACACTGTTTAGCTCACAGAGTTGCAGCCAGAGGTCCATCCAGTACTTACAGGTATCTTATGGCTTTTAATCATGTGATCAAACTCCTCGTTAATCTGTTTGTATTTCTCCTCAGTGCGTGGAGTAAGCATGAGCGTGGGCTCGAGCTCTGGGCTCTCACCACCTTTGTTCTCCTTCTTGTTCAAAGCCTGCCAGGTCCCACACAACAACCACAGACAGGATGGAGGAGGGATGGACAGCAGACACAAACAAGGAGACAGAAAAGAAAAAGGGGAAAGAAAGGTGAGGAAGGTTGGGCTTTATGAAATGTACTTACACACAGTCTCTGTCTGCTGATCATCAGATCAATGTCGTCGTTTATTTTCCTGTACTTGTCCTCAGACTCGGGGCTGTGGCCGACCGAGTCGTCTGCGTCGGGGTCTGGGCTGTCACAGCCATTTAGGCCCTTCTTTCTCAATGTCTGTAAACAAAGCATTTACACAACACAAATTGAAGGGATTTGGGATGAAGAACTATGACCCAAATCAACTGTGTGCGGCAGATGGTAACATGCTAAAAGATGCTGAACTCCAGGAAATGTGTTAAATAGTTGTAATGTTAAACATAATTTGCAATTAAGGAGTCAATTTTTTTTTAATTTAAAATGTAAAAAAAATGGCAAAACCTGTGAAACCTGTAAACTTTTCCGTTAGACGACTCCAACATGTTCAAGGATTCATTCTCAAACATTGCAATTAGACATGAAAGACTCATAAAACTCATAAAATGCTCTGCCAATTTTACAACCAAAATCGTGTTTAAACAAACGATAAACATGAGTGGAGGTGGTTGAGATCGTGGAGAAGTTATTTTGTGTACGGCAGTTTCTGTTTTGGCCACCTGATGGCCACCTGCCCCTATTGGAGTGTCCAGAACACAGCAGGCCAGCGCAGAGACTCACACTTACACACCGCTCACTTACAAGTCAAATAGAACAACCTCTTACATTATTTTGACCAGCAGAACAATTTGATACATTTAAACACAATTTTTTTGAATAATCTTATGATTATCTGGCATGTTCCTAGGAATAAAGGCTGCCTTAATTTATTTCATCAAACAAAGGAGAGAAAATAAGTACAGTATATGACACTTCTCATCAAAGGCCCCCCGCCCCCCCTCCTCATCTCCCTCACCCCCCCTCACTTCTCCTCCTGGCTTTAATAAAGGGAGATTAGTCTAGAGGAGGAATATCATGGGCCAGCTCCAGTCTGCCGTACAGCTTCTTCGCAGTGCGCACGCCCGCTTTCATCTGGAGCTCCATATCAGACAAACGTAATTAAATTTACTTTAGCACACCCTGTATTTGATGCCGATCAAGTTGGTGTGCGAAAAAGTGTGTGCGCCAAAGAGTGGGTGTGGGCGAGTGGGTGTCTGAAGAAAGGGAAGTCAGTAGTGAACGAGCAATAGCAGACATAAGAATGATAGATGCTACGATAAGTTAATCTAGGTTGAACTTTGGCGTCTCATTTTGTTGTTGTCTCTGTCAGCGCTCACTCAGAGAAAAATCGAGCTACTCTATCACGCGCGTTAGTGACAGGGAAGAGTTCTGCTTGCTTAGGAAACAAATAATCAAACAAGCCAGTCATCTCTCATGTCAAGACAACAAAGGGCTTTCCCTAGATTGTTTGGAGTTTGTGTGTGGTAGGAAGTGAACTTAGAGGGCTCCTTTTGTGCGCTTTTTTCGCGTATTAATAACCGTTTGATTCTCCTAAGCGTGTCGACATTCACGTTTGGCTCTCCCCTCCGAATCCTCGCTTGGCCCCCACGGTGGAAATCTGGCATTCACGTCTGGAGAATGTATTGCTTTGAAGGCTCTCACATCTTTTGACAGTCTTCGGGAAATCACACCAAATAATGCAGTAGATCTGACATCCTACAGTGAACGGGCAACTCTTGTAGTTCTATCTAAGGTGGATGAGTCAGATAAAGCAAAGGTTTAACTCTCGTCGCGCTGTCTTGATTTTTTAGCAAAGGCGTGAGAACAATGCAAAACTTTTTTTCCTCGCGCCTTTGTGTGGTGCCTGGAACCCAATTATTAAATGCATCATATTGAGCTGACAAGAAGTGAACCAGTGGCCCAATTTCTGTTCACATGATGTGATGAGGATGCATACACGAAACAACAACTCCTTTGGACTTGTATAGATATCATCCATCCTCCTACCGCCAATAAGACTTCTGCCTAGTTCTATTGTATAAACTGCCATAGTGGGTAGAAAAGACGGAGTGAATGGTTCACGAACTCAAGGCTAATTATTAACTTTTCTCATACTGTACAATGCATTGGGAAAATAGTATTAATTTAATTTTAATTAAACTGTCAATGATCAGCTTGAGGGTAATATATTCGAGAGTACTTTGTCTCGCTACTGTAAAAATGTTGTTGCGAATCAGCGAATCCTCTGTCAGTAAAAGCGTGTGGTTTGGAGCTCAGACTGTTTCTTTAGTTCAAGATCGAAACCCATATTTATTTATTTTTTTAATGAGATAAAAACAAATACAAGGAAAATTGAACCAAAAAAAAGTCTAAATGCCCTAGTTAAGAGTGGACAGTAATGTTCCGAGTCCATGACATTGATCAGAATGCATTTACGACTTTTTAACTTTTTAGATGAAACTCAGATTTGGGCTCTTTTTTCCTATCATTGTCAAAACACATTCTTTCCCAGTTTTTTGCACTAAAAGAGGATTCTCTTTTCTTACTTAGAAAGTTCTTGCCACGAATAACAAGAAACGGACAACTCAAAGTGCTATCTCTCAAACGCATCGGTGGCTTGGTACAAGTTAAGAGTACCAAGTTGGGGTCTTTGTTGCTAGTGTATTTATATGACTTTGAAAGCATTTGGCCCGCAGCTCAGCTTTCCACATGGAGGGTGCGGTGCAAGGGCATAATGCCACTCATCCCGGCTATGCCCACCTGTTTAAACACATCGCACCTGTTGCCAAGGCCCGACGTACCACCAACTGACCAAGGACCAATCAGATGCACTGGGCGCCCCGTATTGCCATACAAGGCCTCCTCCCTGGTGCACCCGGGCCTCCATCTAACACCCATATACGCCAACGCTTTATCCCCAGACTTGTTTTGCAAAAACTTCCAGGCTTCTGTACATTATTCTGTGACCTCCCCACTATGTGAGAGATATCAAAAGACATTAAATTCAAATTCAATATGCTGGAATAAGAGCTATACTTCAATATTGAAAGAAAACACTAGTATGGATGTGAGGCGCTGGCATGGAAATCGGGTCTTTGGGGAATATGCTAATCGGATACGGATTAAAAACACTGGTGTAGATGACGGATGCCAAGAATTTAGTGCACAAATATGCCCCGCATGATTCTTTTGTACCGATAAATTCATTTTCTTAGCATCCTAAAATGTGTGCAACTAACTTTTAATAATCAAGGCTTCTGTGTGTGTTACAATTTAAACCTGTTTTTTTTTTAACAGTGGTCAATGAAATATTTTGTCTAAATTGTGTCCATCCACTAAAAGATTATTAATCTATTATAAATATAAAAATGCAAATAATGTTTCTTTAATGCAAAAGGCAGTGTTATTTAATTTACTGGAATACAACAGCTATCCAAAAATACGTTTAAACTTTTCTTAATACAAAATCAGACTTTGTTTTTGAACTATATGTTGAATTGAGCACATTTAAGTGACCAATGCTTTAAAAAAGTAACCCAGTAAAATACATTTTACTGGTACAATTTTAAGTCTACAGCTCTCGGATCTTACTTGTAAAAAGGACAGTGCACAGTACTGAATATATAAGTCCAGAGGGGCGAACTAGTCCAGTGTAGTAAAAGTATATTATTCAGCATGTGGACAGTTAGTGGGGTGCAGCATGGTAAAACAGAGTGAGACGAGTATGAAAGTGTGACAGGGAGAGTGAAAAAGCTGTGTGCAGTGCTGCGCGTTGGCTCGGTGTCTTTCTCTGTGGTCCCTTCGGAGGCGTGCTCCTAATTAAACTCCTTCTTCATGACGCTCCCTCATGACTCGACTTGTCAGTGGGCCCGTGTGAAAGCAGGCGCAGCACAGACATGGCGTCCTACATACTTAGACCACCATCTCATTTGTACCCTTCAGCTCGGCTCATATACAGTATACTGCCAAGCTGATCCAGACTGGACCGGGTTTAAATGTGGAATACAGTAAGCAAACTGACGTAATGCTGACCTGGGATTGATTAGGATATTCAAAGAAGTTCATGGTCAGAGAAGAGATACAGGAAAGTTATATCCAAATTATTGTTCAAGTTTTAGGGGATTTGGTAATCTTGGTATGTACCTGCAGTGCAAGCATAACTGGTCCTTTCTACTTCAGTCAAAATGAATATAATCTAAGTGGTCCAATGTATTTCATTATTATTATTATTATTATTATTATATTATTATTATTATTATTATTATTATTATTATTATTATTATTATTATTATTATTATTATTATTATTATTATTATTATTATATATTATATATTATATATTATATATTATTATTATCATTATCATTATTATTATCATTACTATCATTAAGATTATTATCATTATTATTATTATCATTATTATTATTATTATTATTATTATATTTTTAAGATAATAGCTCATTTTGATTGGGTTGATTTGACATCTGTTCTGTTCTATTGCATGTTACATCTATTTTTTATTTCAAATCCAACAGTTTTTGATATCTGGAACAAGAATTATAACTTTTTTGGTATCATTTTTGTCCAGTTTTCTCTTTCTTATGAATTGCGAGCGGCCCCAGGGGGTGGCAGAGGAGCAGCTGACGCCTGCCCAGAGCTCTCTGCGCACCAGGATCCTTCTGCTCTACATTCTGGCACCCCGCGCAACCTCGCTGTCCCCATCCGTCTACTGCGACCACATAGTTGTGTCCCAGTCTGCTCGTCGCCCTGCCACCATGACCCCACGCTCCACTATTACCCTCTGCTTTGGCATCGCCATCATCACAAAAACATTGCTATGGTTACTGCTTTTCTTCAGATGGACCCAGTTGGTTTCAAGTTTTGTTAGAAGCAAGTGTCATATTTGACTATAACATATTCAATATTTTGTTTCTCTCAGTGTCTTTAACCCGTTTAAGTAAGGGCAGCAGATGAAACACACAGAATGTTTGAATGAAACACACAGGAAGGAAATTGTCAGGGGCATTTTTAGGGAGTGTTTAATTTCACTCATAACATTGTTACCAAATTATATAAAAAAAAATACTAAATTGACAAATATTTATGATTCTAATTATCTTTTTAAAAAAAAAAGAAAAAAAATCGAAAAATTAAATCAGTAAAATATGAAATGTAAATGTTCAATTATTTTAATGATCTCCTCACGCTGTAATTGTGGCCTCAACCTGCAAAAACCTTGCCCATGACATAATTTCTTCTTATTCATAAGGTTTTTGTGCATTGTCCCTCACCAAATGAATGAATAAATTCATTAATTAAATCAATCATAAAGACATGAACCGGTCCGGGTGCCACTCTTGGGCCGACGAGAGAAAAATGTCTGAACACGCCCCTGAAAAATGACAACAGATGAGCACAGAAAAAGCTAAACTCTGACGCTTACGTTTAATTAGCTTGGCTGCGTTGTACGGCATAATACATTTGATTTATTTTGGATTATAGAGGTTTTTTAGAGCTTGTTTATATAAATATGGCTGACAAATCTAGATTTAAAAAGTTGGTTGATACTTTGTTTTTGACACGTTGATGGGAAAAAGCTTATAATAATCTAGATCATAAAGAAAAGTCTGGGTGTTCAAAATGCCCCATAAAACAAAACAGAAGATCTAGGTGGTTAAATTATAGTGGATTAAGGCTTGCTGCACAATAAGCACAATCACATTACTTCTATATTTTCCATTTCTTCTTCTGTCAGTCAGGGTTTGTGTGCTTGCCCCTTCACTCTCTTTGTGCATTTGAGTTGAACATCAGAGGGATCAGGCTGGCTTAGTTTATTGAAAGCAGATGGCAGACCAAAGGCAAGAAGGCCACAGTTATATGAAGCGTGGTTCGAACATGCCAGGACTATGTCGAGGGGCATGCCCATGGATGATGGCTGCGTGGCATGTGTGTGTGTGTGTGTGTGTGAAAGCATTTGGGTGAGAAGGTTGACTTTGTAGGTTGTCACTGCGAAGACTATAGGGCTACAATTCCCCAGTGGCATCCTGTCTGTTTATTGTGCTTTAATCTACAAATTGCTGTACTGTGCCAAAGTTTTAGTGAAGTGAGACAGGGCCAAACGTCTACTACTCATGCTCAGTTTTTTGCATCATGCATCAAAATCTGTAACCATTTTTCAATACAGACCAAAGATGTAAACAAATTAAGATCCATGTCTTGATAAATAGTATATTTCTACTTGGGATAGTATATTGGTTTCTCCAGATATTAGTATCAGTTTGATGTTGAAAATGTTGCCAATATTTTGCGCTGATATTTTTCCAGCATTATCCCGGACCGTGTGTGCTCATGTCCCGTTCCCTGTTCATTCTCAGTGCATCAGATTTGACTTGTCTAATAAGTGAAAATAGATGCCAGAAATGGTTTTATATCCCATTTAAATACATTTGTTATTACTTTTGCAAAAGTGAAACGTTAATTTGTGGTCTTATTATCAATATCGGTTATTGGCTATGACAGTAAGACATATATCGGATACTGGATCGGCCCAAAAAATGTCATATCGGGCCGTGCTATCTACCATTGCGAGGTTTCACAAGTGCCTTGGCATGGTATTAAAATATTGGTGTAAAATAACTGTATACTGTTGTGAAAAAGGTCTTATTGTGGCACAGCAAAATCTCTGCTGGGCTTGTGAGAGGCCGATGCAGCGCTGAGGCCCACTCATATGAATACAGGGCTGGCCAGTCCACAGCACACTACCAGATGGTGCAGTGTTTCCCATATGGAGCAGACACACTCGAAGCACATGTCAGAATCCAACACTGTTAGCTACAGCAGCATCCCGGCCCTAGGAACAAAGTGGTCATTCAGGCCAGTCACTACAGTGTATAATTAGCCAGATAGACACTATAGCGCACAATGCCAGCCCAGTTAGACTGGATAAAAGGGGCACTCATCTCTGTGCCCTCTCTGGACCATCTCTCAATCTTTCATCCTGTCTACCCTTCCCTTGCATAATACAATTCAACTTGACTAGTCACTGTATGCTGTTTTCATCATGATATTTGGTATAATAATGCCACTTCATGTTTTTGTTCATTGCTTAAAGTTCTTTGGGAATAAATACATAATATCTGCTTTAAAGTCTATAGAAGTCTTTATGGATGAAAGTGAAAATCAGTTGCACCCTTTTGTCTCATTTGAAATGGGGACACAATCATGGGTCTGTACTTGCCTTGAAAGTAGTGACGTGCACTTGTCAAGTTAGACTTCACATGATTATATTTGACTAAAAATGTTGCCTGTTTTTACAAGTTTACAATATTACTTACAAGTAGGTTGGACAGGAGCAGCAGATGTGACAGAGGTAGAGGCAATTTCACAACTGTTACCTAGCAACCATAATGTAAACAAGGGCCGAAATCCATATAAATTACACAATAGTTTTGATATGACAAATATTAATACAGAGCAACACCTTTAAATAACTGTTAAAACTGTTTATATTGCGTATCGATGAAACAGATCCTGTTTTAAGACTCAGCTCTACTTCCTGTCATTTTCAACTTTTGCTTTTCAGTTGTTCTTGTAAAACTATGACAAATATATACCACATGGACTATCCAACAAAGTCATAATTAGAAAAACATGAGAACCTGCCATACAGTGTGCACTTTAAAGAAAACATCCCTCATCTGACATTTTGAACTTACTATTCTTCAGAACGCAGTGGACATTCATTATCTTGATATTTCTTATGACTGTTTTTTGTTGTTGCAGATTTCGGCTATTGTTGACGCATATCCTCGGTTGGCCTGCTGTATTCCAGAGAGTCTTATCGTGTGGGGCCACAGCAGGAAAAGGGAGCCCGAGGGAGGTCACAAGTAACAATGACCAGTTACTCGACCTCTATACTGCGACCCTGAGTTTCCACACCCAACACCAACAGGCAGCAGAAAGGGGAGAGGGCAGGGAACGCCATCTCCAAAAATAGATCTTCATTATTCCAAATTTTCCACAAATAGTTTCAAAGAACAAGGCATCATTTCATCTTAATAGCGAGCATGAATTGTTTTGGGTAGCACAGTGGAAAAGCCTTGGCTCCTTCTGCGAGAGCGTGGTGGCTTCTGAAGTGGCTTGCCTTTTTCACCGCTTCACACCACAGGGACCACATATTGGCACATTTCAAACAAGGCTATTTTTAAAAGCTCCTTTTATTGTTGTGAGTGAGTCCGACTTCCCCTGTAAGTGTATTGACCTTAGCCAACAGCTTTGACCGGCATCTAAATGGTACCCAGTTTCTTGTTTGACAAACTCCATAATCAAGACAATATATGCCACGATATCTAATGTTAAGTCTTACAACTCTTATTCACAATTATTGACAATTGAAAGCTATATTTGTGTTTCATTCTAATACATTACTGTTCCAATAGTTTGTGACCAGCTTTATTAAATAAAGCTGTTGTGATATAAACAACGACATAAAAAGCACTATACATTTAAGTGCACTTTTTTAAACCACAGATTAAATTTAAAAGACCTAATTCAGTTTCTAAAATAGTCACAATTATTAGTTTTTAGTTCTTATATTGTGACATGAAAAACCACAATTATATAAACCTAATAATCTTAACTGCACTGATTTTTTGTTCTGTCTGAAATGATCAAATCCCAACCAAAATTCTCAATATTTTGTAAGTTTGTATGAGTCAAATTCCAGGTCTAATGCTTTGTCAACAAAGTCAGAATTTTACAGCACACTATAATTAATTACAATGATAGACTAAGATACTAGATTTTTGTGTGTGTGAACTATTATTATAATTTAACAACCTCAATTAAGTGCTTTAAAATTTTCACTCAGCGTGTTCTGGTAAAAAACTGCCATTGTATAAAACATTTTTTTAAAATTCAGTTTCTATTAAGCTTAGAAATGAAAAAGAAGTCAAGGAGCAGAGTATAAGTAGCCTGACAGTTGGTTGTGTAGTTGCCTAGGGCGGGTTTTCTATGGTAGAGAGACAGATGAATGAAAACCCCTCACTACACTACACAAGTCTCAAAACAGCCTCCACCCCCTCAAATTAAACAGGAGGAGAGCCTATTCTTCTACCCTTTCAGCAAAACCACCAGTCAGACTATTTTTAGTCTTACCACACACTATTTTTAGAAGACTGAGGGTTTTTTGTAGATTTCAACAAAGGGATATATTAGAAAATAAACTATTTATGACGGTAGTCACTACGATTAACTGTTTAAGTCTGCCATTTTCAAATTCATTACCAAAATAAATGTATTGGTAGATTTTAAATAAATACGTTTACAAAATAAATTACATAGAAGAAACTCATCATCAATCATCAGTTCTTGCCACTGTATATATTACTGGTAACATAAAGTTAGAAACGTTTACACCAATGTGTGTAAATGCAAAAGTAGCATTTCCTGTTTTTAAAGACACTGACAGTCTCCTGGCTAGGGTCAAAGGTTAATGTACTTGGCCAGTCAAAGCCACTATATCCACCATACTCCTTAATCCTGAGCTCAAAGGGAATCAGTCAGGTTGTTGATGTGGCTGTCATTAGTAAACTCACTTGTGCACTGTAATCATGTGACTGCGCCGCCCCAAACCTCTGTCTCATTTCCCACCACGTGTAAACGCCCTGGGACGGAGAACACCACTATTTCAATGGGAAAATAATATCCATTAAACTTTAAAATGAACTAGTTCTGTTTTTCACGTTTTCAAGACAGTGGCTGAAAACATTCTAATTTATATCGTAAATGAATCATCAGTATGCATTATTTGCTTTCAATGCTGTATCTGTGATTTTATAGAACTATACCAGGCTAAGACCTACACTGTGATGAGGAGACTTCAGTTAACACATACTGTTGTACTTGTTGGAGAGTGGATCTCGTTATTGTTTAGTAACGCTAAAATGTACTCAGTAGAACAGACAGCGTGCCCTCTATACTTTAATTGAACCGAAACAGTCACTGTGAACAAAGACTAGGATGTAACGCGTGGCCTTTTTCATCGCTCTCCATACCGGCCTTTCTATAGCTCTTGTTCTGTTCCAGTCGGACTGTCACAAGGCTGAAATCACACCTGTGCTCCTCTCACATCTCCTCTGTACACGGCTGAACATACGCAGCCAGGGTGAAACATGGCGAGGGAGCTTTGCTGAATCTCATTAGCCAAGCGGGTAGTCATTAACAGAATGACCTTTGGAAATAATTACCAGCCTTCCTCTTCTCTCCCTCCTTCTCTTCGCACACTCATCCATTCCCCTGTCCCTCCCCTGCCCCTCTTTATGTGCTTTAGTTCTTTCAGAAATACAGAAATTATAGAAAGGCAAGAGTACATATGTAATGGAGCAGTCGGTGGTCCCCTGTTTGAGATTACAGAGCGAGGTGAATGTTCAGATTAGGTTAATCTTTTGAAAATGGGATTGGATGCATGCCTTTTCATTCAGCCAGGTAGACAGGCAGACGGCCAGGTCAACCTAAAACCAAAAAGCATGTGCAGCTCCATGTGCTACAGGGTTCCGTGAAGGCTGTAGTTATCACAACTAAACAATTGTCAGTGAAATATTATCAGTGCCTGCTCTCCTTTCTGATGTAATCCTGGGACTGAGCAGTTTAGTGAATAACCATCGACCATCTTTGTGTTCATTGTTGTAAAATAGGGGATTACAAACACATTGTGAGAACAGGGATTGGGACTGAGCAGCTGGTGCTTATGTTTGGACCTGATCTGAAACCATTCGGAAAGCAAAAGAAAGAGCTCTTTCATGTGCAATTAGCTGCCTAGCACTTGCATAATAAATCAACAATAACAGCTCAAACGGACTTTCTTAACATGGAATAATGGCAGAGAGGTGAATCTATTCTCTTGTCATTTCCCAACACCACTTCCCATTTCCACTCTAATGCCATTCACATGTCCAGGAAACCAGCTTGGCAAACGGCGAGTATAGGAAATCTATGTGCGCGTTTGACTGTTTTATCTGCAGCCAGCCTCCGAGTGCACTGTAGAGCTGCCAGCATGACATGCCTGCAACCTGCTAGGACAGCAGACAGCGGAAAGACAGTCTGTGATTGCTTTAGCAGAGGGCTTCAAAGGCTCCATGAACAATCAGCTAACACTTAGTGGACAAATATGTATTTGTTCATTGTCCACCACTCTGATATTCTGGTAAAGTAAAATATTAGTTTCTCTATGTGTTTTGAAATGTATATGAAACCTACAGCACCAGGACAGAAATAGTCTAAGGAAGAGGGAGAGAAAGCCCTGCAGCCTCTTGTAAACATGCTGTAGCAGGAGAGGCTGTGCATCGCTCTCAGTGCCACTCTCTCAACAACGCTAATTATCAACCAAAGACATGCTAATTACACAGAGCTTTATTGCTAATGTAGCAGGCCTGTATGCCAGCCGCCCACACTGTGAGCTCCGCTCCCCTACCTCTGCTCTCCTCCCACTACACCTTCAGGCGCAGCAGCAACATGCCAGAGAAACGCAGACTTATTCATAGAGTCTCCAAAGACAAGTGTATGAAATATGATATGTCACAGAAAATATGTCAGTTTTTGGGGACATCTGGGTTGCTTTCTCATTGCTAAATTTAGTCCTTCATCAAGTTCTTGACCTCTGTCATATTTGTCCATACAAAACAGGAAGTCCGCCTCGCTCTGGCACTCACCTCCCTCAAACTGAACAAGACACCTACGTTCTTGCCCCTGTGACGTAGCCTGGCAGCAGCACACACGGATCAACAGGAGGCGACGACCTCCGATACTCCTCTACCCACCCAGGCTAAACGCACCAGGGTCAGTCCTGTGGTCAATCCTGTTAGCACGCCGCGTCTAACTGTGAAGGCCTCTGTGACTCAGTCCTCCAGGGATAACGGAATAGTTAGTGCATCTCCAGTCTCTTTGTGTCTGCCTTGCCTCTAGTGTTACATATAACTTATAGTCCTATATATAGCCACCCAATTATTGATATATACTGTATTTGACAACTCTTCATCACACGCAATATATTTGTTAAACAGTCAGTAAAACAGGACAAACAGTCATGACTATTGGGATTGAAATGAGATTATAGTGTTAGTTTAAGAATCACAAAGTCACGAAGTTTAAGAATATATATAAATTGTGGCTTTATCGTTAAACTATGCTTTGTTGTAGAGAGGGCCATTGCTTAAATCAATAGGACAACTCGTAACATATAGAGTCCCAAATTCTTCAAGAGGACAAAAACAAGTACACAGACATATGATCAGTATGTTTTGAGTGCTATATCTTCACAATATGGTGCATGGATTTAAATTCAATATGTTCCATATTCCACGTTAATTTGTGAATTTTTAACCTTTGAAATTCTATCAGGAGGGAGCAGAGTAGGACATTGTAAGGTTAAATCTTTAAGGAGAAACATGTGATATCACTGTACACGTTCTGTATCCAGCCTGGGCCAGCATGCCATCTGGAATCACAGCGCTCCCTGTGGGCCTTTACACCCATGTGTGGGCAAAAAGCCCAACAACACCCTGATACTGTGAGGAAATACATGCCATACTGGTGCTTTTTGCATTTATCTTTTCGGCAGTGGTATACACTAATTAAGAAATAGTGCATGTCCGAGTGTGTACTGGCAGCTTTGCCTGGACAGTCGTCAGGAGGTTATGTAACAGGTTCACGTTGAGTCCCTAAAGCTGCAAGAGACTAACAGTGTCATTTTCTACATTATCTCTACCTGCGGCTTTTAACATGGCCTTGAGCCTTGACAGCATGTGTCCAATACAAGGGAGAGCAACATCCTCCTTAGAGGTGACAGCTCGGCTGCTTCCTCACCCTGCAGGATCTGTTTAAGAGGTTTTGAAAGGCAAATAAAGATCCTGTCACAGTTTGTTTGCTTGTTGGTTAGATTGTTCTCAGTGACAGAGGGTACAGTTGTGAGAATATGATGCAGTGTGAAAACAGTGGCACTCACCTCCACAATGTCTGAGTTGGTCCGGCTCTCATGTGGCTCATTGTACTCCGTGTATTTGAGCAAGACCTTGTCCATGTCTGTGCTTGCGTACTGGAACAGCTTGTTGGTGCTATTGAAGATGATCAGGGCAATCTCACAGTCACACAGCACACTCAGCTCATAGGCCTTCTTCATCAGGCCAAACTTTCTCTTTGTAAATGTCACCTGGTAAAAAAGACAAAGAAGAAGAAGAAGAAAAAGGACATCATGAAAACGAGCTAAAATATTAAAAGGGTAATCAGATGTTTCATGAGAGATAATTTCTTTTTACAATGAGTGCTAAACGCAGTAAAGCAGATTTTGATGGTTCAGCACTTTCTGACTGTAACAAACTATTCACTATACCAGGAAAAAAGAAGCTTGGCCTTCATTTAGGGAAGTGAAAACACTCTGTCTCAGACAGATAACGGTAAAAAGACCAGTCGATGCCTCTAGATCAAAGCACAGTGGTTCATCATGGAACACGGGTCAATTTAAATCAACTCCAGTTTATCTGCACTTTATCAAAACAGTGATGTTTATTAAAGAAAATGTACTAGCCCCCATATAATCACATCTTTTTACCAATATTCATACTACAAGCGGTAAATAATTTCCTATAGTGACAGTGTGCTTAGACAAACAGCAGAAATACCACCAGAAATGGCAACCTTTTCATCATTCAGTGGTTATGTTTATGGTTATTTCAAATGCGCTTGTTCAGAAAACAGCGTGCCTGCTTTGTTCAAAAAGAACAAATTTTATTCCTCTATAGTTTGGATCTGAACTAGAGCGCTGAAAATGTGAGATTTTGGAGAGTTGCGCTTGCTTTCTTCCAAGCCATGTGTCTAGACTCCACAGTCGTCTACAAACTAAAAAAGAGAAAATATGTCAGTGACAGGCTGCCTCTTGGAGCAAATCTGCTACTTTTTTATTAAAATTTTGTCGTTTACATTGGAAGTCTGTGTTGATAATGCCTTTTAGAGATGAGAATATTTGCCAACACTGTGCCCAGCTGGTAACTAAAGATCCCATTTGTTGATTAGCTGTGTGTTTGTCTATTCTCTTCTGACACTTTTTTGAGCCAAAAAACACAGATTAACACTCTGAAGCAAATGCTCTCATTTCTACACACCAAACAAAGACTAATATTGGGAATGTATTATGCACTGCCCTTCACATATTCTTCTGAGCTCCTTACAACTTCGAGGCCTGTAAGAGGATATAAGGTTAAATGGATATTGATAGATAGTTTTGGATTTCCTGAAATTACATCTCCCAGGATGCACCAGGGAAACTGAATATGAAACTACCCCTCGCCTCCAGCTTTTCTCTCCTCTTCTCAAACCAATCCATGCATTGCTTTGGCACGTTTTATTTTCTTTTTACAAATATACCTTTGTGTTCAATTTGTGGTTTGGACACTATATTTTTACTATATATGTTTCGCATTTTTGTGTATTTTCCTACTTTGTCTGTAGAAAAACGGCTTGAAAGTTTGGCATAGTACACTCATGACCAAGCTGCACGTGTGAAGTCAAGCTTAGTTCCGAAACTAGCGCTCATCTGATTCACAGCCAACATACGGAGATACGACTCCCCAGGGCTCTAAATACCATGCTGACATTTACACAGCCATAGCTGAAATGTGAAGATAAAAAACAAGCTTGATTCTTATGAGATCAAATAGCTTCTTGTGACAATAAGATTAATTGTCATATCCACCTTGTTTTGAGATGTATTATGCGTCAAAAGTGAAAGCCATCTAAAAAGGTCAGTTATGTCAGAACTGCTCTCTAAGAACCCAAAAATAAGGCAGTCAATTTACTTATTTCTTTTTCTATTGAAGGGGACATACATTTAAGCTTACTTTGTCTTTTATTTCAATTGATGTATGCACACTTGAGTTGTATTGTCCGTTTTTTCATTTGTTAACAAAAAAATAAATAAGACTGTGGGTGACACATGTAAGGTTAAAAATGTCATGTAGCAATTTTTCGCCAATAAAACCAAGTAACGGTAAATGAAATGTTGCCTGTTATTATATGTTGTTGGAAATGAATGACTGAATGACAAATCAATCCATGTTTGACTGCACACTGTGACGCCAAAGAAAAAAGATATGCATTTGAAAGTCACATGATTGGATATCGAACAGGGAAACTTTATATTTGCTCTGATTTGCCGCGACTTTAGCATCACCACAGGAAGAGAATAAGCGCTATTATGAAAACCTTTGCTGACCATATAATAACGCCTACATATTTATCACGCCGGCCCCCATAGCTCCACCTGACACGTACAACCTGCTACCTCCAACCCATAACTATATAACAGCGCTGATGCCATGTTGGGAGGGACAAAGAACGAATGGCCATACAAAACAATACAACACAATGAGATAAACGTCAATTAGAGCTCTTGATACACATTTTGACAGCCAGTGCTCTGACAACTCAATAGTACAACTGTTCTTTGACTAAAATTTGTCTGATATTAAGTCATGGGAGTCATAAGTAGGGTTGGGAAGTAACTAAATACATGCACCAAAAATATATGTATTCAGAATACTAGTTTTGAGTAATTATATTCCAGTTTTGGGGTATCAAGAATGCAGTTAATTTTCTAAAACCAGACGAATACATTTTGGTATTAAGAAAAATGTAATATGCTGCTCTTACAGTGAGCGCATAGCAGACGATGAAACAAAAACAAAAAGCTGTTTTAAACCTACATTTTGTTTTTTGCACTATAATATCATGTAATGCTCCAAGTATACATAATATAGCACTCTGATTCTGACCAAGTTCTGACTATCTGACCAAGTAACAAAATACATTACAAGGATTCAGAATTCTGTAACTAAATGTATATATTTAAGCTTATGCATTATGGTCAACCCATAACCATCCTTATTTCATTGGTTTCATTGATAGTCAGAAATGTACATTTACATAATTAATACTACCTCATCATCAATATAAAAATGACAATGCTGAGCAATGTGCAGACGACATAATAGAAGAAGAAGCATGGACGAGGTGGGGTTGAAGAGTTGGGGGCAGACGCACAGGAAGCACATTTGTATGCATTTCCTCTCATAACAGGAAGAGGCCGGTGGCTTCCCCTTCACAATGGCTTCGCTTCTGCTTCCCTCGTCCTGCCCCGAATCCCTGGGGGAGAAGGAGGGGGAGGCGAGTGGCACCAAACACGGCTAGTTAGTAAACCAAACATGCCGTGTGCCGAGTCTACACTAATGCTGATACAGACGCACAACGTCACCCTTTAATGGAAAATATATTTCACATAGGTCACAATTGGAGTTGACCTTAATAAATGATCTAACTTATTTGGTAAAATGTGACCCTAACCCTATGATATCACACAGTTGTTGTTGTTTTTTGAATATATATATTATAATTTAATGAATTACTTTTTTTTTAACTCACTACACTGATGCTTTGTATGTTCCTGTTATGGAAAATGCTCAAGCAGGGGGAAGACAGAACCACTGGTCAAAAGTGGATGTCATACAGCGAGTGGCCGGAATTGTAAAAATAACTTGACCATCCTCCATTTGAGACAAATATAGATTTTCTGTTTTTATTCCACAGGAAAAACAGAGACATGATTCACAGAAAGGAAGAAACATAATTTGGCATGTTAAGTAAAATGCAGTGTCTTTATCCAAAAATCAATGTATAACTATTGGTGTGTATTTTGTAGCATGTCAACAATTCTGTACCAGATTTTCGTAAAGGATTTATCTAAATTTAAAAAAAGAGAGGTGGGGAAGAACATGTTAACTTGAAATATAACAAGAAGTGGAAACAGCCAAAAGAGAAAAAAAAATACATCTTTGAGGAGGTGAGAACCTTGAGAGCCCGTTTCAGGTGAGGTCTAACAGCAGAACAGATCAACGAGAGGAGTACCGCTCGCTGTGGGAAGAGACACAGACAGTGGAAGGTGGGAAACAGGGAATTAGTGCAGAGGTGCAGGGGTGAGGAGCTACCCTGTGGGCCTCATTATTTTCCCGCTGTTAATTTCACTCACATTTTTTCTCACCCCAGTGCTGTTGATTGGAAAGAAAAAAATGCTTTGACGTGGAAACAAAAAGACCCCTTTTCAGTTTCAGTGCAGTTAACATGGTGCGGTGCCCGTAAAATGATAAGATAGAATTTCCCCCTTCAGGCCGACCGTGTAAGAGTGGTGGGACAAGTCTGGGAAGTGTTTGGAGATCTAGTTCTTGCTATTTCCTGTTGCCGATGACCTGATCCTTGTTTAACCTCTGACCCCCAAAATACAACTCACCAAGAGCGGAGATTAAAAAATAACTTGCCTAAAATTAGTGCAATATGTTTATGTATTTCCTAACGAGATAGCATGTGAACTATTTGGTAAATATGTGATTTAATTAAATTCTGTGGACGTCTTTGTGCTGGTTCCGATCCTATACATCAAGTGTTTTATTTATTAAAAAATAAGTCAACATATCTGCTATGCATGTTTGAAATTACATGTCCGTAAAGTTAAATAATGCTGAAGCTACATGTGCCAGTCCTAAGCCTGGGTTAGAGAGTTTCCATCACAGTTGATACTGTCTTGTAAAAAATAATTTATATTTTTTCCAAAATGTCTCCAGAGAGGTGGACATTATTCTTATATGAAAATGAGTAGCGCGGCACCAAGTGGTGGCTCTAGTGTGTGCACCTATGTGCCGCCCCTGAGTCCATGGCACAGGGGGCCCTTTCATGTGCCCGGGGCCAGGAGTGGGTCTGAGTGGTCGGGGGGCTTGGAGCCAGAGTCCACACACTGCTGCCTACTGTCCACAGCTCTGGGCAGCCAGTCAACGGCATGGAGGCCTGGCCCTTGTGCCCCTGCGTCGTGGAAGTGTTTCTGAGGCCTGGAGGTGGTAGCCCAAAGTGGCCGCCCAGAGAGCCAGGCCCCGTGTCCAAGTCTGCCATGCTCTCAGGCCAAGTCCAGAGAGTCAGAGCTGCCCTGTAGGTGGCAAGGTGGTGTTGACAGCCACACAGAGTGGTGCCACTCCATACGCAAGCTGCTTAGGAGAAAAGTGGTGCTGACAGGGGGGGTGTACATTTATTTGTACAATATTGGGATTTTTTTTATGTTCCTCTAACTATTGCAAATCAGCAAAACAGCAAGACACCAAATAGTATGAAAGGAATTATAGGGTGAAACTATGCAAAACCTTTTGGTGTTTATTTGGTTTTGGCACTGCCGGGAGATTTCCTCAAAAAGGAAGTGAAAATATGCAAAGCCAAAACTTGTTTTCTTTCCATTTTGCAAAGATGAAATCAGACACTTCTGTCTGTCTCTGTGGCTATCTTGTGATGTCCTCTTTTTACATCCGAAATGATGTCATTATTGTGGGTCAGAGGGTAAATGACACTGAATGCTTCATGTAGTATGTGTCCTCCTCACATACTTGATGACTTCATCACTTGGAGCATGGTGGAATTGATACAAACCAGACAGTTATGTTTTTTAAATGATAGAACAACAAGGTTATTTATTGATTTGCCTTTCCCTGAACTTCTCCTTCCTCCGCCTCGCTCTCTCCTCCGTCAGTGTAGCCCGGATATCTGAGGCATCGATTCCCCTCAGGTGTCCTTCCTGTCTCCCTCTCCCTTCCTTATCCTCAGGAGCCGGCGTGCCTAGTGCAAATGGCGGGCCTGTTCTACGCTGGGATGAGAGCGAGCAGGGCTGAGATAACAGTGAGGAGGAAGTGCGGGTGCTGCTGCAACATGATAGCCACAATCCTTTCTCTCAAAACTTGGTGACCTCTGATCTGCTTTTCTTCAGAAGTCTTGAAGTTGTTTGGCAGAATGAAGAGAAGAATAAGAAAAATCCAAAGAACACTGCAGACTTTAGATTAGACATTATATTTTTTACGCTAAAGGTGCACCATTGCCGTTACTTTTCTGCTTGTCTCCATAGAGATAGGATTGTTCCACAGCATGGCAATAAAAATATCGCCATGGAGACAAGTAGGTGACGCAGGACCCTCACCTGAAAAATGACTGAGGGCACCTTTAAGCATAATCAGTTATACAGGTGAATCTCAAATGTTGTTGCTGTATTGTATGAAATCACAGTTAAAAGAGAGAAAGGGCCAAAGTACATGTACATAAGGCTCCTTGTGTGGTATGTGACCTGTGAACCAGGGGCCACAGTAGCAGCGTATGGATCCAATTGGACTGCCAGGAAGCTGACAAAGTGTTAGTGGTCAGTTGGGCTGCAGGATGTGATTGATTGTGGGCCTGGGGGGTACTAAGACAGCTCTGTCTCTATCTGCTTCCTGCAACAGAGCGCAGTGTCTAACCAAGACATGTTGCACACCATTTATGGTTTGTTCGATGGAGTTGGTGTATTGTGTGTCACTGATTTTCTTCCCCTCCAAACAAAACAAAAGAAAATGGTACAGATAACAGGCTGGCCATATGAGGACTCGGGTGGATTTGCTAAAAACATGTTTGAGTACAAAAAAATACAACTAATTATGCATTTATTTGTATTTGTTTTTTTTCCTACAAAATATTTAGGGGTTCACAAAAACAAATGTATCAGTAGTAGTAGTAGTAACTAATGGCTTGACAGGTCAGTCCCTCCAACAGGATTTGGTTCCAGACCCAAACGTCTGTAAACCACTGTCAAAGTAACAGCATTTACCTTAAATACAATGTACAAAAATTATACTTAATTTTACCCATTCAAAACTGTGTATGTAAGTATTTTTGAGATTATTGGTAGTAATTGAAGTTGTAATTACCGCTGTATTTAATTTAACTAAAGTGAAATTTAACACATTCTGTTACATACCTGCCAAATTATATTTTTGTGAAGCTTCTTTCTTGTTTCAGGGAACTGTTTTATAAATGACTTAATCACGAATCAGCATGCATGAAATATAATTAATACAATATATGTGATATTTTAACATGTACTATTGTTTACAGTCCAGTATCAGTCATTTAAGAACATGTATTTATTTATTTATATATTTAGTCCAGTAGCCACATCAGTGCATTGTGTGACCAATAGCAAACCCAACCAGCTGATACCCAATGTAAGATTTCTACCCGGGGCTATAACGGCCCTGCACAATGTACCACTGTCCCCGGTTCAGATATTGCCCAGACTCCCAGTAGACCGTCATTGTTGAGGTGTATGTCGGGTGTAGGGTGTCCCCCCTCCTTCCCCCCACCCTCACTCTCATCCATCGTGCCGTACCCCTGGGGCTCACCTGTCTGTTGCGTTCATCCATAATCCGCGTGATCTGAATCTTTTTCCTCCCCATCGTCCCCGTCGTTCTCTCTAGCTCTCCTCTTTCCAAAGAACTTTATTCTTTCTTCTTTTCCTTGCTTCCTTCTTTTCTTTCTCTTCTTTCTTGTCACTGTTCTGGCTCTTCCTTTATCTGGCTCAGCTTTCTATTTGTTCCAATCAATTCAAAGATCCCAGCATTCGTACCTGCAAAACAGAAAGAAGAGATAGGGGGAAGGGAAACATTAAATAAAATGAAATATGGCAAAATACTGAAAAAAATAAAAGTGGCATCATGGCAGCCACAAGGGAGGGCGACGAAAGACAAAGAATCTGTCAACAATGGTGTAAGAAGTACTGTGTTTTTCAGTGTCGATATCATGCAAATCAGGTTTTTTTGCATTCTCTTCTCTTGTCTTTTTTTTTTTGCTCAGGTAGCAACTATGAGAGGAGACAGTGCTGTCAGGATCTTGCCTCGTTCACAGAGAGTTTGACAGTGTTTTGGAACTGCCGCTAACTTAAACGCTCTAATCAACAACACTGTAGCATTACCTTTAAACTGAGAAATATATTTTCCTTCTTGCTGTTTTACTGACAATGGAGTCTGCTATTTTTCTTTCACTTTTTCGATTTGCACGTCTCTAAACTGGAAAAGATTTCGCAACATTCACATAAAGAGCACTCGCAAAAGGTGACTGATATTGACAAACATGAGTATATCGATAATCAGATATTTTCCAACCGAAATGAGCAAAAATGTGTCATTAAATGTATTAGTTGAGATTTAAGTATCAGACGCATGTGAAAGGACAAGAAAGTATCATGTCAAGAACAACACAAGTTAGTTAAATTTTTACTTTTAATCAGCTATTTCTGCAGCATTTTTATAATAATTGATACAACCAATATTCAAATTCTGTATAATTTATTCAAAACAACATTCAAATCAATTTAAACAGGGCCTTAAGATTTTTACTTTTTCGTTCTGGAGACCACAACAAAGACATTATTCGGATAGAATGAATAGAGACTGGCAAGTGTACATTGAAATACGTATTCTTTCTTTTACATGGACACGTTCAGCACCATACAGTGATTTGCATGGTGCTTTGACATAATTTATTCCTCAAACAATCTTCTCCATTTAGCTCGGGAGAGAAAAAACTTACCTCTGCGATAGATATTAAACAAAAATACTGCTAAACTAACTTCATTTAACAAGTGCATCCGGCAACACGAAGCAGGGTGGATTGCTTGTACTTAGGATAAGAGGCCAACAGCAGCAGACAACAGAGCTGCATGTGCAAAAAGCTGCACTCTAAAAAAGTTTGCATGAGTGAGTGACTGTCCGGAGCGTGCCTGTGTGTTGTACTGTAAGTATATGTGTGTGTTGGAGTGTGAGCTTGGCTAAGCCCAAGCTCCAGTGCATCTCTCCAGAGTGCTAAAGTAGGCCAACCCAATCTATCTCAGGGAGGAGCAGAAGAACTGTTGTTGTGTTTTCTTTTGACAGTAGAGGTGATAACGTCCCTCGTTATGCAAATGAGCATCCCATTATTTAAGCTCAGTGCAATGCAGGGGAGCTGTCAGCATCGTCACATGAAAAAAAGGAAGAGAAAAAAGAAAACTCCATCTACGTTGCCTTTTTACCTCGACTTTCTCCTTCTTCTCTCGTCTCTCCTTTCTGAACCAGATTTCCGGCACCTGGCAGCACAAGCATCAGACGGCGATGTGGAAGACGACACTGTTTCACCAAAAGACATGTCAGTCTCACTCTCTCTTTCTATCACTCTCGCGCTGTATTCTCTCCAACCATGGCGCTCTATACCGCTCCGTCATTGCATAGTTTCCCTCACATAAATGCACTTGCCAGGCTTTCTCTTCTTGTTCAAAGATGTTCCTATAACCTGCTTCTCGATAAACTAGAGGTGACACGCACGAAGAAGTGAGAAATGTCCCTTGAACTTGTCAACAACATGCCATGGACTCCACCTCCAAATAGAAGTAAATAAATAATGAAAGATGAACTTTAGACAAAAGCAAAACCTAGACATAAGCGATACAACCAATATTTCTTTGTTTCTACCTGCCTCATGCCTGCATAAATAGACAGGAGGGGGACAAGGAAGGGCATCTGTAATAAAAGCAATGCATGGAGAATCAAAACGTGCTAGAAATAAATTGTCCAATCAAATTGTCCTCATTATTTGACAAACATAAGTTGTGTGTTTTCTTTCTGACATCATCCAAAAGGCAAAACATACCAGACAATGAGACAGGAACAATAATGGAATGGATGACAATAACTTCCCTGAGTTGATGGCTCAGAATACGCCCACTTTTTGCGGAAATAAAACAAACATAAATGCATCATTTGGCAGTTTGGACAACAGCAAGAGTGTGCCATCATAATAACAACAAGATCTAAAATAACTTGGTGGCAGCTCTGAAGACTGAAGAGGCAATCCAAAAACATTTTAGCATAGCTGCGCCTAAACACACCCTTCGATAGACAAACAAAGAGCTGCCCCCTGGAAGAAAACAAAGAGCCATGTTGTCAGACAAACTCGGATTACAAGGCAACAGTAAGACGCTTGGCACAAGACAGCCAGACAAGGATATCAATCAAGACAGAGCACCTCCATCACAGGCTGACAGGATCCCCCCTCCCCCCTCCCCCCTCTCCCAACTACACAGGGCCTGGGCACGGCTCCAAACAAGAGGGAGTTACCTCTGTGATCCCCTTCTGGCCCTTTCTCAGCCCAGTGCACACAGCTCAACCTCTCAATGTCAACACTCACTGGGGCAACACCTCGGGCCTTACGTAACATTAATGCTAAGACTAAGCCCGTGTCCTGAACACTTAATCCGCGCCTTTGGCTCCTGATTCCAGCCGAGTGCTTCCCAAAGTGAGCCACTGCTGCCACTGCCTTTCAGGCCCATGCACACCCACAAAACACCACCTTTTTTTTTTTCCAATGGATCATCAGATGCTCATGGGATATCTTTCCACATTCCTTAAGGGTTCGACAAAGGCTTAACTGTTAGATTTGGTTCACCATAATCGTCCCCATATAATGAATTGACTGTTAAAATACAATTTATTCTTGATTATACAAACAGAACCTCTTGAACATTCCCAGTCTCTTCCCTAAGGCTCAGACATGGTACTGTGTAGCAGGTTCTGAAACGCCAACCAGTAGGATGTCCACACACAGGTAAATCTAATCATCCATTTTCTGCCACGTCTATTTCTCCTATGTGTCATCTTCTCAGTGCCCATTTCTCTTTCCCTTTACCCACCTCCAGCACCACACTTTCTCACCGCCTCCGCCCAACACAAATGCCAAGGCAGCTTCTGGATAAAGACGGCCCACCTCCTCATTGGGCACGCGTCCCATGCTCCCTTTCCCCCTGTGGTTTGCATAGAACATTGGTTAACTTAACCGATTACCACTGATTCATTCCAATCCAATTTACCCTCATGACGCTAAGACAGTGAAACATGTGGAAACCAAGTGAAACAATTGCTGGCTTAGTGAATGTGGTCAAGTGGTGCGGGCCAGTAATCCTCTGCAAGGAATTCCTCACAAGGGACTGACACTGACTTCTGACCTTGACAGGGCAATGGAGCTGTAATGTAATCTAAGAAGAAAAAAAAAGCATTTGAATAGAAATGATGCACAGTCAACAGAAGTTCCACATAGGCTCGTCATGATAACTATTTCTGAAGTATAATCTATTGTTTCATAAAATAGTATTGTAAAAGAACACCACTTAATCCCAAGAAAACTAAAACTCTACAAAATAAAAATCAGTCAACTCTTTAAAAAAAACATGAGCTGCAATTAATAATTACAAAGAAACACAACAAGTTAGTGTTCTAATAATTTATCATATTTATCAATATAATAATAATTCGACCCAATACAGCTAAAACGTTAATTCAAGAAATCGTTGCGAGTGCAAAAAAGTATGTGTACCATAAAGTTAGAGATGGTTCTTCAACTTGATACAGAGTTTACTTCTACTGTAGTATCAACACTTTGAAGAGATGGAAATGAAACAACATACCAGAGAAATACAGTATAAAAATGGCAACGATAGCACGCAGCAGCGGGTTTTGAACAGGCACCAGGCCTCTCCAGGGGGAGGGGAAGAGCGGTACCCACGACCCTCCCATCTGTTAAGCAGACGGACAAAGCGAGGCAGAGAGGGAGAGAAGAGAGGGAGGATGAAGGTTGGGGGAGGATTCAGCCTCACATAGATGTAATGAGCTTTCTCTCTGTCTCAAAAGTGGAGCTGAGAGGACGATGGGAACATAGAGACTCGGCACACCACGACGTGTGATTCTAGGTCGCCTCTCTCCCAAGTGTTTAGTCACTAAAAACTAATATACAGCACATGGCACTTTTTCACATTCTAATAGACAGTCTGTAGGGTGCTTGTTAATGTGGCTTTGTTATTGAGGACAGACACTGGAGGCAGACCCACAGAACACAAAGAGGAACTTTACCTTGACTCATGCTCGGGACTTTTGTGTCACTTGGAAATACAGCTGCTTTATAATGAGAAAACAGGGAATTAGACGAAACTCAAATTCTGAGAACACTTGGTTGAATAATGTTCCATTCAAAGAACTGTAAGGAAGTGCTCTTTCACCAAAAAGTGAGAAATTCTGCTGATTCTGAAATCCTTCAAGTAATAGCCAATTTGGGGAAGGGGGTTTATCATGACGGGATTATCGATGTTTTTCTTACAAACCCCACCTTGGAAGCCCTACCCAGTTCATGGTACATCTGCAACACATTCGGCTAAAGCATGTATCCCGTAAAAATATAAGAAAACACAAGTATCCCCTATCCTCAGAGGAAATGTGGTGGCGAGGATTTTGAAATAACATATTACAGTGCAGTGGGTAAACCTTTTAGGAGGTGTATGGTACATTAAATAAACTCCGCTTCTTTTCAAATAAACTCACATTTCCTTGTAGACAGCAATGAAAAAGCACTTTAATATAGTTCTCAAAATCAGCAACAGTGATCTTACAGTACTGGGAAAAAGATGTTCTTAAAAAAATATTATTTTGGTTTTTTGAGTCAAGATGAGGGTCTGGAAGTACATACTTTTCTGGTAAAATTTTTATTTTATTACATTTTTTGACAATTGGTAGAGTGCAATTTTTTGTTCATTGTCTTCTTCGACTGTTAAAAATAAATCAAATCCTACATACAAATCAGTATTTAATCTTTAATCCAAACAATTAAAAATATAGGACAGTGGACATTATCTGACATCTTCTTAGTGGTATTACTTTCTGTTAAACAATAGTGACAACACGAATTCAATCCACATTATTCAAATAGACAAATGTGTGTTTATTTTTTCAAAGAACTTATCTAATAAGAGATGATGAGTGGAGATGTTGTGAGACAAAAGTTGGTAGTGAACAGAAAATGTATCCGGTCTTATATACTGTAGTGTGCCCCCTAATGTCATTACAGGCTATGTCTTCTTTTGGGTAGCGCTGCACTCCCATCTGTCAAGGCGAGATAGGCACGGTGACGAATGGCTATCACTGAAAATACTTCTTTAAATCCCTACTCCCTACTGCCACCTACACCCAGCCCACACGCCCCTCGTCCCACACACATTAAAGTCTGCTTATTCTTCTGGAGGCAAAAGAGTGACCGAATGCTGGGTGGTATCCCAACTGTAGGTGGTCGTCAATGGCTCCTCTATTAGAGCTAATTTAACATGTTACCAGCTAAAGAGATTAGCAACATGTACATGCAGGGATTAGAGTGATAGTGGTGGATTATCTCGTAATGTTGCATTGCTTCTCTCTCTCTCTCTCTCTGGTGGAACTTGAATGTAAAATATGTGTCTTCTATGTGTTCGAGAATATGTTTCACCTGTCTCACTCAATTAGATCAAGGTTTAGTCGGATCATTAGTGAGACAGCATGCGTTTCACATGTATTCTATTTTCAAACGCCAAGTGCCTTAGAACAGAGGCACCTGCCTATTGATATGCATGTGACCGAGCCAATAGCCCCATGGTTTGGCACTGCTATTGACACAATCCTGTCAAGCACATCATAAGTGTGATTGAGAAGTCAGAACTAAGAGCTTTAAAACAGAGAAACATCACTTCAGACCTGACATTCAATTCGATTTTTCTGGTAATGAAACTCCTTATTGCTTTGTCCGGCATCAGGTGCTGGAGACAAGAAATGGACACAGTTAGTATGAAGAACATTCAAAGATGAGGTGAAAGGTGTTGGGCAAAAAAAGTATCAATACCAATCCATAACAAACTATATCAAAACTAGATACTCATTTGAACAAGTATCAATACTGAAAAAATATCACTTAAACAGGGATTTTGTTTGTTTGACCTTTAATTAATAGTTGGTCTTAATCTATATATCAAAAGTACCAAATTTGAGTTTGTTAAAATTGTAGTCTATTGACTAAAAAGTGTTTTAATCAAAAGTGTTTTAATCAAAAGTGTTTGAATTGAAGACTTGTTTTATGTGCAATTGTTGTTGTTGTTGTTGTTGTTGTTGTTGGTGTTGTTGTTGTAGAAGCACATTTAATTATGTCATTTTGACACAAAACAAAGTTATATGAATATCAGGCACATTTTTGTCAATTAAGCTTGTTGCATATGTATTGTATTTTAGATATTTGGAAATTATAATAAAACCCCCTATACCATTTAATTTGGACTTCATTGTGAAAATTCCATAACTAGCATTTTTGGCATCATAACATATTTGAGATGTAGGTTAGTTAAAAAAAAACAATAAAAAAAAAACTTGTGCAACAAAGATGCTTCATGTGTTGTCATAATGTAATCGTGTGAATTCATCAAGGGTTGACCAGACATACAAGGATGTAAATGTAGCACGTGCCCTTGGTTTGAGCAGCTGCGCGCTTCACTCAGCACCAGCATACAGACCCTCAGAGCTGCAATGGAGACAGGTAGCCATCAGTCAGAGCCTGCGTACAGGCAGGTGAGAGCCATCTTTCTGTAGCCCATTGCTGACTTCCCCCCCAAGGACAAAATGACTTGACACGACACATCAACTCCCCCCTTTGAAATGAGGCCAAGGGCTTGTGAGGCTGCAGCTGCTCAGGCCAAAACCAACCAACAAGAGGGCAAACAGGCAAATAGAAACAGAGGTATAATGAGAGCTAGGGACATTATAGTAGAAGTAGTGATAAAATAAAACCCACACTAAAAGGTGGATTCACAGATTTTAATTCAGACAGAAATATGTGAGAAAAAAAAAACTATTGTAGCATGTGATACGCCAAGATGCCAATTTTAGAGTCAGGGCGATACAAGATTTAAATGGAATATGGAAGTGGTTTCACTGTGGTGCTACACATCTGATGGTAAAACAAAAACAGCTGAAATTAAGTTTCATTTGTCAGCAAAGTCACTTTCACTTCTTCTATTTTAGACTCCTCTATAAAATATGTTCTATTGTCCAACCTAAGATACAGTGTAGGGATGTCACGATATTCATTTTAGAGTCACGATTATCATGAGAAGAAATTCTAATTCTAAATTATCAGCAAAAAGAAAAGGAAACATTTATATTGCATTTTTTATGGTTAAACTTGCAAATATTCCTGTGAGAGGAAGATTTGGGTTTTATAACAATGAATTTCCCTACCCTTTAACACAGCATATTGATTTAAAAATAAAATATAATGGCCACAAATGGATTACCTAATATAAATGTAAGCTTATTGGCCCTCATTATAGCTCTTTTATGCATTATATCATTTATTAGTGAGATGAGCTCCATGGTAACGCTCGGGGGAGGGGCTTGAAACTTTGAGAAAGTCACTTTCCTTTGGCTCACACCAACAACAAACAGATTTGTGAAGAATAAAAAAGCGTTTTCAGGTAAGATCTGGAACTACTTGTCTTCTCCTCTCTCGCTCTTTCTCCTCCTTCTGTCCTTCGATCTTGTGCGTTCAGTGGCTCCACTTTCGGCTCGCGCTGTGCGGCCGCTTTGCGCTCCAGCCTCGCTCTGCCATGAACTCATGAAGCAGCGCCATAAAAAAAAAAAACGACTCACGCTGTTCACTCGCACTAGTGTGGACCCCCGGTCGTTCAGCGCGCCACAGTTACGTGTACGACAGACAATCATTATGAACAGATCAGGCACACACACAGATACACACAAACCCACGTGTGTGCACGCCGCCGTGACTTGCACACTTCGTGTGTACCGGACCGGCCGTTCAGCGTGTTTATCCAGTCTTGTTGACACGCTGGTCTGTGCGTGAGTCACGGAGACATTTCTGTGGTTAACCGCAGATTCCCAAAACTCCACGAATAACCTATTTTGACCATAAATAATCGCGATGATTGAAAAACCGGTTAATAGTGACATCCCTAAAGTGTTGGAAGTAACTATATCACAACAAATACGTATTCAGAATAGTAATTGTGAGTCATTACATTGTATACATAGCATCCTACACCCAACAGTTTTCCTTTTCTAATTAGTGATTAATAAATGCATATAAAAATAAACAAGCAACAAACACAAACCTTTTCTATCTTCTGTAGCTTTATTGACTCTATAATATTGTGCAACTCAATGCGAAAGTATTCTAAGTATTCACAATGAAGTACTCTGATGGGAGCACGTAACGGAATACGTTAGAAAATACATTTTAATGGAAATATTATGAGAGTAAGTCCCCCTTATGAAAAGAAAACCAGAAAACACAATAATGAAGGATAATGCGTGCGGGGGAATTGCAGAATAAGCTGTTGGGTGACTGTACCCTGCCCCCACAGGAACAGCCGGGAGTCATGTCACTAAGAACACAAAGCACTGACATATTCACCCAATTATGTTCCCTGCCGTGTATGACAATGTCTCAGGATGTTAGCAATGTTCACTGATGGAGGAAAAGGCCGGCACGAGTGTGTGCATCAGGGGTCAAATTACTGCCTATATGTGCGTTTGTGTGTCCATATACGATGTTCCCTCTGACCTTCTGATACTTCTTATTAAGACAGAACAAAATGAAGAAAATAAATGGGAAAATTTAATGGAATTATTAATGCGATGTGTGTAATATAATTTTGACATGTTAATTAATTCAATAGTAAGTTCAGTTGGAGTAAATCATGATCAAAATCAAAATCAAAACTGGGGTCAAGGTCCAACCAAATCTGGTGGGCTTAAGGCAATAATAAACAATTATCATCAAGTGAATGTTGTAGCATTTTCAGTATCTTGATACAGCTCCTGGTGAACTTCGCATTATTAGACACAGGCCTGCTCTTACCCTTTATTGTTTTTTTTTTTTTTTAATCAGTTCTAGACATCACATTCAACAATCTCACTGATGATCTCGTCACACGCTCCCCCCATCCCTTACACTTTTCCTGTGCCACGGCATTCTAATCACCCTAATTAAAAGCTTTGTTCATTTAGAAATCTCTGATGACAATTTGTCTCACTCTACCCCTACAGCAGTGGTGGCTGTGAGGAGAGGAGAATTAAATTTGATCTTCTGACAGCAATTATTAAATGCTCCCTCCTGGCCTTGATTGAGGGCCGCAGGCTAATGCTAATGTGGCTAACCATACAGAACCATTAGCTCACAAGGTACTTTGCGTCATCCAACGAGAATGGTTAAGGCCAGGTGAACTTTGTTATTGGTTAGGCTGAGTTGTTGGGGATCATGTTACAAGAAGATCTAGGATGAAGGGTTCCATCAGGAAGGGTATTCTACACTTTTGCCAGATCCAAAAGCAAATCACAGCACTAAATATAAATGCTATGCCTCGAAAAGAAACTTTGGGGGAGACATAAAAACAGAATTTGTCCATATGCACACAGGCGTATATTTGAGAGGAAGTGGCAATAAGTGCTATTTTAATTAGTGTTATACTGTAAAACACACAAAACATGGTCAAATAAGGAAGCCACTGAGGTCAACCTGCAATTACACTCGCCTTCTCCCTATACTGACATACACCTTTTCTCTGTGTAATATACAGACAAGAAGAACAGGGATGTCCTTCACTGATTCGACCTTCTGGTTTTTTTTCTTACTGTCTCTGGTCCCTGTGCTCTACACGGAAACCGAGTAACCTAGATCATAGAAGAGCGAGCAACGAACGCAAGAGAAATCAATCACAAAAACGTACACGTTTTGGAACATGATTTCCCTACATATACACAAATTCTAGAAACAAACGTGTCATTTCAACGCACATAACTTGCAGAATACAAAATGCTTATTGTAGTTTTTTTTTTTTCGTCCAGTTTGACAAAAATTACAGAAAACATTTTGATGTTAATGACACAGAGTTGCAGTCAGAGGTTCAAGTTTCCAGAGGAGTGGTGGGTGTAAGAGGAGTAGGTTGTATAGAGCGTGGCGGCATACAGTACCTACACATGAGCCTGTGTTTAGGGGAGTGGCCCCCACCAAGGCCAAAGCCACGCCAGAAACAGGCCTAGCCTCTCATTAGTCATGAGCCGGCTGCCGCACTGCTTTTTGGAGTGGTTAAGGGGTAACCGGCGAGGGTCTGGCACTTCCACTGTACTCCACTCCCAGCGCCATCACAACCTGACCTCATCAAAGAGAGCTCTCGTAATTTGTCACAGAAAGCAGCCAATTAACATATGTTAAGGGAGGAGGGAGGACAAGAAGAAGGGAGGAGAAGAGGGGAGGCTGAGTGAAAAAAGATAGCGTATGATTAAAGAGTCTGCACAGCTGCATGAAATCAAGATGGCAAAGAGAGGTTTGAGAGAGACCTCAGCCCCAGTAATCTGATAAAGCTTACTGTTACTTAACCCCATCAGCTAGTGAGAGTGGAAGAGCCATGGAGCGGGCCAGAGAAATAATAGACAAACAAATATTAAATTACTACTGTGAGACTACAAGTGCTGGCAGGATGCCTCACATCTCAATATGTGGCTACAGCAAAAGCCAGTGAATCACACAAGATGACCCCTATTACCAAAACAACATTCATTGACCACAATCTATTTTTGGCTCAAGGGCCATCATTGAAGGAGCATTTTGGGAATCTTACATGATCAAAAAATAGTTTATAAATATGATAAAGAGCAGTTTGTTGAAATAAAGGTGTTTTTTGTTTTTGTTTTTAAAAAAAATTATTCCAAGATTTTACACAGGTTCTGGGTTGTTTGTTTGTGTTCAAATCTTTGTTCGTTGCGGTGGGTTTTTACCGTTGTGTACTTATTTATGCATGTTTGTGAGCGAGTCGTCTCTGTGCGAGTGCATGCGCATGTCTGTTATTGGGGATGTTGTTGTTGTAGGAACATCTTGTGAAGTGACTTGTGTGATAGTTTGCCTTGTTGTTGGATTCGGTGGCAGGCTGAATGCATTAGCAGTGCACGATGATGGTATTGTGTGTAGTGCCGTCTCTCAGCCACCTCTGCCTTGTCTCTCCACAGCAGCTGATCACACGGCCTGACACGCATCTTAGGTTCTTTGTCTCCTGCGCTGATCCTTCACTATACATACGGCTAAGACTCTTTCACTGAGCTAAAGGAAGGAGGCGGGGAAAAGCTTTAAACAAATTTGAGTGATTTTTGAATTGTGCGTCAAGTCATGGGGAAGTCCCCCAAAACAAAAAGAGAAGTGTTATTTTTTTTTCATATCCATAACGGGGATTAAAATAGAGACCACAAATGGAGAACATAACCATGGTCTATAGATAAATCATGATGTTTCTTTTTCCACCTCGTCCTTGTCTCTTATCCGAACCATCAAGCACCAATTGTTATTTATTTATTTTGCCTGTTTGGGAATCTAAAGGCCAGAGCATTGGAGCGGAGGAGTGAGTAAATGCGGGGGGTGGAAGGGGTTCACAAGGTCTGGTTGCATTTTCTTCTCTTGGTGCAGTATGCTTGGTTCAGGAGCTGCTGGTTGAGAGGAGGACCTGGGTGCCTGGAGTTCCCCCCACCAGCGCTACCAGCACTCAACTCCCTGCGCAGCAAGCACAGCTGCACCGTTCACATAACCTCGCCTGCCCCCTCCCACTCCCCCAAGCTAATGATAGCAGAGCACGTCCCCTACAGAAGGCAACAGCTTTTTCCACTTCATGCACTCTACATAGACAAACCCGCAGCGAGCACTGGACACAAACTAGTGGGCACAACCTATCCCCTTTCCTCTCTTCATTTTTCTCATATCATTCAATTTCTCCCCATGCCTCTGTCCTGAGAAAAATCCCCCTGGCCTCATGACGAGCGCGGGCCTGAGAATGTAGCACACAAACACACAGTTACCCTCTGCACAACCCTGCGCAGCAAGTGACCTGTATCACAGCTGTGTGTGGGAAGCTGGACTGGTGGCTGTGTTCCTACCACAGCCCACTGTGTCAATGCATATTTTTGTGCCTACCTGCACATGTAAGCTCCGAGCTCTTCAGCTGCAGGCTCATAGCATGAATGCAACTATTGATGAATTATAAAATACTTTTAAAGAATGGGCTGGAGGTCATAGAGGCTCTGTATCAAATAGGGGGAAAATCTAATACTGAGAAACATGTGAACTACTGTAACTGTTTACTATAAAGCACTGAAATAATTCATGGCTGCGGTTGCCAAATTTCACAATTGAATCCTATGGTCTGCCCTTACCACCACATGGTTTTTGTCAATAAGGGCATGTTCCTTTACCCGGCGTATAAAAAGTTTAAATACACCTGTGTTTAATGTGTTTTAGTGTTTTGCTTGTGTTCAGTAGCTTGAACACAAGTTTCTTCTTCACCTACAGAGCATTATTTAAATAAACAACTCATTACACATGTACTTAACTGAGGGGAGCTGGCAAGGACTAGAAACTAATCCTCATTATCGTTCCTCTATTCCGATAAAGCTACAGAAGAAAGTAGAAGCAAGCAGGAACAACAGCTTATAAGTTGCTATCACATAAGTACTTATACCTCTATGCTTTGTCTCTCTCCTCTCCTCCTGCTACCCTCTTGCCTTCGCTCCTTCGCATCTTGTCCCCTGGGGATTTAGCTCTGCTCTTCCTTGTTTTTCGACCATCTCTTAGAACTGGGTCATCAACAGACTTGTGCGGCAGCATTTTGAAGAACATGGGAGAGAAAAAATAACGCTGTTCTTTCCATGAGAACAATCCAGTCTTCTTTAACAAGTGGCCCGCTTATCAAATTAAGCTGTCAAAAACACATTAATAACAGGCAGGCACTATTCCCTTTACAGAGATGAGTGGAGGGAGAAAGCACACTGGTAAAAGGAATGATTCCTCACATATGTACCAGAGGTAGTCCTTTAGTGCAGATAGAGCTTTTAAAGATGCCTCAGTCTTGCAGTCTTTTTCTTATGGTTATGGCCTACTTTTAATGTTATTATGGAGGAGAGAAGCACAAATGTATGGATAAAGTTTGGACTTGAAAGAAAAATGACAGGAAAAACGTTTTCCTTGGACAGGAAAAACTAATTATTACATTGGAGTGGGTGTTGAAGTATTTTTGTTGTTATATGATGGAAAAATATTTTGGTTCTTTGTTTCCCCCCAGGTCGGCTCAGACAATGTGCAGAAAAGACAGTAAGTAAGACAGTAAGTTAACACTTGTTGTGTTGTTCACATGAAAGATGTCTGAGTAGCAGAAATTAAATTAACAAGACATCTTGGCATACAGATGGCGGAGAGGAGTGAAAAGCACCTTGTGACCTTACACTCTGAGTTGAAGTGTTGCAAAAAAACACTTCGAATTGAAGGCTCCATTGTGCTGCCTTGACACTTGGATTTAAACTGAAAAAGTTTCAGTAAAGTTCAGCTCTGGACAGTCTTTTTTCAGACTCTGGATGTGGACTTCCTGTTTGCTTTGGGCTCAAGAGGCCAGATATGTCGTAGGCTGGAGCAGGATGGAAGTGACGTAGGTCTGTGCTGTAAGACTGGAGCCACGACAGGTATCCCCCACACTTCCTCAGCTATTTATAAAGTCCGGCATGGGGGCCAGAAATAACACCCAGTCCATTTTTATCCCAAATAATGAAAGGCGGCGGCGCAGCTCACTAACACTCCTAACACCGCTGCTGGAACACAAAAGCTCAAAATATCCATCAACAGAATCAACTACAAAGACCAACAAAGTTAAAACCTCCTTCGACAGTGATCAAGCGTTTTTGCCTTGTCTTTGAGCGCATAGACACATACACCCAGCAGACAAAAGTCAATATCAAGGCTGAGCTATTTCTGTAGAGAGCACTATTTAGGAAGTGTGGGCCGGGTGCCAGTATTCTCCTCAGTATCGTCTGGGCGTCACTGCACCGCTCCCACTGTCATACAAACTCTCCAGCCTCCATTGTGAGTGTGCGTGCCCTGTATACACACAAGGTTATTTGTTTTTCCAGCGGGTCGAATCACAGTGCCAGGTGAAAGCATCCATTGGCAGGACGAGAGAGGAGAGTGTGGCTTGGTGCGATCACGAGGCCCCCACTTTACCCAGCAAACCTTGAAGTGAATCGGGAGGGCTGGAGTTTCAAACAAAGTGCCCCCTCATTCATTATACATGCAACTGCACTGAAAATCTCCTTCCGCAACACCATCTCCTCTCTTCTCTCTCTCTTCTCTCTTTTTTTCCAGACAGAACATCCATAAAGTATGAATAAAATTAATGACATCACGAGCTGCACTTTGGAAGAGCCACTGTTAGGAAAAAGCCATACATCACGGGCCAGAAGGAGACTGGCCAAAAAGGGAAGAAATGAGTAGAGGTGCGAGGGGGCGTTCCTTCACCTTCCGCTGATTGAAAAAGAACAGGTTGGATACAATGAAGAGATTAAAGTATTTACTGCTATGGATGGTAAACTTCGAGCCGGTCACTGGTGCATTCTTCTTCAGAAGCACGTGGGAAGGGCAAAGATGACAGAAAAAGTGGTGCGGACGTTACGCATTCACTAATACAGTGTAAACAGGCACTTAGTTTTTACATCATGATAATAAAGATCAATAATTATCTTGAACTAAACAATACCAGACTTTATTAGGCCAACTGCTGAGATATTGTGACAAAAAAGGCAAGAGTTTTTTTGTTCTGAAGTTGATAACGGAGAGTGGCAATAAATCGAAATTTTGATAATATTATGAATGTTGTTTTAAAAAAAAAGAAAGAAAAAAAAGCCACAAAATGCTACAAAGGGAGCTGATTAAAAGTTTAAAAAAATGAAAAAAGTTATGTTATAAACTTTAAACTAAGGAGATATTTCTGCACTTTATTTCTTTTATTATTTTTAACATGCATTTCACATTTGTCTGATGATTGAAACTCAACTAATACGTTTAAAGACATATTTTATACACATTTCGGTTGGAAAGCACGTTAGCGGGATACTCTAAACAGATCATGATATTCATTTTTGCCAAAATCACCCACCCCTAATTGATGACAAATGTAGATTTAAATGTATCGCAGAAATAAAGGTTCACACAATTTGATGGATGAAATTGAACTGAGAAGCAACATTTAAACAATTGGAATAGCTATTGCACATAGTTTCGTCTTTTGCACTAGCCTCATACTTCATTTGCAAGCACCTAAAAGTGTACCGACGCTGTAAAAAGATTATTTGTAGTTCATTACAAGCGTCTGACTGGGTAGAATTCCCTATCAAGTGTGAAGACATGCTAAAAATACCAAGAACATACAGAGCGCGGCGTAGCGGCGGCAGTGGCAGGTTGTGAGTGAGCGGGGCTTTCAGATGGATGTGAGGCCAAGGCACAGTGCTACCTCTGTGCATCTCACCGGACCATGTTGCAGAATGACTAGGCTATGTTGCTGCCGTGACAAAGATAAATTACCGCCACTGAAAAACATTTCTACATTTTTTATTTTTTTTTTAAACACGGCACACACTCTCTCTCTCTCTCTCCTTTTCCTTGACTTGCTTTTTTGGGCCATTGGGTGGAGTCCAAATGTGCCACACCAAAGAGAGATGAAAAAGGGGAGGTGAGGAGAGGGGTTTTCTGAAAAGATATATTAAGATTAAGTAGTTCTCCGACACAGTTTAAGGTGTTTTTTATGACTATGTGGTCACACCTTTACACTCAAGTAACCCCAGAAAAGAAATTTGATAAATACATGGCACAATGTTAAAGTTTTTGTGAGGTATGAAAAATGTACAGTGCAGTTGAATTTGCAGTTGACCTACAATTTTGTATAATATTTAATAAATCTAATTATTTTATTTGAACTGTTTACATCCTGGAATCTAGAAAAAAGTACTTCAAACAGTGACGGAAACTAAATTCTCTTTACAGGAGCAAATTAATTCATTATTGATGTTCTTTTATTGTAATTCTAGTTAGTACCTCTTTGTTAATTGCATTCAACTTTTTACACAATAATTTGGATAGAATAATCTTTTTGCCTGTGCGGAAAATGTCGAATACTTCAATGTATTGCTTTTTAAACAAATTTAAAAATGTCAGCAACTCATAACTAGGGATGCCACAATATAAAAGTTTGTGTTACGATTATTGTGAAGAAAAAAAAATAAAGATTACTCAGATCATGACCAAACCACAGTTCTATTCATCAAGTTTGTGCAGTTTTACGTTCTGAAAAACAAAATGAAGTGAATGTGACAAAATGGACAGATAAAAAAAAGTTCTTCACAATTAGGTGTGACTTTGTGATTTGAATGCATTTTTTCTTGTTGTGTGAAGCACTTTGAATTGCCTTGTGTAACAAATTGTGCTCTACAAATAAACTAGCCTTGCCTTGTATTTTTTGGACTCGATTGAATTAAAAAGATAACATTTTGCTTCTAAAATTGTCACAATTATATTGTCACCTGAATAATCACAATCATCAATTAACCTAACAATCTTGACATCCCTACACATAACATAATCCAAACTTTTAAACATACAAGTCCACGCAGAGGCCTTCATCCTGCTTAATGTTTAGACAAAGAAGTCCGTCCTGTTTCTTTTTGTCTTATCACTCAAAGTTTGAAGCTCATATATTTTCCTCCAAATATTTCTGAGAGCAGGCCTCAGAGTTATTCAAAGTTTGGCGAGGTGTCTCTTTCGATGGGCCACAGCTGACGATAGTATTGTGTGGTCAGGGGTGCCAACAAGACCAGACCACCCAGCAGCTGCAGCTATGACGACCTACAGGCCAGGCAGGAAGTAGGAAACAGGAAGTAGAAAGAGGGCCCAGTATCCTGTCCATCGTGACATCATAACAATAAGAAGGATACTTTTGAATTCATCTGCAACATAGTAAATCTTCTGTTGTTGAATCTGAATTACTGCTCTTTTCTATTTAGCGTGAATATGATATGCAACGTTAAGCTTGTTTTTATTTTATTTTCTATATATTTTTCAACTTAAGAATGACATACTTTATTCTATGGTAGTTCTTCAAGTATTCACTTTTCTAGCTTTTGTTCATCTCAAGTTGACTGTTCCATCATTCAACACTTCAAATCCCACCATCACAACAACAGCAGAGACAAGAAAAAAAAAAAGAAAAGAAAAAAAAGAAAAAAAACATTTTCATATCAATATACAGCAGCAACAACCTCACACAAACTCGGAAAAGAAAAAAGGGCATAAACATTCCACCACACAAACAGAGAGAGAGACAAGAGACTGAGAAACGCGCACACACACGCAAACTAACAAAGAAACCCAGAAAACACAAAGCCCAGCGCAGCCAGAAGTCGACTTTATGCCGAAATATTCTAAAGTGTGTTTTACAATACAATTAAACATCAAAGACGGTTATATTCCTCTGTGATCCTTCGCACCCCAGCGTACAAGCCCCACACACCCTAACGCACTCACAGACACACGCGCATACAAGTGCTCAACGTCACTGCTAATTACTCGATAGAGACTGAAGAAATCTACTCATCATTATGCAAAAACCAAGACGTATTCAAATGTATGCGTTCCACCCTCCTCAATGCTTATGTTATTTACTTTAGATCATTACTTTTTAAGATATTGCAGCGTATGTGAAGGCAATGGTGCAGACAAGAAAAAAGGAAAGATTTACGATTCTGTTAAATTAAATATTAATATAATAAATGTATATTTAGGACTTGACAAAACAAACCTGTTAAAATTGGGAGAAAGTAAACTCCTTAACATCTGCTCAGGCGAAAGAACTTGATTCTAAACATAGTCTAAATTGCTTGATACACAATAATGTTTCCAGACAGTTTTCCTTTTCTAAGAAGTAAATATGATTTTCCAGAATTGACTTTTATATTACCTTCTCGTTTTGAGCCAAAGGGCATGAAGTCCAATTACACTACTTCCAATATCTTACCGGCCCGATCTTGCCAACCTGCAATCTGCAAATGAGCGCTTTACTGATGTTTAACTGTGCAAACTGGGCAAACCCTTCTGAAAATATTTGAGACCATTAGTGGAAAGAAAAAAACATTTGAAAAGAAGGTGATGTAAAAAAAAAAGAAGAAAAAAAAAAGGGACTTTTTAATTATTTGCTTGGACTTAAATTGTGCAGATTTGACATTTTTCAGGTGTTTTTACAGATCTGGCATGAGCTGAATTTACTGTACTGTATTGCATGACTTTGTGAAACTTTAACCCTCTTTTCTTTTCCTTTACGATCAAGTGTGGTGCTTCAGGCAACCTCTCGCCCTTCTCAACATCTTTATAATAGACGTTTAGTATTGCCTTCTGTCTTTGCACATGGCTCTATGCGTCTCTTTCCCTCACTTAAGTAAAGCTTTCCTTAGCCACCCGTGTACAGCAAAGTGCCCTGACAATCGGCTCAGGGCTGGGGCCAATCACAGCCACACGTGCCCTTTAAATCCCCTCTGTATGAAAGGGTAAGAGTGTGTTGTCACTGTTGGATTTGTGAATCAGGGCCTATAATCCTCAATGATTTGTCAAGAGGGGAAAAATGTCTTAAAACAATAGCATATTTTCACCCCGTATAAGGGAAACGCAGTTTTATATGTATGTATTTGAGTTTGCGATGTGTGTGTGCGTGTGTGTGTGTGCAGTGGTAGGTCCACATGTGAGGAGCGCTCACCTTCCTCTGAGCGGATTAACCTAACACTAAGTCCCAAGAGAGCAACAGGCCAGACAGGCCACACAGAACAGCTTCATTGACCATAGGCACAAGGGGAGAGGCCAAGTGTGAAATCCTCCTTATAAACGCAGCTTAATGAACTACAACTACTTCAGAAGAAAACTAACTAATTAGTCATTAGGAAGTAATGGGGTAAATTCATTTATGTGATGATAATTAAATACAGTTGTTACAGTCTCTACAAATGTACATTTAAGTGTGCCTGTATAAGATGTTGTGTAATTGAAGTGCAATTTTACAGATTTGGTGTAATAGTCTTTTTGAAATTTGGATACATTTATATTTTTCTATTTGGCTGAGTTCTTATCTGTAAAGTGTAAGTCAGTTAAAGCTTTAGAACATAGTTTAATAATCTTTCTTCACTTTGCATTTAAGCTTTTAAATTGTTTTCTTTTGCACATGATTAGAATAAATCAAAAATATCCCATTCAATTTATCAAATTAATACACAATCTGCTATTAGTACGTTTACTTTTGAAGGCTTTGGTTTATGAACATCATATACAGGTAAACATCTTTGTTCGTACCACCCGCTGTAAATCATAGAAGCTCTATTATCTTGAGCTAATTTCTCAAGATGATTTTATTATGTTTAATAAAAAAACAACCAAGTGTTGTTTTATTGCTAAGTATGCCACCTTTAAAAGGGGCTCGAGGTTAATTAGTGTCACTATTAATCATCTGCAACAGGTTTAACAAAGACACTGTCCACTAACTGACCACCGAAATCACACTTGATGGTGTTAATTGTTTTACAAAATGGTACAATGCTGTTTACAAGTAAAATCTATATTATAAAAATCCTAAATCCTTATATATATAATTGTATGTTTTGTACAATAGATTATAAATGCAAGTTCAAATTAAATATGTAAGGCTATAAAAACTTGTGGGCAACAGAAAAGTAATAAACAGCTTATTCAATTGAAGTGTTAATTATTGATTTAAGCATGTTTGCGATTTGTGGTAAAGACCAAACCGTTATCTAGACAGGGGCTTCTAAGTAGTAAGTTATGATGGGCTTCATATTAGGTTGAAATAAATCCTGGTCACTGACACTAAAGTGAAATCAACCTAAACTTTTTTTTATTTTTTATTTTTTTTTTTACTTGTACTTGTTTCAGCAGTTCGTGAGGATGCCTGAACCCCGGATATGAGTGCGTTTGTAGTTTCGTACACTTCTGATATCCCGGAGCACATGGAATAGGACTGTCAGTGCTGTGTGCGCCTCATGTAGACACGGGAAAGCCACACAAGGTCGACACGCCACAAGAAGGTAAGACAGGAGGCAGACCTTGGCTCTCCTAAAAGCCCATAAAGAGCTATTTGATGTCAGCGTGTAATTATATGACATAGCTGTCACGGGCGTAAGTCGATCGGGGTCACAACAAATCGATAGACGCACTTACTGTACTTTGTAGAGGAAGCGGCGCTCGCGAGTCTGAACCGTTAAGTTTCTCCGCGGAAAAAAAAAACACACACACACGTCGCCGCGAGTGTTGCCGAAAAAAAGTGCGTGCCAAGTTCAAGTGAGTGCTATCTACTTTCATTTCGTGTGGGAGACAACGGTGAGGTGAAGGTAAAAAAAGACGTCCACCTCGCAGTTCGTCCGGGCGGAGGACGGGAACCAAAAGAGAAGAAGAAGAAGAAGAAGAAGAAGAAGGAGCGCCGCTGGTCGAAGGGCAGGGAGGACTTCTGGCAGAGACGCACTTACAATCCAGAAGCGCAACTTGCAGCAAAACAAGCCGGGCAAAAAAATTAAGCTACGGTGTCTGCGTGAAAAGTCTGTCTGTGTTGTTGTGTCGCCGCCTGCCTCTCTCTCTCTCTTCTCCTGTCCTTGCGCGCTGAGGTGTGGGTCTGGTGTGGACTGGTCGCCGGTGAGGCTGCGCAGGGATTCGCTGTGCGCTTCGCTGAAGGTGGTGCTCTTCTAAACTGCTGAACGTCTTGAGCTCGTGGTGATGTTTGTCAGGAGCTGCTGCTGCTGTGCTGCTGGTGGTGGTTTCCGTTCCGCGCACAGTCCTGATTCCTCCTACCCACAGTGTTTGTCTGAGCCCCGCTCGTCTCCCCCCGTACAAGCAGAAGTAATCGATTTTTTTTTTTTTTCCTTACTCTTTTTTTTTTTTTTTTGGCTCCTGTAAAAAGGGGGGGGCTAACATTGCCCAACTAATGAAAATAGACACAGCCACTAATGGCGTTTATTATCGCTCCAGACCCGGGTAAAGTGACGCACAGTTTGGTTTTGCTCCGTGCGCAGCTGGTGTCACTTACTCACAATTTACGCACTTTTTTTTGTTTGATATAGCAAAACAATAAAAATAAAAACAAAAAACGTTCTTATGTTTTCATGTGATCAGCAGAGTTGTGTAAAATCACAATTATTTCATAAATATTGTGACTTCAAAAAGTTCTCAATCACGTCCAAGTTCTAACAAAAACGACTAACAGTTTTGCGCTGATTTCTTGTGTGTTTTTCTTGTCTATACAGGGCGAGCAGTATCTTTTTCTCCCAATTCCCATTGTCTCCAACCTCCTGCTGCATGCCGCCAATCACTCTCCAAGACTTGACTATCTCCAGATACAGATAAGCACTATACACAGACAGAGAGACACCATGCATGGGGGAAATTACCAGGCCTTTATCAATCCAACCAAATGATTTTCAAAACACCCACTTGACTCTAACTGTGACAAGAACAATTAGAGCAGCAAGTTTGCCACTTCAGATAAGACCCTCAATATCTTAATATTTGGAGATGAGTTCTAGATAGAGCTTGTAATATGTATTTTCTATTTCAGATTTCTATTGTATGGACGCTGTATCAGAGAGGAATTTCAGCAGACAGAGGAGGAAAAGCAAAAGACAAAAGCGATAATTAAAAGTTGCGTACTACAGATTTTTGAAGAATTGCTTTTGGAGACTTGTAGTTGTGGACCTACAAGTCAAAACCTTGATTAAATAAAGATATCGTCGTTTAGTAAATAATGTACCGTAAAAATGTAACCTGTTATTGTTTAACTGACTCTTTTTTATTTTATTTTGGTCAGAATCAGGGAAATATTAACTTTTGGGTGAAAACTGATATCAAAGTAACATTGAATTTTTTTGCAGTTGACCTACAATTTTGTTAAATGTTTAATAAATTGACGTTGATGAATAAAACAAGCTGGCTAATCTTCTTGACGGATGCACATTACAGCCTGGTAACTCGAGCTGCTGGTGTCTGGTGACTCGGAATACCACCTTTACATCACCTGACCCTTTAATCTTTAATAGCGTTTCCTCTGGCCCCTCTGATCTCTATAATAATCGATAGGAGATGTCGTCGGTTTGACACATCGGCCTCGAGATCACAACATGGCAAGTAAGAATAGCATCAGATATCAGCAAAACATGTTCACCTTTAGCTTGGCTTGAAAAGTGTCATTGGCATTGACACCTACAGTAGATTTGCACTTACCACTTTCAGTCTTCCTTTTTCCCTCTTTGTGTTAGCAAGTTGCGTGAAAGGTCCGTGTAGTGTTAGCGATGTCTTGAGGTTGTCTTGGTTGGCACCTACAGGAAGTAACACATATTGGAGTATGAGGAGAGATGAGTGGAGAACCTGCCAGCGAAATGGTAATTTCTCTGGCATAATGTACATTATGGACTTTTCATCTTTGTATAAGTATGTGTTAAACAGCCATAGAAAATGCAGGGGAATAAAAACAGGGGGAGGTGGACTGAATATATTTGAATGGTATAAAATCATTAAACGAGGCAACCACAGTCTCATGCATATTCATACATGGATGTCTGACTTGTCTGCAGGGATGGACATAGTGAAGCTGTAATGAAAAGTTTTGGTGAAGAGGACAAAATCTGAAGCCAAAAATACGTTGTTCAAATTGTAGGTAACGCAGGTGTCATGTTTTTGTATACACACCCGCATAGAAACAGTACTTTGCATGTCCCAGAGGCCAAAGTGTTTATGAGTTTATTTGGTTGTCGACACGTTACATTTTCATAATCTCATCTGCGTTCTAAGCATTAGGATACCCCAGCTGTATGAGCAATAATATTTTTCCTCAGAATCATACATGACAGGGAAGTGACCGCATTTTGCTGCAAGCCCAGAATTAATGCTGTGATTAAACATATTGTCTGGTGCACTGATCATGCTCAACCTGTCATCACAGTCCCTTCACAGCATGTGTCATACCAGAAACGAAATGTTTTAAGGAAGGCAGTGCTGTCCTCCTCTCCAGTAACTAATAAACACAAACACATTTTCTTTGGCAAACAGAGTTGTGTGCAATCTGTCGTCAATCATGTGGAAAACCATCTGCCTGTCACTGTAGATGATGTTGTCAAAGCCCTGCACTACTACTCTTGAGAATTATCCAACGATTATGGCATCTCTTTAGAGTCTGTTCCTTCATTCCCTCGCTCGCTGCCTTGTTTTTGTCCCTTTTCCCGAATGATTTGATGAAGGATTCGTAGATGTGACAGTGGATTGATTTTACATGATGTGATTACCAAAGTCTTCACAGGGGGCAGCATCAGGGCCACAGGCCAATTAGAGTCACACGCCCAGCTGGAGGTCTGTGGATCTTTGTTCTGCACGTGTATATCAAGCTAACCAAGACATGCTTATAGGGAAATTAAACCCCATTTTGATATGATCTGAACAGGATTTTATTTTATACTTTGGAGAAGTACACATGATAAACATCCATGCTTTATGGAATTTTATTTGTTAGGTCAGAAAACATGTACAGTACAGAATAACAGAGGACAAATTAATGGAAAAATAACAGCCAATTGATCTATTCAGATTGTGATGTTAGAACTGTTGAGGTCGACTCAAACGTGTATTTTCACCGTGAAACATTGGTGTTATCAAATTCTTTTCTCACTACACTGGAGAGATGCAAGACTTTTTCCCACAGAGTGGCATTTGGTCTTTGCATAAGTCATGCGATGTGTTATATTACTCACAACTGGAGCTCCTTATTAATAAGATTCCTAATGAAACTCAGAGGGCAATATCATGTGTAATTACAGTTGCAGGAATTGTTCCAGTATACAGTATAATTAGGGGAGCAAAGGTGGGAAATCACTTTTAATTAACTCATATGTACTCATATTGCAAAACGTAAAAAAAAACTAAGAATTCTCTGCGATCCTCCAGAGATACTTGTTTGTGCTTTCAAATGAACTTTTTGAGTATTTGCCTGTATCTTTGAGCTTACATTCACTTTATTAGTCCATTGAGGAAGAAACTTGAATACTTGAGCGTTGTACTCACAGGAACAGTAACACCCATTTGTCCAGTCTAGACTCCCATGCTCAAACAAACGTTGAGGGCATCTTGTCTGAAACTAAATCCCTGATCTGATTTGAACATTCGAAAAATGTTTACACCTATTTTAAGTGTGAAGGTCTTACCCAAAGTTGACTAAATCTTGTGGTTGTCAAAATGTTGTTCCCACCCTAATAACCCCGCTCTCATGTCAGGAAGAGAGTGTTGGTGATTTGCATGTGTTGTGTTTAACCAACAGGCTTCTGTCATACACCTTTGTTGAATAATTCATAAGGCACATGCTGAACAACAAGCTGCGCCTTTGTGGTGCCTGGCGCTCCCATTACATCACAGGAGCAGCTCTCTAGTCCTGCCTGCACGGTGAGAACACAGTGTCGGCACCATCACACCTGTTGAACTTCAGGTACATCACTATTAGACTTTGACATGTAAAAAGGCCGAGAGATGCAGGTTGCACGCACAGCACACAAAGTATTCATGATTAGTGATAGTTTGTTTGCTCTATTATTTATCAGCAATTTAGGGGTTGTTGCCCACCACAAATTATTTATCACCATAAATATTTCAAATCAAAACTGTATGCCGCTGTAATCTTACCAAGAACATATTTTTCTTCTTTTGTTGTAAAATGCAAGTGCTCAATAAAGAACGAATATATAATTTTTATCTATATTGCTTAAGTTATGATGCTTTTTACACCTTATTTTATGCATGTCTTTTATCTGATCAAAGTTTATGTTTCAACATTATTAGTTATTGTTTTATGTTATCATATTGTCAAAGCAAATTCCTAGTTTTGCAATAAAACCTCTTCTGATTCTGATTCTCAGTGAAATAGGTCATAAAAGCAGTTAAATAATTTAAATTAATCTGTACAATTATGTAGACTAGAATGTTTCTGTTAATGTCCCATTACCTGTGCATGCAGCCCGTGTTTTAAATGCACGTGTGTTCAAGTGCACAATGAACCAAGCCCATCGTGCTTGCAGGGCTGTGTAATTTAGTGTTGTGCCTGTAGGGGAGCTATGTTACCTTCTCAATGTACATCTCACAGTGCACAAGGATTTGTTTTAGTCATAGAATAAAGTCTAGTACTTTACAGTTCACACAATCGATTTGGTGTGGAAAGTGTCATGCAGCATAATCAGATTTTTCTTTTTGTAATCCAAGTACATAACTTGGATTCTACAAACTTGGCAAGGGACTATAACTCAGTGTATCTGCAGTATTTGTTACTTGCAAATGACAGTGTTGATTTCAATTATGGCATCGGAATATTTCTGAAAGACGATTTGTCAGCGATTGCAAAACCATAGCACAAAATGCCTACAGTTAACTAAGTGTGTTTATTAGATTGCATATTCATTTTGATAATAGGCACATCATGCATCTTGTGTTGGACTCACCCTTGACTCATAAATACATGTCGCACTAAGGTGATTCTTAATTTCCACACTTCCTTAAACTTGTCCCAATGTGTCTATCACACGGACCAGATCCTGTCGCAGCTGCTGACCTCAGCCAATCCTCTTGACGATTAAAGATCACTTAGGATGGCCTTGCAAATTCTCCCACACTCTCAACAGGCAGCTCATCGCATCTTATTGTGAAGAAATAAAGTGTGTGCTCGGGCCTATATTGACTACAGGCCTGTATTACACCACAGAGTCGTTTAGACGAGCGGCGCAGTCTAAAGCTTTGTGCCTCCAGGATAACCCCGACTCATTCTTATTCAGACATGATCAGAGGGGATGCAGGCAGCCCAGATTAGCTGCAGATCAAAGAGATGCCTCGTGCCATCGCTCGTGTTTTGTAGGTTTTAGGCAGACCTAGTAGGCGCTGGGTAGTGGCAGCACTGCGTCATACTGTGTAAAGGCCTCAGTGGCGCTTCAGGGGGAGATGAAAAAGAGATTTGCACACACACAAGCTTAGGCAGCTGCTAGATAAATGCCAATGTTGAATAATGAAGACAGGAGATCAGAATGCACTTCCAGAGAACTTGCCAGAAGTAAAAAAGTATACAAAGTCTGTAGATAAATATTGAAATATTATACATTTTTAGTAAACCTGTGCAACAAAACATATTTCTCAATTTCTCAACTTCTATAGACAATCACAAAATGACCACCTGTGCTTGGAGTGTCTTTGCTCCTTCTATTGTGGCCCTTAATGTCACTAATGCAACCCCCCCTATTACTCCAGCAAGTACCACGCTTTGTCACTTTGATTAAACAAAACCAACTTTTTCCTAATTTATTTATTATAAGGTTCTCTGTGATATTTTTGTCAGATAGATGATTGTGAGTTATTCATATTTATTATTCAAAATGTATAGAGTATGGTGCTATTTGGAGGATTTGATGAGTTTCAATTTCACTTGGCGTTATAAGGCGCTAGCTGCCTGAACCAATCAGAACATAGAATACATTTAAATTGACCAATCACATTCAGCTTTGGAATGTTGAGTTTCATCCTCGTTCTGACTGATTTTTGAAAATACATGAATGACAAACATAAAATCAAATGAAATTTGAAGTTTTATTCTTTCATATGTTTTGCACATACAAAACACGTAGCTAGCGTGCTGTTTACTAAAAAAGTAGTATTATAAATAGCTGATACTGAGAGTTAAATGTGGGATGTTAAAAGCTGAAAAACTCTTTTTTTTATGATATCACAAGTAATATTTAATCACTTAAAATGTACAAATTAAATTTAGACAAAATGTTTCACATTTGACTTTTAAATGTGTACAGTGTTCCCTGAAATATTTGTGTGATTAAAATAAATTGACCACTGGAACACGAGTTCATGTCATGTTTTGGACATAGGACCTTGAATGAATATTGCATTGTCAGAACTATAAGGTTATATCTGCATGAAAACAAATGACCAAAAAAATGATCAATTTTTGACAAACAAATACATACAAATCTTCTCAATTTAGCCCCTCCTTAGGATCCTCTTCACTCCATGTATCAAATAAATATATCTCTTTTATTATTTTTGATATACAAGTGCTATAATGTTTAATGCTTCAGATATGTAGGCTACATCATTTAAATACTTAGACAAAGACACAGATATTTGTCAGTTTACTTCCAACTAAATCACGTCCACATGAGAATTTGTTCATAAATGGAGCTGCCCTTTTCTTGCTTCGGAGTAGCATCTGGATTAACAACACTAGATAACCATGGAAACCAACTGATACAGTAACAACTGCAATTTTCCTTCAGCAACCAACACTGAGCAAACGCAAGCCACGCTATATCTTCTATTCTCTCAATTTACTTGTAAATGATGTAATAAATTTCAACATTTCAGATGCCGAGTTGAAACCTTCAGAGATAAATTCAAGCAAAGTTTAACCCAAAAAATTACAGGGAAAGAAAAGAATGCAGTGGGCCATCAAAGGTAAATATAGATATATTTGTATGATTCAACACACCCAATCTCTCAGAGCAGACTCTACTGAAAGTCCCTCATCAGTGTGAAGCATTTTTTAAATGGAACTGTTGTTGATATTATTAAGCTTTGAAAGTGACAAAATAGAGAATATAAAATTGACATATGTTTCCCCATTACATCAAGTCACTTTAGCCCTGCACGTCCAAGTCTAACATGCTGTGTTTGAAACAACTTACGGCGAATGAGCTTCAATCACAAAATGACTGCATTTATCTTTACCATAGCAATGACCTTAAGTGACTACATTAAAAAAACAGAAAAGCTAAACAAAAATACAAAGTGCCATTTATACAAGCTCAGACCATTTATTAAGCTTTCTAGAAATAAAAATTTTGCCCGAATTGTAAACTCTGGGACAGCTCTGGGTAACAGCTGGGACCTGACTCCTCCTGATGGACGCATGGAGTAAGTCCAGTGCTGTTGACAAGAAAACTGTGATCAAACAGCCCTTAAACGTCTTAGTTACGTGGCTTCTTCTGGTAAGAATAGACACGGTTCATTCAAAATAGCACAGAAACGGCACAATTACAAATCACAATTACAAATACAAATACATTTTTCTAATTTAAAACAATTTTGAAATTCACCACTAAATATACTGCTTGCATTACATTGTTTTCCTTTTTTATTTTTTATTTGGTACATCACATTTTCTGTCTGAGCAGTGATTCAAATTTTGTATTTTTTTTTTGCATTAAATCTTGGATTTTATGACCAATCTGTTTCCATTTGTCCAGGCATGAGAGTGGCACAAAGAGTACACTGGTTTGTGACCTTAGATGGCTCGAGTTTATGCATATTTCAGAGATTAATCTACAAATAAGAGAAATCCTATAAAAACTTACCCGTGCCGTTTCAATACTTCTCCAGGAAGTTCCGACGCACAGCACCAGCTGAGGCCTTTTTAAAAATAAAAAGAGACAAATAAATGTCCTGCATTTACTAAAGCCAGACCAGCTGGCTTTGGATAGAAACACCCTGATTTGGGTTGAGTGTGTTTGCCCCCGATCTCTATCTGAACTGAAACCAGGTCTGGTCCAGTCCAGCTCAGTGCCCTCCCCACTGTCCCAGCCCAGTCCACCTGCTCCAGTCACTCCTGTTAAAAATAGCCTCATGGGGATCAGTGATCACCACACACACACACACACACACACACACACATACACGCACGCACACAGGCACACACAAACACACACAAAAACATATACACACCAGCACACAGACTTAGACCTTTGTCAGCACTGCCCTGGATTATTGCCCCCACAAGAATGCTGCCATCTTCATAGCGCCTAACACTCCCCAACGTGTCTATCTCATACCGTGTTCTTTAAACTAAACACAACTTTATTTGGCAGAAATTCAATGGGGTATTGGGTGGCTCTGGTTAGTATACGCATGTCAGCATTTTGTTGAAATAAAAATATGAGTGTAAATTACTCTGAACCTTTTGACACATATTACAGATGATTTGTTTGGTGGGAGCTCATTATTTCCTTAACCTGCTGATATAGTGTACTGCCCAGCAAATGGACTGTAACAAACAACACGGACTACGCCCTATTCATGACCACAGATGGTAGTCAAGATTAAATATTTAAAAAGAACATTTAATTAGTTTCAAAGGTAATTTTGACTATGACTTAAATAACTTGTAAAATGTTTGAGAATGATATAAGCCAAAATCATTCGAACAACTAAAGTACTATTGATGTCATCAACATTAACTGAGGCTATAACACAATCTGACCATAAAGAACTGACGCCGTTCAAACTACAACAAGTGAGCTGATTTGTAGTTAAACAATTCATTTTCAAATAACAGTACAGCTAACAAGCATTACACTGTAAACCAGGGCTATTAAACATAAGACCCGGGTTTAAATCAGGCCCTCCAAGCAACTATATCCCACGACCCATCTTCAAGAAAAAAACCCTGTTTACAGGTTTAATTTTGGGTTAGCAGCACTAGTTTGGTCCTGGTTTGGTCTGATTTTGTCCTTGTTTAATTCTGCTTTCGACCTGTTTTGAATCAGGGTTAGTCCTGGCTCAGACCTGGTTGGTACTGGTCTAGTCCTAGTCAGTAGTTATTTTATTGAACTAACTAAATTTATTGAAATAGTGGTGAGGATATTCTGTGCAACCCACATTTTTGTTACAATAGAGTTGTGTTGGGCCCAGAAGCCTTGGTCCTCCAAAAAATCTGGCCCTCAGGAAACTTAAATTGAATAGCCCTGTTGTAAATGGTCACATTTATAGAGAGCTTTTTAACCTTCAAGGCACTCAAAACGCTTTACAGAAAGGAATTTACAGTCACACGTTCACACACCAGTGTGCGCAGACACTCGCGGCACAACGACAACATTCTGAGGGACCCTGTGGGTCCGCTCGACCACTGATGCCCCCATTAGCCACACTCATCCTTTTGTTAAAAATCGAACACCTAAACAGGACTGTGAAGGTTGATATTGATCTCAGGCTCCTGAAAATGTGAGAAATCCATTTTGTATTTTTTCAGATGATCTAAAAATGCATCAGGCTGCGTTTGCTAATTTGTGCATTCATAATGTAAATGCAAAATGTATCAGAATTTATTTGAAATACTTTCAACATTCAAAACTACTTATTTGTGTGTGTGTGTGTGTGTGTGTGTGTGTGTGTGTGTATTGTATATATAAAATCCCTCTATAAACTAACTTTTGATCATATTAAGGAAATTAGTAAATTTTCCCAGAATACATCCGACAAATAAATTCAGTAGCATTCCCTTGACACTATGCTCACACTTGTCTGAGAGTAAAATGTCATTTATATTGATTTGGCTGTGTTGTTTCTTATGTCTTTGGCTACAGATAATTAAGTATTTTGGAAAAGCCTCTTGTACCTGCACCATGCGAATGTGAGTGATGTCATGAACAGGAATGTTCTGGTTTCTGCTGAGGGTGGACAGATACTGGCAGAGGGTAAATGGATTAGGAGTGAGGTTCAGGGACCAACCAATCAGCAGGAAAAAATACCTTTGTCTACCTTTTTCTTTTTGTGTGTACTTGCTGATTTTTAAACTACATGTTGAAAACATTCTCCATCAAGGTTTTGTATTTTAGTTTAGCTGGAATAGACAAATCCTGCCGTCATCGACTACACTATCATACTATATTATTAGACAATAGAGTGATCGTTTCAGATGATACCGATACCCCCATATGTGTCTGAGAGTTCGACAGATAGAGCTAGACAAACAAATAGATAGATGTATAGACAGATAGATAGATTATTTAATGATATCCCATTTGAGAAATTCAGGAGTCCATTAACAAACACAAAAATGTCAAAACACACACTCAAATAAATAAAATAAATAATAAATAAATAATAAATAAAAAAGAAATAAATAAATAAATAAATAAATAAATAAATAAATAAATAAATACGATTGATAAAAAAATATTAGAGCTGCAGGCCTTTTGTCAATTAATCGGCCGATGGTCTCTTTTTTCGACCAAGATTTGTATTTGTTAACTAATTATGTCATTGATATTAAAGGTTTATATGGACGACATGGTATAGTGAGTTTTGAGCATGAATCATGAGTTAACCATGCTTTTTTTACAGATAAATGTGCTGTTTAATGGTGCTTTTCATTATAAATAGTTGCTGTTTTTATTCATTCCCTAGTGCTTGTAAATACTTTATATTTGTGAGATATTTTACCTATGCAATGCTTCCCATGTCGACCAAGAATTTATTTAATCAAAAATATATATCTGGTACAGTACAATTTATCGTATACGTTTTTTAAAATCGGACCAATACTTATTTATGGCACTGGTCTGATACTGCCAAAGTCTGTTAAGCTGCGCCGTGACCTTTGTTCTGTGCTTCTGTGATTGACGTTCCCATTAGTTATCGCCATTGATTTATTGCAATTTACTGTCCATGATTAAGTATGAAGTGTATAGTAGTGTATTTGCGTGGTTTTTGGCCTTTGTTCGTCCTCTCTGTAAACTTTTGCTCTTTTTTTTTTTCTCAAGTAAATAGAGTGAGTAATGCCAATAAATAGGGTTAAATGTTGCCACTCTCTGAGCCCCAGCAACCCCAAACTTTGTGCATTTGACCTTTGAAAACCTCCACACATATTAGCCTTTTTTAAAGTCTTTCCTCAATATTATCTGCTCATGGTTTTTCTCTTTGCTTATACTTGCATGCGCATCATAGTAAATAACCTGTGCGGAGGAATTTGTTTTATTATGTCCTTTGTATTGCTTTTGGTGCACAGCATGCCGTGTCTGGCCTGCACCGCTCTCCACACAAGGTCCCTCTGTGTGAATTTGGCCTCTCAGAATAGAGCGCATACCTCTCTGGCCCACAGCCCCACTGTTTATCAAGCTGCTGATTTAAGACCACTACTCAAGTATACCCTTAACCTTTATTTCATCGAGAATCAGCTCAAATGAGGACCGATGTGAAGTGCTGACTTTTAATCAGATATGCTTGACAAATACAAGCAGAGACCATAACCCAATCCTCTCAAACAGTGGATTAACAAGTGTTGAGCAAACTGGCTCTTTTTGCTGATGAGTTGTGTTGGTTTTACAAGAGGCCCTTGGAGACAGACTCTGATAAAATGATAGGAAAAGAGGCTGTAGTATACCAGGGAGAGAGAGAGAGCAAGAGGGAGATAAAGAGAGGGAGAAAGAGTGATGAAGACATTGCAATAAGAAGTGAGCAAGCGTGCACCCCTATTCCAAAAACAATATTTGGACTGAAACCTTAGCCTCTCCATCTGGCTCTTTTGAAGGGCGGATTATGACTGCTGCTTTGGCTAATACTGTTCCACACTGTTCCTTCTGTAAGTCCACATGGAGATTTTCTCTTTTGCAGTGAAACGTACTGACCTGAGCAAACCTAATGCTGTTTGGGAGAGTTTTAAACCTGCACAACAATGGTAATATGGAAGTAGAATGGGGTAATGATGGATTGGATTCCAAGTTAAACCTTTTACAAAGACCACAACAGTGTGGCACAGGTTTGGCACAAACAATATTGCCCTCGAAACCCAATCAGTTTATGTAATATATCCATTCGTTTATTTATTTATGTGAGATTTAAATAATTATTTTATAAACGTTTTATTTTAATCGTGTAAATCTGGAGTAAAACATTACAGCAACATTTTATTTGGGATGTAATTTACATTTGCTAATGACACATTGATAACATATTCTCTTCTTTTGTGCAGGGATGTGGAGGTCACAAACTGTGGTCTATGTCTACTTCAGATTTAACCACAAAGACTTGGAACTTGGACTTCATTTTGAACTTGGACTTCATTTTGCTCTCTGTGCAGGAGACAAACACAATGCGTTTCAGGTGACCATGGCAACAGGGCACAACACTTAATCTTGCATTCAGTGGACTCTGTTAAACTTCGATTCTTCGATCTACCTTATGTTTTTTCCTCTTTCACATTTACAGACTGACACAAATCGTCTGTTTAGTTATAATATTTGAACATGTTTTACCCCCATATATTGCTCTTTACTCTTTTGTAAAATGTTTGTAAATATCTTTACGTGTCTGTGAGCCTTAGCTCAAGTTTCTCTTATATCCAACATTTCCTCTTTATCTGTAAGTATGCAGCAATCAACTTGAATGATCCAAAATCAATATGCAATTGCTGTGAAATGTCAAAGAAAAAGCCAAGACCAGCCTGGACAACCTTCTTGAATAGTCACTTCAAAAATGTTTAAGTTGCACAGTATCATTTAGATGGGCATAATTAAGTCTCACTATTCTTATGAATCAATTAGTTAAATGCATTGTTCACTCCCACTTTTCTGTGAGCCTCAGATGAGCAAATGCCAATTGAACTCAATTTATCTACAGTACATTTAATATGCCAGATTAAACCACTCCAAGATCCCAAGTTTTTTCAAAATCAAGTATTTTTTCAAAAACCTATTCTTAGCAGCAGACGAGTGAACAACAATATAGCCTGTTGTAAATGCTTTACCTTTAGTCAGAGGGGTAAAGTAATATAACACTATATATTTTTTAATAAATATAATTATGTGTCAATTGTTATAATTATGTTAGATTTTTGTCACTATTGTGCTATTGAATTTTCATGTCTACCCTATGTATTTTATCAGATATATAGAAGACTTATCCCTGTGGTGAAACAATAAAAACCTTAAAATGATGGGTTAGCTGCAGTTCACGGCCTATATTCGGGAATTTTGTTGCTTGTAGAATGAATGAAAACTTTGACCTTTTGTTGTTGTTGTTGTTCTTATTTCAAAGTAAAAATATGATGCAAGAACAGCTCTATAAACGTTCTGAATCAGTTACAAGATGCAGCAGACTTTACACTATAACAACTCATAGTTTTGGTGACACTGAAATAAGATTAGATGACAAAAGTTCAGCCCGCGTGTGTAACGTCCAAACCAGAGTTCAGGACTTTGATGCCCAGAGAAAACAGAGTTGGGCTGGAGGTTTAGGGTGTAGTCTGCCGCTTCTGTCAACTGCATTTAACATGACAGAACACAAGACTGAGTCACAGCGCACAGATAGACAGCTTCTCACTGTGTCAGGGGAAAAACTCATAAGTCAGTTGTTTCATTGTGGCCTGCACTGTACGCTTGCCACGCACACAGCCGACCAGTGGCCTTAACCGTGTTTGAAGTGGCCTGGGGCGCTTTTATGAAACTGTCTGGTCTTATTGTACAGCAAAAATGTACTGTTGTTTTAAGTGTAATATTTGCATAGCGTGTTCGTTTTACTGTAGAAAAAGGCCAGGTATTTGCGCTGTCCAATGACTTACAGGTTAGGTCAGTTCACATGTAAAAAATGTCAAATAGTTTTATCTGACACTGATTCATTGCCTTGATTGGAGGGAGAAAAGTGTTGTGATGCTTGCTTTTTTTGGGCCATAATTAAAATCAAAATGATCTTAAACAATTATTTATGTGAAAAGTGAAGCTGTTGAATAGGTACAAGCTTATTACCAGAGGTGGGTAGTACTCAGTTGAATTCAAATTTACTTGAGTAACTTTTCGGGGGACCAAAAAATGTGCTATTTGCTGGCATTTTTCTCCTTAATTTCCTCGAGCTTGTTTATACTTTTAAGAGCTTTTGCCCATTTTAGTCGCCTAATGGTGCACAGAGCAATCTTTTAGTCAACCAAGAATTTCTTTAGTCATCTAAAGCCTTATCAAGTTATGAAGTATTTTTTAGATCATGTTTAAAATGTTACTGTAGATTAGGCCAGTGGCTTTGCAGGTTTTCGAGGCAGAATAAGCACCCATATCATTCGGAAAATAATAAAATTAGTTTTTATATTACATATTTTTAGTGATTGGAGAAATAGTTCTTGGTTGAAATGTGATTACTTGCACAGTCTTAGTGCTGGTTACTATAGATACAATACAACAGAGGCTTCAATGTAAGTAAATGCACAGGCTCACAGATGGAGAGGGAGAGAGCCATCACCACCTGTCATGAGCACTAATCATTTCAAAGCGTTTCTCCGCTCCACGCCCTCCATGTTGTACATTGCAGAATAATCATTTCAACGTCCCCCCAATCAGCCTTTTTTGCCATCTTCAATTACACCTTTCCACCCGTACATTTGTATAATTTTCTAATCGAGCTGGGGCGTGGAGCTGTCAGATGTGCCAGATAAAGCAGCAAAGTACCAGGCGAGACTGACACATGGATCCACCAAGATGGAGATGTACTGGGCTGCACTGATGGCTGGAAGTTCCTTATAGCTGGTTTACGGTTCCAAACTGTTGTGAGCACTTTGAAGGACAGCAGGAAGAAGTTCACCTAAACTGTTGAGAACAAGTACTCCAGAGTATAGCACTGAACGCAGGGGTTTTCAAGAGTATGAGTTTCCTGAATGTTTAGTTGTCTGAAGTTACTACTGCCACTAGTAACTATTGTATATTAATTGCAGTTAATGAAATCTTAAGCTTCCTCTACTAGTCTTGTACTTCTGTTGACATATAAACTGTGGTGGAAGAAGTACCAAATTCTTTAAGTAATTTCTTACTTTATCAAAAGTACAGATACAAGGGCGGGAGTATTACTCAAGTAAAAGAAAAGAAGAAATTAAATGTTGAACATTTTGTTTTTAGGTGTAATCCCTCATTCGTCCAGGAGTGTTCCATTGTAGAAAAAGATTCAGTTGTGGTCATCTGGACTCTGTTTGGAAAAAACAAAACGTTTTGACTCTCATCCAAGAGTCATTCTCAATCTGTGAAACGGCGCTCTGGGCCTACACACATGCCTACACAAACGCAGAGCAATGTAGTGTATTCTAACTAATGCAGTGAACAAAGTTGTAAAGAGCGGTACATAGTGGAGACTAAACAGCCACTTCACAAGAGGCTTTATCAGCACAGAAGACATGTGAGTTCAGGACCCCAGAGCGCCGTGCATCTTCATCTCAAAGCCACAAACCACTCTATTGGAGACAGTGAGGTGGAGATTCTGAGCAGGAGAAAAGATGGTTTGAAAGAGGAGTTAAGGAGGCAATCTTTGTTAAAAAAAGACAATCCTTCCTTAAATCGTAATTGAGATTTAAGATTCAACCTTCCCGTTGTTTATAATGGTTTGCTGAAACCCTGGAGACGCTTGAGGCATTCAGATGCTAATCAGGTACTCAGCGAGAAGGGAGCGCAAGTCAGTGTAAAATAGGATGTAAATTGGCCCATCTCAGTGGGTTTCAATAGCCCAATATCAGGAGGTCCCGCCCTGGGGGCAGGGCTTTCGCAGAATAGGATATAAACCGGAGTTTAAAGACTTATTTCACAGATTGAGAATGACTCTTGGATAAGAGTCGAAACGTGCTTATTAATTTTGTGCTTATTTTTGGTCAAAGGATACAACTTTTTTATTTATCTTTTTTTTGTATACAGGGGGACCCAATGAGAGAAACTGTATTTTCCATTTGTACCATGGCAATGCAAAATATAATTCACGAGCAAGGACCACAACCCCAGCTATGATGCAAAGTGTTTATTGATAAACGAGAAACATAAACACCACGAAGGTATAGAAGTGAATGCCGTTTTGGGGCTTCTGGCGATGAGAGCTGTAGGCTCCCGGGCCTCGGTACCCCCCATCTAGAAGATAAATTGGAATAATTAGAATAAAAAGAGGGTGGGAGGGAGGGGCATGAAGTCACGAACACAGGTGGGTGTTAACTGGAGGCTTAAATAGTGTTGCTGTAGGAAGGGGCGCAAAGGGGTGTGGTCCTGCTCTCGAACTTAAGATAACAGACTTATCTCCATTTAAAACAAACAAATATAGAATAACCAGATAAAATGCCAATAAAACACTTGCTAAAACAATCAATACAATTAACACATACATAAAGACACACTTACACATACAATATGTTATCAAATCATGCAAAGCAAGAGCACTGGCATTGTGGGTAATATTCAACCAGTGTTTTGAATTAATTTAAAGGCATAACATGATTTCATTTAAATAGTCTTCATGTCAGGGAGCAAAGTGGCTGAATGACTTTTTTTCCTTACATCAAGGAAATATCTTATCTTTTATTTATTTTATTTGTTTTAGGGATTAAATAGCTCACATGCTTTATTGGACAGGTGAGTGTAGAGTGAAAAGGGGGTGAGAGCAGGAAGGTCGTATGGCATGTCATGTGCTGCCGCTTTAGCCACTCGATCACCAGGCAGCTCAGAATATCTTTGCTCTTATGAACTACTGTATAAGCAAGAGATGAGCCTCAAGACTGGCTGCTTATTGTGGCCTAGTACAAAAACAAATACCTGAAGTTTCTAGGAGCCGAGAGGGCAAAGTATAGATTTGGTGTAATTTTTTTGAGTGTGTGAGGTACTGGAGAGAAAAGCTTTTTTAAAGGGCAGTGTGGTTGAGGTTGGTTTCTGCGTCGGAGTAGATGGATATGGAGTGCCAGTGGAGCACTGACGCATCATCCATTTACAGTGTTTGGGGTAAAGTGCTCAACTCTTCAGGCTCTAAAAGGCCTCTGAGGGTAGTGGGGATCATGGACATTTTTTTTCTTCCCCATTTTTAAAAGTTATATTCTGCATGTCACTGATTTTTAGGAATTCTTGGTGTAAAGACATGCCTTTGATTTATCAAATAAAAAGTAACAAGACGTGCAAAAACAATTACAGAAACTAAACTCTAAACAGCCTTTTCAAAACTCAATACACTGGAAAAAACTACAACCTTAAGCAACATCTACATTTATTTTGATTTGTGTCTATCTTTATGTCTTACATATCTACCAATAAATCTTTTTTATGTTATTTTTTTTCAAGTGCCTTTGAACTTTTTTCTCATTTCATGAGAGAACATTTTAGCCTTTTTTTGTTGTTGTAAAATAATACATGTTATGCTTGTTCTTTTAATAATTCAAGCATATCTTTTGAGATAAGCAGATTGACATTTTTCCGGTTTATACAGATTAAACTGTCCGGTCACCCCCAAAACAAAAACTCACCCATTCCATTCTCCTTTCTGCTAAGTAGTCAACTAATAAAAAGAAATTGGACACCATCAACTGATAAATCAACTTAATAACGACTAAAGGACTGAAACTCTAGTGACTTTAGACTTTATTTGGCAGAAGTGATCAGTGCCCGGGTTTTCAAGCGTGTAAATACATACCTTCGTCTGAAGAATTGGTGATTTTAAAGTGATCTGAGTGAAGGAATGTTTGTATGAACAAGTGTAAATTTGTGTTTCTGTGGTCATGTGATATTACTGAAACATATTTCAACAAAATAAATGATTAGTCATTTCAGCTGTCATTCCTTTGGTGATGCAAAAATTTGTATAAATGTGTAGAAATATACCCAGATTTGTCGTGAGGCACTGTGAGCTTTGTAAATACTGTATTTTAACTCTGCTTCAGTGCTTTGTTCTCTCGTGTTGCCGGTGATTGGCTTCATTAGTGTCTAGTAATATTTCTCTAAATGGGTCTACATTGATCTTGATGAGATGTCAGGTGGAGTAGCACACAGATGTGGTTATTAAATAAAGTACTACAGAATATAAACATGCTAATATTTTCCATTACCCATCTGTCTTTGTGTTATGAAATTGGCTTTTATTTATATATATTTTTAAATATTCTCCTTTCAGCTACGCACTTTTATATTTACTTTTATATTTCATTCGTGGGTATTAGTAAATATAGGTAGTAAAATGTGGCAGTGAATACTTGTAGTGTATCAGAGTAGCATTTCAATAAACAATATTTATGTTTACTCTTGTGTATAGAAAATCCAACTGATATCATACCAATTTAAATCAAAGTAAACATGCGTAATAATACGTGTTTGAACAGTGTTAATGTGATGGAAGAAATAAGCGAGACAATCTGCCCGGGGTTGTTATGTACGTACAAAGCTCATCACTTAAATAATAACATCCTCATCAAAAACTGTGTTTCTTTTTCCAGTCTGTCTCAAGGAGCACGTTTAACACACTCCAGCATGTATAAAACTAAAGATAGACCAGAGACACTTACTGTGAGCTTTAACTCTACAACCACATCCCTCATACTGTACCGTGTATCAAGTATTCGAATTCTCTTCCCAAGTAAAGATAATTTGATTTGGGACTACAACTGCTACGCTTAAGCTTAAGGTACAATTTTTTGTCCCCCCAAAAAATACAAATAATTGGATGAGGATTTCATTACTCTTTATTCTGGTATCACAAGCTTCCCCTTTTCCCTTGTAGACAAAAATCACTGAATATAATCTTTATCCACACAGACAGCAGCAGTGAATTTTTATTTGACTAATAAGATCCAATGTAGCATGAATGATCCCCTTTACTAGTTTTACAGATGAGGAAATGTGTTAAATAAACCATTGCTTCTGTCATAACACTGAGAGGTACTTTTATGCTCTTTCAAAAAAACTGTTAGGAGCTGACACATGGAGGCTGCATATTGTTTCTTGCATGATTTTTACATTGCATGGTCGTCATAGTGACTCACAGAGACATCGTCTCCCGCTGTTTAGCACAAAATCTGTCAAGTGTTTGGTGTGTGTCTTTAATCCATGTGAGGGTCTGGTGGAACACAATTCTGTAGAGGAGGAACAAGCTCAATCAAACATGCTTTTGCAGACAAGCTGAACAAGGGGGGAGTCCAGGCCAGTTCAACTTTATAAAGGGCACTACACTAATAACTCTATTTTCCACAAATGATGTAAAAAAAAAGAAAGAAATGTCTTTATATATATATATATATATATATATATATATATATATATATATATATATATATATATATATATATATTATTGTATATCATTATATTTACAGAGTGTTAGTATGTATTATCATTATTTTTAACAGAGGGTTAGTGTTTACTGGTTAACGTAAATATACAGTGGTGGTAAACATGCTTATCACATTATGTCAATTCCAGTCGTTTTATTACAATGAGGACAGGTGATGTATTAAATTTTTTAAAATCTATTTGTTGACAAAAATTAAAAAATAAGTGAGAACAGTGAGTGTGTAATTGTTGATGAAGAGAAAATAGGACATTCAGACATGTCGAGCCAGCCCTTCTTAATGTCAAACAGACAAAAATATTTAACAATAAAAGTTTTTCATTTTTTTTTTTTTTCATTTTTCATATACAGCAATTTCAGTTCAATTCAATTCAATTTATTTTTCGACAGTAGTTGCCTCGAGGGGCTACAGTGGAAAAACAAAATAAACAATGTTCATAGGGACTTGGAAATGTCCCAGCATCCTGTGTCTTTAGACAGATGTCCCAAGTTCCCCTGTCCTTAGACCCTCCTTCTCGGCCAGGAAAACTACCAAACCTCTTTGGGATAAAGTAGAAACCGGTAGGAGTTCCACAGTGAAGGAGAGATCCGACTCCCTCGGACAGACAGGCGGACGCGCCTCAATTTGCAGATACACGGTGGAGCTAGACCCACTCAGGAGGAGAACCAGTTCTTCGAGGCCGATGAAGAACTGTCATATGGAGTAGAGACCGTTTCTCCAGGCAGTTGAGGAGCATCTGGATCCACAGGTCATTGATGTGCCTGCTCCACTCCGGTCGGGGAAGTGGGAGAAGAAGAAGGAAAAGCGATGAACAAATTGCAAGTGAAATTAAATATGAAATATTGTTTGATAGAAAAGTAGTAAAAAGTAGAGGATAGTGCTCAAGCTGCCATACTTCCCCCAGCATAGTTGCTCCTAGGGCAGCATAGCTGGGAACTGTAGGTTTTTATTTCTGTTCCTAACTGGCCTAAACATAAGCGATTTCAAAGAGGAACGTTTTAAGCCTGGTCTTAGATGAAGAGACCTTGTCTCTTTATTTACAATACATAAACAGACACATAACAGGGACTTAGTAATTGTTTTATATAATCAACCAATGCCAGAATTGAAAGCAAAAACACATTTCCATAATTAAATGCACAATTTAAAAGCCATTATCATCGAGTCCATTCAAAGATGTGCTGGACAAGGAGAATAATGTATCTGAACGGAAAAAAAAATCTCTTTTGGCTCAACAGAACTTTGATCTTTGGGCCATGAACATCTTGTGCAGCATGATAAGTGGAGTTAGTAATGTTTTTATATTCTCAAAAATGTTGGCGTATGAAACATTATTGATTAAAATTAATTAATCCACTTACATCGGAAAGGGATTGTGTTTTCTATGCAGCGACTTAAATAGTGTGCTCAGATTAGACTGTAAATTTGCTGCCTTTAATGATATTCATGAGTAATTGAATTGCAGGAATGTGTTTTAATGTGTGGTATTAACATGCAAACACCATGTATTTTAGCAAGGGATAACCTAAATACGTTAAATATTAATTCATTTTTAGATACGCTTTAGTCCTATTGTCATTATCCGCTTTGCAGCAGAGTGCATTTGTGTATGCGGTGTTTGTGCGCCAAGTGAGATAACCCAAGTATAAATTAATGTTTCAGATACTACAAAACAAGATTTTTACTTGCAAACACTCAAATGACTTGATACACATTGATTTGATCATCAATGGGATACAAGGTTTAAGGTTTTGCGTAAGAATATCTTAATTGCACAATTCCTGCATATTTAACTGTATTTTATTTTCACCTCTGACTACAGTATATATTGTTGAGGTGTGCAACACAAATATTCAAAGAGTGACAGCCTTGTCTCTTGTCTCCAGTTGCTATAAGCAAAGCATAGACACACCACGTACACTTAGAAAAACACACAAGCATACTGCAATGTGTGTGTCACTAACAGATGTGCAAGGAGTAACACTGCATCAATTATCCCACAACAACATCACTCAGTTTACACCAGAAAGGAATAATTATGTCTTCTTATCATTCCATTATGTCAATCCACTTGACTTTTTTGTTTTTGGCACCAGTTCAGGTGTAGTTGAGAGAAAATGATTTAAAATGGCACAAAATTGCCTAATCTGTTCTTTTCCTGTTAGGATTAAATGAGGATGCACCGGCATGGCTGTCACAAAAATTTAAAACAATTGGGAAAAGCTAATGAGCAATTGAGACGTGTCTTACCTTAGAGAAACTAACGCAAATTTCTGTTAACAATGGACACATTTAACGAAACGGAAAGGCAGGTTAGGAATAAAGTATAAATAAATAGTTTTTCCCCTCATGAATGAAAATTCCTGTCTCTTTTACATGCTAAACTATATACTATACTACATTATACTATGGTCTGCTAATATAGTACTAATAGTATACTATATTACTAGTATACTATATATATATATATATATATATATATATATATATATATATATATATATATATATATATATATATATATATATATATATATATATATATACACATACACAAATATATTGGATATATATATATATATATATATATATACATATATACAAATATATAGGATAATAGTAATATAGTATGATATAATATACTATATTACTAGTATCCTATATATTTGTTATATTGATATAGTATATAGTTTAGCGTGTATATATATATATATATATATATGTATGTATATGTATATGTAAATATATATATATACACATCTCATACATATCTCATTCTATAGCTGGGCCCAAAATGTATGTTACATTTTTCACTTTTTGTAAAAATAATTACAAATGGATTTATATTGGACATAAAGAAATAAACATACAACCACATGTTTGGCCTAATTGCTCTTCTATTTCCATTTGAGCTCACTAGTAAATATAACAAATATAATAATATATAAATATATATCTATAGGAAAATACCGATACTAATATTAGCACAGCTATACAAAGTATACAAATCTAGACTTATTATCAGTACAAAAATGCACTACATCAAAATGCGATGTGGATTATGTAATTTATAGCTCCTGTGTTGTCTGTAGCATACCACACATATTTCTACCCTCCCTGCTGACTCACACTTGATGGTATTACATTGTAAAACACAAACAGAATGACCTCCCCTCTGTAGCGGCTTATGTGTGCTTCTTTTAAAAGCTGCCTATGGTGAGGGCTAATGAAATGCATCTCCTTTTCACGCTCCCAGCTGAGTGCAGTGGGGATGTTTTTTTTTTTCTTTTCTGATTGAAAACTTCCCGGAGGTGTCTTGCTTGGTTTGTGAAAGTTGTAATTATTGATGGTGTTGGTCTCCTCCCTTCTCTGTTTTCAGGCACGCCAGGGATCTCCCACAGTTCAGAACACTTAGGCCTGCCTAATTAGACTCTCCACCACATCCCTAAAAGCTACTGTCTTCCATCGCAGCCGGGGACAACCTCCTCCTATCAACCCAGAACACACAGAACCAACAACGCCACGCCACCAGCAAGACTTTAGCTCATTCATCCTGCCTCTCCTCCAGTTTTCTTCCTCGACTTTGTTCTGCACGCCATGCTGGGGCTGTGAAAGTTACAAAGAGCCCCACATAGGAAGATGAGAGGCAAAAGCAAAAGAGAGAGAAGTTCATGCAGTAGGTGTGTGCGGAAAGTGCGGAGATGTGTTGAGATCGCCAGGGTAGCACGGAGTCGGTAGTACACCCGGAGGCAGCGAGAGAGAGAACAGAGAGAACATTTGCCCCCCCCTCGATCAAGAGCAGTAGCTGGAGCCCCCCCAGGCGAGGTGAGGCAGGGATGTGGGGAGGGTGCAGAGGTGGCAGGAGAAAACTGCGTTTCCGCGTTCACCTGTTCACCTCCACAGTCGCTTCAAACCCCACCCCCACCCGCTTCTATACCCACTGGGTTTGCACATGGATTTTTTTTTCTTTTTCTCAGATATAAAGTTGAGAAAACACCATCTGGCTAGAATTGTTACAAATCTATAACATTCAGCACATGCACTTGTTCAGGTAAGTACAATGTTTGTGCGGAGCGTCCTTTGTTCTCCTCACAATTATATTTCGTAACAGAGGGAAGTACTCAAAACTATATATATACTAAATAAATTGAGTATTCATTTAAAAAAAGGTGTTCTAAATCTAAATCAATCATGTGGATTAATTATAGTGCAATAGTTTAACTCCTTGATTTTCTTGTATTACTATTAGCATCTTATTTGAATTACACAGAACAAAAACCCAAAACAGAACATGACCAGAGAAAAAGACAAAAAAAAGACATCCAAAGAAGTGAATATCATCATAATCATCATAAGTGAATGTCCCTTTTGATCCAAAGTCTTTCATATTTGTCCATTTTCAAATTAAATTTGAATGTAATTTTTTTCTATTTTCAATATGTAGATTATAAACCCACGCAGTTCTTGATTGTTGGTGCAGTCTGTGTCATCGATTTTCTTGTGATGGCCTTTTCCCTGCCACCCAAAAGTATGTTCCAGCCATTCACCATGTCCATGGCAAGGGTTTTGAGGCCCGAATACAACATTCAAATCTTTTATTTTCAGCCATCACTGGTGTAAATGGAGGTTTTTTCAGGTTTTCCTTGAAAAAATGTCACATTCATGAATTTATAATGTACCATTTTGGAGTGTCCTGAGCATCTTCAGCAATAAAGAAAGCAAAACGGTCATTGCAGAACCAGATACAGTGGCATGGACAAAATTAGCTACATTGAATACCACTATTACAACAGTGTAATTTGGTCATGAAGCTATATCGTAGTTTCAAGCCTGGAAGACTCCCCCTGCTGTCTCACCTGCTCAATACCTTCACCGCCATGCTCGGTCATGATAGGCTGAGTAGCTGCCAATCAACTCAGCCTATTGTTTTAAACTCCGCCCTCCACTCCATCCAATCATCTTCTATTGCATATTCATTTGAGTCTCTCCAGGTTGAAACATTTTACACCAAAAATGTGAGCCATAATAGTAAATAAAAATAGGTAAAAAATACTGGTTCAGCTAACTAATGGGCACTTTGTGGGTGATTTGAGGTGCATCTCATTTTGTAGACATGTGATGTGCAGTTTGTGTTTTTAGGATCAGGACTAGGTGCAGTTTGTCGCTGCCCCAGACTGTAACATTTTGGATGAAATTGTATGGGAAAATCGGATTGTATTAGATTTTGTCAAGTTTGCATGGTACTGCCCCCGCCGGGTTGTTTGTAGTGTGGACTGTGGACTGTCCGATCTGTGTGTTTTTGTGCACAATGCCTTGAAATCTAATCTAATCTAAATTAAAACATGTAGTGACTGATACCATGGACAATGCAATCACATCTACTTATTTGTAGCACGTGTCTCTCAAAGGCAGAAGAAAGGGTTCACACAAGTGGACTATGCGTTTCTCTGACAATTGGCCTGCCGATCACACCCATTGGAATTTGAGGAGACTGAATACAGTTTTTATGAAGTCTTGGTATTTCCAGCAGAGAGTCCCAGGCCGCTTGAAGGGAATTCATATACAAATAATGTTCTTGACCTCTGTAACTGCTGTTGCCAAAGCTGATCTCTTGAACCTGGGGAGGACTGGGTTATTCATCATCCTTGTACATCTATGAACGTTAACAGCACGTGTGTGTGTGGCTGTGTTGTGTGTGTTGTTCTGTTGTTCTTCTAATGAGGGAGGGGTGCATAAACAGCCATCTTTGAGTCATATACGATGGAAGATAAAACAAGTGTTGCACTACAGACTATGATGCACCCTCTGGGAACCCTCGCACACCCAACACACACACACACACACATACATACACACACAAAGAAAAAACAACATGTATACAAAGCAGGTTTTGAAGTAGGCCCAGTTCTGATCACATGCATATGTATGTGTCTGCTATTTACTTTTGTGTTTGCATAAAAAGAAAATGTTGTGTTACCATATGATTGTGCATCTGGAAATGGGACCATGTACGCATCTCCTCACTCACTTAATTAAAGGCTTTGTACTTGATATCTACTGTCTTAAAAACACAAAAAACACCTAGTTCATTTGGAAATGTTGGCAGCAGTCCATAACCGTATCGCACAACTTTCAGAGGCCAGAGCAAAGTTTTGTTGTCACGGTAATGCTAACAAAAACTAGCATGCTAACAGCGAACCTGCATTACTTCCATATTTGCGGACAATACAAACACGTTATAATTAGCTTCCTGTTTGTAACCTGGGTCTGACGAGGCAAATTGGATCAACTTGTATCACTTCTGCCTCTCCGCAGCAGGTAACGCCTCTGTGGGCCGCTCAAACAATTTGGTTTCTGCCACCACCAGCGGGCATCACTCTCATAGTGCGTTTACTAAAAGACCAGTGCATGCAGCACCAGAGGAAGTAAGGCACATTCACGTGGCTTTTTTTGCTTGAAGCCCGTTGTCATGGAAATAAGTGCTGCGGTCAGCTGATAAAGTCATGTGGCTGATGGTGCAGGTTCTGGCTGGCCGAGGAATGATGCATGTGACCAGGACCGACTCAAAAGTGGAGAAAACAGAACCAAATGTAGTAGGCGCTTGGACCGCTTCACAGAGCGCACTAACGTGTGTGAAAACCTTGGAGCTCATTGTTTCATAGAGAATTGCCACTGTAAATAACGTCTCAAATGTTTCTGAGATGCCTGGTTGGTGGAAATACATGTCAATCAATGGTTAATGCTTTGGGTGGAACAGTCCAGGTAAAGTAATAACTCCAAGAAGACAAGCAGGTGGTGACCCTCCACCAGAAAAGTTACTCAGTGCACCCTCTTTCTATTTTGCCATACTTTTATTTTGCCATATACTTGCCATCTATTTTCATGCTTTTTTATTTTATAAAAAAGTATAAAGTATATCAATATCAATCAGGGCAGTCTTGTTAGTTGGGCTGTGGTGTCCACTGTCCAAATAATGATTTATACTGACAACAACATGAAATGATGTGATGCCTTAAGCTTCTGTTTGGAAGCTGGTGTGAGCAGAAGCTGTAGACAAAACTGTGTGGCCCTCCAATCCCATAGAAGAGTCAATGATATAACATGGACATCAGTGGGAGGCAGTGGGCGGGGGACAGGGGACAGGGGAACCCATCCAAACTCATTTAGCTAAAGCGCAACTTATTTTCTAAAGTCAGCATTTCAAATCGGTGCGTGTCCCCTCTCATTTAATGCATCATTTTGTGACGTGATAAATTTGTGAATTAGACATACATCCTTTTTTGCTTTTAAGATAGTGGCCCTCTTAAGTGTGGCAGTATAGTGTGGAGGATTTAAGAGCGTTTCTCCGTGTCAAACATTAAAACCCACAGGGAGAGCATCAGCACAATTAGACTTGGGTGAGGAGGAAGAAAAAAAAAGGGTGATCTTAAGAGCAGCGGCGTTCTCCGTCTGTACAGTAACGCGGTTATCTGTCTCGAGTGATCCGTTTAAACGCTTTGGTTTGCAGGGATAAAAGCAGAGCGCAGGAAATAAACTTAGTTCTGCCTCCAATCTGCAAATCCTTGGTGGTCATGGAAGATGATCCCAATTTGCTTCTGAGCAGCACTGTCAGATCTCACAATAATAAATAATTTAAGACTTTAAGCACCAATTATGCTCCATGAATGTGGAAAGGCTTCAGACCACTGCCTGCTGTTGTCGACACTGTAAAAATACACCCATCAGTACTGGTGTCACACTCAATTACTGCAGCAGAAGGCTGAGAGGAGAATTAGGTCTTCAATTAAGTGCATTCCAAGGACATGTACTTTAACATTATCAATGAAAACTATTGAATACAAATCCTTTCAGTGTATATAACTAAAATAGAGTCTTTAACCATTTTATTATTCTGGTGATTTGAATTCTGCACCATATGTTTCAGATGGATTCCACATCTATCTTGTCAGCCTCAAATTTGCCTGTAGACTGAATGATGATGCTTTTACAACCCCTGTGACAGGAAAAAGCGTGTTTAGGTTTTCCTTGTGATAGTATCCTGAACAAACATAAAATGTTGTCATGTTTTCCCAAATTAAGAACTTTTAAGAGAATGACTGAAACATGCATGATTCACTCTAAACTTTTAGTGGATTAATGAGAGGGGTAAAACATTTTTTATTTTGTAATATTGTCTCCTTTGAACATGACAACAGGTATAATTTCCACAACCTGCTGAATAATCAGTTGACATAACGAACCCTAACTTAATTTATTTGTGCATTTCAGACTCATGCATGTGCTTATGTTGCCACTGGGTGAAACAACAGTGCATCTCCACACAGCCCCAGAATGAGAGTGAGTGCCTGTGTTGACAGAGAAGAGTCGTTGTCCATAGCCGCCTGCCGTCTTGCTGCTGAATGGGATCATTGAGGGCGCAGACCCCGGACAGGCAGGAGCCGCTGGTCACCACAGTTTGAACACGCTGTTTGCTCCGCGCCTGTATGCCTATCATAATGTTTGCTTAATGGAAGGTATTAAAAGAGAAGCAAACATCATGATATGTGGAACATCACTAAGTGTGCATTTGGCTTGTGTGCTTGTGTTACATGAGGTGAAGAATAGAAGGCATGCATTCAATGTATAGAATACAAATGCAGAATGCAGTGGGTATTTAAACATTAAAAATGTGACATTTTGACACAATCACCTTCATTATTTTTGCTGATGAAAATAAAAGGAGACCCATAGCTAAATAGCATTATACATAACAGCATCCAGTTTATATTAATGTTTTCAATAGATTACCATGTAATTTTCGTTAGAGGCAACATTGAAAATGAACAATTTTGCAGTTCTAAGATACTTTGTTAAAACAGCCAAGAAGCGAATGGGTTGATATCTGTTATTCTAGCAGCATGACTGTCCATAAACATGCAGCTCTCTGTAAAAATGTTCTGAATGAGGGTAATTTCATGTCCTTGTGTAAAAGTATACTCTATTGTTTGAAAATTAAACATGATAAAGACCTGTAATTAGATCTCTCGAACAGTGGCTTTTCAGAGAAGGCCTGGAAATAGCTCTCAAGTATTCCAGCCTGTGCGCTTACAGAGCTCCTAGCGGGCAGATGCACTGTGAAACGCTCACAGAACAAAATTACAGACTGCAATGGTTTTACTGCATGTGGATTGGTGACAGCTTCTAGCATTGTCTGTGTACTTCCTGTTGTGGACTCTGATGAATGGCACATAAACTTGGATACATAGGTATTTAAACCCATTTATCACGTTGTTAATGGTGAGAGAAAAAGCATGGTGAATTTAGAGCAGGAAAAGATTCAAGTTTGTCCTGTGATGAATAGACTTGTCTTCTATGCACCATTTTATGAACGATCCACCTGGCGCTGTGCCTAACTACTCGGAAAATAGGGAGAATAATATCATTATATGATATACAATTGAGGGAATCCCCAGTGGTGTGCTGTCTGCATAAGCAGCTGTCTGAGGAGACAGTAGGCGGGCAACACACGACATCAGCGGAGTATATGTGCTGTATTCACTTGAGTGTTGTCAATGACTTTGGCTTTATAGCAGGCTCCCGGGCAGTGCTTTACCTGGGACCTAATCAGTCAGTGAGGCTCAGAACCTCTGGGGACGTCCCAGCTGGAGGGGTCTGTGTGCCTGTGTGAAAAAATGAGAGACAGAGAGCGTGCGTGTGAGGGGCGCAGACGCTTGTGCGGAACAGAACGGCCTTCTGGGAAAAGGCTGAACCCCAACTCTTCTGTTTCAGTGCCCACGGCTCTGACTGGCCACAGTCAAGGTGATCTTCTGCGCACGTTTACACACACTCTGAAAAATAACTGATTTAACCATATCACACAAGCAGAAATTCACATAACTCATTTGGCAGTAAATACATGAATAAAAATAGTGATGTAAAATCAAGTCCAAATATACACATTTTTAGTGCTGGTTAATTACTGTTTTTCTTTCTGTCCCCTTTCTTGCATCTTACTTTGCCACTTTAATATTCATCATATTTATTTATTTTTAATTTGATGTGTTGACATATGCACACAATAGTATTTTCTTCTTTTGCCAAATGTAATAACATTTGACAATGTGTTATTGTTGAGATGGCAGATTTCATATGGGGAATAGCCTATTGTCCAAACTCATTTGGGCAGTATTCACCAGAAGTCCATGTATTGTTTGGAGTTTGGCGTAAGCAGAGCCTTCTGCCTGGCCATAGCCGTACTCACTGCGGAGACGTTGGATGACAGCACAGTGAGCTAGAGGAGCCCTGGGCTTCAGTCCCGAGGGTGAGCCCGGGGTAAAGAAAAGAAACCACTCACCAGCCAACTGCCACTCCACAGCCCCTAAATGGCCACCGTCCACCTGGAGAATCACTTTACATGGAGAAAACAGGCGTGAGGCGGAGAAAGCCCGGGAGAAGAAAGACAGAGAGGTGGAGAAGGAACATAGCAGGTTGCCATGACAAGGAAGCAGTGCAATAAAACACAAACAGAGGCGGGTGGCACCATGGCTGTCAGGAGTGAGAGCAGTGACAGTTTCCTTGGCAGGCCTGCATGGCACCCTCTGTTGCAAAGTCTGGTGGACAGAAAATCTACTCTCGGCTTCTCGTCTGCCTACAAAATACAATCAGTGCATTCCCCTGGGAGACATTTTTTGTATCAAATCATCTAGTTTTATTGACATTATAAAAACAAATGTATATTTATGTTTTATTGCTTTATGTTGCTTTCAAAATATTCTATTCTTCCATTGTGTGGGGTCAGAATATCATAGATCTTTCCTCTAGTTTACCAAATGGCTTGTAAATCAAGCGACAGGGCAAATTTGTAGTCTTGTTGCCTTTTCTCTTGAACAGTGACGTGTATTGAGCTGTGTATGATTTAATATTTCTGTCTCTTCATACATAATTGTATGGTGACTCTGGTCAGACCTTAGACTACATTTTACATTTCAATATCATATTTTTACATATAGCCCTTGATACTGCTTAACTGTTACCCAAGTTTGGGACTGTTACAATACAATTGCTTTTCTGCTAATGAAGCGCTACTGCAACCGCCCACCATGAGGTTACAAGTAAATTTAACATCCATTATTTAGATGGACTTCCAAAAAAAGTAATATTTGAAAGCTTCCTAAAGGCTAATGGGCTGTGTGGTAACTAAAGACCACAAGGCCTATAAATCTATTTAAAATCTGTTTGTGAAACGTTATAAAACACTAAGTTATGAAAACATTTTGAATATATTTTTTGGGACCGAAAACAACTGTAATGGACATTAGTTAGCGTCTGTTGTGCCTTTAAACTCTTGTTTTTATTTTATTTATTCGTTTATTTGAATAGGGACGATGGATATTTCTGCAAGTACTAGGTTCACAGCAAGTTTCCTTTTTATTTTTATTTCTTATTTTTTTTAGAACATGTAAAAAACAAAATCAAAACCGGGCAGGACCAGGTAAAGTCCAAAATAAAGGTCCCATTTCTGTTACTGTTTAGAACACCTAAATGGATCTGAAATTGACTTTCTTCAACAGTGGGCTTCAAAGTGAACAGGACTGTAGAGTTCTATATTGACAGTCACTGTATGATCATGAAGGCCGGAAACACCGTGGGCTGAATTGAATACGAGACCATTAAAGTAAACAATGTTGTATATGTGCACTTTGGGGAATGGATTATCTTTATGTTTCCTTCATGCTTTGTGATAGTTGTTATCATGCAGCGCTTGTTTGCATGTGTAATTTCTGTGTTTAAATTGAATTTCCTTTGTAGATCACATATTTCCATCAAATCTGTCCACACAGCACACACAGATGGGCCACAGGGATAATGCTGGAAAGACAGTAAGTACCAACATACTGTGCCGTCCTGGCAAGTGAAGCGCCGGCTACAGTATTTGTAATAGGGGAAAACAAAGATGATATAAGATTTATTGAACCAACACGGCCGAGCAAATGAACAACAAATGAACAGGACTCAGTGAAGGATAAAATAACACAGCAAAGAAGAGGCGTCCACAAACAGCAGTAAAAGCATTCCTGTATTGATCCAGCGCTGTGAGCCTGCCAGCTACTGCTACCTTCCTCTTTCCAGGAAGACTACGTACAATATACAGACACCTTAAGGCATCTGCTGGTATGTGTGTACAGCGTATTCGCCTACTTCTATATGTTGGACAGGGTGGATTCAAGACAAATTAGATGAATCACAATCAATCTAAATAATATAAACCCATTTACAGTTGACTTTGAAATTGAAGTTTGAAGATTGAGCCAAAAAGAATAGTCAAAGAAGTGGCTGAAGTTGAAGATCAACCTCAGGGAAAGTAAGAAAAGTACTTAAAAACTATGATGGTGGTGGTGGTCTTGCTGCTACTACAACTAAACTGCTGCCTTTGCCTGTGTACTTTACTTACAGCTCCTATAATTAAAGCCTTAAAATATACTGTTATCATCATTATTTTAGAATTATTATAAATGTATAACATGATTATAAACATGTCAAATTGTAGCCTATAGTTCTGATATCCATAAGTAGTCCGGCTCTCCATTCACACCCACACAATCATAGTCATATACAGTACAAACACTGGAGGCAAGTGAGATGCCCAAGGACTGTGAATGGGAAAACACCTTTCACATTTAACCATAAGCTGTTTCCTGATCTAAAACATACAATTCAGAATACCTTGCTCTCCAGAGCTTAAAACATATAGAACCACTGTTGTGCGTCATACAGTCATAGTCCAACAAGTGCTCCTCCGTGTTTTTGAAGTCCATACACACTGAAACAGTCTTCACCTGTATGCATCTTTTGCATCTGAAGTGTACAGTATTCAACCGCTTGTACATGAGTCAAAGTTTATTTACATTTGATCTCTGTAGTAGTGTTACTTAAGCAAATGGGATAAAAAAATATATTTTACTCTGCACAAGAGGCAGTGTTATACATAAGCTGTTACGCTAGTGCAAGTCTCTGCCTTTAGGTAGGCCTGGACAGTATTAGAAGTCATTGAGGATAATTGTGATTGCATATTAATTAGGTGGAAGGTCTTTGAAAAGGCACAGCGCACAGTGACTCAGTAAACCACCTGGAATAAGTGACTCTATGTCTCCCCTAGTAAAGACAGGACATCCCTAACGCTAAGAAGTGGGTCAAGGCTGAAACACTCCATATTGTGTGACTTATCCCAATTTCCCTCACACAAAGGGAACTGTGGGGCGTCGTGGTGTGCTCCAAAGCTAAAGGACAGACAGCTACTGTAGACTACAATAGTGTGGAATGATCAACATAAGATCACATGTTTAGCCAACAATAGAGACTAAAATAAAAGCATGTTGTTGTTGTTTGTTTGTTTGTTTGATTTTAAGATAATTTTGTCACACACTGAAAAAACATAAATAAATGTCCTTACTGTGAGCGGGCTTGCAACTCCACTACCTGACTCTTCTCTTGCTGGTTGTTTCTTTGGCTACAATATTCCACAATGTGGCATTAAACTCTCTCCATGGAGAGAGTTCTTTCCATTTTAATGGAATCATGCAGATGAACTGCCTCCTTCAGGGTGTTATTTGGTGTTGCTGTAACAATGCATTGGTTGAGGAGTCTGCCTTTGTGATGGAAATTTAGTTCAATAAATGAGAAAGAAAATGTCATGTATTTATTTATTTCTATAAATATATTAAAGTCACTTTTTCCTCAGCAGCAATAAAATTTCATAAAGCCAAATCGTGACGGCATTATGACAAAATTACTTCCCATCGTAACTGTGTGGTTAAACACTGGCAGCAAACCATTTAATTTTACTGTCATTATGAAGGACAGAGGAACCTGAACACAATTTGTTGAGTTGTACACAAAGAACAGGACATTTGGACATGACGACAGAATAAGTATATCTAAATATTGCATCCTATTGGTTTTTACCAGGGCAATCACTATCCCAATATCTAATGATATTTTTAAAGAAGAAAGTAAAGTTTTACCAACTGCCCTAAACATCACATAAACCAATGTAGACAATGGAACCTGTAATAAACAAGTTCCTTTGCATCTTAAAATGTGTTGTCTTCATCCCTCTAATGAACTTTAGGTGGGGGAAGCACTACATTGAAGAGATTTTTGAAAGAGGAAAAAAATAGCATTAAACTAGGGAGTTGTCTCTTTTTAATTGGGTCAGGACAAGCACCCATCATTTTCAAACTTAACACTTTGGACAAAAAAAAGTAAATTTTAAAGTAAGTTGGAATCAACAGTGTCTACTGTATTGTTGCGCCCTTGCTTTATGCAGTTACTAGTTTGAAACATCTTGTTGTTTCTCCTCGCCTTGTGTTGGATATGTTTAACACTGTAAACAGATGTTATTGCTATACAGGAATAAAAGTTTGTGCTTCCCAAAAGCCACAGTGGAACAGAAAGAACCCGAGTCAGCACTGTTCCTACCTGTGCTCTACACGCGCCACACACACATTTCACACAACGTACACACAACTACACAAAGGGACTCACGGAGAGCGTGCCGAGAACACAGCTCCGGCACGGCGGCACAAAACAAACACACTAAAAATACAAACTACGCATATCCAAACACTCGCACTCCTTAATGAGCTAGCACTTTTAAGAACAGACTCCGCCACAACTCCCCATACCACACACTGATACCTTGAGGAGAGGAGCCGCAATCGGAAGAAACGAGGCAGCAGAAGAAATGCGGCACACTGGGATATGAAAGGAGGGAGAGAGTGCGAAGGAAATGATTGAGAGAGAAGCGAAGGTAAGAGGAAAAAGAGAGTGAGGGAAAAAATCCAAAAAGTGCCTGGAGAGGGGGAGGAAAGGAGGGAGAGAGAAGTGTTGCTCCTCGCTCATATCTCTTAGGAAGATGATAGAAGGGATACGGCGGGTGGAGGAGGGGGAGTTGGGGAGTCTTGGTGGGGGTGGTGCAAAGGGTGGGTGCTGTCGCTCTCGGCAAACAAACGGGTGAGTAAATAGACTCTTGGGCGTATATGCTGGTGGGGAGGGGTGGAGATGCAGGGGGTGAAGAGGGGATGCAGATGCCGATGTGCTGTGCTGTGGGGGAATTCAGTGCTTAGGGATCAGTCTTCTACACATCCAGGGTCCTATATATTTTGTCAGGTAAAAATAAGAATTAAAAAAATATATATATCAATGTGTCTCTGTAATGAAAAATATATAAAATGGGGAGGGGAATTGGGTTGCATATTCTTAGACTTACAAAACAGTAACCGTTCTCGTTTAGGAGAAGTAAAATCCCTTTTGGAGAATTGTAGAAGTAAAAACCTTACACTATTGCAAAAAACATTCTACTGAGAGTTGGATAACATAATAATATCATTGAACTGTAGATATTTTTTTTACAAATCAGTTTAACACAAGTTTGTGTAAAACTTGTTACTTCCAAGTTAATCAAGTCAACTAAGAAAAGAAAAGTGTTAACATTGTCTCCTTCTAAAACTTATGTTATAAAATAGAAAAGAAAATAAAGAATAAAACACGAACGGTGAGGTAGAGCATATGCAGCAGTTTCATAAATGGAAACCTTCTTCATTGTGTTTCCAGTAGATTTTTTTAGGGCAAAACAGATATGCATATTAAAATTTGAAAAATGTATATATCTGCATATATCAGATCAAGACCAGTACAACCAGTTTCCTTGCTCTTTTCAGTTTTTCTGGCACATATCATCGAAAAGCCTCTCTTGGTCCTTCTATCCCCCTTGTGGTGCGCCTCTCCCTCTTGTCTTCCTCCAACATCCCTAACAACCTTCTCCTCCTTGCCGTGCCCCGCAGGCCTTAAGTTGGTTTTCATCTGCCCATCCTTCCGCTTAAACCCCCCATCACCGACACAAGCAGCCGAAGGAGCCTTGGCGCTCCCCTGCCCCCTCCTGTCTGTCTCCCCTCCCCTCTGCCTCGCCTCCCTGGATCTCCCCCGGGCTGTTCGACTGATGAGGGGGTAGGGATATCGCTGTCGGTGCTTTGATCCTATGAAAGCTGATATCCAGAACAGAGCCGACGATCCTGCCATCGGGCACCTTGGCATTTGAACGACAAGGCTCCCTGTAAAGCCTGGGTGCAAAGGGCCATTCTCCTATTGGCTTCCAAGTGGGAATGCTAAGTCTAGACAGGTGCGGCACAAGTCCTACCTGGCATTCTGTGTGGAGACCATCCTGGAGTTTGAGTGTGCTGAAGAATGTGCTAACTGGACCATTTCATTCATTCAAACCATATGGAATTTAGAATGATACAATCATTGAGGACTAAGCATTCTGTGTGACTAAAGTCCATCCCAATCACAGAAGCCGACTGAACACTAAACATTTTGTCAGTGTTGCTAGAGAGGCTCTGTTCCTAATCTGTGTTTCTATGCCTAATCTGTGTTGCAACACTAGAATTTCCCCATTGTGGGACAAATAAAGGTTCTCTTCTCTTATCTCATATGCTGTATACAACTCTTCTATTTCTTATATACTCTATTTAAAATATAAATAATACATCATATAGGTTAATCATGTGCACTATTTAAATGAGGGAAATTTACTGCATGTTACTACAGCTCGTGACTATGGCGTCTATGGATGAGCCATTTGCTAAAGGCCCTCAGCTGATATTACACACTGTCGGCAGAAATCATGGAAGATAAATTAAAGTAATGTAAAGTGCTGTTTTCATGGTCAGTTTATTTTTTAAATGCAAATCATTGAACTTTGATGTCCCAGAAATGTGCCATCATCTAATTAATTAGCTAATTAATATCCATATCCACGCGAATAAAAACCTGCTCAATTATACATTTTCACTCGCATATACATTTGAAAGGCAATAAAGATATAAGACAATTGAACACTATTTCAGCAAATGTGGGAACAATACCTTGAAAAGTGTATAAAGAAAAGAAAGCAAACTACACGATACACTAAAACAAACTCAGTGCAATGACACACAATAATTAGAAAGTAAGATTGTAATATTCATCTTTCGATAGACTTCTATAAGTCTCTTTGGTTACATCAAAGCAATTGTGAAGAAAATAAACAATTAGCCATGGACTGGGAATATGTTCATAAATAATGGATTCCTTTTTTCTCTTAGAAATCAGTTGTGCAATGAGTAAACTTATATAGATCTGAAAGTCCCCTGCTGTGAACTGACACACAAGACATTAGCCTTTCCCCCACAGGCCACACAAAGTATAAAGAATAAAGGAATGCCAGTGGCACGCGTAAAGAGGCAAACAACTACTGAAACTTGGCCACACAAGTTCACACTCAAGCTTTGTGGGATAATGGAGAACAGACAAAACTTGTAATGAAAACAAAGAAAAAGAAAAGCCAATTAAATCAGGGTGCAAAATGTCCCAGGGTCATATTTATAAAGTATGCGTACGTACACACATTTTACGTATATGACTTTCCACATTACATTGGGTGTCAGGGTTTTCAAAGATGAGGCAGAAGGCGATCTGAGCTCAAAGAGAAGAAGTGAGCAGGTTTGGCTTTTCCTAAGAATCCCACATTATGTTTTATATATGATCAGTCACCTGCCACGACTGGAATTGATTATTATTTCCGCAATATTTTCTATACATCATTGAGTGGTTTCACATTGTCTGGGGTTGACGCTGAAATAGTAACAGTCTCATGGTAACAGACTGTATACTTCATTTGAACTTCAGCGCACAGATTCAAATGTCCATCACTGCAGAGAAGAACAGAAGCTCAAGAAGCTTAATGGTCAGCGGCCAGGTCTCCTTTGACCAAACCATAGAGGCTGAGGTTTAGGTGGTTGAACCTTAAGATTGCTCAGAATAAGCAGCTGATACAGTAATTACCCTATCTTATGTAGAGGAAACAGAGGATAGAGTCGACCATTCGGAAATCCAACTGGCAACACAAATTGAATTTCGCAGTCATCAACCCAACAGAGGAGAAAGTATAGTCCCGATATATAAAGTACCTCTGCTACAGAGCCTCAAACAGAAGCTGAAGTTGAAGTCCCTAAGGCCAACCATGATTCAAAGATGGATGACAAAACTGAAGAAATGTCTGCAGACACACCAGTAATGGGTTTTCCGATTACAGAAACCAGTCTCCAGATCCTTGAGACCCTACAACAGAAGTTGAGGTTGAAAGAGCTCAGATTGCTAACATTGCTTTGGAATAAATAACAGAGGCTCCAGAAGTGGCTTAACTTGTTTGAAGTCAAATTGCATTAAGACTATTTTGCTATTTATAATACAGGAAAATATCACCATTGTAAAAAAAATATATCTACAGTATATCTATCAATCTATCTATCTACATCTATATCTATATCTATATCTATATCTATATTTTTATCTATCTATCTATCATCTATCTATATCTATATATCTTTTTTTTTTCTGGCAAAAGGAACAGGTTGAATTTATGTGAACCTGACCTGAAGAGACAAAATATAAAATGCCGTAAATACAAATTGAAAAAAAAACATACACTTTTGATGATGAAAAAGTTATCTGTAGCTCGTTCTAATTGTACAGTAAAAATTCTAAAATGAAAACAATTATTCTGCATCAATGACATACATGTTTGGATTAATTGTTTATTATCACTATTTACTCTGTTGTGTTTAACTATTAATAGATAGAATTCAGCACAAAAAAGTATTTAATGTCTTTACTTTCATATTTTCATTTCATTTACTTATTTGCTCATCACCATTTACATAATATGGAGCACAAACTTGTACATTTACTGACAAAGTAATATAGATTAATCTACAACATTTAGACATGTTAGCCCACCATAATGAGGGTCATTCATTGATAAGGAGAAAGGGCTTCCTTCAAAAAGTCGACAAATCACTTGACTGAAATAAAGATACAAGTTTAAACCTGGGCTCATAATACAGATTTTTGTTGATTATTAAAACACAAAGACACAGAGGATTTATTTTAAAAGTAAAACGTGTATTTAATTGAACAACCTGACACTTTGACACAGCAAGTTGTTAACCAGCACATTAAATCCATTGCGTTCTGTTGATAAGCTGCTTGTCGCGGGGGAAGAGTTGGGGGGGAAAAGAGCAACAGGAAGAGAAAGTTTCCCGGCTGTCCATCACTGCTCTATCAGAGCTGTGTTTGCCAGACGCCTACTATCCTGCTTGGCGATAGTGAGACAGCATCCAGGACCTGAGCACGCGGCGGGGGGCACAGCAGGGCGTCCGAGAGGTGCGACACAAGCGCACAAGAACGCTGCACGCACGCCCACTCCATACACGCACGCATTCACACACACAGAGACGGCACCATCTGACGGAGCTACAATGTCACACCCACACCACACAACACCACACAACACAACACCACACAACAGACAAGAGCAATTAATTGTGTTTACAGTAAAGGGAGCGTATAGAAAGTTCCAATGGACATTCATTATGGGTGTTAAAAGAGATGGTGAAAATATTGTGATATTTCATTTGGCTTGGACTCTGTAGAGGTTTGAAGAAGCACAGAAACAAATAAGTCGTCATATGTGCATATAAAGTGGGATTATTCATGTCACATTATAATTATGACAGCAACAAAATAATAATCCTGACAATAAAATTCCATAAAATGTATACGCCAAAAAAGTCAACCTAAATGTTTGTTTGAATCTGGTTGTTTTGCTATGTTTACTTTAGCTTTCAGAAAGTTTAATTTCATTCAATAATTGTGAATAATTGTAAATAATTGTTGAATCGTGACGTTGTTTTCTCATTATAATCATATTGTTAAAGTTGATATTGTGACAGCCTTATGTGCTTTTGTATTTGCGATCACTTTCATGTATTTAGTTGCTCTTGGTTTTGTTTGTCTTGTCTTGTACAGAGTAGAAAAAACTGTTCTGATGTATACAATACAGAATATAATACTCTACAACAGTTCTATTTTTAATTTGAATACATTATTTAACCAGTTTCTTGCCAATGCACAGCCCCTTTGCATATAGAAAAAAAAAAGAAGCAGAGATGTGGAAGTAATGTAAGTGTAAAACAAAGCATGAAACTCAAGGGTACAGAGACACCTAAATCCATACAAGCTGTCAGTGCTCAAAAAAAAAAAAATCATAGAAGAGGAGTCCAAATATGACTGGGAAAAAGAACAGCTTGTGCATGTTGTTCAATATTTGGAAGACTTGGTGACTGTCTACTCAAATATTGCCCCGTGGCTGTTGGGCTTGAGCGTGGAACAGAGTGGCAGTGAAGCTGACAGTGAGATCTCTGTCAGTAGCCAACGCTCCATTTATCCGTCTGTCTGTCTGTCTGTTTATCTGACTGTCAAATTATGCTCCTCCGCAAACAGCCCGCCACTAGACCAGGGCAAATAACGTGGTCAGGGTCGGTCACGTGCTGCTTTGGCTTCGGGTCAGATGGCCAGAAAATAGAGATTAAATAAAGTTCCAGAGAAGCTAAAACAGTTTGACGACAGGTTATTTTGGATATTTGGTTTGTTTAAAGAGGATATATTGTGCTAAATAAACTTTAACGAGCTTCTAATCTTGCTACAATGGTGTTTCCTCATCATTCGTTTACACAAAGAAAATCCCGGCCCACATTCCTGTACTTTGTTGTGATTATTTGAGAAATATGAACTGAACTAAAATGTCACATTGCACTTTAAGAAAATAAAAACATATGTAAATGATGATACGCTGTTTCTTACAGTGAAATGTCACAATGAAGAGGCGGAGCTTATATGTTGTAGAGGAAGTCAATGGACCTGTTTCTATTACTAAGCCATCTTAGATCAATATTGCAGTTTACAATGAAGAAAATGTGTTATAGTTCAATACAAATTAACTGAAATAGTATAAAATATCTCCTTTAATAAAAGATTCACACTTTATTATAATATATAATAATACATTCACAAGCGTTGAGTAAAGGTGTAATATGTAACTTTTCTGAGAGATATTCTTGCTTTATCTGGAAAAAACATATTCTTACTTTGAGTGGGATCGCGTCTCCACAGATCTGACCAGTGACTTGACTTGGTATTGCCTCCTTTTTGTCTCCATGAATGTAGATCATTTTAATATTGTACTGTGACCTTCTATAGACAAAGCAATGAGACCTCCATGGAGACAAGCACGTGGCAGACCATCCACCCGGAAAGTTACATAGTGCACCTTTAAATAAACATGAAGTACAGTGCAGTACAACTTGCTTTCCTTGGTTTTGAATTTGAGTCTGTATTTTCACTATCTCGTTCTCTCTTTACTCAATATCAGGAAAAAAATATTTAAAATCCTACGAATTTAAAGTAATGCTTATAATTAAAAGATTAAGTTATTAAGGTTTTGTAATAAATGTGTTTCTTAAGCCGTGTTTAGTCTAACCTCAAATTGATGTCTCTTTATGTTATGTTTTAGTGATCTGAGTGACAGAAGCTTTCACTGACATCAGATGATCCGGGATGAAAATATCTCGATTCCATGCAGATTATTCAGCAAATATACAGTGCTCACACATAAACATCCGGGATTTAATTAAGAATCATTATTTTTCCATTTATTTCAGCAATCAAAACATCTGAAGTTGTTTCTCATGTCAGATTTTGCGAATTAAACACATTCTTATAAAATCAAAAACTGGGTCAGGAACAGTTAAACAAAATGCTGGATGTTTTACTATTTTCAGTTAGAATTAGAAGTCGTGGATGCTAGCCACATTATAGTAGTAAATGTTTTTCAGACTTGTTAAAACTATAGTTTGAGACATCTATCACACTCATAAAAACATACAATGATGTCAGATCCTGGCTCATTGTCTCTATTCAATGAAGCAGCTTTAAAAACGATAATACTTTGAATTCCGTTTCAAACCAAAGGAAGGCATTTATTTGAATGATACAAGACAATACGTTCAGACAAGAGCTAATATCCAACTGAGAGGGTAGCTGAGATTTCACAGCAGGATATGGCAGCTAATATCCACGCACAATATCTTTTTGAACTGTGATTTCCGCAATACAAAGAATGTCATTGTACCAGCAAAATGTGGTGCTATAATACGGCTGTCAATAGACAAAGACTGATTTTCATAAAAAAAAAATCAAATTCAAATTCATTATTTTGTTTTGAAGAAAGGAAGTTGACTTTTGTGGTGAATTATGACATAAGAGGAGATGTTTAACATATTGAAATAATTAATATAAATAAATAAATTTGGTTTCAAATCTATTACATTTATACTCTTTATTACTGTCCCATCTTTGCGTAAATGTCAAAGGGGGAACCAAAAACCCCAAAAGCAGATCACAACTATGGGACAGATAGTTTAATGATCAAGTGAAAACTGAAAGGACATAGAATCATAAAGAATGTGGTTCCTCTTTGACCATCAGTCCTTTCCCAGGATGCACGCCACATCTGAACAGTTTCAATTCCAGTCGTGTACAACCCAGAAAAATAAAGCCTATGAGCATAATTAGAAACAAAAATTGTGTGATATTGTGTTAAATTTTACGTGTGATGACGTAATAACAAATAATGACAACGTGTTACGTGTAATCGAACTGGTCAAGGTTTCTGTAGTGAGAACAGTCACAGTTCTAGTCAAAGATTACCCACAATGCCCGTGCTCTTGCTTTGTGTGATTTTATTCCCCACTGTATGTCTAAGTCTGTGTTTATACATTTTGTTTACTTTGAATTTGAATGACAATGAATTTTTTTAATGCTTGTTTTATTGACATTGAGAGTTTCTCTCATTGAGTTTTTCACTTTGTATAAATAAATAATAAACAACAAATAATAAATAATAATACATAAATAATAATACATAATACATCATACATAATAAATAATAGTTTTGCCAAAACTCGCAACACATCCAGCTATTTTGAAAGTACAATGTCATTTTTGTCCACTGCTATCATAAATTATGATAATTTGAATTAAAAAAAACACACTTGTAAAATCTGTAAAGTTAGGCATTGGGTTTAGGGATGAAATTGAGATACTGTGTGTGTGTGGAAAAATTGTCGTGGCCTTGGCTTCTGACCACTTCAGAGGCGCGAGCAGGATGTTTGGAGTGTGTGCTTCACAAACACGACTGGTGCCTGAGCTGTCAACAGCTAATATGGATATCAAGGCCAACAAACCAGGTAGGCCCAAGACAAAATATATGGATGTACATCCACCCCATCTCCATCAACACATCTCTGTTTACCTGCTACACGGCGTTGGGTCTCATCTGTCAGTCTGGACATGATTCTGATTAAGATTTGTGTGTGTTTATCTGTCTGGGTATGTGTGGTATATGTGTCTCCATAGGTTTATTTAACGTATGGCTGTACAAGATGGAGGAGGAGAGAGGTGGCGTGTGGAAAACTCAGCATTGCCCAGAGCTTCGACTGCCGTCCGAGCATGTTCTGCTGCCAAAGAAAACTGTGGTCGGAAGAGTCTGCTAATAGAGCATGAGGCATGTCACCTGAAACTAGAATCATCTGAAAGCTCAAAACCACAGCAGTCAGCCATCTCTGTGCCACTCTTATACAGGCCCGGAGAAGGAGGAGGGTGCGTGCCGTCGTACCACCAGGGTCCCTCTATTAGCAAGGCCTCTTCCGCTCGCGTGCCCGGCCTCACCATGGGACACCAGGGCCTATTAGATCTGCTATTAACGGCTGGATCGACGCCTGTGCTCACGTTACCACAGTTTACCCCGGAACAGTCACCGTGAGTTACAGAATCTGTGAGTTACATGTTGTCAGATCGTGCCACACGTTTATGGTAATATGCATCAAATTATAGAAGCATGTGTCAGGCATTGTGATTCTTTCATAAATGTTTAACTGGTCTATGACCCAGTGATTGCAGGTTGGAATATACGCTACAGGCCAGATTTCAAATTGTGACAAAACTAAAGGCATAGGCAATGAGGTAATGAAGGGCAATTCTGTCTCTTTTCAAGTACGGTGCAGATTGCAGTATGGTCAAAAATACTTTAATACAGCATAGTAACCTAGTAAGTGGTCGTGTTTTATAAATGCTGTGGTGAAAATATATGTACAGTTTGTGATTTGGGGCATTGTGAAACTTTTTGAAACAAGTTTAAGCCTCTCTTTGAGCACAGACTTGATGCCAAAAAGACTCATGTTGTAACAAAATACATTTCAATGACGTAACTTCATATAACTACTTCATTACTGTTGGTCCATTGGGTGCCTCCTGCCCCTCCATCAACTTGCAGAAATTGCACCTCTCGAGGCAAAGCTGCTCACAGGTGAAAATGCACACATCTACTCTTCGCCCAGGTGCAATAAAATGTGTCCTTGCTGCAACAGTAGCAATTTGGTGACAGGCTGTGGGTGGTGGGGAAGACGAATCGTGTCAATGGCGGCCATTAAAAAGGACCACACACTCTCCAGTCATCGGTGAGGCTTGATGGATGATTATCTCAAGGTGTGACAGGTGCTGCATTGGTGGGGGAGCCGTGGTTTTGCCTCCTCCCCCCCCGGCGTTCTCTGCCTCTCTGTGCGTATCTTGGTCAATGCTTTAACACCCCACTAACATGACTCTATTGACACACTCCAGATAGCGTCTGGTGGCTAATGAGTGTCTGAGTGCCTCTCTCCCTCTCTCTTACGCTTTCTTTCTCTCTGTCTGCTCCTCATCTCTGTGTTATCCCCTTTTCACTGTCAGAGCACTCGCTGCGTTCTGCCCCGGCTCACGACAACACCATTAGGACTGTGCTTTCTCTTTCACATAAACTAAACCCTGAATAGAACATTTTCAGTGTTACTGTTCATCTAATTTAAATGTAAAAGAAAAAAAGATTGGTGTTAATTTATCTTAATTTATTTCAAGTGCCTCATTTTGCTATATATATTTTTTAGATAAATAATAATATTCAGATATGGTTGCTTGAGAAAGTTGTAACTCATTAAGAAGGATTTGGGGGCAGCAAACATCAACAATAATATGAACAACAACAACAACAAAAATGTATACAGTATTATTACAATAGCTTACCACAAAAAATTGGCAAATATTCATTCAGCTCATTTAATATGCTAATTACAACAACAATAAAAGATATAACAAGTCTGTTCTTGTTAAACGGGCTCAAACGTACATTTAATTGATTGATTTCAAAAAGTTTAAATCATCTTGATTGGTGGCTAATGGCTATTCCTAATGATCTGGTGAAACATGCGCCATTCTTGCAAGACTTTTCAAGCCTACAGTGTAAGATCTAGGAATAGTGTTGATATGGCATCATTCGGTCATCCGAGTGTGTATTGCACTCAGTGGCTGTATCAACTCATCATTATCGCCCTAAATAGTCAATGAAAGTAAGATTTAAAAATGACAATATAATTCAACCCCAGAAGATCTAGCCACATCACACTTCGGAAACAGTTCAACTTGCTCAGGCCGGACTGTCAACTGGACCGCGGCCATCTCCTTTGAGGCTGCCAACAGTGAGCCCACTGTCTTCGGCCATGTGGCACTTTGCCTCGTTCATATCCCATTGCCAACAATCGAGACGCATTCTCACAATCTCACTAAAGATTTGTGAATTTGCTTTTGTATTACACATTCATATATAACTTACATGTTGATCTAGGTAAAGAAACGAAAAGTGGTATAGGTCAGGCTTGGTAAGTTTTCTTGTAATGTTTTGTTTGTGTTGTGTTTAAAATGCACTTAAAATTAAGTCAGATATACAGAGAAAACATGGGGGATTGTTCTTTTTACATGGGTCTTACAATGACAAACAATCTGTTTACGTTATTGTCAATCTCAAGTTTAAAGTAGCACGAAAATAAGCAAATAAATCTAACCTCTAATTATGGAGAAATTTGAAATAATTGCAGTAGCCTCATTTGAAAAAAGAAAAAATGAAATATGAGAAAAGCCAATTAACATGAGGAAAGGAATAAAAATAACACAAATAAATACAATACGTTCATTAGTCAATGTTGAATAATGGCTTTTAAGAAAGAGAAAGTGTTAATCCCGAGACAATAAGATCCTTCTGATACCTTCATTAAAGCTTTCTTCCCTGCACTGTATGCTAATGAGATGTCTTAGTCATATTATTATTTGGAAAGAGAATATTTAAATGTAACTCTCTTGAGTGTTATGTGGAAGCAGTCTTGTAGCTTAAGGTCTGTCTACTACAAACTGTTGTGTAAAGGTCGAACAAGGACAGGTTTGTCAAAATTGCTTCTGAAGAAGAAGCCATACTTTTTTTGCTTGAATATATATATTAATACCTGGTTAAGATATGGGTGAAAATTTATTTAAACTGGAAAATAATCTAGATCAAATTCAGGGATTGATTAATGCTCATTCTATTCAATTGATACACAATATCCTTCTTTATCTAACAAAGAATCAAGTTGGTGTAATCCTTCATTTGTCCAGGACGTTTCCATAAATCATATAAAACATTGTAGAATCATATAAAAGTGATGATTATTTGGCTCATATTTTACATGCCACACAGTGATTTGAAATAACCAGGATTTTTTTTACAGGATATTTTGGCCCGTAGGCTTTATTTGACAGGATAGTGTAGTGCGAAATGGGCTTGAGACTGGGGAAGGACATTGCAGCAAGTTGTCGGGAGCCGAATTCCAACTCACAACGCTGCAACCTGTTCTAGTGCTATCCACTACACCGCGAGCGGCACGAAATAACCAGGATGTTAAAGGTGAAATCTAAAACCGACACAGACGCAGCCATAGTGCTCTGAGACGGGCCGATCCCATCAGATCTCAGAAATCAAAGCGGAGTTGGAACTTGGATGAGAGACCAAGGTGTCGTGGGGCAGCAGTGGTTCTACTCATCCACCTTGACTGCAGTGGACACAGAGGATCTGCCATGACCACCTTGTGAAGTAAGGGTGAAAGGTGAAGAGGACAAGTGAACATTAGTGTTTGGACATTTGCTTTGAGATGAGAGCCGTGAGGACAGACTGCGGTACAGACAGCCCTGTCCCCATTCCTCCGCCCGACCTCTCCCTCAGGCTGATGGTATCTCCCGCCCTCTATCAATTTCACTGTTACAGCTCAAATTTCCAGGCTCTGTGAAATGGTCCATGCAGCGTAACAAATGGCATGAGATAAAAGGGTTAAACTAATTGCAGTTAGATAGTATTAAAAGTGATTCTTTTTATTCTATGTCCACAACGCAAGAATGTCTGCCTTATATCCTCAATAATACCCCAACTGATTAAAAAATTCCCTTGTCTGTTTCATTATAAAATAAAATGTATCCCTTTAAGACATTATGCCATCCCCTATCTCAGAAGACATGGATATGGTCATTTTGAATCACTTACTGTAGCATATATTCAAAAGACACATGCCCAACTATCTCTCCCATTCAGCAGCTCATTCATGGGCTTTAAATCAATTTTACTGACAAGATACGACCCATCTAGAATCACAATTAAATGTTTCCATTATAAAGCTGATTCGGTTTCCAGTTTTCTTTTGATCTTTGTGAGAAGTGTCAAAATATCAAAATGTGATACAAATCAATAGAGGCAGAACAATTCTACACTTACAATGTTCTGCAATAAAGGTAACGCACACACTATGACAGTTAGCTTCACAATGCTAACAGATAAATTAGTTACTTTTGATGATCATGGTTTAGGCGCTGTAGGTTACATACTGTTGATATATTCTGTCTGCATAAGTAAACAAATGGTAACACTTAATATTAACAACACACTAAAAGCCTTCATAAAGAATCAAATAATTTGGAAATGTTGTCAAATCTCTAACAAACACAATTGCGGATTAATATTTGTAGATCCTATGTTTGGATAATTATTTCAAAAACAGAAAATCTTTCATAGAGTTATATAAGCATCTGCCCTCCTTCTGAATAAAGTGGTAAAACTCTGGGAATTTTCTAAAATATATGTGAATTAATGGGCGTTTATGGCATTTAACTGGAATGTACAGGGATTTAACAAATAAAGATCAGTCACATCTGAGCTCACATGAAAGAGTCTCACAAACAAAACAAATTACAGTTTGGTGACGCCACGCACTACGAACATAATACGAATCACCGACAAGTTACACAGTGACCCTAAAGAGGAGTGGGATGATAGTCACTGAGACCTGACAAGGTTTAAAAACACTGCAAAATGTATAAGAGAAGCGTATGGAGAAATACTGTTTTGTATATATGTTATTGTTATTGTATTAATTGTGTGAGTAGGGTTGGGGGTTATTTTAGCAAAAACAAACAAATAAGTAAGCAAGAAATTGTTACATAAAGGTCAATAATTGACATTCAGCAATAAAATCTTTTTTTTTAAGCTAATATTCCCTGGAATTTTGGGACTTTTCCGGGAATTTTCGGACCCTTTGCAACCCTACTTCTAAAATGACATAATCAAACTCTACAATGTGAACATAATCTATTCAAAAGTCTGATTTTATTGTGCAAAGGTGTATTTACAGGATTAAATGAAGTTACATTGTGAGGCCAGAGCATTTTCACCCCTTGAGATGGACAGAAGACCCCAAAATAGAAAGTGGTGTGAAGAACTTCCATGAAGGAAAAAATCAGAAAAGTTTTGCTAATATTGAAATTCTTAAAATTCATACTGTATTGTGATTATTTCAACTTTAACTTGTAATAACTGAAAGGGCCCAATGTATAGGTCTTACAAAAACAAGGCCAACCAGAGCAGAGGAAAGCGCCAGCCTTGTCAAATTTTGTAATACTGGGCAAAAATCCATTATGTCAAAACTCATTTCCTGCACAAGAAAACTAAACAGGACCCGTCTAAAGAGGGAAGAGAAAATGGTGAATATTGCAATTTGAAAAATTGATTCATCTTTGCAGACCACCTCTAAGTAATGAGTTGGACGAGACATGGCTGGGTGCTGTTTGGATAACATGCAGGTACACAGCGTCTGTACAGTAGTCATTAGAGGTGGTGAGAACAAAATATGAGGAAAACAAATTGTATATGACCTCTTAGTTATGGACATACTGCATGAAAAAAAAGAAAAAAGAGGAAAATACAACATAAGTGAGAAAAATGTACTACAGCCAAGAAAACATATTCATTGTTTTGCTTAATTGTGTTAAGCAAATCAAACTAAGACAAACTAGCCAGACCACTTAAAAGTTTGTACACAAAAACATTCAAAATTCGAGTCAAAGGTGAAGTGGAACGAACTGTGATTTTAGAAAGGATACTGATATTAACTTCAGAATGTCACAAATTACAGAAAATCATGATGCTTTTGGTAAATGAAAAACCACTCAGACATAAGTGAGTGATGTCAGAGCCTGGTTTAAAAAATGTAATATTGTATTTTACATTGTCATGTCCGTCCGGGGGGTCACCCCCCCGGGAACAGTACCCAACCAACCGAATCCCCCTCATTGCCACTAAATTTTGCCCCATATTTGTTTTTTCTCCCCCCAATTTTTTTTTTTTTTCCCCCCCCCCCCCCCCATATTTTCTTTTGTCCCCCCCCCCCCCCCCTCCCCTTTTCGGGGGTGGGAACTCCTACAGTTTCTACTTTTTCCCAAAGAGGTTTGGTAGTTTTTCCTGGCCGAGAAGGAGGGTCTAAGGACAGGGGGGCTTGGGACATCTGTCTAAGGACACAGGACGCTGGGACATTACCAAGTCCCCATGAACATTGTTTCTGTTTTTATTCTGTTTTTTCCACTGTAGCGCCTCGAGGCAACTACTGTTGTGATTTTGGGCGTTACAAAAATAAACTGAATTGAATTGAATTATGTATCCTAAAGTGATTATGACAAACACTAAAAGGATTTTTATGTTTTAGTGGGCAAAAACTCCACAATAGCTTTCATTTAATCTATAATTTACACAAATCATGTTTTTGTGAGGCTCATTTACAAATTTGAGGACAAAAATAGTGATTGGTAATACCACAGATTTTTTATTCAAGCCAATACCAACTAATACTATAGCAAATATCAAATCATTGAAACTCTGAACAATTTGACCGTGGCTATAACTTTTTTTCTTTCAACTTCTGCTTGAACTAATACGAAAAGTAAATATATCAGCAGAAAACCTAAAATATGAACAATGCATTTCAAAAATGTATTTAAAAAAACACACATTTTAAGTATTGATCATTTCAGTATCAATACTACTACGCTACACGCTCAGTTTAAATCCCAAGGAATGGGTTCTACAATTCATACAAACTTGTAATACTGCGTTGGAAAAAGGAGGTATTTCTTTGAGAACAACTTCATTGATGCTCAAGTTCTATCCACCACTCACACTTGGAACAAAAGAGTTGTCACATGTGCAGTGTTTAAAGAAGTTCCCCACCTCAAATAAACTTTTCTATACTTCCCCAAACAGAACTAATGACCTTGAAAGGAGAGCAAATTAGCAAACATACAGAGCCATCTGTGAGCCCCGCAGGCAGGAGAATTATTCCATCTTTGCCAAGGTAGTGTAATGAAGCTCGTACATTTTACATGCAAATCTCTGCCTAATCTTACTCCTCTCTCTGCCAACGTCTCAACCAAATAAATATATAAAACCCAATTATGATTTAATTAATAGAAATCTACTGTTCCGTGGAATTGCTACCTTGGCTGGGGTTTTCGACTGACTGTGGGTATATTAGTTGCACCGTTAACCCTCTCTATCGCTCATCAGCCCCTTGCTCTTCAAACAGGGCCGCGGGGCACGAGGGGGAGGCGTCCTGAGGTCTAAGCACCGCGAACGCACCGACCCTTACAGTCAACCGCTGCGATACTGCTGTCGTTACTGCTCCATACTATGTTTTCTTCTATTTTCTCGCACAAAAGATAGTCCGACCTCCGGGGAGTGCTTGTTTTACATCACTGTACGTGCAAGCATTTGTGTGCGTATGTGTGAGTGTGGGTCGGCCAGCTCATTCTCTGTCAAGGCTAGACATGCTTCATTAATTCTCTCAATGGCAAGGTGTTATTAGAGCAAGCCAAAATCCCAGTACTTTTCCCTTTACCTTTTACCCTATTACACAGAGAGACACATACGAACAAGCGCACGTTGCAATTTAAAACTTTGCTTTACTCACAGCCTGACTTCCTGTTCAGACTGCCTATTTCAATCTGTGTGACTCATTTGCTCAATCATACGCCAGATAAGGTGCTATTCCAGACTGGAGCTTCCACCGCAGATGAGTCAATCAAACGCACTCGCTTCATCAGCTAGTTTTTTTCTTTACATTTATTTGATAGAAAGGGCTGTAATAAACAATGTGTGACTGGATACACTATAGCAAGCTCTGTTCTTTGGAAGTTGCCAGCCAAATCTCCCTAATGACAGGAGGCCATGCCAGTCAAGTGTCTGCCCATACAAGGACATGGCTTCTTTGTCTGTCCCGTCCTACTCTCTGCCCCTGTGTCCTGTGTGTCCGCGCAGAAGGGCAGACTGACACCAAGTAAGGGCAACATGCAGAGGACAAATAAACTGGAAAGTCATCATCAGAAAGTCAGAGTATCTTCTGTGCATTATCAGACAAATGCTTCTACTTCCTTCCCTTTTTCCTCTTCCTTGTTCGTAAGGTATGAACGTCATGTAATAATTAATTTATTTTATTTCATATATTTTGCAGGGACAATGCAGTCAGATATAGTTACAAAACTGAAGTGTGCAGCTGATGCAAGTGCAAATTTTTTTTAAATTTTTTCAACTCTTTTCTACACTAACAACCACTATAATTAAATATATATATACTTCCACTATAAATAAATATGCCAGTGCAAATGCCCTCACACATTCACTTTATATGTTGGTATTGTTTTGGTTTGTTTTCAGGCAACATTTAAAGCTGGGGTACCTGACTTTGTTTATTTCATTTTTTAATAAATTCTATGTGTTTTCAACCAGAGAGTAGATATTGTAAAGGAAGCACTTTGTGACAAAATCGGATCATTTCTTATGCGTGTAGCTACAAAAAAAGTATTTTATTTTCTGGTCAACCAGGAAATAAGGGCCGAATGCAGCAATCTGATTGGTTGTGCTTGGGTGGTCTTTCCCAGTTTCACGTCAACGTCTGAAAAAAAAAGCTTATTTAAAGCCATGCTTGCGATTGTTATTTCATCTTTATTAGGGACATTGGTGAGGACACATGTTCCATAGTTTAAAAAATTAAGAATACGATAAGTTACAATAGCATTTACAATGCGTTTTTACACTCTGACCTGGGTTTATACCTGCGGCTCCTGATCTGTCCAAGTTTGCACTGGTTTGGGTATTTTTCTCACCGAAGTTTGTTTTATTGTTGTTATCTCGACATTAGCACACCTCTAACATCCACAAAATGGCCTTCTTTCTTCCTGTAACGTGTTTCCCAAATCCACACGCTCATAACCCTCTGCTCAAGTCAAATATGTAAAGTTTTGTGTACGTCGGCACTGCACGAGACGCTCCAGCAGCACAGCAGCGCTGAGCAGCGCCGGGGGGGATATGAAGTTCTATCGCTCAGAAATGAATAAATATATATCATAAATGTTTTGCGGGCCGGATTGAAACATCTGGGTGGCCGGATGTGGTCACCCCTGAGTTAAATAGTTAGCTTACTGTTTTGTTGTGTGGAAAATCAGGTGCCCCAGCTTTAATTTGCACTCATAAATATTCTTAATTTCAGTGGGTAGTGAGTTCCACAGTTTCTTATAGGAAAAGGCCAACTTTCCAAAAGACGTTTATTTTGTTGAATGACTGTTTAAACTGTCAGAAAAATGTGTCAGTTGCATGTAAATTGTCTCCGCCTTTTAGATTGAATGTCGCTTAATGATGAGGCGGCAGCACACATGCCAGGCTCCACATGCTCCAGTGTCGTGAGTTCGAATCCCGACTTTGACAGTTTACTGCATGTCCTCCCTTCTCTCACATTTCACGCTCAGCTCTTTTTAATAAAGCCTACGGGCCAAAAAATAATCTGTTTTAGAACTCGGCGCTATACTTCCTGTGAGTATCTACAAAAATGTAATCCACAAACTGCAACTTGAATGATGTAAAACTATGATAAACATTTATCACAGGGACTATCCTACTAAACTAAGTCATAATTAGAAAAACATTAAACCTGCCATATGCACTTTCAGAGGAATTCAGTGGACTATTCTTATTGTCTTATTCATGAAATTATTATTTTTTTCAGGAAAGACCAAATTTAATCCAAAATTCTGATTGATCAATTAAAAAAAAGAAAATATATTGATCAATTTCTTTGTCTTATCGCACAATTTTAAACCAGAAGCATGTGCACATCTCTCTTTGCAACATTAGAAAGCTTGATATACATGTTTTGCTAATATATCTTTCAGTATGTTCTACTAAACAGCCTCTGTAAGAAAGACTTCCAATCTTTTGTCTCTCCCTATGATTCCATCTTCCCCTCAGCTTCTGTCTCATCTCAGCTCTCCTCTTTAACTCTCCAGGTGTCTAGCCCACCTTTTATTTAACCCTTCTCTTTTTCCTCCTCTCCTCTGTCTCAGACGCAAGGATCCGATAACTGATACGGGCTGATATTCCCAGGGCGGTGCGGATTGCCGAGCAGCTATCGGGGTCTTTCAATCTGAGTGTGTGCGCGGCGGCAGTTGGAGGCCGATAGCGCTGTGCTAATGGGCCCATGCTATCAGCGAGAGCCCGGGTCCAGCTCTGAGAGGAGACAGGGCCCAGATACTGTGTGTGGATACTGCTCATTGTGACGCCTCCATCTGATAACACTGGAGAGGTTGCCTGTCAGATGATACAGCGCAGGCTCCTGTCCTTTTCTGTACGCATGTTGTTAATGTGTGGAGACTCTGTAGCATGTGTTCACTATTTAATTTAGAATAATTGCAATAGTAACACATAATTATCACTGATTAAACCTGAAACAGGGCTTTCAATATTTCAATGTTTGTTTGTTTTTCCAACAATCTTCGACTGGAAGTTGAAACTTCCTGATTTTAAGACATTGTCCAGAAACCTTTGAAACCTTTTTCTATGATTTACGCAACATTAAAAAACCTAAATCCAATAAATTACATGTATTGAGATTACAGAGATTAAAAGTATTAAAAATGATCTAATAGATTGGTTTGTTTAAAAAAAACAAAAACATAAATCAACCGTACTTTGCTCCAAGTTTTATGCTCCAAATAATAAATAATCTTAATAACAATATTAAACAAATATTTGTCCCCCTCAAAAGCACATAGGCAGCTACTTATCCCCCATAAACACCTTCCACCCACTTCTCACTTTGCAGCAGTTATTAGGAGCTAACAGATTTGCAGTGTTGTCATTCGGTGATCCAATTACTAGGATCTCCATTAGCAATTAACTTCTAGCTAAAAATAACAATAATACCAATTACATGCACACTTAATCACATAATCAGCATATTCTGTCACTACACACTTATTGTGATTACCTCTATGTTTCATGAATTGCCTTGCCAGAGGGACGAGAGCATACATCAATGACAATTTTGATTACATGAAAAATACAAATGCTACAACGTCTGCCAGAATAATGAGTGGGCCAGAGAGGACATTCTCCGCTCACTAAATTGATTTTTTTGTGGATGACAAAAGCAGATGGGTTTGGGTTTTGTAAGTGGATGGACTGTAAATTAATTGTGAGTGCTAAGCTGACAAATGTTCATAGACAATCTAGCAATATTTTCCTATGTCTGTGATTAGTGTAAGCTACTCAGAGTCTATTCAGAAAACTGAGCTGTATATGCATGAAATCTGGAAAGAAAATTATGGGGAAATGACTTCACAATAGATATAAAGTCCAGGGAAATTTAGTAATGACTACAGACACACTGCAATCATTTATAATAATGAGTGAAAGTCAATTTGTTTTAGCAGCACAACTCAAAATAGAACAGTCATCTTTTGTTTAAGTTTACAAAGTGCAAATGTTGAACCACTTGTTCATTTTAATTCCTGTGTAATTAAGTAAAGGTAAGTGAAACCATCAATTTGGTAATTCAATTTTAAAATGTGTCTTTGTACAATATTGTGCTTCCTGGTGATGGTTTGATGAAATGTCTCTAAATGTAGGTCATAGTTGCTTGTACCTGTTTGTCTCCTGTTCATGTCAGTGATTTAACCTGCAATTATTAGCACTCTTCCCTACAAAGACCATTCTCTGTTTGTGACGCTCACACCCACATTCAGTAAACACACGCCTCTTACCCAGCAGTAGACGGTGAGCAAAAAGCCAATGGACAAGGATAAAACGCTAGAATTTCATGTTTTGTTTTATCTATTGTTTGAATAGTTGGTTGTTTTTAATGCTTCAGACTTCCGTGACTCCATAATATCCATCACTGCTAGCTCACCATTGCCCAGTGATTTTGCAAGGATTACACTGAATGAATGAAGCTGTACATTAATATTTATCCAGACATCACAGTCATCACAGCACTGTGGTCCACTGCTCCACAGCCCCATCTTTATATGTGCCTTTGGTAATGTGAGAACAGATGGATGTCCCATAGACTAAATATTAAAATAAATGTGGACATATTAGAGCTGTCTGTCATCGTGGACATGTCCCCTGAGCTGTGTGTTTCCGTCTGCTTCTACCACTGAGCCGTTATGTGCCAAAAAGACTGTACATGTGTCTGTAAAGTGTCTATCGTCACTGGCTCCTGTATGTGTCAGAGGCACCAGAGCTCCCAGTGGGCCGGGTGTGAGCCTGCTATGCGTGTGTGTGTGTGTGTGTGTGTGTGTGCCTGCTATGCGTGTGTGTGTGTGTGTGTGTGTGTGTGTGTGTGTGTAAGTGCGTGTGTGTGTGTGTGTGCGTGCGTGTGTGTGTGCGTGTGTGTCTGCTGTAATGACCAACAGGTGTGTGCTATTGTTAGACTCCTCTGACAGTAGGACTAGAGCCGTACAGCCGCATAGTCTGCGTAAGCTATGCATCTAAGTGTGAAAAATACGTCATATCTACCAGCACTATCGACATCTATAAAAGAAATGTGATCCAGGCATGTTACAGTCCCACAGATTATACATATTACGTTATATTTTAATACATTTAAAGTTTTTTTGTTGGTCAAATCGATAGGGACACATGACAGCAGCATGCCAGAATGTTGTAAATGTTTATGTTTCATTTTGAATTTTGACAGTAATATCAAGAGAATGAAACAATTTCAATGAAACATTTCATTATTCACATTATGACTTTGATGGGATGAAAATTGAATTGAAGATCATTTCATTGAGACATATTATGTTTTTTTGTGCACCTCGAGATGTCTTTTTTGAGGTTTGTACTTTTTCCCACTAGGCTCTGGGACGGTTATCCATTTGCTTGATTCCTGTGAAAGGTGCAATCTGCTTCTCTATTATTGACCAATGACTGTTTCATTGTTTGATTTTCGAATGTTTCGTTGGTAAAATCAAAAATGTTGTATTTTGTATATCTATCACTTTGAGGCCCTGTCCCAATACTTGCATTATGCACTACACACTTGACTGAAGTGCGCAATTTTCTGAAAGTGCATGAAGTGTCCTAGTGCACAAGGGCACAAGTGAAGTAAACAGGCGAATTAGTGAAGTCCGCACTTCAGAGAGTTGTGAATGTAGTATAGAAAAACAGTCACATATTTATTTAAAAGATCATCAGTTCAACTGTTAAAACATTTCTTTTCCTTGTTTCTTGTTAGCGCTCACTGCTAAGTTGCTAAGGCAGAAGAGCTGTGCCGATTGAAAACTTTACAAGGAAAGGCATTGTGGGGAATGTACTTGCCTGAAGTCTTCATCACTCCACGCTTGCTGGAAGTGCGGAGAAAAGTCAGTGGGGAAGTGTGGATCGAAACATTCTAAGATTTGGGACACAATGCACACTTCAGTGGCTCGTCTTTAACGCACATTTGAATTCACATTTGGAACAGGGCCGGAGTCTTCATTTTTCCAATAATAGCAAATATGTGTCCCAGAATTGTCTGAGCACTTGAGCATCAATACAGAATTCCTCAAACATGCAAAAATCAATCAAAATACAACTTGGAGTAAACAAATGACGAGGAAACAACTGTAGCAAGGTTAAAAGCTCAATAAAGTTCATTTTGCATAATATGTTTCCTTTAAGAGTTCTTTTGCTTTCGATATTGCCATCCACATAAAAATGTACAGTTCAAATTGTCATAACATAGTTGTGTACACAGGCTTGGCCCGAGTCGCTGACATCCAACAATGGGTTGTTGAGTTATAACAAAGAACTTTCTCAGTACGAGTACATGCCTTACATTGGACATGATTGCAGGACTGTAAAAGACACAACCGCTGGGTACCATAAAACTGGAGTGAGTGTCATCTGCTGTGAGAATGTGGAGGTGTGGGCCTATAGTGTGTGAGAGCAAAAGAGTCTGCGGCCAGCGCATCTGTCCTAGAGGTCAAAATATTGTGGTCCATGTTGGAATGTGAGTCTGTCAACTGTCATTCTAGAAAGAGAGAAAGAGGAAATGCCCTGTTCACACATGTCTGAACAAGCACAAGTGTGGGATATTGCTGTAACACTTAGATTCACATCCATCTCCTTAATTTGCTCAATATTTCCATAATATTTGTAATATATTTACAATGTTCCTGTGAATCATTAATAACCAAAAAACCTGTTGTTTTTTAGGATTGTATGTGTCAATAGATTTAAAAAAAATATATATATCCTATTGGGGTGCACGGTGGCAGAGCCCAAGAAGGAAATCATGGGATCGATTCCTGGGCGAGCGTGATCTCTCTGGGTGGAGTCTGCATGTCCTCCCCATGTTACCGTGGATTCTCAGCGGGTTCTCCGGCTTCCTCCCACCGTCCAAAGAGGTAAATTAGGCAACTGTAAATTGGCCCTAGTATGTGTATCTGTCATTGATTAATTTACACAAGAGTGATTAGTATGTACAAGCTCAGTGATCAATTTGCATGTTTAGCTATAAACATATTTTTTATTATTTTATTGCAACGTTTTCCCTCAATATGTAATTTGAATAAAATAATGAAAACCTGTATGACTAATGTCATTCCTTTATTCATATGCATATGTTTATCAAAAATAATGCCCACATCCCTGTATATACAGTCCGTCCTTCAAGGCGGCATGGTGCCAGAGTGGCTAGCACTCTCGCTTCACAGCAAAAATGGTCTCTCCCCAGTGTCTGGGGGGTTTCCATCATCAACACAAAACATGCACAATAAGTAAAATCCTGCACAATAGGTCAAATCTTCCAGCAAAGTCAGAGCTTGCCAAAGCGCCGTACAGACAACAATGCAAAAAGAATCAAAACATTCACAAAATAAAATAATAGTAAAAGCCTATTTCACTCAATCTTGAATCATGTCAAAGAGGAAAAATTTATTGGAATTAATAGTTGATTGAAGGAGAGTATAGAGCTGGTCCAGTTTTTCACAACCAGGACGAAAACCACACTGCTCCTCCTGAATCCGAGGTTCGATCGATCGGATTTTCCTCTCCAGTACCCTGGAGTAGACCTTACAGAGGATGCTTGCACATAGCTCGAGTTCAGATTGGGGAGGCCGTTCATACTGATCACCCCTCTCCAGGTGTCCCTGCCATTGCCCACGTGGCTATTGAAGTATCCCAGTAGAGCAACAGCGTCCTCGGTTGGTGCACTGTCCAGTACCCCTTTCAGGGACTCCAAGAAGGTACTCTGTACATAGACTGACTGAAAGAGGCCTGTCCCCAACCGAAAGGCGTAGTGATACAACAAACTTGTTCACTGGGTAAACTCCAATAAGTGGCGGCTGAGCTGTGGGGCTATAAGCAAGCCCACACCACTTTGGCATTACTCGTTTTAACTATAACATACATAGAGTCTTAGTTTAGATTTTGTTCTTTGTAAATTGCAATATTGCTTTAAGACAATTTAACTATAGAAATGGGTCCATTTGCAGAACAAATAAGCACTGCCTCTTCATAGTGATATTTCACTGTTGTAGTAGTTGTCATTTTCATTTTTTTAATCTATGGAACATTTTTTAATCCAACATTTGACTTAAATTCAGATATTTTTATTTAAATTACTGCAAGTCAGAAGTGATTGGGGATAGTAGGTAGGTGAAAACAGACTTTTTCAGAACTCTTAAGCCTAGAATGCAGGACATTGCAGGAATACATTAACATGCATCATGACAGGATCAATCGAAATACCACCATTATAACATAGATATAAACTCATATAAACAGGAACAGGATGTAAACAGACTATTTAGGAAATCCAACCCCCGAAAATTGCTGGACCAGACGGTGTTTCTCACTCAACCTTAAGACAGTGCGCAGGAGTGCTGTCCCCCGTCTTCACATGCATTTTTAACACCTCCCTGGAGTCATGCCATGTCCCAGCCTGCTTCAAGTCGTCCATCATTGTTCCTATCCCCAAGAAGCCCCGGATTGCTGGACTTAATGACTACAGGCCTGTGGCACTGACGTCTGTAGTCATGAAGTCATTTGAACGCCTGGTCTTGCTCCACCTCAAGTCCTTCACCTCCTCCCTGCTGGTATGCAGTTTGCATGTCTGTAGCTGACGCCATCAACCAGGCACTCCTCTGCTCTTCTCCCTGTACACTGCATCTCCAGCCACAACTCCGCAAAATTTATCAAGTTTGCGGATGACACCACCCTCATCGGGCTCATCTCGGACGGGGATGAGTCTGTCTACAGGAGGGAGGTGGACCGGCTGGTGTCCTGGTGCAGTGGTAACAACCTGGAGTTCAACGCTCCGAAGGCAGTGGAGAATCCCCATACCATGACAGACCCCCCATCACCACCGTGGACTCCTTCCGCTTCCTCGGCACCACCATCACCCAGGACCTCAAGTGGGAGCCCACCATCAGCTCCCTCATCAAGAAGCCCAACAGAGGATGCACTTCCTGCGGCAGCTGAGGAAAGCCAAGCTGCCAGCGCAGATGATGGGCAGTTTTACACGTCCATCATTGAGTCCATCCTCACCTCCTCCATCACCGTGTGGTACGCTGGAGCCACAGCCAGGGACAAACAGAGATAATCGCATTGTGTGTTCTGCAGAGAAGGCGATCGGCTGCAGACTTTTCTACGTCTCCAGGGCTCTGGGACGAGCAGGTCGGATCACAGCTGACCCTTCTCACCCTGGACATGGTCTATTTGAGCCTCTCCCCTCAGGCAGGAGGCTACGGTCCATCCGGACCAGAACCTTCCGCCACAAGAATAGTTTCTTCCCCTCTGCCGTTGGACTCATGAACATTTCTAAACACCTGCCACTTTAACTTCAATCAAATCAATCACTCACTGCATTGTCACTTTCTGAACTACAACTGTAAATTCAACTGTAAATTCTTGTGTACATAGTAACCCTATTTTTATTTTATGCTATAGTAAAGTAGTTTAGTAGTAGTAGTAAATAGTTTAAACTGTTTCCTAATGCATGCTCTTTTGATTAATATGTTGTTTTTATTATTGCTCAGTGTTTTATGTTGCACCTTAATACCGAAACAATGATTTAAAAAAAAAAATTTGTGCCAAAGAAAACGTCTTTGTTCTGTGCTGCAGGTTTCACCTTCACCTAAATATCTGATTATAGCAGGTCTTTAAAGAAGACATCATGATTGTTTTCAATTATTTTACTATGAAATATGTAGATTATGATTCTATTTAGTTAATTGTAAACCACAATATCGATCTAAAATGGCTGAATAACAGAAATTATTCCATTGACTTCAAATCTGCAGAAAATTCCTCTGCTGCTGGTCCAGACTATTCATTGTGACCTTTCATAGTGGCAGTGGATTACCATTAACCTGTTTTCATTGTTGAAAAATTTAAATTAGCATTTCTTTTGTGTGAGACGGAGTCAGATTATTACAAGAAACTCAAAGCAGTGGGCGGGGTTAGTTGGAAGGTGAAAGCTGACATTTTCTGAGCACTCAATTGCTGGACAATACAAGATTACTGAAACATGCTTGAATTAATCTGAATACAAATCTGAGTAAGCAAAATATGAGGGAACACCGTTATGAAAGCTCATAAAAGTTGAATTTACATAATATGTCCCCTTTCATATGTTTTAAGAAGGAAAAGAGCGATGAGGATTTGGTTTTCTTTAATTGAAAACATACTCAGGATTTGCAGGCCTGCTCAAATGGAGTTTATTGTGAACAGCGGCCCACAAACAGCAGTGAGGTTTGGCTTTTTCTAGCAGGGGCAGGAGGCTGTGTCCATGTCTGACCAAAGGAATCTGCCCAACCAGGCCGAGCTGTCTCATGTGGGCCGCCACCACAGCTCTGTGCATTCCAGAGCGCACAAACATGTTGACCAAACCCGACTCATCAATTCACTTTACCCCAGCACCAGCTCTTAAACATCCACTCTGTTTTCCACTTGTTCTCAGAACCACCTGCCCATCAGGACAACATGGTTCTCATTAAACCGACAGCATTTCAACACCCCATTTCCTCATGTCATGCTTCATGACTTTCCAGTAAACTTTCAAATTAAAAGGCCTCCAATTTGGGGCCTATAAATAAAACCCTAAACAAGTCAAACATTTAAACAGATTTAATAATACTTAATATGTTTAATATGACAATGTCAGAGAATACATGTCGCTGGCATTGTGAGAACAAGTGACCCACTTGTCCAGATGATAGTTTGTGCTAACTAATATAAAATGTGCTTGCTGATACTGATTAGGCTCACAGGTTGGGGGTCATGCCTCCTCTACATCAGGAAAGTGCAATGAGTCTTCCATCAGGATGTCTTTGTTAGCATTCTCATTCTTCTTTCAATTTGATGGTTAATCAATGAGGGGCCGGAGGCCTGCAGACCAGCTGAGCTCACATGAAAGGATCCTAATTGAATATGACAATAATTTTCACATATTTCTTGGCCTGTCTCAGATGCCATTAGCAAAATCACTGTGATAATAGTTGCCATGACAGCATGAGCAATGCTCATTAATGACAGCTGGTGGCAATTTCTACTCTTTACCTCTTTTTAACAAGCATTTATAGCATTCACTGTTATATGCCTTATCAGGTATATATATATATATATATATTTATATATCATTTATATATATAATTTATATGTATAAAATGTATTTACTTTAATTTTTTGCAGATTTTACCAAGCAATTTTTAGTGTTGATATCTGTGAGATAATTTGAAACAAACAGTCAGTCTGCTGATGATTTTCATTGTTGATTTAATCCAGTAGCCACATTTTCCACAGCAAAGTGGTACATGTGGACAACAGGCCTCCATGAGGTTTCTATTCTAGTGCTCCAATCACAGCAAAGTCAATGCAGAGCAAACATCTGTTGTGGCAGGGCTGTTTCAGTGAGGTCTGGAGCTGCACGGACTTGCTCTATGGTCAATTTCCCAAGAGGCCTAAGAGGACAAACACCTCCTCTGTGTCTCTGCGAGGAGAGGACAAATGCTTCTGCAGGGAGCGTATGCGTCCACGCTCACTCTAAACACCGGGGCAAACACCAGGGTGTCAGCAGCCAATGTCACTCCAGCAGTGGGACTTCTGCTTCCAGGGCCAACCAGGCAACCACAGACACACACACTGCTGTGCGCTGGTCCACACACACTACATACACACAACTTGTTAACGCTGGGATGGTCCAGCTTACAAAGAACTTTGGACCGTAGGTATTATATTATCATTAATTATAACTTATACTTTTATTTTAGAGAAATTTGTTCTCTGCATTTGACCCATTCTTCACTGATGCTCGGGTGACCTTTCAGGAGCAATGGGTGCTGCAGGGACTCATCACCAGATCAAGACATTGGCCTGGACTTCCAATAAATATTGTAGCTCAAGTTTAATACAGTTTGTCATTGCGGTGCAATCTATACACAATTATCTCTCATTCATTAGAACTGTAGGTTACAATCCCTCTGACACGTGCACGTGATGAGGGAATAGGTGCAGTAGAGTTAAGAAATACTGTTATCCCTACTATCCCTTCTTCCACTGTCTTAACAATAAGAAAATATTTGCTCCATGGGATGCTCATTTGAACTTTGAGCATGTCTGGAATGAGAAAATAGGAAGTTGGTCAACAGCTCCCAGTGCCCCAGGGCTGTTGAATGTGCTGCATTCTGTCAAATTAAGGTTAAGGCGAGGTGGACAGACTCTATCAGAGAATGCCTGTGCCTCATCAAACGGAGCGAGGCAGGGCTGCAGGGCGTCCCAGCCTCGGTTCTGTCATATTGTGTGTGGAGCCGCTTTACTGGAGCATGACACACATTATATCATTTGTGTAATGGGGACACCTTGAAACACTTAGAATTGTTTTTATGTGTTGTAATTTAATATATCCTTAAAACCCAAACAATATATTTTTGGGGGATGTGATATCGAAAAGTATATATATTTTTTTTTTCATGAAATAATGACAATCAACATTTAGCATAACCAATCTGGAATCTCAAGAGTGAAGTCTCTAATTTGCTGGGTAGCTGACTTGCTTAGGTCTATGTAATTTGCAACAAATGCAAAGCAGGAATAAAACCCTGATATGGTAATAATAAACATTTTGGGACAAGGGCATATACGTTTTGCAATGGCGGTTCACCTCTGCTTTGCTTCACCAAAAAAATAAAATAATCCTGTGTACACGGCCTAAAATACATGAATGTGAACACTGGCAAGGTGCCAAAAGGTTTGTGAGAGCTAGGAAAACATTTATTAGAATTAAATACCAAATTTTACCTTTCACGGTTTGAAAACCACAAGGTTTAAACTGAGGTTATTGTTACCAAAGGCAGATATACACACAAACGTTGCCTGGGGTTAGTGTGGTATCTCAGAGAGGGAAGTGTGTTGTCTAGACACTTGTTCCATAGAACAGCTGGCCAGACATGGGACGCAGAGGGGCTTTCCGACACGCACTGTGCCGATCGAGACTGACTGCCACTTTGACACTTGTCACCCCATTTTTAGCAGAGCATTGTTTGCAGTTTGGTTTTGTTACTTTTGTCATCTTCTTGGAACAGAAACTCACTCTGGACCACAGTTGGACACAGTGCATGCTTTGCACTATCACAAGTTGTTAAATAAGTTTGACTAAATAACTGCTGTTTTCCAGACTCACAACCGGGTGTTTTATGATGACAATTACTTTATCTGTTTAAAATTATACAAATAAATATAAAATACTTACTGTCTCTTAATGTATGTTCAAGGGGCATCTGAGTGAATTATTTTCACAGTCAAACTTGTAGCAGATGGATGCATACATTCAGATTGTGCTTTAGACACAATTGTGTTGTGGGAGTCTATCTATCTATCTATCAATCAGTCAATCAGTCAATCAATCAATGTTTATTTCTAAATAGCACTTACAACTTTAAAAGCCCAAAGTTCTGCACAGCAAAGTGCAATAATACATATATACAAATACTTAAAATACACATGAAGTGTGTGCTTTTTAGCTTTGACCTGAGCACATCCAGGAGGAGCTGAGAGCAGGACCGCATGGTACGAGCAGCAACATGGTGGGACAATAACTCGCGCAAATAACAGGGAGCCACACCATTTAAAGACTTAAAAACCATGAGCAACATTTTAAATCGGATTCTCTGGATAACTGGGAGTGTTGTTTGGGTGATTTGGATGTACAAAAGAATATACACCTCTTTTTGACTTGCTTTTGTTTAAGTGAGCAAATTAAATAGGGTCTGAGACAGGAGCAGCCAAGTCAGTTAATTATGTCTAATAAATCTTGGCCCAAATTGCCCTCCAGGGGTGGAAACGGCTGCCGGGGAATAGAAGAACCCAAGTGGCACTTTGGTATTTGTTATTGTACCTTAACAGATTATACAGGCAGTCTTGTCATCCTTCATCCGGCCTGCGAGTGAACTGAAGAGAGAACATCAGCATGCCAGTGCACTCTGTGGCCTGAGGCTAGCACACACTAATCAGCGTCCCACAAAATGTTCCGTAATGGGCCCTGTTAGCTCTCTTTTATGTGATTGCATGCTTGATTGGATTGTTGTATTTGACTGAAGAGTTCCTCTTTTTAAAATGTGCATCTTAGATTTATTTTAATTTTTTTTTTAAACCCTTTGCTTTTCCATTTTCACTTTGCTCCTCCCTATGAGTAGAGCTGGTTTAGTAAGTATAAGGCACATGTGTGAAGATTCTTTAAGATGAAGGTTGAAAGTAATATTTCAACTGATCATGCCAAGTAAAAATGGACATTTATTTAATTGAAAATATATTCTGTCAATTGAGTCAATACTCTACAGAGCTGTATCTCTGAGGAATATTAAAAATGGATTGGATCACAAGAGAAACCGTTTTTGGCCAAAACTGATATTTGTCCACAGGGTATATTTCACACTGTCTGTTAACACAGCGTTTGAGGGATAGAAAACAACTTGAACTGTACCTTTGCAGAAACTGTGAAATGTTACACATACAATGGGGGGATAGGTGGGGAAAATTTTGCCATAAGGTAACTTGGCACATGACCAATGATGGAGAGATGTCATTGTTAAGATTTAGAAGCTGGTATAAGGGTTGCAGTGAGTAACCCAGACTCAGTCTTGAGTGGGACATGAACCAAGAGAACATACAGTCCGATCAATGAGTAACTTGAGGCTCACACAGGAAAAAAAAAAAGATTCAAATGTTGTTAAAGCATTGTCAAACAGTTGCAACCGAATCCAACATCCAACTGCTCAAAGTGCCATAGACTAAACCCACAATCTTGTTGAGGTCACCAGAATAAATTAACCCCATGCTGTTTACGTTTTAGTCAATTTTATACAGATGTATTCTGTCTATGATACATATTTTGGCATAGTTGAATGAAGTATCAAATTTAAACAAGGTACAATGTGAAAAATATGTGTGATTTTTCGACTTCCCAAAATCTGATTGTTGACACGTTCACCAGCGAAAATCACATTTTTGATTGCGAGTTTAATTGCAAGAACAAATATCTCCGTTTTGAAAATTTTTCAAAAAGTGTTTCTAGACATTATTTCAATGGTTTGTTTCTAGTGGATTTATTAATGAGGAGTGGAATAATAATTTGATTGCAAGAAATGCATTTGGCTTTTGGAAACATTACTATACAAAGGGTAAACTGCAAACCTCAGATGACTCGTTAAAATGACACTTGCTGAATTTACCTTGATTGTCTTTGCTTTGATATGCACTGTGAGGGGATGTGTTGTTGGCCAATTGCTGATAGATACATGATTTAAGATGTTTTTGTATCTTAAATTAACTTAATTAACTGTATTAAAATGTGTTTTATTAGTGAAGTAGAACCATTAAGTTACGCCATGTGTGATATAAAACAAACTCCCTCTCAGTCCGTGCTGTCCTCCAACCCCAAACGGACTCTTGTCTTTGTGTCGTAAAGTCATGATCTTGGCCGCACGAGTTTCCAAGTTGAAATTCCGACCCGAGTTGTGTTCAGGCTCATTTTTCCAATTTGGTGGATAGATCTTCTGAGTTTCCAAGATCAAATAAATGCAGCATTAGATTGAAAAAAAAAAAAGACAAAGGATCCTATGGCGCAATGCAGTTACACCGCGGGAGATTGGCAAGTAGTAGCAACTAAACTTCCATGTCGAACATTTCTCCCAGGTCTCGTGTAAGGGCCTAAATTTACTCACTTCAGTCAAACATAATATACATCCACGATTTCATATGGGACCCTAATCCATTTTCTTATTGTGTTCGCAAGGGTGGGGTTCCTGAAGGAAACCCAGTCGGCCACATTAGCCAAACATGTCATTCTAAATTCCCATTTGTGAGCCGTACAGAGCCCTTTACCGGCCAGCGCCCTGTTAACACAAACATTCAGAGTCACAGAGCCGTGTCCCCTGTCGTTCTCCTAAAACACTTAAAACATACACTTTTTCACAATGTCAACAAGCAGAGAATGACTCCCCCGGGAGGGCTTCTGTGCACTGGACACAGAAAAATAGAGGGGGAAATGGAGGCAGGGAAAAGTCATGACCCTGTAACTGTAAAGTAAAGTTAAAAAAAACCTGAACAAAGGTTCTGATTGAAACAGAAGTTGACACATCAGTGCAATTCAGCTGAACTTGCATTGAGATGTGTGAAAAGAGTTTAATAGCAACAACCGCATCTACATTTTTAATTTGAAACATCATATTCAGAGTATTTGTTTAATTAAGTATGGAGCTTCCAAATATGTATGAAATGTCACTAATTGGCTGTCTTAACCCTTTAAATCTGACTTACTAAAACCCAGGAGCATAACATTCAGAGTACCTCTGGACCTTTGACGAGCCTGTGCACCCCAAATGGAAACAGTGGACAAATAAAAAGAGTAGTCTGTCTGCACACTGTCTCTCTGCCCACATGTTCTTTCAGTGGTGAAAGGCAGCACGAGCTTATGGCATTCACTGGAGGAAAAGTTGGCTTGCTGCTCTTATGGGCCCCTATAGGTCCCAGGGTTTGGTCAGGTATTTCCATTGTGTGCCATCATTGGTGGTCAGAAAGAATAACAGGGACTGGGCAGAAGAGGAAGGAAAAAAGAACGGTAGATGCCAAGGTATGTCAGTGGTGGTGAAAGAGATGCCACCAAATGGGAAGAAGAGTGCTGATTATTTGTGTTAGTGTATGGTATAGTATAGTATAGTATAGTACAATGGTGGTTATGCAGATGACATAAGAATTAAACATTTTAGCAGTGAGTGGAAAAAATGCATTAGTGTCATTAGTAAGAAATGAAATATTTGCCTGTGAACACAACTAAAAGGTGAAACCTGCACTGTCTTATACCAAATATAGGGGTCTTCAACTCTGCTAAATATTACGTTTGTACCTGATACAGACAGAAGACCATCAAGTGAACGTGGGTAGTTGTGGGGTGAGTTGAAGTGTCCTTTATCCCACCTATCCCTTTGAAAACAAGCTAGCCAAGCTCTTCACAGTCAGGGTAGCAACGGAGACACAATTGTCAGTTTTCAAAAAAGCAAAAAAGCAAAGAAACATTTTATGTGCCGCCCATAATTCGGAATGATGAGGGACATTATTTTTCAAACACATTATTTTATTTTTCAAATAAAATAATGTGAATGTGTAACCTCTATATAGTGTAGGGTAAAGTAAAAAGCCATCATAAGTGTCAGTCTTGTGATAGATGGTACAGGCATTATGGCGCTTCCTTGCAAAAAGTGAGATGTACAAGTATCTCAACAGTCTTGTCCACTTCAAAGTGTGTCAGTCTTTCCGAAAGTAATTTTCTCATTCATTTTCCCCATTAAGATTTTTTTTTAAATTTCAAATACGCAGCTATGTGGTAACACAGCTGTTTTCAGGTCAAAAAACACATGTAAAACTTTAAATTCGGCAAATGTTTCAACAACTGAATGGTTTATAGATTCCGACACCAATTTGAAATAAAATTATAGGTGGGAACAACTGTATTTGTTTACCTCTCATTATATGCCTGGATATATATATATATATATATATATATATATATATATATATATATATATATATATATATATATACAAAGGCACTGGGATAGGCTCCCCAGTACCCGCGACCCCTAACGGAACAAGCGATGGATGGATATATATATATATATATATATATATATATATATGTCTCACCATCATTTGAATTTTACAATTTGACTCGTCAAATTCTAAAAAAAATAATATAATACATTAAATTAGATTGAGAATGACTCTTGGATGAGAGTCGAAACATTTTGCTATTCTAAAACAGAGTCCAGATGACTACAACTGAATCTTTTTCTACAATATATTTCTGTCCCTAACTGGCCTGACCATCAGCTATTTCAAAGAGGATTGTTTTAAGCCTGGTCTTAAATGAAGAGACTGTGTCGGCCTCATTAGACAGGGAGCTGATTCCATAACATACAGTGTATGTATAAGTAATACACTTGACAACACCATATCCTCAGGGTTTTTCAAAATTCTAGCGAAGTTACCCATCAACAAGATGCAGGGGAATTATTGTACAGTGTGCTAGTCCTTTGATAAAACACTTATACTTATATACTTTTACCAAAGAGGTGGAGGGGAAGCAGATGTGAGTTTTGCTCCACATGCCCTCAAAGCTTTTCTTCTGCAGAGTAAGTAAGACAGCCTGAAGTGAAAGGCTGAACGGCTGGCTCCTGCTCACCCTGCCCGCGGCCGCCTGCCTCTTTCCTAAAGACCTGTTTGTTCACAACTAGAGCACAGCAGGTGTGCGAGCAAAGTGCAAGGTGGAAACGTGGCTCTGATCGCTGTTAATGAAATGCTCACAATTTACTAACAGAAAATGCCTCACTGGGACTGGAACATGCATTTGTCCTTTCTACTCACCTACAGCAGGCAGATGTGTGGCCTTGGGAACACCTGTGGTACCGGTACAAGTGGATTTTATGTTAAATTTTTCAGCTTCTGTGACAAAATGTATATGCACTGATGTACTGTGGGAACTAAATACTTTGGAAAATTATGGCATCGTTAGATTACATTATTTACATTCACCCAAAAACTGTTTATCAAATTGTGTCTGACATCATTTTATGAGATGGTTTTGTTTTATGTAATATTTAGAATAAGTAATAGGGGAAACATATTTAAAAAAAAATTAAATTACATTTATAAGTATATTTAGACAACAATTTTGTGGAAAAAATTAAAAACCTTACTAACTTTTGAACTTTAAGAATAAAAAAAATACAACAATTTACCTAATAAATCTGAATAAATCTTCGATGAACCCTAAGGAAGCTTATGTCAATGACAGCACTGCCATTTAAACCTAAACCGTGTGAGCAAATCGTTCCGAGAAAAGTATCACTTAAAGGTTGTTGTTTTCAGTGCACAAACCAAATCAAACCAAAACCTACAAATATATATGGCACATTATGTTTAAAGTATTCCGTCTCCTTATATCACACTTGTGAGCATAATATTACTTTTAACAAAAACTTTTCAAGCATGTTTTTGTTTTGTTTTGCCTGTTCTCCCATCTATAGTGTAGTATGTTAAACGTAACTGTGTGGTCCCTAATATGAAATCGATGATTATACAGTTACAACTGCTGCTGTACCATGAGCTAGAGTCAAATTTCAAGTTGCTATCAGCACATTTCTGCCAGAATGAAGAAGTCTATTTAGTCATGAATATCTTGCCAATGTGTTCTTTATAAGTATGACTGCTTTTACGTTACTCATTAAAGGTCAATATTGTGGATTTCCCCTACTTTTCCTCAGTAGTGACAATAAAAGTGATCATAGTTTAACACAACAAAGAATAAACATAATAATTAAAACCAGAAGAGAAATCATACTTTCAAAACCAAAATAAATACATTTAAACAACTGACTTGTGACGATGTGATTTCAATAAGAGCCTAAATCTGGTAAACTTTATTCATGGGTATCAACTGTCTGATACGAGCAACATTTGAGGACATTTTGAATTGGTAATTGCAATGGCAACCGTGCTAATTTATCATTATTCTGAAACCCATGGATAGCTCACTGTATGGACTTAATGAAGGAAATCAATACCTTTCTCTACTGATCCATAATTATTTGAAAGAGATGAAAAATTAAACAGGTCGAGACTAGGGGGTTCTCATGCCACACAATTAGTCGGCTGGAGGGAGATTATGTTACCTAGATACCACTGGGAAGAGTAATTTCTCTTGCAGATGGAGTTTTTTTAATGAACAGTGCAATTACCTAAATAGGTCAGCCAAAGACACAATGCCGCGGTGCTTGTGCTGCAGACTCTGAACATATATACCTGAGAGGGAGGGGAAAACTCCAACTGTGGATCCCTCCCGCATGATCACTCTTCCATTTGCACCTTATCTCTACAGCTCCCCGGATGGCTTGTCTCTCTCTTTTCCTCTAATTAAATACTGCATGCATTGGAGCCTTTGTTATCCACAGACTTATAACACTTTGTTCTGAATCTAATCTGAATCTAAAGCAGGCGGTGCGGTGTAGCCACTTATTCCATGTGGAACAACTCATGAAATCAAAAGCAGGAAAAAATTATGATGAGATTTCTTTTGAAACATTCCTGGTAAATATTTTACTTTGATCATTTTGTACAGATGCACTAAATAGATAGGCTAGATAGATATAGCCTATACTAATCAGCTGTTTCTCTGTAGCTCCTGTTGTGTCCCATCAGTCCATCTGCTGCAGCACCATGAGAGTCGCTGTCATATGCGCCCATCCATTTATGTCATGGCTCGCTGTGCCTATGCGCCTGTGTGCTGTAGTCGGTCTGGATCCTAGATCTGCCCTCCAATGTTGGGACGGTGTTAAGCCAACATTTGAATGTGTGAAAGAGCAAGGACAATGTGTACTTTTAAACTAAACCAGCAAAATCAACAACAATTACCGCCACGACGCCGCCCCACAATGCAAGAGGAGGGGGCGCTGACGCGCCCCAATCTTCCTCCTTTTATTAAACCTACTGCCGAATCCGTGGCGCTATCACACCTTTTCCTCTTCTTCCTTTACAAATATGGCCGTTATTGTGTACTGAAAATGTCAATATTTTGGGAAAAGATCGTACATTTTGAAACAAAAAATAAAACTACTCCACTCCTCAAGATAATTTCCCCCAAATTTAAGCTTGGTAGGGCTAACACCCAAGAGTTTGTAAAAGTATGTGTAAGTGTAAACAAATGTCAGATATTTGGCGATTCTCCCATTAGAATAACATGGGAGGTTTCTAACATTGCTACGCTGTAAGAAATATGACATGGATCTGATTAGATTTTTTGATTGGCATGCCAAAATAGATTTTTTTGCAACAGTTTGGAAGAACACCATTTTGTGTTCACCATTCAAAAGGCATTGTTTTTGAAATTCTTGGCTACTGACTGTAGCAATTTAAAAAACTTTTTATATATGGCCCACTCCTAAAGATGAGTCTTACCAAATTTTAGGTTAATCGGGCTAACGCCCAAGGAGGAGTTTGTAAAAGTGATGCTCCACTCCTCTAGATAATTTCCCCCAAATGTAAGCATGGTAGGGCTAACGCCCAACAATTTGTAAAAGTATGTGTAAGTGTACATGTTAACATTTCAGAACTTTTCCAATTAGGATAACATTGGAGGTTTCCAAAAAACAAAATGTGCTAAACATGCCAAATTCAGTTATTTCTCCTCAAGTTGATTTAGGTCAAACAGTTTAACAACTGATTCAAATTTGACGCAATTTGGATTTGTGCAAATGGCAAAAATAAATACATTTCAGAAATTTCAGAAATTCTAGCTATATTTTGCGGCATCATCGCACAGAGACTGTGACAGGTATCGAAAAACTGCTGAGTCATGCCTAGCAAATTTTTGGTTGGACGAACGCTTGTGGCTTTCACTTTCCTACATCATGGTGTGGGTCCCTGGTCGCTGACAGGCACTTTTTGTGTTATTTTTGAGTGGGCTCCGCCTGTGTGTTGCCCTTATTAGAAATAATAATGTTAAATGTTTGCATTATAAATGCATATGCACGGAACGTGCACGAGTTGGGGAACGCATGAGCGCAAACGAGCCCTTTACATGTGGATGACGACCAAGACGCGCCCATTTACAAGCTGGAGTTTGATTTACTAATTAGTATGCACGAGACGTGCATCAGTGGAGGAGTGCGTTAGGGGGTATTTGGAAGCGGGAGAGCGCTTTGCATGGCCTTACGGAACTAATAGGCCTCTTGCCAGCTTATGGCGCTCGGACCTAATAATACATTTTGCTTATTTCAGCTGTATTATTTTCGGGCATATTCCCAATGCTGCGTTGCCACATCGGGAATGTTAAACTGTAGTGCATTTTAAAGTGTCAAGCCTTTTTTAATTTACAGAGGTGCTGTGGTTAAGGGCGTTGCATGTGTGTGGTTGCAACCACTGCGGCGTAGTGGGTTCGATTCTCAGCCTTGACTATTTGCCGAATGTCTATATCCTCTCTTCCCCCTTTTCATGCTACTGCTATAATCCCTCATTGTCCGTCTAAGCACAAACAAACACACACAAAAACAGACATGCCATGCTGTGGAACAGTCTCCATATCTCCATATATACTGAAAAAACAGTAAAGTGTACTTCAGAAATGCTCTTGAAGGTTACTATGAATAATTTCATCAAAGTTTTTGTTATGTGATCCAAAAGCTACTATTAGTAGGTGGTATTCTCTACGTGAATGATGATTGAAAGGGAATTGGCACAAGCAGTCCTCCTTCAGCGCAGAACTGGTGACCTTGTGATCCGCCAAATGGTGTCTGTTTCAGGTTTTTCAATGTGGCAGGTGCCTTGATCACGATTCAACCAACTTGTCAACAAGCGCTGTTTTGCTGGAACTTGGCAGACACTGCGGAACAGATTCCAAGTTGGATGATCCCATTCCAAAGCAGGAGAAGTTAACAATTTGTACAACATATAGACAATTTGTATGCCGTTGTTTGTTTGGTCATGAATGTACAATCAGTATGATTTTCTAATGTCAAACAGTAGTTAACAATTTTCCCCAAAAGTCAATATTATAGATTCCTGTTTACAGATGCCATTTAAAGCACTTTTTTACTGTTCAACAGATAGAACATTTTGTTTTAAATAGTTAATTGCTATGGCAGTGGTGCTATTTTTTTGTCACTTTGAAACAATAGATGTGCACTTCTAAATTACCCGACTAACTTGCCAAAAACACCATACATTTACATACAATACATTTAATTTAAAAACATACCAAAATCACATTTGGTCAGGAAAAATTGCCTGAGAAAAAATGGACTAAGAAATGCGTTATTTGATCAAATGATGTTGGTCCGCGCATTCATTTTTTTTGACGGACAGGCTTTGCCCATGCACTCCTACACACTGACACGTCGGAAATATGTTTGAGCGAATGACACAAGCATAGCCTTTTACACTTAATCATTGTCAATCATTTCGCTGCGCTTGGCTCCGTCGAGTATATCGGAACAGATCCAGCGTTCGCATCCCCATCCAATCTGCTTGGCTCGGGCGCGGGAGGTGTGCATGCTGTTTTTCCTGCTTGTGTGGGATGGCTTCAAGCTGTTTTCTTATCAAAAGGCCCATTCAGACATTCTCTTTGAGCACCACCGTGAACCTCAGATCTTACATCCTCCGTTCAAATGCTTGATTTTTTTTTTCATTTTTTGGACATCCAGAATCAGATGGGCTGCCACAAAAGTCTGTCAGCGCTGAAGAATGGCATGGTTTATCATCTTGAACCATGTACAACACCTGATAAGGTTTGTGGCTCTGTGCATATGAAAAAGCCAGGTCTATCAAACCAAACAGGGATGCCTAAAAACACATGCTTTCCTTCAGCATGCTTTCACACAAAACACACCATTTTGTGTGTTAGCTGCCTCTGGCCCCTGCCGGATCAGATGCGTTTTAAGCGACTGTAGCTACATCACCTTGCACCCGGGGATCGTCTCTAAATGCTCCTTTTTAAACCTCCACTAACAGTCTCATCATTGATTTATGTCTCTGAGTATTTTTTTTGTACACGGGCGGGATGCAGAGGCAGGAAGCACGGCTGAACCCTAATCACCCCGTGTCCCACTGCGTCTCCCTCCAGGGCGCACTCATCACAAAACAACTACACAACGTTTCAGAGTGAACCACCCTCAACAACACAGGCCAGAGCATGGCAAAGGTGCACAAGGAGTAAGTTTTACTGCAGTTCAAACGTAAACAGCCATCAAATAAAAAGGCACTCTCAAGCTCCGGTGAGTAGAAATTCTTCTCCAAAGACATTTTTCTCAACATTTCTCTTAACAGTTTGGTTTCATTTATTCTTTATTTGTTAGAGACCATGTACAAATTAATGAGTCTTACAAGCTGCTCCTTTTCATCCGCATTCCACATCAATAAATTGCATTACAATTTCACCCTTATACTAACTTAAAATTAACATTCACTCAGTAGATACACAATAAAATGTCACCATTTCAAATACAATAGATGGTTTCTTAAAAATACCTGCAAGTTCATAAAATAATCATAATTATGTATAGTACAGTTTAACTTGACTGTGTTTTTCAGACCACAGGTTTTGATTTTAAGGTTTTAATGAAATGAAATCTGGGGGCTTTTCAATTGTATGGTTCCTTATGTTGTACAATTTTACAATTACAGTGTAATTGTCCATTACATCCAACAATAAGTTTGTGGTAAATAGACCAATATGTTAATGTTTTTCATATTGTTGTATGAATAAAATAATAGATAAAATAATGTATGTATTGTATTACATTCCCATTTGCCCATGACATAAGACGAGCCCATGTTTTCCTTTTGCTATTTAGTCTTGTCATCCATAAAGTACTCAAAATGGTGCTTATTTAGGAAGCGAAACCCATGAATATTACTACATCAAAAACTCAAACTAAAGACCATGGCATTTTAATATGGCATCATGGGCCTTGCCTGGATTGTGGACTGTAAGTCTTTACTGAAGCTGAATAGTCGTTATGAAGGTGCGCTGAAAATGACTTGCAAAAAGGGCTGGTGAGTGCAAACTTGGATAAACCTCCCATGATGTCCTGTTAGCTCAGCCATTTTTGGGCGGTCAGGCTGTCTTGCCACAATCACATACTGGCGCCACAATTGCCTAGCCCCAACTGCAACCCTTTCACTGTGTAATGAATACATCCAAAAATAAACGTTAAACCGCTCTGTGCCCCGCTGCCTGGCTTGCCCCCTGTGTGCACGTATGTATACAGAGGCAGTCTGCAGGCCGCCATGTTTGTGTTGTGATCTGGAAAGAGGCGCGCTCACCTGGACCTCAGGACGAGGTGTGGCGACGCCGTGGTTACGGTTCAACACTGCAGCAGTCACAGAGGGAGAGAGAGGGGCAGGGGGAGAGAGGTGGAGAGAAAGTTGTTACTTTGTTTGAACTGTGTCCAACACTTTGCACAACAGCTTGTATAGAATGACTTTTTTTTTCATCCTTTAACTGTTGTTAATATATTCGTTTAAGATATTAGTGGAGTGTTTATGACAAAATGACAAAATTGACTCCAGTGTACTTTGGTTAGTAAAACTTGGTCATCTGTGAAGTTTCACTTCATATTTTAATGGACTCCAGCTTGGCTATTCCAACTTGTATGAAAAACGACTCTTCCACAGACATTTTTGTATTTATGTGTTTTGCCATGGTGGTAGTCTGTGTGTATGTATGTAAGGTCCATTGCCACAAGGGATAAATATACCTGCCTCAAACCCTCTGCCTCGGAGCCTGATTGTGCAAGAGGTGGTCAGATCACAGCAGTAATTTTCCACATCTCCATTCAGCCCACTTGAGCCAACCTGAAGGCTGTTTCTGCAAGCTTGTGACTGTACAGCCGTATCTGCTTGTTCATATTTTTTTCTTACAGCTAAACGTGGCAATTTGAACATTATTTCAGGCATTTATTTCCATCTTCCAAGCAAATGTGCACACCTATGCAAGCATATTGGTTTGTTTCCCATCTGTTATAAATGAAACCAATTAAGTTGTACATTTAAATTAGGGAGGAGGCAATCCTAATTTTCTCCGTAAGTGCGGTTTCCACAGCAATCAGAGAGCCCTGCAGGGGGCCGGTAGTGCAGGCTTTGGGTGGGAGCGTACACAGCGGGGAAAAGCACTGCACTACTGCCTAATGCACACTCAGAGTCTTCTGGCTCGCTATAATGCTAGAGTGCATGTAGCCACTTATACTACTTATACTACCATAGCAAAAACAAAAATTGGTTCAAATTATGTGATTTTTTAAAGATAATTTTTCAACCTCCAGTCCAAAAACAATAGAGCACTGCATAAAACACTATTTTACAGCTCCATTAGTTTGAAAAATTACTTGATATTAAAACATTGTCCTTGTCCAAAGTTTACTACGATGGACCACTGATGAACAAATGAGGGATTACACTGTCTTAATCCAAGTTAAATATTACTTAAAACTTAAATCAATAATGCATAAAAAAAATCCAAATACAGAAAACGATAAACCTAACAAACATGAGGGTCAAAGAATAATGTAACTGACGCAATAACAATGATACATAAGGGGTGTACTCTACGGTATATAAACCGAAGAAAATGTGGCCCCTCACCCCTGCTTGTTTGGTTTGTGATCCACCATGTGAAAACAGCAGTGACTGAAGTAGCTGCAATATCTTTGGGCTAAATGAGACTGAGAAGTATTGGGAAGGTAACATTTGTTGTATTGTGCTTCCATTGTTTAACTATTTGCCCTGCCTTGTGAAAGATGTAATCTGACCCTTATATATGTGAAGCATGGTCTGCATGTAAACGTAATGCGTTGTGCAGGTGATGTAAATAAATAATAGATTAGTGAGTTTATGTACACATACAGAGTAACAATCATTTTAGAGTAATTGGTTCTGAGGAAAGAATAGCGACTTCCAATTGACTGACAGTGACAACAAGAAAACAAAATAATCTCCCTAAAGAGATATCGAAACTAAAGTGCCCATATCAAATACGTATGTGACAGATTTTATCTATTTATATTTTAGAAAAAAAAATTAAGATAAGTTTTAACAACATTATGCAAAGATAAATACTATTTCACACTTTCAAAGCTACGACAATCATCTTGTTTTTCTCTCTTTAAATGGTATGTGGATTCAAAACTTCCTCCTCCATCCAAGAGGAAGGTGTTTTGTGTTCTAGCCACAATTTAGGGAACTTGGCCCGTCATAGTATTTGGTCATGTCAGAGTGGATTTTCCCTTTTTGATGAGCATTTGGTTTCAAAAGGTTTTCAATAAATCCTTATCTGGCATGTGGACATGCATCAGCATTTGGCAGTTTCATTTGACCTGTCCCTAAAATCTACTTGATGGTGTCGAATGGTAAATCATTAATTAAAGAGGACGTATTGTGCATAATTGATTTCTTAGTGCTTTTAACCCTTAAATTGTTTTCCCTTGTCACTTGAAGTTGTATTTAGAATGACTTGAATAATGTTTATTCTCCTGCAATCAAGATGCCTTTGCATAATAATAATCTTGGCAAAGATCAAATGTTTACTTAAAATGAAACTGGAAGTGCAGAAATCAAGACATTGAAATATTATAGGGGATATTAACTTTTAGAAATGCTTTAATGTATTATTCTGGAACAGAAAAAGAAAAAGTTTACCAATAGAGAAAAACTTCAACAAAACTTTGATTGAGTGAGTAAAATCTTGCAGGTAGTTCAGACAGGAGAGAAGAGAGAGCGATCCATGTGTTGTGTTGGACTATAGTTAGAGACAAGCTAACAGTTGTTAGTGAGAGCAGTGCGGCTCTACAGCGCTCAGATGGAGCAGAGACACAGAGAGAAGAAAGCACAGGCCCTTTCAGAAGTGTGCTCACGAGCCCGCGCTCTTTCAGGTTCAGCTCTCATTACTCTTGGGTGCTCTCTCCAGCTTAGCACAAATGGATTACACTCACAAAGAAAGGAATAATCAGCCTGTTCTCCTCCTCCCTCTCTGATAAACACACACATTTGCGGCGTGTTGTTTTGCTCCTCACTCACTCGCACACACAGATTCAGATCCCTGTGAGTCTCTGAGCGCGGTGCATGCCAGGGGACTCGTCAATTATCTCCCCAAACGCACCCAGTCCTCAGGGGGAAGAGGCGGAGAGGGAGACATCCCTGTTTTTGAAGGAACCTCCAGTTTGCAACATTCACTTGAGTGACAATTCATGCTCTAATTCCAGGCGAGGATATGTAGTGTTTCCTTCTTGTTTCTCTCTTTTCCCCTCTGCTTTAGTCTCCCTCTAAAGTCATATGATTCTTCCAACTTTGAGTTGTTCCTACAGACTTTTGTCAATGTGTATGCTTTGGCTGGTTTGAGGGAATTTGGAGCGTGAATATATGTGTGTGTTGGCATAAAGACTGTATTTGATCCAAAAGGTGCTCCCTAAAGATTTATGTTTCTATCCCTGGGCAAGTGCAAATATATATAGAACATATTCAGAATAAATGATAAAACAGAAGATACAAAAATTAAAAGTTTTCCTTTCTTCAGTTATAATATTTAGGCTCAATATGTTGCCATCAGCTTGGAGGGTTAGCCAATTGATCTTGTTATATCCACTGTTTATTGTCATTGAATGAAACATTAAACTGGAGGGTTTTGTGCCTATTCCAAGCCTGGATAATATGCCTCTATTCTCAATTCAAAACATTTATCATTGAGTATAAGCAGTGGACACGGAAAAGATCATATATTTAGGAAGATTAAAAAAATCACAATAACAAAAACTCGTATGTTTTGCTGAGGTGACCCGCAGTACTGTACATGTGTGTGCGCTGTGGCCACTTCTACCTGGTTAAATTAAAGGGAATATGAATAATAGATGGAAGGACTGACACTTCCGTTGCCGGGGGTAATGAAAGAGCAGCTCATGGCTCTCTTTCTCTCTCTCTCTTGTCACTCGTCTGACTCACCAAGAGCGCTACTAAAGATGACACTTGACAGCTAACGACGAGGGAGCCTTCACGAGCAGGACACTGGCACACACAAGAGAGGAGAGGTAAGGTACAGAGGCAAAACACAATGTTAGAAGAGGCCAAAGTGGTGTCACAGCCATCTAACCTCCAACTGACCAAACACAGGCCCACCCTAAATTGTTTGTTTCTCAGCATCTTGTTTTCCAATGTCAAAAAGCATAACGGTTTCCGAGTATAAGCTGAAACTATATGAAATTACATGTGGCAGATAAATAATTAATTTACATACAAGTTACATACAAGTTACATACATTATTATAAAAGTATATTTTGTTTATGTTTAGGAAATGAATCCATTGTTGTAAGTTTATAATAAGACTAAATCAAATCGTGATGATCCAAATGAAGAAAAACAAAATTTTATTTAAAAAAAGCCCTACATATGTATTCTGTATTTCTTTTTATAGTTTATTGGTTGGATTTTGGTTTAAGTATTACAATAACTTTTCATTAACTTTTTAAGTATTGCAAACTTAACTTAATACACAAGTACTTTTTAACTCTACAGACCTCTTTAGGCCTGGGAACCATGAAGAGAATGGACAAAGAGTAGAGAAAGATTTATAATTATGAGATTTAATATTGTGTGAGGAAACAATGAGAGCTGGTAGTCGGAGGAAGCCCTGCCCATATACAGCCTGATCTAGGGTTAGCTGCCGCCCCAACCTCAAGTGTCCAAAATGTGGGTGTGGCATTGTTTACCATCCTCACTGTGGGTAAACAATAAACAATAAAAAAGACTGCGGGGTTGCCAGTGCCTTCAACCTAATGTTAGAGTTTAAGGAGCAGGCTCGTGCTTCTCGTCCTCCCACGCTCATTCATCCCTCCTCTGGCCCAAAGAGGCGGTGTCCAGGCTGCGCACACTGCCCACGGTGCCCTCGCACAAACCACGGGAGGGTGTGGCTCCTCTCAGAACAGGGAAGACATTTATTTTTGGCGCATCCCTGCTGACTGACTCATGTGTTGACTGGAAAGTTGGCTGTAGTGGACTGAGGACTATCAGTGTTGGGCCTCTCATCGGGCTCAAACACCTCCAGAACACCCCTGAACACCAGTACTTTTACCGACTGCAGTCAAACTCGGCACAAGTTTTCTTGAATTCTTAATGGGAACAAAATAGACTTTTATGAGCTCATCATTAGCTTCCTCATGTTGTATTTTGATTGATTTTATGTATGTTTTCTCCTACCCCCTATCTCCGGCCACTGCACCTACTTAAGAATATTTTTTAAATCCAGGCTCCGGGTCATACATGTAGAGTTAAAAAATGTCACATAGCAGTTCTTAAACAATAAAAACACTTGAGAATCCATCTCATAGTGGCTGCCATTTTTGGTGGGGCCTATCAGTTTTTGAACAGGGAGCCAATGGACCTGTTTGAATTAGTAAGCTATTTTAGATCAGTATTGAGGTTTAGACTAAATATGATATAGTTTAACACTAAATGCCAGAAGAAAGCACTGTATGTCTTCTTTATTTGGGTTAGAAAAGTTGGATGCCATTGTTAAAGTTAGCCCAAACTTAAACCCCAAAGTTAATTGTATAAACTGAAACTACCGTGGCTCAGGCGAAAATGAAAACAACCCTTCCCCGTTTTTCCCACAGAAAGTTGCAGATTTTTTGAGTATTATATTTGACAATAATAGGTCAAAAACAAAATTATTGCTCTTCTCTTTTGCCCCCTTCACTTTAGACAAAAAGTTCCAAAAGACGATCCAGCAGCCACTGTAATTGACGCTCATCACTGTGCTATTTTTGCCATTGTGTAACTGAGGCCTCCTAACAGCATGCTTGGTCAAATTAAAGAATTACTATTGTTCCTCTGTGACCTTGAGCAGAGATTATCACATAGCCTTCTATGGGATGGACATGTGTCATCTGTTTGGTTTGGAGCTTTTTTTGTTCTAAGAATACACAATGTAAACAGAGAGATAAGCTTAGCAGTACAAAACATGAAGTGCATATGGGAACGCTTGACAAGTGATATTTGACAGTTTAAAATTACTATAGTATGAAATAAAAATAGGCTTACTATGTACGCAAGAATTTACAGTTACATTTACAAATGTAGTGCAGAAAGTAACAGTGAGTGATTGATTGAATTGCAGTTAAAGTGGCAGGTGTTTAAGAAGTGTTCATGAGTCCAACAGCAGAGGGAAAGAAACTATACTTGTGGCGGGAAGTTCTGGTCCGGATGGGATGGACCGTAGCCTCCTGCCTGAGGGGAGTGGCTCAAATAGTCCATGTCCAGGGTGAGAAGGGTCGGCTGTGATCCGACCTGCTCGTCCCAGAGCCCTGGAGACGTACAGGTCCTGCAGAGATGAAAGTCTGCAGCCGATCACCTTCTCAGCAGCAGTAGTCTCTGTTTGTCCCTGGCTGTGGCTCCAGCGTACCACACGGTGATGGAGGAGGTGAGGATGGACTCAATGATGGCCGTGTAAAACTGCACCATCATCTGCACTAGCAGCTTGGCCCTCCTCAGCTGCCGTACATCCTCTGTTGGGCCTTCTTGATGAGAGAGCTGATGGTGGGCTCCCACTTGAGGTCCTGGATGATGGTGGTGCCGAGGAAGCGGAAGGAGTCCACGGTGGTGATGGGAGAGTCTGTCATGGTAAGGGGGACTGGGGGGATGGGGGGCTGTGACTTTCCTGAAGTCTACGATCATCTCCACTGTCTTCTGGGCGTTGAACTCCAGGTTGTTATCGCTGCACCAGGACACCAGCCGGTCCACCTCCCTCCTGTAGACAGACTCATCCCCGTCCAAGATGAGCCAGATGAGGGTGGTGTCGTCCGCAAACTTTATCAGTTTTACGGAGTCGTGGCTGGAGATGCAGTGTACAGGGAGAAGAGCAGATGAGAAAGTACACAGCCCTGTGGGGCTCCTGTGCTGATAGTCCGAGTGTCTGAGACATTCTTCCCCAGCCACACGCACTGCCTCCGATTAGTCAGGAAGTCAGTGATCCACCTGCAGGTGGAGTCAGGCATGTTGAGCTGGGAGAGCTTGTCCTGGAGCAGAGCAGGGAGGATGGTGTTGAATGCGGAGCTGAAGTCCACAAACAGGATCCTGACATTGGTTCCCGGGGAGTCCAGATGCTGCAGGATGAAGTGGAGTGCCAGGTTGATGGCGTCGTCTACAGACCTGTTGGCTCTGTATGCGAACAGGAGGGGGTCCAGCAGGGACGAGGTGAATGACTTGAGGTGAGGCAAGACCAGGCGCTCAAATGTTTTCATGACTACAGACTTCAGTGCCACTGGCCTGTAGTCATTAAGTCCAGTGATCCAGGGCTTCTTGGGGACAGGAACAATTATGGACGACTTGAAGCTGGCTGGGACATGGCATGACCCCAGGGAGGTGTTAAAAATGTCTGTGAAGACGGGGGACAGCACTCCTAGACAGTGTCTTAAGGTGGCGGGAGAGACACCGTCTAGTCCAGTAGCTTTTCAGGGGTTGGATTTCCGAAATAGTCTGTTTACATCCTGTTCCTAAACTGAGAGAGTGGTGGGGGAGGTGGCCACCGGGGGTTGGGTTGGCAGAGGTGGCCACCATGGAGGAAGGGGTGGTCACATTAAACCTGAAGTAGAAAGTGTTAAGTTGCTTAAGGGGCTCGGGCTTATGATTGGTGAGAAGCCGGAGCTCTCTCCACACGGAGGTGGTGTTGTTGTCAGAGACCTGCTGCTTCAGACGCGTATTGTATTGTGATCTAGCTCGAGACACTTCTTTGCTAAATCCATACTTTGCATCTTTGTAGGGCGCTCTGTCACCAGCCCTGTGCGCTGCCTCCTTCTGCTGCCTTAACTGCCTCAGTTTAGGTGTGAACCAGAGTTTGTCATTATTGAAAGTGACTTTGGTGTGTGTTGGTATGATGCTGTCCTCACAGAATCGAATGTATGATGTCACAGTGTCCGTGTACGCATCCAAACTATCTGTGGGAGCTCTGAAAACCTCCCAGTCTGTAATGTCCAAACACGCATGTAACTCCTCCACTGCCTCATTGGTCCACTTCTTAGACATCCTCACTGCAGGTTTGGAGATCTTCAGCCTCTGTCTGTACGTGGGGATCAGGTGAACCATGGTGTGATATGAAATGCCCAGAGCGGCTCGGGCCACTGCGCGAAAGGCGTTGATAACTGTTGTGTAACAGCAATCCAGCATGCTCTGCTCTCTGGTCGGAACTATATATATATGTATATTCTTTTACACACACACACAATTAAATAATTATTTCTTCATTCCTAATTAGATTATTACAATCATGTGCTTTCAATAGTGAAGTACGCAATGCAGTGCAAGCTTTAATTTGACACTTGATGACCTCACGGCTGCGACTCTATCATGGAGCCTTAGGAGCTGAAGGAGTACGCTAATTCATAAATTATTTGAATTACAAATGAATGAGTTAAAATCTGACTTAGTTTGAGTTGTCATATACGACGGAGTATAAGGGCCAACCTAAATTTTAAAAAATGCGGAGCACTACGAGAATAAACTCGTAAATTAACGAGAATAAACTTGTACATTAATGAGAATAAACTCTTGATGAGTTAAAAGCCCACAATAGATATCAAACTTTATAACGCGGACCTTTTAGACATCACAAACAATCATTTCTCCTGTGCAGTTCCACCATGTCCCCCTGGTCTGCGTGCGGAGCTCAGCTCCTGGGAACTGGGCAGGACACTGACCGTGCTCAGAGCCACAGCCGCAGGTGAGGAGGTCTTGGACGATTTTCGCCAATAATCTGCTCCCTCGACTTCGGCCGCTTCACACTTCTAAACTTTGTATAAAGTCACCGTTCATATGAGTTATTTGTGTGCATAGGTTTTACGACACAGCACTGTGCCAGGGGTCAGAGCTCCAGACCCTGTACCGCTGGTTGGGGCTCCAAACCCTGTACCGCAGGCCTGGGGCCAGAGATCCAGACCCTGTACCGCAGGCCTGGGGCCAGAGATCCAGACCCTGTACCGCAGGCCTGGGGCCAGAGATCCAGACCCTGTACCGCAGGCCTGGGGCCAGAGCTGTTTGATAATGATGCGTAACAGGAAAGGTGCTGCTAAACTGCAGTGGCGATCTGTCCTGCTTTTATGTAGTTCTAAGATGTTTACTCTTCCAAGCCTATTCGTTTGCATCCTGGACGTCACGTTGACACTGGCCCCTAAACGTCGACTTTATTTTGACTACGACTTTATTCTCATCAATGTATGACTTTATTCTCATTAATTTAAGAGTTTATTCTTGCAGCGCTCTGCTTTTTTTTGGGGGGGGGGTTGGCCCTTATATTCCGTCGTAGTCATAGGCCAGTATACCTGACAATTAAAGACTAACCTGCCAACACCTTCACAAAATATACTAAGAAATGTATTTAGTCTAATATAAAATCGAAGTCGAAAATAGAACATCATTGAAAGCTCTTAAGCACTTTTGTAAATGAGCCCTAGTATGGAACCATGGCAAAAACGACATGTCATTTGAAAGTTTTCCATGGAAGACAGGTGAGATAATCATTGTCCATAAAAGTGACAATGGAGTAATATAAACGCAGTCGTGATATATAGTCTTTTATGGAATTTCAAATGTGCTTTTTCACTTATTAACTGTTTTCCTTTGGTTAATGCAAACTAGGATGTATTGAATCTTATCCTGATGCTTTTTGTCTAATCTACCAGATCTCCATACTGCTCTGGAGATGTCTGTGGCTTCCTTGCTATGGCGTGGCGCTCTGACATTCCCTCCACACCCACACTGGCAGCCAATGTGCCAATTAGTGGCCTTCTCCGCAGGGGTGGGTGTACGGGAGGTGCAGGGGAACACAGAGGAACCCGGGACACAGCAGAAGGAGAAACAGCAAGAGCAAACGCATGTGTATGACTTTTCTGTGTGTGCGTTTGAGTGTGTAACAAGGCCCTCAGACCTCAGACATTCCTTTCACTATGACCTAGGGTACAATTAAGGGTAGTCCCTCCCCTGCCTTCCATCCTCGCGGACCACATCAACGGAAGCCCTGGCCCGACTCGAAGCTCTAATGACCAGGAGAGGGAGGCCAGGTCGCGACCCTGTGTGCCACCTCAGCACCACACCCTTCCTGTTTGGGCTCCGAGCGGGACAGGACGGAGGAGGAGAGAGTGGGACAGGGTGCAGAGGAGCAGAGAGAGGAGCAGGGAGAAAAGCAGCTGTTCAGCACTTTTCACTTAAGCCTATTTACATCTTCTGGTTTAGGCAGAGGTGAAAGATATACAGTACTCTGAAAGCCATCACGGAAGGCCTAAAATCAGGACTGTATACGGCTCTAAAGACAGCTTACTGAAATATGTATAAGGCTACTTGTGCAGCAGCAGTAATTGTTTAAGTTTTTATTTTTATTTTCCAAAACTTCAAGTCCTTGCCCTAGTGAACCGTGAATGTTGTTTGGACACCCAATTAAATTTAGAGCATCAAATTCCTATGGATTACATCATTATCACTTTCACTCTCTCATTTATATATCAAAAAAAGACAAATTATGTGTATCAACGTGTTATTGTGGTAAATTCTAAAAACATGCAAAACAATTTGGGAAATCTTTACGTTATTAACATATTTCAAACGGTCTCTTTTTTAATCATCAACGTGATTTTTGTGTTAGAACAACTGTTGGATTTTAATTAGGTTTCAATTGCAATAGCTGCAAACTCCATGATTTAACACTCTACCTCCCCCGCTGTTCCATACACCAGCACCTATGACTTTTGTATTAATAAGACACTTGACATGTTTAAACCAGGTAAAGGCTAGAGTGTTGGACGGGTAATTATCACACTGTTGGGACTAAACTCTGTATATATACTGTATTTACAGGGACCTGCATCCTTTATGGGGACAAAAACCAAGTCCCCATTATGTAAATCCTTTATCATTAGATCAACAAATTAATTTAAAGTTCAGATATGGGTCAGATTGGTTCAGGTTTAGGTTAAGGTTAGGCAAGTAGTGATATAGTTGAGGTTTGGATCAGTCCCCAGGAAATGAATGTAAGTCAATCGCAATGTTCCCAAAAAGCATGGAAACCCAACTCGTGTGTGTATGGGGTAGGCGGTGGGGGGGTAAGGGGCATTTGTTAGCACGCAGAGACCTGTGTTAGAGCATCATGAGGCAGAAACCTGTGGTCCTGCTGCTGTTGAGTCGGATGGAGAGGCTGGGATAATGATACGCCTGTGAGTCCGTCTGTCTGTCTTTCTGTCACGGCCCTGGATGTGCGGCTCCGGTGAGTGAGGAGCAGCGGGGGACATGAGGGGGCGGCAGAAGATGTCTCTCTGTGTGCGCCGTGTACGAATGCTGCTACAAGGAGGGTGGTCACGCACGAATGTGACAGGGGTCCCCTCAGATTATACATGTTGATGAGCGCCTCGTCTTGCCGTGGAAATCCTGTAATTGTCATCTTGCTCAAGTGCAGGAGGAGGCGAGTGAGAGCGGAGAGATTGTGCTGTCTGGAATCAATCTACAATCAAAAAGAAGAGTTACATATAGATTTATCGAATAATAAGAATAAGTTTGCTGACCATAAAATGTAGAAATATGGTGGACATGATGCTGACCAACCTTTTTTTCGGTGTAAATATGTTTTAGTATTGTAAAAGTTATAGTGAGTTGTCGTTTCACTTCACTCCCGTTTGCCTGATTCTGAAAGGCTATGGATCAAAAACAATGCTGTATGAAACAAATAAACTGTGTATGACAGGTTTTCATGTTTGTCTAACTGTCAAATATGGTGGCAAATATTTATCATAGTTTTACATCAGTTTGTGAAGAAAAGTTGGGAAAAGACTCCATATAACAGCTCTTTTTTATAAGAGTTTTTTATAAGAGGGTTTTTTTGTTTTTTTTTCTAAGTTATCTTTTTTTATTATTATACTGTGGCTAATCTGTTTTCTGTACCCTTTTTTGCAACCCTGGAATTTCCCCATTGTGGGACAAATAAAGGCAATCTTATCTTATCTTATCTTAAATTTCCTTCCAAATGCAAGGACCAATTACATTTTCAGTTGTTTTTCTCAGTTCAAGAAAATGAAGGTGTTGTCATATATTTTAAGTAACTGGGGAAAACAAGGTAGGATAATTTGTTCAATCTTGATATAAGTACATTTTAGTGAAATATCTAACCTGTATTCAAGTCATGCCTGCTGTGTTTGTCTTCACTGTGAGAGAAAATCTATACAGTTATAGTTGGATGTGAATCTTTTGTACCCTGTCTGAGTATTCATTATATGCTTGGGCTGTGCGTGTAGATGTGTGCTCAGGTAAGTGTGAGAGAAAAACAGTGTTGAACGGTCAGTGCTCTTCCAGTAATCACAGCACATTACATTAGTGCTACCTGATTGCCCAATAACAGTGACAATGTTATTGTCGCTGAGCGAAACAATAACTTGAGGAATAGACAAGTTAATGCTGTACTTATGGGGGAGTTAAATGACAATATATAGTCCTTTGTACCGAGGATTATGAGAACTGAATTGGGTTATTTGCAACTCTGTGACACAAGTAAAAGTACAGTAAAAAAAAATGTATAAGTAGGTATCTGCACTTTACTTAAGTACATTTTACAGTGAATATGTTTTACTTTTACTTCTCTACATTTGAGAGTACTTTGTTTTTTAAGTTTTAGACCTGCTGAAATGGCTGAGGGATTTATTTTTTAGAACTCAAAAATCAAACATTAAAAATGACAAGGAAAATCAGGAGCAATCAGGAGCAATAATCAGGACAATACTTTATCAAGAGCACAATTTGATGCTTTAATAGTTCTTAAAATCATTGTAAGTGACTTTTACTTTTTACTCTTAAAGTACATTTTAAAGGTGTACTTTAATACTTAAGCAGATTTTTATTTGGATATTTTTACTTTACTTGGGAATTTGTTTGCTCCTGTATCATGAGCGATGTATGTATGTATATATATATATATATATGCACAGAACCCTGAGGACCCTGAGCTTAGAAAAAGGGATGAGACCACAACGGAGGATGAGAAGGGATTTTTTTTTTTCCATATATGTGTGTGTGTGTGTGTGTGTGTGTGTGTGTGTGTGTGTATATATATATATATATATATATATATATATATATATATATATATATATATATATATATATATATTTTTTATTATTATTTTTTTTAATGAATTGTGCAAATATGTAACTTTTCTGGTGGAGGGCCCATCATCATCTTGTCTCCATGGAAACATTAAACTTATCTATCTCCATGGAGACAAGCAGGTAACGCCACAGGGCCAGGTTACAGGTCAGATCAGTGGCAAGGGGGCACTGCTCATGTCAGAATGTATGTTTTCAAGGTAATAAAATCCCCATGAGACAAGCAAGAGACGGGCCGCTAACCAGAAAAGTTACACAGTGCACCTTTAACTATATACCTATTTTATTCTCCTTGTTCATTTCCTTGTCAATACTTTCTCCCACCATAAATACAATACTGAAGTAGCACCAGCAAGAGTACCCTTTGTCCATTGATGGTGGTGGGCTTCCGTCGCTCATTAGCCTCTATTAATCCACTTACCCTTGACTGCGCCCTGACACCAGCCCGGCTCCGGCCAAAGCTGAAGTGACACTGGCTCTGTGGGCGAGGCCGGGGGCCTGTGAGGTCATCCCAGCAATGGCACAGGCTGTCGACCAGTGAGATGTGCTCCTGTAGGCAGAGGGTGCGAGGATGCCTGCGAGGGGAAGAGTGAAGGGAGTGCGCCGGAGGAAGTGAGACATTCATTAGGAGAGCCAAGCTGATGCTGTCACCTCACCCTCAGCCTCGTTCTTCTGAGGAGCGGGCTACGACACACCAGCACCGCAGCTGCTCCCAACCTGAGCGCGCACCCGGGAAAACGACATGCCTTCAACATTCAAGCCACAGTTTGGCTCTGCATAATATAAATATGTGTGTTTGTGAAGGAGCAGAAATGAATGCTAAGATTTATGCCAAAGGTGGGGGCAGCACTGCATTTCTTTACGTTGGGCAAATGGGCCACAAATGCACTAAATCACAACTGCAAAGTAACATCAATGTTTTTATTATTATTACTTTATTATGGTTATACTTTTGCCATCTACTTTGTCCTAAAGAAACAGGGATAGTATTCACAATGGTTTTATAATATAAATATTTTATACTGAAGGCTAAATACAGGCTAAATTCAATTAAATTAATTTTAATGTATTTTTTAATGCCCTAATTCAAAATGAATACCATTGATGGGTAAAACTCACACGTGCCATGATTTTGATGGATTTGTTGATATCTGATTCTGTAACAACAAATTTCCAATCCAATCACAAAATAAGATAGGCCTAGTCAAAATCCCCTTTATGGATATAATAAAATGAGGTAAGAAAGGTAAACTTGGCTCTACATACTGATATGTCCAAACTATGTGCCATTTTAGCAATTTTTACACTTAAATACCTGATGATTAATTACATTCGTGGAAGTAAAATACAGGAGAAATTTCCAATTGATCTCTCAATAAAGAACATTTCTTTTCATTTTTCTTCTCCTTTTCATCTGCAGTGTCTTCCTAAAAAATACCTGGTATGTCAACAAACATCCATTACAGAACAAATTACACACCCCACCACTGTTTCACCATCTAAATTCTATTCCATCTCACTGTTGAATATGATCGAGAAACACACATTGACACTATTATAAACCAACTTTCAGGTTCATGGTTCATCTGGCGAGGCTGTGTGCTTATTTCCTGCAGCTCTGATGACAAATGAGCGGTGCAGTTCTCTGTGTAAACTCGCATGCCTTTGAAAGCAGACACGCTTTTATTGGGCCAGTAATGTGATGAGCGAGGCCAGGAGTCAATTACTGTGTACTTCTCTGTCTTCCTCAATAGAGCCTTGTTAGTGTGCTAATAATGTGCTACAGAGAACAAGAGGGTCACACTGCTTTCACTGTGTATGTAACAAAAATCACACAGCCTTGTGCCATATATTACTGACTCTGGATGTATGAACATGATTACTGAAATTAAAACAATGCAGTTATATATGAGATTAATGTTACAAATACTATATATTATAAAAGTAAATAAATAACCAGGTTTGTTAGTTTATTTATTTATTTGGTCGGGATAGTGCATGTTAATGAACATACATGAAATACATACTGTAAACACGCTGGATTGTAGCCATGGGCTATTTTCCATCCGTCTCCAGCATTCACTCTCACATTCATACACCAGCACACTAATGTACGCAAACACGGAGAGAACATCAAAACTCCACACAGAAAGGCCACGCGCCACCAGGACCTTCTTGAGAAGCGAGAACACTAGCTGCTGTGCTACTGTAGGTAACTTTATCACTTTAAAAAGGGAAACAAATGATTTTATGGAAACTTTACAACATGATTTTCACACTTTTTGCAGCTTATGGGCTAATTGTGCTTTTAGCCGATCCGTCTTCAACATTACTTGAGAAATTTGTAGAATTAAATTCATAATAAAAGCATCTAATCATATAAGTAGATGGTGTTCAGTTTAGTTGTTTATCTAAACATCATATTGCCCCTAAAGATCTGTTCACTTGACCTGACAATTAGTAATTAGTCTGTGCTTGCTAGTTGGTGCTAAAAGAGGCTCGCTGGTCCCAGTCTACATCATTACCACTTGAGCAAACTAAATTGCAGATCCTGCTAAAAATACAGTGGTGGTTAATCTTATTTTTGTAACTGCCTTTGTTAGCTATTTTACAGGTGTGTTTTCTGTTGGTGTCGGCTAGTTACACCTTAAAGATTTTTTTGTTTTTTTGCCTGCACATAATAGTGCAGAAGATTCAAGAAGCCACACAAGAGTCTATGTTGTCTCAAATATTAAGGCATATCACTTTATGTATACATCATCTCACCAAAAACATGTCTTAAATTCTGTTTTATTTCTTTCATGGCTGTGTAACCCTGTCTTCACTGACAGTTTAGGCTTATTCAAACATGCACGCCCCACTGTCACAAACAGATGTTTCAATGGGTTTCAACCATTTTTATTTTTATTTTACTTGTACATTATTTTTTTTAGCAGGAAAACCTTTTTTAGCAGGAAATAAAGAAAATTCCAGATTGTGGCTTCAGTTTAGTAGTGTAAATAATATCGCTGTGTATTTAATTTGAACCAGTGAGAGAAGCTGTAAATTGCAAGTTCTTCACATTTTACACTTCATGGTTTGGAATAATGAACCACAATGACAGTTTGTGAATAAATCTGACTTTGCCAGTTTAGAACTGTGGCTAATAGATAAACTATTTCCAAAAAAGCACAATCTCACAGGGACTATGAACCCTTTTTGCATTCCACAGTAGTAGGTCAACCTGTTGTGCCTGATAATTCCTTGCCCTGTCAATTTCTGTCTGTTACATGTTTAGTTATGCACTGGCTCTTTTGATCATTTTCCCTTCTGCATGTGTGAAAATACAGCATTGTGGCTCACAGAATACACAATGGAAATAGGATAATGAATTCACTGTATAATATTTTAATTCTCTCCAAATGAGGTTGGTCTTTGCCAAATCAGGTTATGAGAACCCCTGGCTTTGTTCATTTGTTTTAATTAACCAGCGGAGAAGAGGTGAGAGTAAAAACACAGCAACATATTGTTAGTGTAATTACAGATTAACTCCTGCATATTACTTCTGATAATGAATCCGATACATGGCCATGATACTTGTGGAGTAACTTAATGACCCGCGCCTGTCTCTTCTCATTATGCGTATTGTATAAAACAACAAAAACCTGACACACCTTTAAATGTTGTATCCCTCATTAAGTAGCTTAATTTAATTTCTTTGTTATATTTGGCAATGAAAAGTCTTGATATTAATACTTTCTTATTTGTAGTTTGCTGTATAGATGTGGTTCATTTATATAGCCTGAGCTCTTTCTGGTTTAAAAAGGTACTACAAATACAATTAACCTGCGCTGCCGGTTATGCTCTTCTTATCTTGGGGACATAAAAAGTCCTGGAGCAGATTTCCGGAGCATTTTTCTTTCTACATGAATGCTTAATTACTTAACTGAACTCATTATGTACTTGAGTGGACTAATTTGATTCTCCGTCCAAGGTCAGGTCTGACAGAGATTTATATTGACCAGTGTGTAGGCCTCCGAGACAAGGAGCAATGTCCAATGCCAAGCAGACAATAGAGAGTAAACTTGGGGGGTAATGTCAATAGGATAGAATAACCTTAACAGTTTACTGGAGAAAATGCTATTAATCGCATTTGCAGAGGAACGTTCAAACCAAAACGCACCTCCAGGCCACCTCTTCTTTAGTGGAAGAGTAGGAGGAATAAATCATCTCAATCACCATGTCACACATCCGTGAAACTGATGAAATGATGAACCTGCGATAGAAAAAGCTGATGTGGCTAAAACACTTTGTAGGTCACACCCACCATCGATCACACATCTCATGGAGTTAAAAGAAATGGGAGCTTGGGCAACATACACAATTGGGACGCTTATTCATATATTAATAAGAATGATATAGTGTTTTTATTCTTTGTGGTATATATTTTTCTTTAGATTTTTGTTGATGGTAAATCAGTTTTTCCATTTGTTTCATGGTAAATGATCTCAGTTTGCAATCTGAACTGCAAATATGACTTAAACCAAGTTTTTCATAAGGGATTTAGTAGTATTGGAGACATTTATAGCAACACAATGATTGAGCTATGTTTATTGCACCATCACAAAGAGTTGTAAATCATGAATGAATGTATTTTTTGCATGTTGTTCCTTTGGGCAGCAGTGCAGTGATGGATTGGTCTATAGTGTGTAGGGAACAAATGAGTGAGAGGACAGTGTCATAGGTCTTTAAACTAATGAGTCAAACCGTTAGAAAATAAATAGTTTAAAGTATGTGTGGATTATTCTATACACATTTTATGCAATGCATGTAAGGTGCTTGGTTGTAAGTCTGCTCTCCTCATCTCTTATCAAGCTCCGTGGGCTTGTGTTCCCGAGGACCATTGGGAAGGACAAGTCCGCGCTGTCCTGGCTCTTGACAGAGGAGATAAATCACTCAGCACACCGGAGGATAGCCTTCCAGTCGGCAAGCTGGGAACTTCATTATCCCGCCCCTGCCACACATTACCATGCAGATCGGCACTGATTGGGCCAGCAACAGTGGCAAGCACAGCCTACTTCTGTCACTGCGGGAGAGGGTTCAGATCAGTCTAACCGTGGACATGGGGAGGTCAGATGAGCGCTAAATAATTAGGGCTTTCATTTATCTGACAAAAGTACAGAATCAAGTACAGGTATTTCAGGTTTTAAAGAATAAAGATGAGTCTGCATTTCCAAACACAATTCCTGCTTCTGGAGAGCTTCAGGAAAACCAAACAGTCTTGAACCAAGAGCTGCTTTTCTCATTCGTTATACCCAAACCACCCATCCTGTGGTCACGGACATTGGGTTTGTTTTTCAAAAATATTTCTTTACTATGAAATTAAAGCGTTTCTACTTCTTTTCTTGACATTTTTGGTGGGGAATGGAACTGTGACAGGATAAGAAAACATTCTTGCAGCTAATTATTTGAAAAAACAGGTATCAGGGTAAAAGAGTAAACTCAGGATAATGCTGTGTGTGGTCTGAATCTGTGGCGACAGCACTACAGTGAAACCGAGTCCATATTGGTCAAATATATTGCATGGCATTTTCATGAATAAATGTTTTCAAAATATCAATAATCTATTATTTTATTTAAACTTTATTGAACTTTCTATACAATATATGTATATAAATGATTTCTTTTTCTTTTTTTTACAAACTATTACTTTTTTGTCATGGCCATGGTTTGTATAGTTCAGCTGTATAGTTCAACTCATCAAAACATGTGGCATTCTGTATGTAAATAAACAGCTTCCGAATCAATGTTTTTAAATAAAAATTAAAAAATAAAACATTCCTGATGTCTATATCAGAGTTGTAACATTGGTAATAAACACTGTCAGACAATAACTACACATCACATCAAGGTCAATCAAACGTCTCAGTACAACTTGGTGACCAGGGCCTCCAGGTGTTGTTAACACGATTAAAACATGTCATTAGAAACATTCCATTCTACACTTTCTGAACCATGTGGCGAGTGTAAATGAAACTGTAAGAGGAGGTGACTGGAGCGCCACTTCTCACCAGTGTCTTGGCAGATGTCAGTTCACTCTCACTATCGGCGCTACCACACTGACTCCTAATCAGATTTTCAGCTTAGAACTGTGCATGTACTTTTTGGGTATATATTTTTAAATTCTGATCTTAACTTTTGCTTCTGTGCTGTGCCCTCCCTTATATTCACCCCGGCTAACCCCACCCCCGCACGTGCACCCCTCCCAACTTGGGTCTATGTGTCACTGGATCCCCGGGGTGTGTGTGGGCTAATTAGGGTGAGGCAGATCGCGCAGAACACAGGTGTTAGCCAGACCCTATTCGCTGTATAGAGTAATGACTGTACCAAAGCCCCTCATCCTACCCCCACCACCACCGTCCCAACCCCCCTTGTGGTAATTTGTCGCTCTGCAGTAAAACCATGCATCTCTCTGCTCCACTTCTGTTTGCTTTTCATTAATTCTTTTTATGCGGTTATTTGTTAGCATTATTTATGGTCCACACAAATATTAGCGCCATTAGCCGGAGACACAACAGTGACTTTGCCACCTGAGCCGCGAGGGCTGAAGCCATTGATGTGTCTTTATCAGGTCAAGGTGGTCTGTTAACATGTGTGTCTATGCATTTCTCATGTGTGCAAAGGAATTTTTGCTGTTGTTTTTTTTAGTTGTCTCATTTAGTAATTGGTACAAATTAGATCGATGAACAATAAATACAAATGTTTCTTATTATTAACAATAATAGTAATAATAAAATAAAATTAATAATATTTTATTCTATTTTAAATTAGCTCTGCAAATGTTTCTGGATAGACTTCAAATATACTCTTAGTGAAAGTAGTTATGAGATTTCAGAATCAGAATCAGAATCAGAAAGGGGTTTATTGCCATTGTCAATGAACAAACTTCACAGACATAGGAACTTGTCTCGGCCTTAAGGTGCAACACATAAAACACTGAGCAATAATAAAACAACATATATTCAGTCAAACAAAAGGGCATGCATTTAAGGGACAATTTAAAATTACTATAGTATAAAATAAAAATAAAAATAGGCATTGATATGTACACAAGTTTACAGTTAAGTTTAAAGTTGCAGTGCAGAAAGTGACAGTGAGTGATGAAGAGTGTAGTTAAAGTGGCAGGTGTTTAGAAGTGTTCATTAGTCCAACGGCAGAGGGAAAGAAACTATTCTTGTGGCGGGAGGTTCTGGTCCGGATGGACCGTAGCCTCCTGCCTGAGGGGAGTGGTTCAAATAGTCCATGTCCAGGGTGAAAAGGGTCAGCTGTGATCCGACCTGCTCGTCCCAGAGCCCTGGAGACGTACAGGTCCTGCAGAGAGGGAAGTCTGCAGCCGATCACCTTCTCAGGAGAACGCACAATGCGCTGTAGTCTCTGTTTGTCCCTGGTTGTGGCTCCAGCGTACCACACGGTGATGGAGGAGGTGAGGATGGACTCAATGATGGCCGTGTAAAACTGCAACATCATCTGCACTGGCAGCTTGGCTTTCCTCAGCTGCCGCGGAAAGTACATCCTCTGCTGAGCCTTCTTGATGAGGGAGCTGATGGAGGGCTCCCACTTGAGGTCCTGGGTGATGGTGGTGCCCAGGAAGCGGAAGGAGTCCACGGTGGTGATGGGGGAGTCTGTCATGACGAGGGGGGGCTGGGGGGCTGTGACTTTCCTGAAGTCCACGATCATCTCCACTGTCCACTGTGAACTCCAGGTTGTTTGCCGCTGCACCAGGACACCAGCCGATCCACCTCCCTCCTGTAGACAGAATCATCCCCGTCCGAGATGAGCCCGATGAGAGTGGTGTCATCCGCAAACTTGATGAGTTTTACGGAGTCGTGGCTGGAGGTGCAGCAGTTTGTGTACCGGGAGAAGAGCAGAGGAGAAAGTACACAGCCCTGTGGAGCTCCTGTGCTGATAGTCCGAGTGTCTGAGACATTCTTCCCCAGCCGCCCGCACTGCCTCCGATCCGTCAGGAAGTCAGTGATCCACCTGCAGGTGGAGTCAGGCACGTTGAGCTGGGAGAGCCTTTCCTCGAGCAGAGACAGGGAGGATGGTGTTGAAAGCAGAGCTGAAGTCCACAAACAGGATCCTGGCGTAGGTTTCCCGGGGAGTCCAGATGCTGCAGGATGAAGTGGAGTGCAAGGTTGATGGCGTCGTCTACAGACCTGTTGGCTCTGTAGGCGAACTGCAAGGGGGTCCAGCAGGGAGGAGGTAAGGGACTTGAGGTGGGGCAAGACCAGGCGTTCAAATGACTTCATGACTACAGACGTCAGCGCCACAGGCCTGTAGTCATTAAGTCCAGTGATCCGGGCTTCTTGGGGACAGGGACAATGATGGCAGACTTGAAAGCAGGCTGGGACATGGCATGACCCCAGGGAGGCTTTAAAAATGTCTGTGAAGACGGGGGTTAACTCTCCTGTGCAATGTCTTAATGTAGCGGGAGAGACGCCCTGGTCCAGCAGCTTTTCGGGGTTGGATTTCCGAAATAGCCTGTGAACATCCTGTTCCTGAACTGAGAGAGTGGTGGGGGAGGTGGGGGGGACCAGGTTTGGGTTGGCGGAGTGGCCACAGTGGGGGAGAGGGTGGTCACATCAAACCTGGAGTAGAAGGTTGTTGAGATTGCTCAGCCAGTTTTTGATTGTCTGCAGCAGGGGGGGCTCGGGGCTTGTGGTTGGTGGAGAAGCCGGAGCCCCTCCACACGGAGGCGGGGTTGTTATCAGAGAACTGCTGCTTCAGACGCGTATTGTACTGTGATCTCGCTCGAGAAACCTCTTTGCTAAATCCATACTTTGCATCTTTGTAGCGCCCCTGTCTCCAGCCCTGTGCACTGCCTCCTTCTGCTGCCTTAACTGCCTCAGTTTTGGGTGAACCAGGGTTTGTCATTGTTGAAAGTGACTTTGGTTTGTGTTGGTATAATGCTGTCCTCACAGAATCGAATGTATGACGTCACAGTGTCCGTGTACTCATCCAAACTATCTGTGGGAGCTCTGAAAACCTCCCAGTCTGTAATGTCCAAACACGCACGTAGCTCCTCCACTGCCTCATAGGTCCACTTCTTAAATTTCCTCACTGCAGGTTTGGAGAGCTTCAGCCTCTGCTTGTTCTGGGGATCATGTGAACCATGGCGTGATCTGAAAAGCCGAGAGCAGCGCGAGCCACGGCGTGGAAGGCGTTACTGACTGTTGTGTAGCAGTGATCCAGCGTGTTCTGCTCTCTGGTTGGAACTTTGATAAACTGTCTGTACTTTGGTAGTTCGTGGCTGAGATTCCCCTTGTTAAAATCACCAGGATAATACACAAGGAGTCCGGGAAGGTCCGCTCCACACTCAGAATCTTGGTCCGCGAGCGCGCGCTGTGCCACGTGCAAGTTTGCGCTCGGTGGGATGTAAACAACAGCCAGAATGAATGAGGCGAACTCACGTGGCGAGTAGAATGGTTTGCAGTTAATGAAAAGATATTCCAGATCAGAGAGAGCAGTGTTTGGAGATCACAATCACATCTGAAGACCAGGCGTTGTTGATGTAAAAACAGACTCCTCCGCCGCGTGTTTTACCCCCGGAGAGACCTTTATGACGATCCGCACGAAAGAGGCAAAAACCCCTCGATCTGTACGGCGCCGTCCGGGATCAGCTCACTGAGCCACGTCTCCATGAAGCACAAAACAGGAGATGAAGAAAAGTCTCTGTTTCGTCTCATCAGCAGCGCCAGTTCGTCCATTTTGTTGGAGAGTGAGCGAACGTTGGAGAGGGAAAATCCCAGGTAAGGGCGTCCGTGTACCGCGTCTCCTGAGCCGCACGAGGACCCCGGCACGTTTTCCTCGCCTGCGGCGTCTCACTCTTTTAGCCAAAAGAAGCTAATTCAGCAGCAGAAACTAAAAAAACTGGAACTAGGTCCATAGGAGTTGTGGTTCGGAAGGACAAGAGCTCTTCACGGGTGTAAGAGCACGCAGACACACAATTTACGAACATAAACAGACAAAACAAAGAGCACCTAAAGGCCAGGGCATCCGTCTGCGGCGCCATCTTGGTTGTATATATGGCTTTCAATTTTAAAGGAATTTCCTGTTTATTACCTTACCAAATGTAAATCTATTGATCAGTGGACCAATATAAATCGCAAGAGACAAAGACAACTGACTTTCTAGCTTCTTACACCTGATTTTTAAATGAAGAGCTGGGGATTCCAGTTAAGAATTTATGAACACAAATCGACAGAGAGTGAAGGAAGAAAGTCCAAAAAGAGACAGTGTAGAGATGGAAAAGCCCCATCATGGCTGTGTTAAGTGCATAAGTGTCCAAATGTAGCCAGTGAGCTGGAACTGCACCAGGCAGAGAATCCTGTCCCAGGCCAGGCCGTGTCAGCATCAATCTGGCCCACTCAGGCAGAACACAGCGGGGAGTGCAGGTCTGAGTCAGCATGTGTCAGATATACAGTTCATATTTGTTGCTCTGCTCCATTACTGATTTGAAATCTGTTTTTATCAGACTATTGGACTGTTGCTATTACCATTTAGTTGAGAAATACTGATCACTATTTAAGTCTGGGCGTCCATGAATGGTGTTCATGGTGATGTGAATGCAGTGAATCACTCACTATGTGCATTTAACAGAGGGTTGGACTGAGCCAGCACACCTTGATTAAAGAAGACATTTTATGCTCTTTTTTTTTTTAGGGTATTTTGTATTAAACAGAGATTATGATTTTACATTTTGTCCATTGTAAACTGCAAAATGTATCTAAAATGGCTAAAACATCCCTTTCAAGGAGGTCGGCTTGACAGACATCAAAACTTACTGACAAGTTTGTTTTTTAATATTTACTTTTTTCATTTATAAAACTTTAAAACACTCAACAACAAACACAAGAAACGGAACAAGACCAGAGATGACATACAAAAAAATTAAGATAAAAGACATCCAAATTAAGGTACACAAAGTCCAAAATAAACGTGCCATTTTGTCCAAAGTCAGTCAAATTTGCCCATTTTCAAATTATGTCCAAATGTGACCCTCCCCATTTTCCTTGTGTCAGTTATATTGTTGGTCCAGTCCTTGATTGTTGGGCAATTTGTATTTTGGAATGGCCTTTTTTGCCGCTTCCAGCCAGGAGTATACTCCAAAGATATCCATTTATTGTGTCCATGACAGGAGTTTTGAGGCCCAAGTAAATAGTTCTGAAATTAAGTGGGATGATGATGCCATGGCAACCACAATTTCTCAAACATTTAGCATTTCCCTGTGAATAGTGAGCAATTTGTCATGTGGTATGAAAAAACAGAGGACACATTGTTCCAACAGAATTCTTTCTAGACATGTGACTTTGTGGTCCTCCACTGTGATGTACGTATATTTTCTCATTCTTAATCAGTTAGAACAAAATTACGCTTTGTACCATTTATTTTGAATATATTTATATATTCCATATATATGTCCAGATTATGCATGTATTTATATAATTTAGATATTATTCCCCTTGAAGGTTCTGATGTATATGCCATAATTAAGATTTCAGTTAGAGGGTTATAGTTGCCGTTGTTTTGTTTAATGTCTTGGTTATAATAACTCAATATATGTAAATATCTATAACAGTCCTGTTTCTCCAAGCCAAAGGATTACTTCAACATGTGAAATTGTTTCACTTGACATTCTTTTAAATTAGCTTTGAATTTGTATTATTCAGACCTTAAATCTCAGTTTGGTAAATAAACTACCTCCCCAGGTCACTACACTCATTTGCCCTTTTCTGTATATTTATCCATTTTGCCGCAAACCCAATTTCTCACTTTTCGCACTTGAGTGCATGCAACTAGTTACAGAGCGAAAGTACAAAACAGATTATGCAGCTTCGCAACCATTCCTGGAAGCATGATCCCAACAGAAATCATGGGGCTCCCAACTACTGTATATGTCAAATCAACAAATCAACTGTATAAAGCATGTAAGTATGTAAATGCCCTCTTGATTTGGTGATTAACATCAGTGTGATGATAATCACTGTTCTGGCAATACAAACTCAAATAAACAAAAAGAAAGACATTTATTTCAAGCAAGGTTATGTAATTACCATTTCTGTTTAACATCTTCATAAATGAAGATAAGTTTGTTATCTTCAGTTTGGGAACAGGACCACACCCCTTTCACGCCCCTTCCTACAGCTACACTATTTAAGCATCCAGGTCACACACATCAGCGTTCGTGACTTCGTCATTCTTCTCGACATAGACCGACAGGTCTCCAGACCACGCTTAAGAAGAAAGTTTCGTTTCCATCGCGCTGTAAAGAAAATCACGTTGCTCAAACTTCTCTTTGACCAGCATGATTCACCTGCTTACTCTAGTTCCTGCCGCCTTCCTTTGCCCCCAGAAAGCGGAGCACACTCCACCCCGCAGCGGCTCCTCCCGAAGAGTGAGTTTTCCTCCACCGTCGTCTCGTTTGTCCGGCAACGGGTTGCCCATCACTTCTCCCCCAAAACACGTCTCCGCCTCGACTAGGCACCAAGTTGCCAGACTTGATCACTCTATGTATTTCATTCATTTATTTGCTAGCCCCTCAGGCTTCCAATTGTTGTCCTAACAGTAGAATCTGGCATCTCTCGAAGGAAATGTAATGTAAGTAAGTAATGTAAGTGAGTATAACAATAATAAAACATAACTATAATAAAATAAAAATTATTACAAAATGTATACAACAAAAATAATCTCCTTCTCTGGCACAGCGTTGCCAGGTTCCAGTTGCTCCCCCTCAGGCACCGCATTGCCAGGTTCCAGTCGCTCCTCCTCGGGCACCGTGTTGCCAAGTTCCAGTTGCTCCTCCTCAGACAACGTGTTGCCAAGATCCAGTCGCTCCTCCTCGGGCACTGCTTCACCAGGTTTCCAGTATTTTATCCTCGGGCACCGCGTTGCCAGCTTCTAGTATTTCATCCTCGGGCACCGCATCGCCAGATTCCAGTATTTTATCCTCGGGCATCGCGTCACCCGGTTTCCAGTAGTTTTCCCTCGGGCACCGCGTCACCAGGTTCCAGTCGTTTACCCTCAGGCACCGCGTCACCAGGTTTCCAGTTGTTTCCTCTTGGGGACCGCGTCGCCAAGTTCCACACCTTCCCCTCGAGTGCCGGGTTGCCAAGTTCCATAGTTTCTTCTTGAGCACCGGGTTGCCACGTTCCACTCCAGCCTCCTCAAGCACCGGATTGGCCCTCTCGCTCATCCCTTGGCGACATTGCCCACTCCCGGCACATCCACCCATGCCCCATTCAACCCCATTCCGTCTACTTTTAGGAGACAATTCTTCACACAGGGTTCAAGCCTCAAACCAGCCGTGTCATTTCGCCGTGCCTCAGTAGTTCTTCCCATTCCAGTTCCAACGTCCGGGACCCTGGATTCGCCCTTCGACCTCACAACACAACCGCCCTGCCCCCTGCGCCTCGGGCTCCGCCTTCCGCGTCACTGGCTGGCCCCCAGCTAATTCTAGGCCACGCCCCCACCGAGCCATCATTCCACCCCTACCGGATTGCGTCCACCAACACAGCCCTCCAACCCAGGAGGGCTGCCTCCACCCAACGGTGTCCGTGCCAGAATATTTTCAGCCTCACGCTTTCATGTCCCCCCGGACTGATTAAATCCCAGGTCAGCTTCTAGCTGGCCACACTCTCCACCAAGTTCTGACTTCTTTCGGCCCTAGCTACCCATTCCAGCTACTCCAGATGAACGGTTCTTCAAAGAACTGGTTCTCCTCCTGGGAGATTCCAGCTCCAGTCTAGCTGCAAACTGACGTGCATCCGCCTGTCGGATCTCTCCATCACCTTGGAACTCCTCAAGGTTTCTACGTTTTCCCAAAGAGGTTTGGTAGTTTTTCCTTGCCAAGAAGGGGGGTCTAAGGACAGGGGACCTGACACATGCTAACTTCGTGCCGCCGACTCATTCTGCTTAAGCTGCTTCCATCATACCTATTTACTCATCCACTCGCTGTGTTTCATCGTGGATGCTCATCACGGATTGGCTCATATCGGTCTTGTTGTAGTATCTGCTGCTATCCCCTAATCCATTCATTCCTCACCTCCTGCCCCCTAGTGTCAGCGCTGGGCACCGGCAAGCCCTTCATCTCCCACCTCCCGACCCTAGCTTCTCCTGTTCAATCACTCCACAGCAATGTGATTCTCATCCAGTCCATCAAGTCGGTGCTCCACTTTGATATGCTGTTCCATCATCCAGTTCTGGTGGTTACTTTAAGGCAGACGGTTCTCCACCCCCCGGCTTAACAAGTTCCTCCACTTCATCTGCGAGTTTGCATGTCTTCGGCTGCCATATTTTAGATCGATCCCGTTGGGATCGCCGCCCTCCTGTCAGGCCATTCGCGCTTATGGCTATCCAGTCTGATAACCCTGCAGTCATCGACACCATCAACAAATACATTCAGAACATTGGTTCCTGAGGCAGAACTGTCATTGGCCCCAGTTCCTCCATTCCCAGCTACCATGTTCCACACCTGAGCCCCGCTCTGGCTGACCTCCTCTTCCTACTAGACCACCTGGTACAGCTTCCGCTCCTTCCATAATGACTTCAATCTGCTTTTCCCTGCGTTCGACCTACACTCCCTAACCTATTACGTCCCATTCACCTTTGACTACCCGTCTCTATTTATTGGTACTTAAAGCCTACCCGGCATCAACATCTTTTTAGAATGTTCTTAGGCTCGCCGATCCCCTCTCCGGTCTGCGGAGAGACCAAACAACGATGGTTGTCAAAGGCTTGATTGGCATTTTCCTTTTCGCCTTCTTCGGTTTCCTCCGCCACTCAGATGTTGCCCTGTCCACGACTGTTCTCCTCACCCCTGTATCAAGGACCTTGAACTGACGCCTAGTCTTCCCCTCAAGCGAGCAAGATCACTCACAGTGGTCGTTCAACCACAATCTACTTGATCAAGCTAAACGCTCCTTCGCAATCTTCCAGGACTTCTTGTACCGAATGTCACGTGGACGCTTCCCCTCCGGACTCGCTCCTCACTACCGAACAAGGCCAGATTGCATCAGGTTCCGGTTCATCCCTTTCTTCAAGTCGATCCTCGCCTGGTCCCCACATTTCCTTACGGACATTTTCCCGCATCGGTGCTGCTACATCTGCCTCCAGTCCAGGAGTCGCTGACTGCCTCATTAAATCATGGAACACAGGTTCTCCATTGCACTCAAGATCTACACCCACCATAACCTCCGCAACCTACAGTCCACAATTTGGCACTGCCTCAGTTAAGCTTCTTTTGGGGAGCCTACAGCCGTCATTGCCAGATGCCAAAGTGCCTCTACATAGGGTTAACATAAAAAAGCTTGGGAGGTCGCATTCAATGTGTTTACGGCTTTAGATTGTTTCGGCAGGATCTGGACTCCAAATCCAGAATCTTACTTTTCACAGTTTCATCACCTCAACTTTCATCTCCCATACTCATTCGTATTTAGGAAATACACTGTTCCACCTCAGCAGCACACCTGCCATCTCCCACCATCCTCCCACCATCAGGCCTGCCATTTTGGCTTCTATTTTGTCAAAGCGGATACCACTCTAATCCCTTACCTCACCTCTCAATGACGCTATGTCATGCTGTTTTTCATGTAACATGAGGGCCAACTTTTGTAAAGCTATGTCCTCTCCTCTGTCTATCCGTAATCATAAAACATCACCATTACAGCATCAATAAAACAGTAGAGCATCAGGGGCACATGGACACACAGAAGAAGGATACAAACATAGCCAAAAAGCAAAAAGGACATCTCTCATGAGTTTAAGTTAAAGTACATTGTTCTCATCCATGTCCATTCGTATATTCCTCTGCAATTCAATGACATCCAGTCCACAAAATATGAACCCAGTTTGAAGCAGTCGTTCAGAAAACAAAAGTTTCATGTGAATAAATCCTCGTTGGAAGGATTGGTGAAGCAGCTGAAGATTGTAGCTACATTAAACATACTTTTTCCTGTGTAGTCGATCAACAGTTTTCTGTGCATTAAAATAATTTTTCTGCACAGTTTGGACATGCATCTAAACTAGAAGTGCAATGCTCTGATAATTTTGAACAATTTGTGATCAAATTTGAAAGTACAGTATGCTCTCAATCAGCTGATAGGATGTAACAAAAGCATAGCCTTTATTAACCTATTTAGGGAAACTAAGTAAAATGAATACACTTGAGCTGCAATAGTTGTAGTCCTGAGAGTTTCGCGTTGCACATTTTTGTAGAAAATACTAATAATCAGTGCCCCTCCACCTGGCTCTCGCAGCAGTGGCTCTAACAGAAGTGTTTTGTCACAATACGTGTCAAAAGCACCAGTGGGACCTGCACTCTGCTCTCACTGTGATATTTCACCTGAATGTCAAAGAAGAGCAAAAGAAGATGGCAAAGGAAACGGCGCCAGTGTCAAAGAGAGAGTTTGTCAGAATAATATTGGTCTGACATTTTGAAAAAGCCGAGGCTGCTGACACGGGTGAGTGCAGACAGGTAGAGAGGATACACGGGTAGATACAGAGCTAACTGATCATTGTTCATTTGCACTTGTTCACTCAGGGGTTGAATGTGTGACTTGAGGTGTTTGTGCTTTTTTCCGATGCGCAGTCAGTTGTTTTTTTAGAAATCGACACCAGCGGTCTGTAAGTAGCGCAGGTGTTGCACTGAGGAGCCATACTGCTGAGAATTTGTGAAATTGCACACATTACTGGAGTTGCAGGATGAGCAGCAATAGGGAGAAAAAATGGCATGTATAAAAGTTTGTGTTGGTGGCCGAAAAGTAGACTTTGATTTAATGAAGATCAACGTGGGTGGGTCAATGATCACTGTAAAACAAGGGGTGTCAAACTCATTTTGAGCCAAGGGCCGAACATAACGTAAAAAATAAAACTATAAAAACTATACGAAAGAAATAGATTTATATAGCCTGTAATAGCTCTTTGTGGACACTGTTGGACAAATCTGCAGCAGGTGAAAGACTCAGTCCATATTCACGCATCAGCAGCAGGAACAGGAACATAGGTTTTGGGTTTTGACAATTCTCTTTTAAAGCTGAATGTAAATTCACTAAAAATCAGTTTTAGAGACTTGTAACTTGTAAGTGTCCAGGCGGAATCCATATAAAACTCCTATTCATTTTTCATTTTAGTTTAGGGTAATTTTTTACTTGTGGGTTTGGAGTACAAACTGACCCTGATGCTTCCCAGAATGATTGATTTGACTGGAAATGAGAGGGTTACAGCTTTATTTTTATGTACAGCATATCAAGCAGCTTGAGAGCTTTTCTTTTATAAAAGAGTGGACAAAATGGAATAAATAAAGAAAAAGTCCAACTTCCCACGTGTGGGACACACTAAGCGTAATGTTTTAGTCAGAGGACTTTTTCTTTATGTTCGGCGGGCTGGATTAAAATGTCTGGCGGGCCACATCATTGTATATTAATGTAATATCTACATTGATTTTACGGTGCTGTATGTTTGGTTTACAACGAGGTTTCTCAAACTGTGGTACTTCTGGTGGTATGTACATTCTTTTCCAAGTCTAATGAACATCTGTAGCCTGTCCGAGTAGGATCTCTCCATAGTGGTTCTCCCCGAGGTTTCTACTTTTTCCCACAGTTTTTTTTTGTAGTTCTTCCTCACCGAGAAGGAGGGTCTAAGGACAGGGGATGCTGGGACATTTATCCATTTGCTAAATTCCTGTGAACATTGTTTAATCTGCTTCTCTATTCCATTGTCGACAATTGAGGCAACTGCTGTTGTGATTTTGAACATTACAAAAATAAATGGAATTGAGTTAAAATCCAGGTCTGACAATTTCCTTCATGTCTTTCCCTTTCTCATCTTCATTTTACGCTACACTATCCTGTCATAGCATACTCCTTTTTAAAACTAGTTTATACCTGGAATAGGCCTGATATAGACCTGGTTTAGACCTGGTGGTACTCACAAGGCCAAATATTTTCTTGGGTGGTACTTGGTGTGAAAAGTTTGAGAACCACTGGTTTCTCATAAAAATACAGAAAAAAAGAGCTGATCTCACCACACAGGTGTGATACATCAGGTTCAGAAAGTAGACAATAGTGTGAAGAGAGGTGAGACTTCCTCCCATGTGTCATGGCCACTCACACACTGAATGTATCTTCCTGAAATGTTGATAATTTAGAATTTCCTTTTCATGGCAAGGCCCCAAGCCCCTCCTTTACTTTGTGTGAGAATTTTGAATTTGCTGTGTATCTTCAAGCTCAATGAAGAATTTCAATTATGATATTTATGCCTCGAGGTCCCAGACAGTTTTTGAAAATGTTGTATTAAAGCCAGCAATGTAATATGGCAGCATATTTAATATAATTTTATCCAATTCTAATGAAAAAGAGCATTCCTGATTGAATTATTTCCAAACCTCATATACAGTATATAAGGACTACTTTTCCTGTCACTTCAAATTTGAATCATGGCCCTTCCAAGTATAAAAGTATTCATGTTTATTTTCCTTTTGAATAAGATTCAGAAAATCCTCTGACTAAAACACCTTACAAAACAGTACTTTGGTTTGTCAAATGTAAACTTGGAATAGTCCCGTTTCCTGAGGCAGGCTCCCATTCACTCCCTGGCACCACTGCTTGGGGTTTCTATCTTCCGTTAGTGACCACAAGTCAATTCACTAATGCCAAGTTTTTGACTGATATTCCATTGGTGGCCATTGAAGAACCGACAACCTCTTTATTGTGTTTCAAAATGATCAAAGCTTTTCACTTTTTTTTTTTTTTCATTATTTAAAAGGATTCACTTTTTTTTTTTTTTCATTATTTAAAAGTAATATTTAATTATCCTCGGGAGCTTTGCTTTTCAACAGTCCAATACAGCGACCGCATCACTGCAGACACTGCACCGATCTGCCTGTCAATCTCAACCTCCATCTTTACCTCAATCGTAAACAAGACCCCGAAAAACCTTTTTACGGTTAAGGACCATGGTCTCAAATTTTGAGGTAATGATCTTCATCCAAGCTGCTTCAAACTCAGCTGCAAACCGTCCCAGTGCATGTTTCAGGTCCAGGTTTGATGGTGCCATCAGAACAACATCATCTGCAAACAGCAGAGATGAGATCCTGTGGTCCCTAAACCGGACACCTTCTCACCCCTGACTGCGCCTTGAAATTCTGTCCATAAAAACGATTAACAGAACCGGTGACAAAGGGCAGCCCTGGCAGAGTCCACTATGCTCTGGGACCAGGTCTGATTTACTGCCGGAAATGCAAACACAGCTCCTGATCCAGTCATACAGAAACTGGACAGCCCTGAGCAAAGGCCCCTGGATCCCATAATCCTGGAGCACCTCCCAAAGGACACCACAAGGACCTTCTCCAGATCCACAAACCACATGTGGACTCACAAAGTAGGATATAAACCTGAGTTCTCAGACTTGTTTCACTGATTGAGAATTACTCTTGGATGAGAGTCGAAACGTTTTGTTTTTCTAAAACAGAGACAACAAACAAATCTTTTTCTACACATATGGACTGTAAACTCCCATGAACCATCAACCACCCGATGTTTTATTTGTTTATCTTTATCTAACCAGGAAAGTCCCACTGAGATGTGGCATCACTTTTGCAGGGGTGTCTGACCCCACAGGGGAGGAGCCTATTGTACATGTTTTTATTGTACATGTAGGTTTCCCACAGACACGGGGAGAACATGCAAATTCCACACTCGGACTATCGTTCGATTTCTCCTCTCCAGTACCCTGGAATAGACTTTAATGGGGAGGCTGAGGAGTGTGATTCCTTTGTTGTTGGAACCCTCCGGTCCCCTTCTTGAACAGAAGGACCGACACCCCGGTCTTCCAGTCCAGACAAGTGAGGGGTGGATCGATACCAAATATCGATACTGACAGAGACATTGAAAAGTACCCATACTTGAAATTTTGTAATACATTGCTTATATTTTATGTTTTTTGCACTTTTCATGTTAGTTCAAGCAGAGATTAAAAGACAATAATGATGACGAAGGTGATTGTTGTGTTGGTATCAAAATTGACATGACAAATTATATCGGTTGTCAAGATGAGGAGCAGCCAGAATGATCAGCGAGATCAACAACTGCATCAGGTATGTACTTTTGAAATTATGTAATAGAATAGTTTTGTGTTCTCTTTGATCTATTTTTTTCTCCATTTGCTTTTTTTTTTAGTTTGATAAAACGGGTGCACAACAAGAGGCAAGAATTTTTCCCCCCAGAAATAATCTCCTGCTGCTCTTTACTTACTTTACTTTTACTTTTGTTAGTTCATAAAATAATGTCATGAATAATTACACTACAATTACGTAGTATAGTATATATATATATATACTATGTTTATACTATACGATAGTAACAAACCATAAGCCATCGCTTATTAACTATAATTTGTCACTTTGTGTTTATTTTTAAAATTACTATTGGGAGCTTGAAAGGTTTAGTGAAAAAGTTTAATATTGCCATGATAGAGATGACCAGAACCAGCACCATTGTCGTTGATGGAACCACAGTGCACTGCTCAGGGGTCATCATCATTCTTCATCAATCATTCTTACACTCAAGATTGTTTGCTAAAATTCCCATTCCATTGTAAAATCCAGTTACTGTTACTGTTAACTTTAGTGAAACACAGTTTTGCATGTTTTTTTTTTTTTTTTCATGCCTGAGACAGAAAGTGTGTGTTAAAATATATCTTAAAAAAATAACAATAGCAAATAACAATATTTAGACAATATTAGGTCAATCCAACAGAAATGTCTAAATGTGTCTTTAAACGTATTAGCTGAGCTTTAGTTATCAGACAAATGTGAAATCTCTGTAAAATTATTTACAGACATGCGTAAATATCACCTTATACTATTGTTTGAAAATTTACATAGAATATATCTTTCATTTTTACTTTCAATTTCCAATTTTGCACATCTTCAAATTAACATACAAGATAATATCTACATTCTGAAATATTACCTCAAATGTTAGTGTTTAGATTTGCAAATGGTTGCATCATAACAGTGTAAAATCTATACATGGTACAGTACATGTAAAATAAAGTTTGTCAAATGAATGAATTTGTTTGAGACATGTAAATATCTGATATTTACAGTCTATGTTTGTGATATTATTATTTTTTTTTTGAATAATGTAATAGGAAAAACGTGCTGTAAAATTCAGTTAATCTAAAAAAGATTTTTGTAATTTCAAATGAACAACATTCCATAAGCATCTCCATGGTCCAAAGCCATATGATTTAAAATAATAAAAAAAAAAAAGGTTATGTTTTCTAGTGTTTTTGGTCTTGCAATGTAATGTGTAATCTTGTTTTTTTTTTTTTTTTGCCAAAAGGCATGGTTACCATAGCGATGTCAAAATAAAATGTAAAAAAACCTTTAAAATCTAAAAGGATGGGAAAATTCCATAAATGCAATATTTCCTTGGTAAGGTATAGCACTGTGTATAGGGCCTCCACACATGTAGCTTTGGCCAACAGGCCAGAGAGGGAGACAGTCTGGCTGCCCCAAACTCAACAAACATGTGTCACAGCAAACAAATCTGCTCCCAATTTTTAATGTGATCAAACAAATTACAGAAACATTTTTCACGGTATATACTTTTCAAAGGGCGTCATCCAGCAAGCCACCCAGAGAAGACCCATTCAAGCCAAGATATTCATCCCTCAGCTCAGTGAAGTCATCCCATTCTATCTGTGTACAAGTTTCACAGTGACGCGCAGCGCCCCACACATTTCTGATACAGTTGGAACTTGGGGGGGGAAGCAACATGATTATTTGATGTGGTAAATGCGCACTGCTAGAGGGGACGGCAGTAAAAGCATGACAAGCAAGTAAAATGCTGTTGACATGCTTGGGTTCCTTTGCCCTTATCACCATGTTGGACTCCTTTCTGTATACATTTCGGAAAAGTTTGGCCCATCCTTCTTCATCACACTCATCATTTAGAGGGAGAGAAAAAGAGAGAGGGGCAAGAGCAAGAGAGAGAGAGAGAGAGAGAGAGAGAGAGAGAGAGAGAGAGAGAGAGAGAGAGAGAGAGAGAGAGAGAGAGAGAGAGAGAGAGAGAGAGAGAGTGCGTATGTATGTACATATTTATAAATAGATCCCAATTTAGATTTTGTGCAATTTATGTAGAAAATGCCTTTGCTTTGAAGAAGGTAGATGACTATTCACATAGGCGTCGCTATTATTGTTTTATTACTCATTGTCTTATGTTGCACCTTAACGCCGAGACAAGTTCCTATGTTTGCAAACTGTTTTCTATGACAATGGTAATGAACCTTTTCTGATTCTGATTCTGAATTGGCTGATTGTAAATTACAGACAAAAACTGGATTACTGAATTTACTTGAATCTGAACTATATGTAACCTTTCATGGTGGAGGCTGGAGGGTCCATTACAATGTTATTGCTTTGTGTCACAAGGTATGGCAATATACATATCTATCTCCAAGGAAACCAAGCAGGTCTTATCTGTGGAGAGTTGGGCCCTGCTCACAGGAAGAATGTATTTTCTTCCAAATTATTTTTGAGCGATCAAATTACCTGTATATAAAAATAAAACAATTGTACATTTGATCATTTCAGTGTCATACTATGGAAAATGGAGACAAGCAGGCAGACCCCTCACCAAAATAGTTACACTGTGCACTAAAACATTGAAATAAAATGAGCTCAGAGTTGATGACTACCACCACACAGTACTTAAATCCTACACTCTGGTTTGGGCGGATGATTCTTGAAAACCCCTCTATCTTTTATTCTTTTTGACATTGTGTGTATACCTTCTGCCAGTTGTGCTGTACTCCCCTGTCCTCACGCTTGCCTTCTTCCATGCCCCTTCAAGTGCAAGGGTTCATGGGAATGGCCAATGGGAAGCATTTCTCAGCTATTTCCCACAGACATGAGACAGCTGTAATCTTTTAACCCTTTCCCCATATGACTTCAACACAGATACTCGCTTCAGCTATTTTGACAACATAAAGATTTTTATTTCACTTTAGGTAGTTATTCACACCCACCCGCCCCATTCCTTTTACAGTTACAGTGATGCAGCTCTTGAATTGATAGTCTTTCAGTGCAATGGCCTAGATTATAGGTGACCATTCATCACTTCCATGGCAAGCTCTGGCCACTGGACTTCAGTCAGGCCCCCATGTAGAAACACAAAAGGGACAGTGCTAAAACAAACAACCCAATCCTGCCCAAATAATGACCACGCCGTTAGTCTCTCCATCTCTGCCTCCTGGCCAGGCCCCAATGGATCAGCACAGAACCTGCAGCTTCCTTACTGTCAGCCAATCGCCTCCTCACACTGTGGTTTCCTTTGTGTTGTGCGATAAAAAGGATTTGGGTATAGCTACAGGGGAGGAGAGGTTTGAGGGGGCAGGAGTGGGAAGAGAAGAGAGGAGGAAGCAGGGAGGTGCAGAGGGTGTGAGGTGGGAGTGTAGACAGTCCTCAGAGGAGACCAGTGAGAGCCAGCACTGTTCATCTGAGGAAGTGGGTTCAAGAAAAATGAAATACTGCATGTCAGAGTGTCTTTATTCTGAACTATTCATTCTGCCATTACATATCACATCTTACATGCTATTTTATATACTCTTATTTAAACTCTGTAATCACTGCACTCCCACTGCACCCAACTTTAATAGTTTTGTATTTTGTAATGTGGTACAGAAATCTGAAAGTGAGTTTTACGCTTAAAAATGAAGAGGGTTGCGCCAAGAATCTCAGTGAGACTTCCCTGTTAAATAAAGTTAAGGTTAAAATAAAGACGGAGTGCGCTTCAAACTACGTTTTCAGAAATGTCCCTCTCAGATGGGTAATCCTCAGGTAGTTTGAAAGTGAAGTTGTTTGGTGTGAGGTAGAGCACACAGCAATTCTGTTATGGCTTCCGCTTGTTTGAACACAGAGGCATTAATGTCTCACTAATCACATTAGAGAACAACACTCCTCTGGTCATGGAGATGGAACAACATGCATTCTTTTTGGGCTTAGGAATACAAGCTTTTTGCCCATGCACAAGCTTTATAGAGTCAGCAGTTACAAAAACGCCTTGCCTGATTGGATCAGAGGAGCTCTTGAGGAGTAAAGTGGTCTGAATAAGATTTTGAATGTAGCGCTTAGAAGAAATGTGAAATGAACAAACAATGCAAGGATATAAGCAGTGAAAGAGATTGGAATGCTGAGAGATGAGTTGAAGCTTGACTTAACCAATGTTTCAAAGTGAAAAGGGACGGCTTAGTGGCAACAATGAACAGCACCTGCAGCTCTTGCCAAAGGAAAAGATCATTTTGACGTGAAAGAATTACACATTTTAAAGAGGGGAACTGTAGGAGGTATAAACTGCTTGGTACTAAATATCCTCACTTAACACTTGTGAAAACACATTGTCTATGTTTTAATCACATTTTGTCTTAATTACCATCACTCCAAAATGTCTCCAAACTTTGCTGACACGTTTAAAATCTCCCAAAGAAAATGCTCAAGACACAGACTCTTCATTAGTGTCCACGGTGTGAATCGTCACATGCTGAGAATCCTCTTCTAACTGCTCTCGCACATTCTCTTCTTGCCATCTCAGAAACAGGTCCTGTCTCTTCTCTCTGCCCATTTCCTAATATTATTTGGCAGAACAAATGCCGTGGTGCACATGCCAACTTATGGTGCGGGAAAAGGATAGAAGTTATGTGCACGCTGAGTGGAGTGCTGGTGCGGGAGGTGAGACGGGCTGTTTGTGTGTCAGGCGGTGGACGCACACTCGCGTCTCTTTGTCATGTTTTCTTTGTTTGCGCCACATTTGCCGCTCTCGATTCCCACTCCTGTGTGTCTGGCCTGTCTGTCCTGCTCCTCCTTGGCTTTCTTATTTCACTTTCTGTCTATGGATCTTCACCTCCCCCTCATATTCTTATATTCTTTGCTTGACATCTCATTTTGAGTTGTTGTTTCTCGTTCTCCTTCCCTCAATCTTCTCACCCGGTTCTTTGGCTCTTTGCTTGTGAGTCTTTGATGCCCTCACGGTCGGCTGAATGACTGAAGCCATAAGGCTGTTCCGCCCACATGCACGTACACGCCGGAGCGGAGCTGTCCCAAGCTGCAATGTTGATTCTGTGCTCAGCCCTTCAGAAAGAGAAGGCAGAGAGTGACTCACATGCAAAGGTGGGTGGTGCGGGTCCAGGTGGGTGGTTAAATAGGCTAAGTGTATCTTTTCCAACGCTTGCTCACTCTCGCTTACAGCAGATGCAACGATAAGTAACTCAAACACAACAAATTGGAAACGCACGGAGCTTTCAAATGTGATTTACAGTTCAAAGATTGTTGCAGTCGTGTCTCTAGGTTGTTTTGGAGATGAACCAAAGCCTTTGATTAGATTTGCCGCAATGATGTTACTTACAGATTCAAATGACATTAGCAGATCAGCATTATCATAATCATCCAAAGCATGCATTAGTTATTTTCATATTTGCTATATCACAACAAAGTGTTTTTGGATGTGTGTGTACAAATGAGATACAGGATTTTTATTAAAACCAAAGCAAGAAACAGCAAACCCAATTATGAAGCAAATTAATATAGTACAATTATAGCAAATTTGTGCAACAATCTTGACATTGCCAAACAAGACAATAAACTGAGAACTTTTTAGCTAAAGCTTTTTGCTACATGTAAGTGATTGAAGATTACCGTGAGGCCTTTTACGCGGCCCAATGAATCAAAAGTTGATTGACAAAGCATTTCATCCTCACAGAGAAAAGGTATAATTCATGGGCTCAGTTTTAATGAATTTTCTTCAAAAAGCTGTCTGGTAGCTGAAAATGATGGGAAGTACATTTGAGTAAATAATAATAATAATAATAATAATAATAATAATAATAATAATAATAATAATAATAATAATAATAATAATAATAATAATAATAATAATAATAATAATAGTTGACTCTTTCAGCAAAAATGCCCTTCTTTACCAGAAATCTATCTATATTTCTAAAAATGTCTTCACTACTTTTGCTCGATAAGCAGGACTGTGCCATGATAAATCCTTAATTTCATGTGTTCTGACTCATGTGTGAATGAAGTCATTTTGACTGGTGCCAATATGGTCGTGGGTTCTCCAGCACCTAGTCTGACAAAGACATCACAAATCCTGTCTATCTGACACCCCAACCATCTGTTGAGAGCTGACGCTGGAGCCTTGATGGCTGTGCATTTGAGTGGTAATTGAGCCTGAAATGTGCTTAATAACGATTGTCCTGCCTAATACGCCACATCAGGAGCTCAGAGGCGCGTGACAACCTCAGCTGAGACAAGGCTTCAGGCTGCTGCATAGAAGAGATGGGCAGAGCACATTTCTCCTCCTCATTAGCCTCCTATAACTGGGAGCAACCCACATAAATGAATCACTGGGAATCAGCCAGGGGAGAGCACAGTGATGTGTGATTTCAGATGTGTTCTGGGAATGGTCTCGTTAAAAGAAAACAAATTAGTTTTATAAAAACACTTTTTTTAGTTTTCAAATTAAGGTTTATGTATTTTACAGCCACGGCTTTGATGGCAAATTAATAAAAATTAAATAAACTTTTATTTAGTGCTTGAATGGGTTCCAGTAGGTGAGGATTGCCTATGCTTTGCAAATGTTTCTTCTCAGTAATTGGTGTAAAATGTGCTGGTTTTAGGGCCTGGCCTATGAGAGGGGTGGGGCTTACACCCTGTGACAGCTGCCCCAGGGGAACACATGGCACTAAGAACTACATGTCAACAGTGCCTTAAGACAAAAGGCATGCAGGCGTCTTTTTGGTCGGCGGGGGACAGTTCTGAGGGCATGATCTCCTGTCCATACCCCCGCTGAGGATCCAACTAACTCTGAGTTCTGCACCTGTCACACACTGTGGGGAGGTGGTTTGACGGTGTCACCCTCAGAACACAAGTGCACGCCCCTCTCCTGAGGTGAACGTGTACAGTAATTATCATGGCTTCTTTTCACATCTATAATCACTCTTTCAACTTGACAGAGCCACTGTGTTTTTGTGTTTTCCCCTCATGCTGAAGTGATTTGGAGCTTGGGGTTTGTGAAGGGTAATTGCCTTACAAAGTAAACCGAGACACGAGGAAATGTGTCTAACAAAGTAATGCATAGACACAACAAGCAGAGCCTGCTCATGGAGCATATTCTCTCTCAACTTGCTCTGTTATTCATTTTGCAGTCAGTTCAACTTATAGTGTGTGGGTGCCCCTAACTCACCAGCCGCATGTATAACCTGCTCAGCAGTAGCTAAATGTTACTCTGGGGATATGGCTTCATAAGAGCAACGCCATGCATCACACCAAGCACATTTAAATACCAAATATTGCCCATTCGTTTCTCCCTATCCAATTGTAGAGGAGAGCACAGCACTGTGTTTAGCACAGGCCAGAGGGATTTGAGCAGGCAAACAGATGGGACTTGAAAAAAGGTATGGATAAGGTACAAACGCAGGCACAGAAATCCCCTGGGAGGCCCCTCCTCATTCTGGCACCCATTTTCAAGGTATGTTTAGTGCCCTACTCTGTATGAAATATGAACAGACTAAGCCTGATCGTGTGAAACTCTGAATATAAATTGTGTTACACATGCTGTACTGAGAGAGTAGCATTTTCCAACAATCCCTTAAAAACTAGAGTCTATGATGTGTTTACGAGTGAGTTAAGGGTTTGCAGATTTTTCTGGACACCGTAAGGTTATGTACTGTATACAGTATGTGGAGGAAAATGGCCACTTAATGACCAGCCCCAGGCTTCTGGCCCACAGCCTGTAAACCCACTCAGCTGTCCAAGTGTGAGACAGATATTCTTGAGGATATTTTCGCAGCATATATCTGAGACGCCACAGAACAGGAGTATTCAGCTAATCTATGATCAGACCCCAAAGAATGTAATGAGACATTATTGACTCAAATCCAAATTTGCTGAGAAAATAAAGTTTTTATCTGGATCTCCCTATTTTCATGACCCATGTCTAGATGAGGGTGGAAATAACTAAATCTAAGTTCAGTGAGATGTTACTATGTACAGTAATAATGAAATCATTAGTAAGATTTTACAATAGTTGAAAGTGCATACCGCATGCACCAGTAATGGTGAAATCCAGTGTGAGCTGCCGCAGTTTACAAAAATACACAGCATAACTGAACAGCAGTTGAGGCTCAAACAGCGCTGTAACACTGGACTTGGAGCAATGTGCAAGACGTGTGGAGCAAACATATGTAGCTGGAAGAGGGAGAAATATTCTGGCTTTATGAATCAGAATCAGAAACAGAAAGAGTTTATTGCCATTGTCAATGAACAAAATTCACAAACATAGGAACTTGTCTCGGCCTTAAGGTGCAACATAGAACACTGAGCAATAATAAAATAACATATATTCAATCAAAATCAAAAGGGCATGCATTAAGAACCAAATTAAAAATTACTATAAAATAAAAATAAAAATAGGCATTACTATGTACACAAGAGTTACAGTTAGATTTACAGTTTGAGTGGAGAATGACAGTGCAGTGAGTGGTTGAATAGTTGCAGTTAAAGTGACAGGTGTTTAGAAGTGTTCATGAGTCCAACGGCAGAGGAAAGAAACTATTCTTGTGGCGGGAGGTTCTGGTCCGGATCGTAGCTCCTGCCTGAGGGGAGTGGTTCAAATAGACCATGTCCAGGGTGAGAAGGGTCAGATGTGATCCGACCTGCTCGTCCCAGAGCCCTGGAGACGTACAGGTCCTGCGAGAATGGAAGTCTGAAGCCGATCACCTTCTCAGCAGAACGCACAATGCGCTGTAGTCTCTGTTTGTGCTCCTGGCTGTGGCTCCAGCGTACCACAACGGTGATGGAGGAGGTGAGGATGGAGTCAATGATGGCCGTGTAGAACTGCACCATCATCTGCACTGGCAGCTTGGCTTTCCTCAGCTGCCGCAGGAAGTACATCCTCTGCTGGCCTTCTTGATGAGGGAGCTGATGGAGGGCTCCCACTTGAGGTCCTGGGTGATGGTGGTGCCCAGGAAGCGGGAGAGTCCACGGTGGTGATGGGGGAGTCTGTCATGACGAGAGGGGCTGGGGGCTGTGACTTTCTTGAAGTCCACGATCATTTCCACTGTCTTCTGGGCGTTGAACTCTAGGTTGTTACCGCTGCACCAGGACACCAGCCGATCCACCTCCTCTGTAGACGGACTCATCCCCGTCCGAGATGAGCCCGATGAGAGTGGTGTCGTCGCGAAACTTGATAAGTTTTACGGAGTCGTGGCTGGAGGTGCAGCAGTTTGTGTACAGGGAGAAGAGCAGAGGAGAAAGTACACAGCCCTGTGGAGCTCCTGTGATGATAGTCCGAGTGTCTGAGACATTCTTCCCAGCCGCACGCACTGCCTCCGATCTGTCAGGAAGTCAGTGATCCACCTGCAGGTGGAGTCGGGCACGTTGAGCTGGGAGAGCTTGTCCTGGAGTTTTGAGGCTCAGGCTGGGTCGCGGGCCGAACATAACGTAAAAAATAAAACAGTAAAAAATATAAGAAATAAATAGCTTTATATAGCCTAGTAATAGTTATATATGGTCACTGTTAGAAAAAGCTGCAGCAAGTGAAAGACTTATTCTTTGTCCATATTCATGCATTAGCAGCAGGAACAGGAATATGGACTTATGATATAATTTCTTATATGAAATGTTGATATCACAGACCTGTTGCTGAGTCAAACTAAATATGAGCTCATTATTTTTATAGTTTAAGCTGATTTTACTGACAAATTATTCATGTAGTGAATCAAATGAGTGCATTGTACTCACAGTCACATTAGTGTGGACCCAGTCAGAGCTCACAGCAGCTTCGCTCTGCCATGTTCATACTTTATACACTCTGACCTGTGTTTTTACCTGTGGCTCCTGACTTGTCCAGGTTTGCACATCACAGAAGTTTGTTTTCTTGTTGTTAGCTCCACATTAGCGCAGCTTTTAGCTCAGCTCTAACGTCCACAAAACAGTCTCCTTTCTTCCACGTGTTTCCCAAAACCACACGTCTCTTTCCCCGCTCAGACCTCTGCTCAAGTCTGCAAAGTGCGTGTTGGCAATTCTCAGCCCTTGGCACTTGCGCCAGCAGCACACACAGCAGCGCGGGGTAGGGGCGGCTGCTGCAAAGAACTGTGGGACTTGTAGTTCTTGTGATAAAAATGCCATGTTGCTATCAGAAATGAATAACTATAAATTATAACGTTTACATTTTCTTACTGAGCATGAAGTTTGAGTTTTCAACTCGGGATTTGAGATAAATTCTCTCAACATATAATCTTTTATCCAATGAACAAAACAGTAATATAGTTGCATTGAATGGCTTTTATGCATTGGCTCAACAAATCAAAAAGTTAAATTGACTAATAAATTTGAGCTCTGCAAATTGTGTTTTTAACTGTGAGATTCCCGTTAAAAAGTTGTGCTCGAATGTGTTAATAATCCAATTGCGTTTTAAAAACTTCTGTACAGCGCGTGCTTGGTTGTGTGTGTGTGCGTCTTTGTCTGTGGGGTAGTAACGCATACAGATATGGAGCCACGTGTCCCATAAAAGAGGAAAGAAACAGCTGCTTTCTCGATGTGTATTTGTGCATTATGTTTCACAATGAAGTCTCCAACACTCTTCACTGTCCCATTTTCCCCCATTTACTCTGTGTCCAGTATTTTCAAATGGTAAATAAAGCGGAGCAAGACGGAGCTGACGAGCACGATGCAAGCGGGCTGAGGGGAGCAAGAGAGGCGTGAGGCTTGTTGTCAAATGAATGATGTGTTTTACTTTTAAAGAAATGCAAAAAAATCACATTGTGCCTTAATTAACCAGCGTTATTACATATTACGCTATTTTTGGGAGAGGAAAATGGGCAGGCAATTATACCGTCTATTGTGGAATAATTAGGGGACGGTATGGCGATATACCCTATTGGAAGGTCATTATCTGGTACAACAACTGAATGAGTGAGTGAGTAGCTAGCACTCTCGCCTCACAGCAAGCTGGAACTGGGTTTGACACTGGCACTCCGGTTTCCCCCATCATCCCCGAACATGCACAATGGAAAAATCCTCCAGCTAAGGTGGTCCTGACCAAGCCTAGCTCAAGATCTGGAGATGTGTCCCTGGTGATTCGCTTGTGGAACCCACAGCTTCTGAGGTTGCCCCAGCGGAAAATGCAGTGGATAAATTTCCTTATGGGGACAATAAAGTGTACCTTAAGCTGATGATCATGGGACACAGATAGGTCACATTTATGACAATTTAAATAAAAATTGTAAATATCCTACTATTAAGATTATTCACTATTGAACATAAAATATGCAGCACAGGCTTTGTAAAATATTATTTTTAGCTTACACTTTTCTCAGGCTGTTGAGGTTATTTTTCTCATTTATATCCCACCAGTGAAGGACAAGTGGTCTTGTCCAGGTGAATGTGTGTCACTGTCCATTAATGGCTGCTGTGTGCTGGAGACAGACAAATAGCCCTGCTCCGGTGTTATCTCATTCGAGGCCTTTGTAGGTTTTCAGGGGGCATTTGCTCGAGCCATGGGTCACTGTTCGCGTGCCCTGACTTTTACACTTCTGTCTCCATGTGCACAAACACACATGTCACACACTCACAAAAAAGAATCACAATCTGTTAATCTATGTCACAATGCCCCTGAAAAAAAATTTGGGCTGCCTTCAGAAAACAGTCACATTACAACAAAGGACAGTTGGTGGCACATGTTGTCAAGGTAGAGGTCATGGTGAACCGTGTCACTGTAAGCCACAGAAACAAATGAGGTAGACCTATTAAGCCAACTCCAGGTTACATGGGCATGTTTGAGGACAAAGAGACTTGGAATGAATCAACTGACCCTGGATAGTACCTGCTACCATACTAAATTTAAGCTACCACTTTATGTCAGTTGTTTGAAAAAATGTAAATAAATAGCTACAGTATTTTGGCAACTTGATTATTATTTAAAGAGAATAAGTTAACAGTCTTTCAAAATTATACTGATATTGAACACTGACATGTGTTCTCGGGGCTTTAGTTGATAGTACCATTTATTTATTTATTTAGCCTGGTACATTTGGCGCTGAGGAGGTTGAAGAGATCATCTGCATATAGAATGTACAAAGGACTGGTCAGCAAGTTCTTCTCCTTGATATTTTATTTGCAACTCATATGAAATTGAAAAGACGGGCTACTTTATAACAAAATAATTCCAAATCCCAGAGTCTATGTAGTATTATTTTCACAGGACCAGTGCACAAAAAACAGTGACAAAGTATAAGTATAAATTTGTAGTATAAGTATAAGTATAAATTCTAATTGCCTGACCAGCCAGCCCCTCCTTCATGTGGTTCAAAAGCAGAAGAATCTGGAACCAGACCCATAAAGGGAGTCAAACAGCTCTCCTATCTTGTGACGGTCCAGCCACAGCTGCTAATTTGTACGACGTATCCATGGATCTATTTAAATAACTGGATAGGGTATTGCTATCTTAAACCTGTTGTGAAGTGGCAAATCCATTGGTACTGCACCAGAAAAAAAAAAAAAACTTCTACAGCCCAGAGAGCAATGTAATAACAATCTATCTCTGTTAGGCTGACAGCTTTCACAAAGGTTGGATTTTGTGGCAATTTTAGTCCTTTTTCTGATTATGATCTTTATCCCGGTTCAAAACCCATCAGTTTTCTTAAAAACAGCTTTCGAATTTTCAGCTTGAGCTCGCTCTGCCATAGCAACTCTCGCTCTGATCAGAGCAGTCGCGTGGTGCTCCTCATGCGCGCTTGCATGGGAGAAGAGCACTGCGCATGTTTGGTGGACGGACAAAGACCGGGGCTAAAGGATAAACTTGCCAAAAGGACCAATGAGTGCAGCCATTACCTCAAAGCTGCGGCCATGTTCCATGTCTCTCAAATGCGGAAGATATCTCTAAATGCCCTCACAACAATCAGCACAAGCACACTATATGAAACTTTTTGAAGTTAGATACTTCGCCTGCTCTGATTCTGCAGAAATACACAGTTTCTCAAATCTTTGTTCCTCGCAACCCGCCATGTTTGTTTGGACACAGATGTAACATACATTTAACTGATGGGTTAATCTGCCTGTCAATCACGGTCATTTGAAATCAGAAAAACAGGATATGGTTCAAGAGCAAAACATCCTTGTAAAGTATTGTCAGAGCGTCTGGCCAGGCAAATGGATAATAGTTGATAAGGGACATTGTAATGTGCGCTTGCGCCACCTGTCAATAATGTAATGTCAGTGTCCTATAAATGTGTTTGTTCCCGCCCCCTGGGGTTGACTCCTCACATTATATGATTTTCTTTGCAGTCTTCTCTTATTGTCTTAAACTGTTTTGTGATTTCTGTCTTGTCTTGGTGATTTTAATCACCTTGAATTGTGTGTACAAATTGTGTTCTACAAATAAACTATTTATGCCTTCCACTTGGTATGCTACAATATTATACAAATATCCGTCATGGAGCTCAACATTGATCGTTCCTGGACTAAATTTCTCATTCACTTTCCCATAGACTTTCTGAAAATTTAAGGTTTGAAAGCTTAGTAGGGGCATTATTATGTATCTATGAAAGTTTATGTACCACAAAGTTAGAAAGTAAAATTAGTTAAATGTTGGGTTTTCAAAATGTTTTAGGTTAAAACAATAATGGCGTACAGCTAAACTAGCGCCAAAAAATGTATTCTCGTGCACCACAAGTGATGTTTTGGGCATCAGCCCTTCATCAGACCTGTCTGTTAAAACTCAAACTCAAGCTCCATTTTCACGTCACTCCTCACCTGCCTGGATGCCCTTCATCTGGCTGGATGCTCCTCATCTGCCTGGATGACCTTTTCTATACTGGATGGGCCTAAATCCCTCCTTTGAGTGGCTCCACAGTATCTTTATATGAGTCAGTCCTGGACCATCTAAAGTCTGTCTGTCCATTGGAGTAGGATCTCTCCTTCACTTTGGTTCTCCTCAAGGTTTTTTTGTAGTTCTTTCTTGCCGAGAAGGAGGGTCTAAGGACAGGGGGATGCTCTGGGACAGTTTATTCATTCATTCATTCATTCATTCATTCATCCACTTCAATTCTTGCGAATGTTGGTTAATCTGCTTCTCTATTACTGACCAATGAATCTTACATAGTTTGATTTTCTACATTCTGCAGGTAAACTTAAAAATACATTGAATTGAACTTTTCTGGTGGTATGTTTGAAGTCCAGGCACAGTTACACATTCAGCATTGGACATAAGGATCAAATACAAAGTACACAGATAAGCCAAACATTGACACTATAGATTGTAGTAATTTGCTGTTTAATTCAATAGTCTGTAGCACTTTTTCCAGAATACTGGGAGCATGTACAGTTTGCACAATTGTCACAAGCCTTACATCTTGCAGATGAAAAGATGTTTGAGGGGGCATCACATGTGTGCATGTGGTTAGCTTGAGGAGGCAGCTGTTTGTCTGTCAATCTCTTTCACACATAATGGCCGTGCCGTGATGTTTAAATCTTGAGCCTGGAGGGAAGTAGAGAAACCAAGCATTGTTCCCCTCCTCAGTTCATGCGTCTGCGTTCAAAATGACTGCAATTTCCTCCTGTTTCTTTACAGTGAAGCATCTCCCACATGCACCAAATGCACACACCCAAAGTGACTCCACTTTAGGCTGGTGCTGTGGAATGTATTTTTTTCCTTTTGAAGTTACTGTCTCCAAGGTAACAACTTGTTTCTTCATAGCTGACTCTCAAGAATGCAATTGATTTTAATCAGTGAAATTATCAACACAATTACAACAGCTATGCAAACACGTAATAGAGCAGTTAAGCTGTTTTCCACTGTGATGAACGATGGCATGTTGTAAGTAATTTGCACTGATTAACAACACAAAGCTTATATCACATTGAGCAGGTATTACCACATTAAAATCACATCAATAAATAAAATGCAACATTTCAGAAATGAGAAGCCACTCACTGCATCAGTTGAAATACCGTGTTGCAGGTGAAACATCAGCATGCATCAGTTATCCAGTAGGGGGCTTTTTTGGACAGGCAGTGTATTTACTATACTGATATTGAATTCTGATTCAAATCTGTTGACTGTGATATGATTACATTTCTTCTTTATAAATAAAATTACATACAATTTTATTTCATGCCACTTCTATTGTCAGGTTATTATGGTGCCACTAGTTAAAATATTCAGCAGATCAAAAGACAACCAGATGGCCCATGTGATATCAACCTGCTTTGTTTTGAAGCTTGTTTGCTTGGTAGCTGCAGCTAACAAGCAAACAGACACGCAGACATAATGTCCTTGGCAAAGGCAGCTTAGTTTTGCATTAAACGCCAAGTTTACTAAGTACTTGGTTGCTAAAGACAGCTCTGCGTGTCTGAAGTTTATTTCCAAGCTAAGTAGCACCACCATCATTACAATCACCAGCCTCTCTGTTTCTTTCTCTGGGATTAAATAACTAAATTGATATGAGCCAAAAGCCTGCACTGCCCTGTGGGGGATATAAATACCTGCAGAATCACAGAAGCCTGCCACTAAGAGAACCAGGAGAGGCCAATCAGGCGCATAATGGCAGGACTTTTTACGTTGTTGGTCGGCTGTACAGGTCGCCATCAGAAGTAATGTCCACCTTGAAAAAAGTAAGTGTGCTGTTTGATCAATGCAGCCTGATGGGAAAGGGGGAAATCAAGCCCATAAACAGGCCCTTGGATGCTAAAAGGGGAGTCGGACCTGAGGGACTGTCCAGGGAAGTGTATGGTGAGAGGTGTATTGATGGCCGCATTCCGAGAAGTAGAGGTGTTAAATCCTATAGCACTTTGCGCACCCTAATATGCATGCATTTGAACACAGTTGATGTAAAGCTGAACCACACAAGTTTAATCCCGCCTTCCCGAAACCTGTTTTCCCGTAGTGTTTCTGATACCACAAATCAACAGAAAAAAACACAGTAAATGCTTTTGCTTTGTTGTTGCCACATTCAGTTAGTTTCCAGCTCTAATTTCAACATTTTTGTCACACATTCTTTCAAGACTTTCATCCAGATTCGAGATATTTATATGTATTTAGTGACTTTAATTGTTCCTCACACTGCTTTGAATAGTTATTTTGGATGGAAATTTTGCTTAATAAATCGAGTTTCAAAAAGCCATATTAAACCATGTATACAACGTAGCATGTACATGGAAAATCTGCAAAAATCTGACAGACATGTTGACCTTCTTTGGGTGACTTTTAGTTAATTCCTCTATGGTTGAAAAGTTCATTACATCATTACAAATCGAAAAAACAACCCACGAGAAAAGATGGCGGATGAAACGGAGTGTAAAAGCAAGAAGCAAAGTTTCTCTTCTCGGTAAAGGCAGCCACGCTTGTGTGTCACTGTTTTCTTCGTTTCATGGCAAAGGGAGGAGAGCCAAGGTCGAGCGTGTCAGTGTGAGTCAAGCCTGAAAGTGTGAAGGCTCCAATTAGACATAGCCCGGGGTATGACTCCAAAAGACAAGGGTAACACACACATACACACCCGGAAAATGTGCCAAACAACCACTAGCGCAAATACACACACACAGAGCAGCACCCGTCTTCATGTCCCTGTTTTACATGAAATGCATGTTGATACCACAGCTGTTTGCACCCCATCCATCATCTCGAGCAGGCAACAAGCAGAATTATTAACAAGCAAAATCTGTCATGCCCTATTAGCGCAATAAGGAACCTGCTAAGGCAAGTAAACAATTTCTTAATGTAAGGCTGATGTATCTAATTATCGCTTGTGTGAAAAAGGCAAATATTTATGATTTCACAGTCTATTTGCACTTAATCGAAAATGTTGCTTGTAAAAATATCCCAGCATTGATTATTTAATGAGCGACAAGATGTTGCACTGAAGTTTATGCAGATGGATCTCTTCCACTCTCTTAACTTCTTAAAGGAAATGACCTCATCATTGATTTTACCTTGTTTGGAGTAGTGTGCTTTAAAAGGTCTTTACATTTCATTGAACGGTCATCAAAGAATCAAATACCAGCAATAACTCACAGATGTCAATAGCTTATACTTTTGTTGTAGCTGATCGCTTTATATTATGCAGTGTATTTTAATAATTGTAATTCAATAATTAATCATTTGGACCAAGGGTGTATTTTGGATATTGCATATTTCACAGGATGGTTCATTTATTTGCATTTAATTTGATCTAATTTAAAACTTCATTAAATAATCAGAAAAATAAGTTTACTGCCATTGTCAGTGAACAAAACTAGGAAATTCCTTATGCAATGTGGTGCAACATGAAACAATGAAGAAGAATAATAAATAACAAATGCAATAAACTATGATAAAATATGGCATGCCTAAGCAAAAAAAAACAAAATATTAAGATTAAATAAAAATAGACTTTGACTAAATACTTTGACAAAATGTACAGTGCAAATGTGCTGTTGACATGACATGATATATGTCCTGGTAAAAATTGCCATATTTTACCTATACATTAATTGATTGAATTACAATCTATTCTCAAGTGTAACATCATACTGTACTGATCTAAAAACACACGACTCCAGAGCAGATGTCCTGTGTGCACAGTGGACCTAATGAGCCATGAATGATATGAGAGGCAAGTGGAGCCCCGGTCTTTCTGCTAAGGATGTTCTGGGGACACATCTGGTACTGGCCCCTCCCCTCCTCTGCACCTGTGCTCCGGATGCTGAGGGACTGTTGTGGAGCAAAGCACACCATTTAAACTTACCAGACATCCATTGCACTGTGCAGGAGAAAGACTATATCACGATCAGCACTCCTGTAAGAGATTAAAAGTCTAAGCAAATAAGTAAATTTAATTATGATGCATGAAATAGACTTATATGTTGTGTGGTCATTACTGATTACCGTAAAATGAAATTGCGTGATCATTACTCTATGAACAGTTTTTGGATTGTAAATAATGTCTGTGAACCGCAAAAAGGCTGTTGTCATTGGCTGTTTATTTACCAAAGGCCATACACAAAACAACACTGCACTGCACTAAACGTGTGTAACAATTCCATTACTTTTGCAATGCTCTATCAGACGTCCAGAGCAGTAATGGTCTCACTGGTGAGTGATTAAAAGAGGGGTCTGAGTGACTATTATGGGGCAGAATGGGAAATGAGAAAGGGAAGTGTGATAAACCAGAGATGAATGAAGGATAGTGGAGGAACTGGAGCAAAAGAAGGGCTATCAAAGTGATGAGCAGGAGTAAGAAATCCACCAGAAAGTGTTGAAAATATAATTTGAAGTTGGTTAGTGAAGCTCCCAGTGGTTAGCTCCTCGCTGTGTCAGGGGCACAGATGACCCAAAACTACAAAGTCTCACCACTGTCGCCCACATCCACAGACCCCAGTGGAATGACCCAATTTACACTGATTTATCTCCATCCAGGGCCTCAAATCTGACCTCTCACCCAGTTCTATCAATTTAGAACTTGTCAGTAAAAACTTGCATATTTATGGGCAGCCATGACTGTCACTTAATAGAAAAATGTTTGTCTACCCACACAATACCACCAACATCATCCTGTTTTGTCTGTTAAATGTTCTTTTGATGAGGGCTGAACTCCACAAGCCGCTCTGCCCCTTTAGGGCCACAGGTCCCCAAGCTATTGCTTAAGCCTAGGTCCACCTTTAGAAATACAAGAGGTATGACCTATTGGGCTGAATCCACAAGGATTTCATCAGTGCTTAGTCCTCATTATTAGCTCATGTACCATTGAGTTCAGTGTGAATGAAAGAATAATGCATTGGATTTTTTATGAATAGAATTTTTTGGCAATTTGTTGCATTTTTGTCCTTCGCCTTGTAATGGGCCAGTAACTTCTGCCTTGAATTGTGAGTTAGAAGTTGCATTGTATCATAAAACTCAGCACACTTTTCATCAGTGTTTTCTAGGCAACAAACACTTGCTTCAATGCAAATCTATTAACACGGAGTAGATTTGTAAAATAGAAAGACATCACTGGAGGCTTGGGGTGAGCTTTTATAGCTGCACACAGCTCCTCTCTTGTCCAAGCAACAAATCAGTGGTTAGACTGAGTGGCCCTGCTCCAGCATGTTGAATAATGAATTAGGGCTTGATATCCTGTGACGGAGGCCGGGAGAGAGCACTTCCTCCCTGGGCCAGAGCGGGGCTTGAATACCCGTGAATAATACATGGCCAAAAGTGGCTCTGTTGGAATTACTCAATACTGGGAGTCAAGAGCAAGATTATCTTTCCAAGCTTATGAAAATATTGCAGGCTTCGTAACACAATATGAAAAGTTAGAAGGTAGTGCTAGAGAACACTTACAGTTAGTGTATGAGTTTGGAGTACACAGCCTGTTGTACCACAAAGATTTGAGTAGGAAGCCAAAAGCAAGTTTTGAAATGTTAGTCATGTAGTTTGTTTGATCCAGCTCCAACCAGTGCCAAGCCAATGCTCGTCTCGATCTGAAGAGGGAAGCAGTAGTGAGGACACCCCCTGATTGACCAAAGCAGCAATAGATTTAACAAGAATAACAAATATTTTCCAGGGACATAGTAAAATTTAGATTTGGATAGTTGGATAGTACACCAAGTACAAGACCAAAAATCATGTATAAATGCGCTGTAGACCACTCTAACTAACAGTCAATTGAATCTGTCTTCTTTCCTGGTCTTTTCCCTCTGAGCTCCAATGCAGGATTCTGGTTACAGCCGTCTGGAAAACTCATAGCCCTAGCACCTGTCTTTCCAAATACTAAATAAACCCTTCCAGGACAGAATTATGATATATTTACTTATCTTTATACAGTTGTCAATTTACACATGCAGAATTGGATTTTCAGCCTCCCACAAGACTTGACTGGGCCCCCTGTTTTCAGCTCCCTCTCTGGGCCAAGAAAGCTGAAAAACCACAGTCTCTCACTCAGCCCCTGCTCTCCCGGCTAACCGCTAATCCATGTGTTTGATACATTAGACGCTCTGCTTGGATCAGTTCTATGGGGATGCGCTGTCCCTTCTCCTGCCAACTCTCCCCTATTCCCGGTTGTTATCTCTCTCTCTCTCTTCCTTGCAGTCCAGTGGATTACGCCAAAGTCCATGGGATTTATCTAATTGTGTTTAATTAAGCCTGGGTCAGACTGAAGTCACAAAGTTCAGCATGGTTGGGTTTTTACAAAGCAGCAAAGTGGACTTGCCTCACTAGATTGGAGTGGAGGGATTGAGTGAAGGGCTAGTAAGAGCAGAGAAAGAGATATATGAGGGCATAGGGGAGGTACATAGCGGAGGGATCAGTCAGGCGACCACAACACCTCCAATCCCCCCAAAAGAGAAATCAATTGCCACATGCCATGCAGCTCCCCAGACCTTTGCTTTTGAATGCTTTTCTCCATGACACTGGGGCTGCTGGGAGCTGTAACTCACGGCGCTCTCGGGCAGGCTTAAGCGGATTGTGGGTCAGGAAGTCCTCTCTTTTTGGAGCAATGCACTGTATTCAGCTGCTGAAATAAATTCTCCAGTGAAAAGCATTAAGAGTGAGTAGGTCTTCTGCTCTGGTGTGCAGAGTTAGTGCTGGTGAGGGCAACAAGGAAGACAAAAGACCAAAGGAGTCTCACAAGAAAGATCTGTGCTGAGAGAGAACTGCTAACTTTTTGGTGTACGAGGTCATTTGACAATTATTTTCATTTTCTATTTTATTTAATTGTCCCAATTGTAAATATGGAATATTATGTTCTTTTCTCATAGTTATCAGTGTTCAATTCAATGTTATCTTTAATTGAGGTTGCAAAGTCAGTGGATCGTCTGACATTGTTAAAAGACTCAATATTCAAATTACAAATAGGAGTTGTCATGTGAAATCTCATCTGTTATGTTTCTTGAAAAAAAAATTCATTCACCTCGTAATGAGCTTTTACAATGGTATTGTTTGTGTTGAGTAAACAAAAGCGTTCCTCTGGGGAGTGTAGAAAATGGTGAGTGTAATGTGCGCTCTGATGTGGCCTTGGCATTAAGGCATTCTCTCAAGTGTGATGTGCGGATGCTGATTCACATACAAATTATGAAGTAAACAAAACAGGCCCAAAACACGAGTTCCTGGGCCCATAATGAATAATTTTATGAATGGTCAAACTAGCATGATAATCATAAGGCTATATTTGACACTAAAGATGGTGCATGACTACTGTTATAGTGTCCAATTTATAGCCATTTTGATTCAGTGAAAAAGACCCAGTAAAAAGGCAGTTTGAGCCAAGGCAAGCAACTTCAATTGACTCAAAAACCTTGGCCAATTACTCCCCCCCCCTCATCCCAATGACCCATCACTGTATCCAAGGGTCTCCACTGTGCACGGCAATGTATCAATATACAATTATTCAAATCACAGCTGAATAAAACCTGTGCATGAAATTACGAAATTGAGTAATTATAGGGGCAGCCTGCAACGACTTACGAGGTCAATGCTGGGCAATTAAGTAATAGGCTTGTATCCAGGGTAACCTTTCTGAATAAAAAATAATAAAATAAAATATGCCATGTCCATGGGAGAAAGCACAGCAACGCTTACATAACAGAAAAAAATTGGTTTTGTTTGTTAAGTGAGATTTCTTGTCTTAAACATGTAAATATGCAATTCAAAAGTTATTTTTTCCTCGCTATACCCCCGAGTATCCGGCCATCCTCAGCGTGAAATGGAGCATCAGCGGTGTGTGCTTTCATCACATGGGCCCAAGGAATGATAAAATGAGTCAGATTTTATTATTAATCACATGGCTGGCAGTGTGATTTTTGAACACAATATCTCCATTTGCATCGCCGGACCAACATCATCCTCTGTCATCGCAGGCATTAAGAAGTGAGCCAAGAATATCAGAGCTCGTCAGTGCAGTGCAGTTCTTTATATACCTCTCCGCCACTGCTGATGTAAAGGTGGAGAAGACAGCAGGTAAATTTAGTCAAGCACACGTACGTTTTGTCAAACAACACCACAGAACCCTACTTGTTTATCATTTTCCCATGTGGCGCTGTACATTAAAGGACGACCATCGTGTAGTTTTACCAGGGTTGCCAGAGGTTCAGAGAGCATAAAGCAGCAAAGCTTTAAAAAAAAAATCCCAAAACAAGCGACCCGAGTCCTACAAAATGAAATAAAAAAGAAGTTAAATGTTGTGTGTCACAGCTGAACGGGCACCGATTTGATTTATATGTTTTCAATAGCCTATTTTACATCAACAACCACTTTAAAATGTTAATATGTTGTATTTCAGTCATTCCAAACTCGTAAAAAGCTGACACTAAAATATTTTATTGCGCAGAAGTGCCTCTCAACCCAACCAACCCCAAAAACTCACTTTGAATTTGATAAGTTAATAAGATAGATAGCTAGATAGATAGATAGATAGATGATATAAAGAATATACACCTCTAAATGTCATAGGAAAGGGCAACTACTTTGATCAGAATATTCCCACACACACACTTGCAGGAAGGAGAAACAACAATGCAGCACCAGGATTCGACCCAGATATGAAAGGTTGTTTTCTTTGCAGAAGTCACCTTTGCCGACTGGTACAGTGAAGTATGGCTGTGCTGTCCCCACTGCACGACGTAAAAGTGGGGCAAAGCCAGCCTTAATTTAGAGGCAGCACATGTGTTGCACATAACACTGGGGCTGGTTGCCTAGTCACAGCGGAACACAGCGCTACATCCTGGTCCCAGCGAGCAGAGTGGAGATGCTGACTCAGGCAAATCCCTCAGCTGCAGGGTTGAATCGGCCCCAGGAGCACCGCTTCTGACCCACAAAACTCAATATGCTACACTGATGAACTAGCATACATTAAGTTTAGGGAGAGTTTACTTCCTAACACTCACCAGTGAGCTTGAGATACCTGAAATGACCCATAGACTGTATTTTCAGACACCATTAAAATTACCATGTTTATTTGATTTTATACATGGACTAGAAGTGAGTTATTTCTCTGTCTGGACTGCGATAAATAGGCTTTTTGTTCTTGAATTAGGCTCAAATCCCATATTGGTCATAAAGCTATCTGACACACAGACAGAGTGGTTATGTGTGTGTTCGCCCGGGGCTAACTCGCCTGCAGCAACAGACCACAGGACCATCGGCTCCCATTAACCTTCTGCCTGCGAGGGGGAGAGTACTGCAAACAGACAAGAGCTCAGGACTTTATATTTAGAGACAGGCTGCTGAGGTTCTGCTCTATCCCTTTTTGTTCCACCTTGAAAGGCGAAGCTTGCCACTAGGCAACAGGTTAGGTACACTTTACTTAATGTGTGCCTTTAGAGAACACACACACACAATAAATAAATAAATAACAGTAAATTGGCAGGAGGAATTCAGGCAAGTTCCCCTTCATCTGGCAAAATAATGTTAGCTGAGGTTTTGCAGGATTTGCTTTCAAGAAAACTGAGGTTTACGTATAGTATCTTTAAAGGACAGATTTTTAGGCTTGTCCTCCAAATCAAAACGACATATTTGGTTGTTTTGTTAGATATCAAAATGCTTGTCTTGTCTAAATTGCACTCAAGTCAATAGAGACGTCCAAAACAGGATTTACCACGAGTTGTGGAGATTCCAGACTTGTTCAATGTCCAATTTGTAGCATAAATCCAGGAAAAAAATATATTTTCTGATGATAACAGAACTCATGCTAGTCAAAAACGTGATGTGAACTCCACAATAAAGCGCTAGCAATAAACTTCTCAGGTCCCGACAGGAAGTGACATCACAGACCACGTGAACGGAGGGGGGGGAAAAGTTGTAATGTATATATCATTTCAGAAATGTATCCATTAATGATATTTTGTTTGGCACTTTTATCAATGACAGTCTTATTGAAAATGGCATTAATAATATTACTTTATTGTCAAAACATAACATACATAAATTAGTTTTTTTTAAGTCCATCCATGAGTTAAAAAAATCTTCTTGTACATTTCTTTTGAGATGATTGATGATGATGATTTGTCTTTATTTATTTTTTTACTGTGATTGAACATATATGTGTTATATGGTATAAAACATAACAGTACCTCAGTACCCATTTTTTGTATCAGTCTTTTTTACACCTTTTTTGGCAACTCAACGCTATGGGTGTACATTGCCCATTATGCATCTTTATCTCCATAAAAATCAAACAAAGGCTTTAAAAACCTCGTAATTTGTCAAAAAAAATTGCTTTAAAAATTGGACAGAATAAGTGCGAGAGAGAGAGAGCATCATCAGAGTAGGTCTATAACTGTGTTCATGTGTCAATTAATCAATCAATGAAATAACTTTTCCTCTAAGGAGAATGAAGGACTGGTCAGAATCAGGAAGCAGTCAGGCACTCTCGCCTCAGGGCAGTTTTTGGAGACAAAGGTGTCTTGGACAGCACAAAAGTCCCAGACGGGAATCAGATTAATTCTAGGAACATAAATTGTGATCAGGGCCCAGTGAGTCTTGGTGCCTCTGCTCACAATTTGTTGCTCACAGAAGGAGGACAGAGTTCTTACAGGAAGTCCAATGGAGTCCAATGGAAACAGGTGCTATTCTGTCCAGAGATGAACTTGTACCAGAAAATGTAGGAAAAAGTGAGAATGCTCGTGTTGATTTGTAAAGGTAGACATGATGTGTTGGCTGCATTGAATGTGTGCATGTAAAATTGGAGGATTTTAGAGTATTAATTGAAGGATAACTGGATAAGGTCTATATCCACACAGACATCGAATCATGCTTGTCCTGAACTATCAACCCCCTCATTCAGGTGTAAATTGGATTCATGCTATGACATACAGCCTCAGCACCTTGCTCTTAGTCAATGCATTGTTATGCAGTGTCCCCTGTACAATTAAAGCACATCATACCATTATGAATACAAACAGTATGGAAAAAAAATGCACAGAGGAAGCCCATGCAGCACACGATATAAGGTTATAGTGAGTGAGTTGTGGTATGATATCGTCCTGTATCATTCACTGTGAGCGCAGCTGTATGAAGCCTGCTGGAGAATGAGTGGGAGCAGTTTTTTCGAGGTACTCTACTCCCTCACTGTAACAAATCTTCTGCTTACAGCCAGGGCTATTATATTATATCCTGTAAATAATACCTGTGCAAAATACTCCCGCCCCAACAACACCTGTCTGGCCTGGTCAGAGCTATAAACTGTATCTTCCACATTTCTTTCAGTATTGTAAGTGAGTATGTTTCATTGTTTCATTGTTTATCTGCAGATGCATAATATAATGAGATGAGGCTTATATCAAATTCTTTTTTGAAGTATGTATGTATCAAGTATTAGTGTTATGTGTGAGGAGCAAGAGGTGGGCAAAAAGTAAAGAATCACTTACTGCCAGAAGTTGAGAGTTTCATGACCTGCATGTAGAGCAGAGATCATATGCTAAATAAATTGACCCAAATGACAAAAACTACTACAGTTTAATGCAGATTTGAACTGAACTCATTTTGATGTAATACAAACCTAACCTAATTAATGATCCAAGCCTTAAAGGTGTGATAGGTCAGTCAAACCATACGTCACATGCAACATTTTGCATAATTTCCTTCATTTTCATGTAGTCCTCTTCGTACATATATTTCAAAAAAGGTTTGGACACAACTGATTTAATGATAAACAATGGTAATGAAATTTAACATTTCTATTCTAAGATATTCCTATGTTCCTAATTCGATAAAATGGTAGAATGCGTCACTTGACTCCTGTATTATTTATGATCATATAATTCCATGTGATGTCATTACTTACGTGAGTTTTGTATAAAGACCAGCGGGTTGAATCAGTGCATCTAAAAATATGTTTAATCATTAGTGATTTAGGTCTTTACATTATAATGTATAATAATAAAGGATTACATAAAATCTCACTAAAGAAAGTGGGGGGAACAGTAAGAAAAAGTTTTAATCAAATGTAATGATTATGATTTGATTTATTATTTAATGTAATTCATGTAATTCATGTATTTAATTTATTTAATTTATTTAATTTATTAAATTTATTACATTTATTTAATTTTATTTAATTTTATTTAATATTTCATTTGTAAAAAAGCCATTGACTATGCTAAATAATAGATCATTAAAAAGAGATATGCATTTTTATATTTTATTAAAACAATAAAAAAAACAAAGCATTTAATTCCCGCGGGTCCGTGATGTCACTTCCTGTCTGCACATAAACCTGAGAAGCTTAACACCCGCTCGTTGTTGAGGATTTCTCACCAAGTTTTTGACCAGCGTGAGTGGCTGTTAACATCAGAAAAGACATTTTTTTCCTGACTCTATGCTTCAAATGGACATTGAGTAAGTCTACAACCACCACAACTCTTGGTCCCGTTTTTGACGACTCTCTCCACCTTGCATATTATGAATCTGGTGTGTGAGCGAGCATTAGTGGTCGGAGGGGCCGAGTGTGGCGTGAAATGAATAATGCACTGTAAAGCAGACTATCCCAAAAGAACCAAAAAATACCAAAAGGACTACATGCTGATTTTTTTTTTTTTTTTTTTTTTCACTTTTCTATAAGATATTAAATACTCTTTCAATGGCTTGAAGAAAAATTATTTATCTGGAATTGATTTCAGCCTGGCAATTCATCACTTTAACTGATTAGTGTAAATGAAGAGAATGGCAGGTTTTCTGAAGTACAAACCTTATTATTTCAGCATATCAGTGTTTCTCTGTCTTTGTATTAATGAGTTCTATCCTGGGATTGTTTTCATTCAGGATTACTGTTCAGGTGCTGTCATCTGAAGGACCCCTTTCTCTTTAATCAATTATGCACGAGAGCAGTTTCTATATTAAATAAACCGTAAACAATTGATTTATTTAGATGGTCTGACCTTCCTTCAAGTAATCGAAAAAAAGCATTAAGGGTAAGGATCCAGAGGAAATTGTTAACAAGTGGAGTTTTCATTAAGAGTTAAACAAGTTAAGGGTGCACTAAGTAACTTTTCTGATAGAGTGCATTTATATATGTTATTGCTTTCCCTGGAAGGTTCAACAATATGGCAGTAAAGGAACCATATAGAGCCTGAAAAGAACTACAATAACAGCTGTGCCAGTGCCTTAAATTGCTATGATAGAGACATACAAGTTTTTCTCCATCTCAATATGGACAGGTCAGTGCTCATGTGAAAGCACCTTCTCCTCCAGAATTCCTTCACTGAGCTGCAGAGGCCGCATAGCACCTAGTCATGATGGCTGCAGGTCCTGGGCTTTACCATTCAGATCAGAGAGAGGATGCATAAACCATGTCAATCTGTGGAACATTCCAGTAAGTATATATACCGTGGTGGTAGACTCCGCCAGAAAAGTTACATAGTGCACCTTTTAAATAGTTTATATTAAAGAATAATTCGTAATGAATGTTTATATATAATATATATATATATATATATATATAATATATATATATATATATATATATATATATATTTATATAAGAACACATTTCACAGTTGTTAAATGGATAATTTGTGCTAATTGCAAACATTGAATGGGTGCACTGTTAGAGATGTAAGATTTTAGAATATGTAGTACCGTATTTTGCGGACCATTAGCCGCTACTTTTGTCAGATTTTTGAGCCATGCGGCTTATTTAGAGGCTGCGGCTTTTCTGTGGTTTTTTTCTTTCACCGCTAGGGGCGAACTAACCGGAATTAGAATCAAAACTACAGAAAATTAAGCAAAGAAGCAGATGTTGCTTTTTTATTCAGCTAGCAAATAGAACACGGACGACAAATTACCAACTATAAATTATTTTCAAATTCTTGCCCCATCATTATGGAACCCAAACGAAGAAGTTCGTATGAAGCAAGTTTTAAGCTGAAGGCCATCGATCTTGCTAGGAAGCCGCGCGGCTGCACGCAAGCTTAACATCAATGAATGTACGGTGAGACGCTGGAGGGGACGGAGGAGACAGCGGGGAGAGCTCATGCGATGCCAAAAGTCAAGAGAAAGAGTTCTCTTCTGCGGCTTATACAAAAGGTGCGGCCTATGTATTGTTTTATTATCGTTTTTTTAAAAATAGAGCAAATGCGGCTTATATAGGGGAGCGGCTAAAAGTCCGGAAAATACGGTAGTTCTTCTACTCTTCAGTCCACTAGTTCATACTGTTATATTTCCCCAACATGGAAAAAAAAAAAAGAAAAAAAACATATGTGAACTTTTCCATGCCTACTTCGATCAATGTTGTGCTGTAACTGGCCTCTGGATTCTGTACAGGAAACTTTGTCCTAATTGTTAAAGCTAACACAGTGCAACCTCTACTGCGTTCTCCAGGCTCCAGTGGACACTCGGCAGCTGGCTCTATTTTGTTGTCAAATGCATGAAGAAGGAAAAACAGCCTGAGTTGTATCAGTGGAAGGAGAGGACACTCACTTTTATTAATAGTAACAGGCCCATGACAGTGAACAGAGAGTAGCCTGTGTGAGCCGCCTTTTATTTCAGCTACCCTCCCATATTCCCCATGATCTCTCCACTTCCCTCCGCCCCATCATCTTATGAAATATGTACAAGCCAAACAGAGGTGGGGTTGATGTGCGGACCTTCCTCCTCTGTGACTAACCACTACACGTCCAGTGCCATTACTTATTTATAAGGCCTGCTGTGTAAGTGCCAGAGTGGCCTTGCTTGCTTCCCTCCATGCCATAAGGGCACTTTCATAACGCACTGTTTACATTTCAACCACAGAGAGACGAGTTATAACAAAAAGGCTTCTCCAATAGTCACAATGTCCAGAGCACAAAGTTCTTAAAGATCCACTAAATATTTGTGTTGTGCCGTAAAACTCTAACCACTAACATTGTCCCCAACAAGCTAGCAATTTCCCACATAATGTAACTGAAGTATTTGTTGGATCACATGGTAAAGTGTGAACCACAAAGGCCTGAATTTCATTTGTGCATCGCCATCCCACTTGACTTCAGAACTATGTATCTGGGCCTCAGAACTCCTGCCATGGTCACAATATCTGGAGGAATATACTGGTGGCAGGGAAGAAGGCAATAACAGAGAAATGATAACTCAAACTGAACGAAATATCAAGGACTGGGCATAAATTATAATGGACATGCACAACTGGAAATACTGACATTTGCAAAAATCAATTTTATTTGACAGATATTTGACATCACCAAATGGGATGAATAAGCTGGACAATTTGACAGAATATGTTTAAATGTGTTGCCACTTTCTTCCCTCTCTGTCATGTTTTGTTCTGTGTATGTTATATAAAATTAGAAGTCATTAAATATATACAATAATTGGATTTTTGTGGTATGTATGATTGTGCAACATTGAGGATATCTTTAAATACTGCCAGATTTTGTACCATGTAGACAAGTTTCAGAATCAGAATCAGAAGGGGTTTATTGCCAATTGTCAATGAACAAAATTCACAAACATAGGAACTTGTCTCGGCATTAAGGTTTGATTATAACATTGTAAATATGTTTAATTTTGTGCAGCACGAAAGCATTCACTTAAATAAAAAGGTTCGCTACAACAACCTGGAAGAACATGTGCCGAACCACTGGGGAGGGGCCACAGATGGATTCAGATGTCATTTACTGTTGTGTCACTCTCTTTCTGCTTGAACTTTTGCTATAAAACTGTGCACCCTCCCTTCTTTATGTCAATGTAGGTCAAATCCCTCAACAACTCTCCCTTATGACTGTCATACCATGAAGCTAGCCCCCATATCTGGATGCCACAACACAGAGCCACCTCTTGAGACACAAACACATTTTGAGTGAAGCGGAGCCAGCCAGACCTCAGACATGTTCCCATACTGTACCACTGTTCGGGAACATCATAGCTTTAACCTCAGGCCTGACCAGCTCTAAACATGTGGCCCAGACCTGGCTAACATGAGTCAATCCACGCCACCATTTTTTTCCATTGCTCCCTAATCTTTCCCATCACTTTTCCCTTGCTAGTCTCGGGTTTGGGCCCTTGCAGCTTCCGTCCTTGCCATTGCCATCTGCTTTGTGAGTTCGAGGAAAGCAAGAGGAGCAGTTTGCCAGCCCGCCAACTCGAGTCTTGCCCAGGGCTGCCATGTCCAAAAACGCTGTGCCGTGCCGGAGAATCTTAACTCACTGTCACCCAGCCGTCCACTGTGATTGATCTAGTCCATTTAGGCGGAGCAGCCAAGTCTGGAGGAGGGCTGGTCCTGGTGTACAGCCCCCGTCGCCCCCTCAGCTCACTCAAGTCCACTCCAGTCCTGACATCCTCACTAGTGCAATACAAACAGTGCAGCCGTGCCAGCTGGACTGCCCACCAATTAGCATACTGCAGGCCTAGAACCAGCCTTCCAGGGCCAGCCACTCCATTTGAATTGGCCTTTCTATGGTGCGAGGGGACCAAAAAGAATGACCGCCAATGATTCCACGCATTTGTGATATTTATTTGTTGTTGTTGTTGTTGTTGTTGTTGTTGTTGTTGTTGTTGTTGTTGTTGTTGTTGTTGTTGTTGTTTTAGTAAGTAAGTAAGTGCTGTCGCTGATCAGCTTTTTAGCGCAGTAGTTAAGATTAAGCCTACTTATTATATTCTCTGCCCCAGAGCGTCGTCCTCATTTTCCACACTGCACAACGATAAGGGGATGTTTGGGTCTTCATGTGCTTAGCAGGTATGCTTGTACAGTTAGAATACTTGTTTCATGCAGTCACAATATCTCTAAATTACTTTCAATTTGTCAAATATTTGAGATGAGGAGATGCCAGCTGCTGCCCTGCCTTCATGGGACAACATGTCCCATCAACAAATGTGAACTTTGTGAACTAGCTATGAAAAAGGTTAAATGCAGTGTTACCAAGGATCTAATTTATTATGTAAAGTGAACTGCAGCCTATGATCTACAAGATTATAAAGACAAATCACTTACAAAGAATCTACTAAATAATTTCAAATAAAGTAATACAATATATAAAAATGTAGCTTTGCCTGTCATTTCACTATTATGAGCGTTCCTTTGTACCTTGTGTACTATATACTCTATAAGAGTGGCATTGGGACAAACCAGAACAAATATAATAGTGTGAAAATCCCAGCTTTAATTAAGACAATTTTGTTAATAATTTGGTTCAGCAAAAGCATGCAGAATAACCACAATATATTTCTGAAACTGAATGAAGAGGAAATGAAGAGGTCATTGGTTTGAGTTTTTGTAGTTTTATTTTACATTACTCAATATTATTTCATATTCTCCATATGTACTCATCCTTTTTATTGGAACGGGGCTCTGGCTTGGCTCAGTCCAAAGAAGACATTACAGTGGTGTTTAGTTTCAGTGAAAATGAGTTCCCTAGACACAGAGGTCACAGCCGCAGCTCCTCATGCAGTTACATCACTTTGAAATTAGTCTCATCCAATTCACTGCACTTCTCAACACTCCTCTTAATAACCCATGTGTTAGTTTTCCAAATGTTCATGGCCAACGGTTTTTCTTAAAATTCCAACCACATCACAAGGACTTATTTTTCTTGAGTGCCGAGAATAAATCGATTCTTCCACTGCTCCATTTCACTATGTAAACAGAAGTGGATTGTAGATTTAGTCTTACAAGTTGTGTGAGGTTTTCTTGATTTGTTGATATGGATGTGACATTTAGCTGAAAGAAACATTGTGCAAAAGCTTTGTGGCCACTGAAGCGAGGAGGAGATACCGACCTTTTTGCTTTTAAAGCCACAGTTCAGAAGAAAAAGGAGCCAGTGTGCGGCAAAGTTATAAGGGAACTTACTACATGTTCTCTCTGACGTTAATATTTAACCAGAGAAAAGCTTTTTCTTTGAAACTTTACAGTGTCTTTATGGTCACTATATTTTTTCTTCCTGCTTTCGAGCTATTCTTTGTAATTCTCAAGGTGCCTTTTTCTATTTTGGTATTACTGAGCTTGGGTTCATACCTGGGGAACACCACGCTTATGTGAAAGGTCGAGGAGTGTAACAAAATACTGGTAGTCAAATGATTTGCAGCATATTCTCAAACAGTTCCCATTCAGTGCTTTCACACTCAGATTACATGTCTGTTGGAAAAAATGTGATGGCTAATAAGCAGCTTTTACCAATATAATGTAAATAGATATACAATTTGTAGTAAAGGCTGTTTAAGGGCTGAAATAAAGTGGTTAAAGGTCAAAGATTTTACTATTTGTTCCTTTGTTCAGAAGGACGCTTTACATTAAGTGAATAATTAAAAACTATGTGACTATAAACTAAAGTAAGGAGTGTTTTTACATTCTCTGGACTAAATTTGTCACGACAATTTTCTTACACATTTCTTATACATGATATAGGATGAGCTGTCGTTATTGTTTTAAGGATTGCCATTGCCAGAAGTACTATTGTTCTAACTTCATCCACTGATTGCTGTAGATTTTAATCTTCATCTGTTGTGTACAAGTCACACTAAAGTGAGACGACAGGCCTTCCCTATCTGCCTGCCAGATAGGGTTCACTGTGAGCTGTCCAAGGACCACCATGGGAACTCCTCTGGAAGCTGGAGGGACTGTGGGAGAGCAGTGGCGTCCGGGGAGCTTTTCTCATGTGAAAAGCCACTGTTCCTTCCATTGAAAAACAGCAGCATAATTTAAGATTGCGTTCACACTTGTCCTGGCCTAGTCCGGGTTTAGTTTAATTTTGACACCCCCACCCCCAAATTCAAAGCCAGGTTAATTAAAGACCTCTTAATTCCCTCACACATAATCACGACAGTTTTGCAAGCTACCAAGGTAACATGATCTCATATTTTGGGTTGCTAACCGTGCTGCAAAGTACTTTTAAGCGTGTCTTCGCGTGGCTGACATCTCATCACGGCGCGCTATGAAATGGTCCTGAAGTTGAATGAGACTCGAACAAAAGCGTGCGGGGAATTAGCACACACGAGGCACATTTCCAGCAAGTGTTTATGTTCTTCTTAAAGCCTTTCTCTGGCAGAAGCGATTACACGAAACGTCTCCCTACTTATTTGTTTTCTCATCCCAACGCTTGGCTGCGGCGTTTATCCATTTTGACAAGCACATAATATGGCTTTTGCCGCTGTGAGGGAGGAAATGAGCCGCAATCGGGAGGAAGGCATAAAATATGGAAGTTAAAACAGAAGCTAAGGGTTTTATCACTTTCCTTGCTCTCATCTCACTCCCCAAAGATGTGTTGAAAGATCACAATAATCCCCACCAAATGACATTACTCTCCTCTCTATGAGTAGGTGGAAATGTAAAGAAGCCAAATTACTGAAGACACTCAAGGGTGTTGGGAACCATGCGATAAACACGTAAAGTTTGCAGTGTAATTAGATTAAGTTATGAAGTATAAATATGGAGTGTGCATGCATGGCATTGCATGCAACGTTCATTAGAAGATTTAACCTTTTTTAAGCTCATATGAGAGTTTGACTTTACTAACAGGGGAGGGAAAAGTTCTCCAAATCTAAGTACAAGTACGATTAGTAAAGTATAGAAGTAACGTCCATAGAGATGCATTCGCCAAACATTTTTTGAAATGAAAAAACTCTAGTGTCAGAGTACGTTTCAATTATTGCTAAATTTAGAATTTAGCATCTCAAAATCTACATCGCTTACATTAGGCTAACTGAATATTTTGATGATGTGTGACGACAAATCCATAGGCTCTAAAAAGGTTTGGTTTGCTAAGTATACCCCCCTGCTACAATTCCACTTCTATCTCCATGATGTATCACTGCTCAATAATGCCACTACTACTACTACTACTACTACTACTACTACTACTACTACTACTACTACTACTACTAACTACTACTACATTTAGTTTAGTTTAGTGTGTGAAATACAGTACATTACAGTAGGATCTATATTGCAAATGTAGCTAAATAATAATAATCACATATTGCTAAAAATAGCTGATTAGATATAGTACTTGGGATAAAACATAAAACAAAACTAAAGATTTGGTCAAGGTCTTTCTGCCATGTAAAGTACATTCTATAATCTGAATTAAATTCAGAAATAATACCAGCAACACTCAATTTGAAATAAATGTTTTATTTCAAAAATAAAATACACACACTGGTGACTGTTCGGATCAGCCTTGAAGACCAGTCCAAAAGACATATTATAACTGAGTGGCCCTCTAACATTCTTTCTGAACTGCTTGAAAATGGAGCGTTTCAGAACATGGCCCTCTCCCTACAGCAGCTCAACCCTTTCAACAACAGAGCCAAAGCTGCAGCAAAGTGCTTATTTCTTCTCCATCAGACGGGAGTCAGGGAGGCTGCTCTTGAGTGCGCTCAGCTCCCAAAATTGTGACCAAGATTCATCCAAGACATTTCAGACAGAGTTTACTGATAGCCACAGGCTGCTACAGTAACTGAAATGTCTTGTCAGGTGTGAGGCCAACATGAAATACTGCATTTTGGTTGACCTACAGCATGCCTTCTGTCAAAATAATTTAAGTTTTGTATTCTGTATTACTAGCAGTACTTTGTCCCAGTAGTGCTCAAGTTATAATTACTTTTTAATCAAATTCATATGCAACAAATGATTTAACATCTAAGATCAAAGATTAAGATTTTTTTCAGCATAAATAACAGTCATGTGGTCATGTGTCAAATGTGCATGTTTTTTTTTTTCTTCTTCTTTTTTTTCATGCCTTGGCGCCAGTATTTACTACAGCCATAATAGTAATGACAATAGGAGTCTCATATTTTACTCAAGTAAACATAGTTACTTCTACATCAACATAAGATTAAATGTTTACTCTCATTTGTGTTTAATATTTTTTGATAACGTAAAGTATATTTATTATTATTATTATCATAACAGCATTTATCCTCCATTATTGTGTCAGCCATGCGTGTGTGTTTGCCTATCCACTCACCCTGTGCCCTGTGCCTGTGTGTGAAGTGCAGGATAATTAGCCACCTTATCAGCCCGGGACACTGCAGTCTCCTCTCCACTGACAGGTCATGGAGCCCAGCACCAGCGGGAGGCTGCAAGAAAAGAGTGAGGTTGATAGGGCCATGTTAGGAGCAGAGACAAGGAGGACAGAGGGACCCAGCAATGGGTGAGGAGATGGGGGGAGGAGCAGGGGAGTGAGGAGACACGGAGATGGAGCACTTGAAAAGGAGGAGACAGCTAGGCCCCGCAAGGACAGAGCAGCTGCTGCGGCCTATCAACTCTTCCTCAAGACCTCGCCGCTCATTAGCATAAATTCAAATGACAAATGTGGCCCGCTTTGGCAAGGACTAATTAATTCACAAAGGGGGGGTAGACACGCTGGAGTAAAAATTCAAATCATTCAATGCCATGGGCCCTAACAAGTGTTAAGAGGCAGGAGTGTTCAGTTACATTGTTTTATTTTACATGCTGATAAAACAAAGAGGCTAATTTCCACCATGTTTTTCTTTGCTTTATTTTTTGTTGACAATCAAGAAAAATAAATATTTGGGTGTTTCAAGAGGTTTGGTCTGATGTTGAGTGAGTGGAGAGGTTACTCTGATTAGACCCATAGGTCGTGTTGTGCGGTTCATCACATACTTTTGGACTTCTTGATTTATAACTAGGAACAATGGACCAGAAAAGATTTCTCAGCTCTGAAGTCTCGGAAAGTTATACTGGCAGATGCGGGAAGGATAAGTGCTCCCCCTTGTGGTTTGTGTGCGTACCTCAGCTTTTAGTCAACTTTAAGACTCAACAAAATATAACAATCTCTGTGTTTTAGAGCTGCTTTCTCACAGAGGCTTACAAATAATACATTGCATGGGACACTGATGCTGATAAAGTGCTTTCAATACATTTCCATAGTGAATTTGAAAGGGAAATTTGTGCATTTTATTTCACTTTTGTTTTTTCTTTATGTTTTTAAGAAGTCATATAAAGCAGCTGGCGTGCAATCAGAAGTTCAGTTGTAGTTGTAGCTCTACGTTAAGTTGTAAAAGAACTGTACACTTCTTTTCTTTTACTTAGGTTTGTCACTAATTCTAAGTACAATTCAGCACCATTTATTTGATTACGATGAATGAGTTCTGTAACATCTGTAATAAATACGATATTCTGGGCATGGAAATCTGTGCCTGCTTTTATTAACTCTCATTTTTCTTTGGAACACCCTTTGCAGCAGCTCAAACTGACCACAACATCTGTCCTCTGTCACAGCCAGGTGTAATTCCCATTTAAATGCATGTATTTGTGGTGCACCCAAACCCTGTCTTTCCCCACCTTTTCTCGTCGTATCTCTATTACTCTCTCCACTTGTCCTTTTGCCCAGTCGAAATCACACCATCAAGAGCCAGGTGTGACCGTTTTGCCTTCACCAAATCCCCTGTTAAACACTTGACAATGGCTGCCCTGGAGAGTTCCCAGCTAAACCAGACTTCTTCTTCTCATTGCACCATAATTACATCAAAACAGAACATGTTGTGCACTGAGACGCCTATTTATACATTCACGACAAGAGCCAGTTTCTCCGCTTCCAACGAACATCTTTCTGCATCCGAGCCATTTGTGTGAGCGCGAGAGACTGAATGGTTGGAAGCTGGCAATGGTGGCGCGATTCTCCAGGTGGTACATCGGGGGCCCCTATAGTTGTTTCTGCCCATTACCAATTATATGCCTAGACTGCCACCACACCTGTAAAACACATTATATTTTTGACCAGAAAGTGGCCACTAGTCTTTTCGTCTGACCGTGGATGACAGTTAAAACGATTCAAAAGCAAAGGCGAAACCAAAAGGGGTCATTCAGGCAAAAGCCGCTACTATTATGGGCCTACGACTCTGCATATCGTTCAATGAGGCCATTTGAATTTCCATAGTAGCCTCTATGTAATATGATTGCCCTCAAATTTAAAAATACAGAAATGGTCTTTGTTAGAAATATCTCATAATGATGCAATGTTCCAGGCCTCTAAAAGGCAATTACAGGCCCTGCCGTTTATTTATTTATTTTTGTAGCATTGCTGCCATGACGACGATGTCTTCCTCATTCGCATATGGTCATTCAACATGGGGTAGAGTTTTATTTTTACATCTACAGAAGCAAGGTAAATCTATGCTGATGCAAGTTTAAAAAAATGGAAGAAGATATGTGAGACGACCTTTAGGAAGCGAAAGACATTGCATCCTGAAGTTTCTTATGGCATTTAGAAGTATATTTTTATATGTGTGGAGTGTATGACTAATAACTAGAAAAATGTGTTATCTGTCCAGAAGGTATAGAATTTGGAAAAGTCGGTGATGAGTATCTATTAATACATTTTTTTTAAATGTTTTGTAGCCTAATAGTTTTAACCTGAATGATCCAACTTTTCTCAATTTTAACATTGGCGCTACATGGTTATTTATCATTTTCAGGCTGTTTTGTTAAAACAAGAAAGTTCAAACGAGAATTTTTTTTTACCCATTATAACAAGTTCAGTTCCACGATTTCACAACTTTATTTTCCAGTTTTAACAAGTTCAGTTTCACTTTTATTGTCTAATTTTAATTACGTCATTTTGATGTTAAAGAAAATAGATTACATCCGTTCACGAATAACAGAACCATCCTTAAAAAAGAAGGATAATTCAGGTTTCACACATGTAAAGTACATGTAAAGTCATTTTTAATGTCCCAGTGTAAAGACTGAAATCGCTGGTTGATGCACACGCGGTGGTGAGGAAGAAGGGGGTGTATGAATCCTGAGAGGAAATGGTTTCATGGCTGAGCTGTCTGTTTGTGTTAGTGTCTCTGAAATGGGCATCATCTGCTAGCACTCTGACATGGTGTTGCTCTGGCCGCTGGCATACAGCCATCCCTTCAAACTGACCCTCACACACACATGCAGACATGTTGGGCTTTTATGCTTTTTGGGGTTATTACATTGATTTACATTTATTGACTAGAGTCTAATTCTTAAACATATTCACCCTAAAACTAACCCTAAAACAAAACCCTGGACTTAATTAAGCCCATATCTCAACTTTAAACCATGTTGTTGATCTAATTAGGGATTTACATCATGGACACACTCCTTCTATAGTGAGTGTGTATACAGAATAGTCCCCGCAATGTGATAAATACCCACACTCACACACATGTATAAAGGCGTTGAATAGGCTTAGAGACACACGTGGTGCATTTCACTTGCCTTCCCGCGACCTCCCCGCTGCGCCCGACACGGCACCCATGATCGTGTGGCTGGCGGGCTGTTAGCTGTCAGGACGACGGGCCATACGGAGACTGACATGTGACATAGCAGACAGGATCCAATGTGCCAGCCTCAAACAAAGAAACAAAGACATGAAATACCCTTTCACAAAAGTACATTTTTTACGACTAAGTTTTCTCGCTAATGATGATCCGTTTTCTTCACTGTTTCACTGTTTATAGCTGGGAAACATGTGGGACAAATATTCAAAACTTATATTTCAGTCAGTAAAGCAAAAGTTGTTTGTGTCTTCCAACTTCTCCTTTCATCTTTCATTTCTGCCATCATTTTTTTAGTTTTTTTAAGCTGGATGTCCTTCCTAACACACAGTGATAATGTATACTTACCGGATTCTCTGTTGACAACCTGGATATTTTTGGAGACCAATACGCAATGCCAAAAGTGCCTTCTATAACTTTGTATGCTGTATGGGTGCTTTTTACACTACGTTGCATTATTTTCGATCGATAGGCCCATAACTTTTAAAGCAATTTGAACACTCGAATCTGAAAAAGTTGGTGAAGACTTTGGCACGGTCAGTATTAACTTTCTCCAAGTTTTGACGTGACTGGTACAGGTGTTAAAATTAGAGTCGGACACGAAAGTATAAGATTACTGTAGTAATCCTGCTCTGTCGTCTAGGTGACAAGACACTGACAGTTATAGCACACTCACACACGTAGAGTATGTACAGTGAAGGCCTCGCGGACTTTGGCCTCGCGGACTTTGCCCAGCCTGTCCAGCCCTGTCCAGTCTCTGTCTCAGTTGTGCAGCTGGCCGACCACACACCATACGCATTTCGGCCCTTTATTGTTCCTTCCACTGCAGTAATGGAAAGGGAGTGAGTGTGGTACAGAGGTGAGGGTGTGTGTGTGTGTGTGCCTGGGGGGGGGGGGGGGGGGGGGTAGCTGGCCAAAAAAGGCTCTCAACAGACCTCAACAGTCCCTCTATGGCTGCCATCCTTCTCCACTCACACTCACATCGGCCTAATTGCGCACACCACCTTTCCTTTCCTTATTCTCCTCTTCTTTTTCCCCTCTGTCTCTGGGCTGTCTGCATTTGACACACACACAAATATACCATTACCAGGGAGTTCGGCAAGCCACACACTTTAGTGCAAACACAGTGCCGCCCCTGCCTCCCTCCCTCAGCTCAAATGGGAGGAAATCCTGGACATTGTCAAGCACATTCAGGAAAATACTTGAGGTTTTAGAGAAATTGAAATTGGATCATCACCTCATCCCCAAGTAACGTGATGCTAGTTATATTAACAAATGAAAGGGTGCCCAGATGGAAGCTATTGGCAGATTAGTACATACACGTATACATGAAAGGAAGCAGAGGCGGGTTGATAATGAGAGCGCCCGTGACGTTTTTATGTTGTTATTCTTCTGTGTGTGGCTTAGCTAATAGGACAGGGGGTTTATCCACAAATGCACCATTGGGTTAGGGAGTATTGTTACTGCCTAAACACATTTGTATGGTCTTTTTGGACTTTGAATTATAGTATCAGCTCCACACTTGGCAGGTAGAGTTTAGGGGTTGGTTAGCAGGCAGGATTTATTTAGATTAAACAGAGAGGAAGTGGTGCAGAAAAAGTGAGCAAAGCAAGGCAGGATAAGGCCTATTTCGAAAGGATGATTTAAAATGTCTAAGATCATTTTGCATTTATCTATTTACTATTGTATGCATTCAGGTGAAATTTCTACATGAGAAAATACATAGATGTCTCTGATTGTATTTCTAGGTGTTTGAAGGGGCACTTATAGGTGGAGGGTCCAATACCTTCTTTTCTCTGTGGAGATGATGTTGTTTTGCCTCTCTTAAATTGGCATAAAATATAGTAATCTCCATGGAGACAAGCAGGTGACTTCACCAAACCAATGAAAGATGCATAAGTAAGCTTAGGTTTGATTTTTCCTAAAACGCCTGACTAAAATGACCATCAATTCAAACTGAAGCTGTTTCTGAACATTTGGAGTATAAAACAAATGGCTGGGCTCTTTGTCAAGCTGACACAGACATTTTGGCCTTGGCTGAGTGATTTACTCTGAGTTCAAACCCTGCTTGGATTTTATTGGTGTAAGTATAACGAGGAGTTAAGCTGCTTTGGAGAATCAGAATCAGAATCAGAATCAGAAAAAGGTTTATTGCAAAATTCACAAACATAGGAACTTGTCTCGGCATTAAGGTGCAACATAAAACACTGAGCAATAATTTAAAAAAAACATATATGAAATCAAAAAGGCATGCATTAAGAAACAGTTCAAAAGTTACTAAAGGGCATAAAAGCATAAAATAAAAATAGGCTTACTATTTACACAAGAATTGACAGTTAAATTTACAGTTGTAAATGGGCTGACAGACAGAGCATTTGTTGGGTCTTGACAATTCCAAGTAGAAAACTGAACCAATACTAAACATGTAATTTAGGAAATTACCGGTACATTACATTTTTTTATTTTTTTATTTTTTGCTCATTTGTGGGGCTATAGGTTTCCCTTTAGGTTCCCTTTTCCCTTTAGGTTTTACATGGAGCTTGATAGTCCCCTTTGACGGTTTGGCACAGGCAGGTGACTGACTCTAACCCAGAGAACATACATAGTGCACCTTTTGGGGAAGATGAACATTATTATAACTACATTTTTAAAGCATATTCAGCTTTAATAGTTTTAACCAAATCAAGGTAACCAATAGTTTAATCAATTGTTGCCTATGAATGACTATAACATTAAAACATTTAAATTGGAGCTTTGTTGAACCGCTGTATTTTTCTTGAATAATGTGTTTGACTCCTGAACAGGAGGATGTTAGACAGATGTGTTGTCCTGGTCTGGCCGATGCCAGGCTGTGTGAAGGTCTGTCTCCCTGTGTTGTTCCAGACTGTGTAATCATGGTATTAATTATTAGCTGTTTGCTCTCCATCATTCTCTCTCCCCTGGGAAGAGCACTGAGCAGAGGTTGCCAAGCGCTGGCTCTGGGTGTATCTTCCACTATAAATGTGTAGACTTAATATTACTATCCCACTGGAGTCTTTGAAGCACTTCAGAAATAAGAAATAGTGAGGGGAATTACAAGTTTTGCTGCACTATTTTTAATGTATTCTATATGTATTTTGCTCCATACACTAGGTGTGGTGGATGTGTTCTCTTGACCTTGTTATTGTAACAGTATTTCATTTATGGTTGACTTTTGGAGTCGTTAACGTTACTATAAAAATCACTATAGAGACATGGTTGAATTAATAATTAATTCATGATTTGCTGATTTACAATATCCTTTTTTATATTTTCAGGATAGTTTATATTTTGTGGCCTTTACCTTTAATCGCCTGGAAACATTTAGTTCAGCATGGAGTAAACAATGTGTCCCTGTGGGGTTAGCCTAAATGGTGTGAGAATAGATGTCACACATTATTGAGCTAAATGTCCTTGGGCTACGGCATGAATTAGAGACATCTCCAAGTGTTTATATTTTAGACACTGCAGCCAGCAAAGCAACATCACATCCATATTTGTATTTTCGAACAAGCATTATATTTCTTCAAATGCCTGATTTGCGTTGCTCCTGAATAAAGACCTGAAATGAAAGATGAAATGAAATGTCTAAGGGAAAGTTGTAGCATCTGGGAATGATTGAAAGTTCACAGAGCGGGAGCATAAGGAGCACAAAAAGCCTTGTCCGCACGACCCTATAGAGGCATTTACCTATAAATTGACTGATGACTTCTGAAAACAATTAGGTCTTCAGCTCAAAGTAATCCTGACAGCATGGCTCTATATTGTGGAACTAATAGTTGCTACTGGTGTTTATGAAATACAAGCTAACCGTGTCGACATTTAAAGTCATTTAGTGGATTGAGAGCAATTTAGTAAATCAGTAGATTAAGGCCCTTTATCCAACATTGATCTTGGATGCTTTCGCTGCAGCTTCTGTCATGCGTCCAATTTCTTTCATTTTCAATAAGAGTCAAAAACCCAGAAAATATAATTTTAGTAAAATACATTTACCGTCAGTTTACTGGGTGGAAACATAAATGAATGGCGTCGACCAAAAACAATAAACCTGAAGAAGACTATATTTCTTCTGGAACACGGCCTGTTTAACAAAAGTCACTTGTGCTTTTGAAGACACAACATTATTTCAAAGTCTAGGAAGGCCATTTGAAGAGGAGGCAGGGATTTAACCAAGGAAGAATTAAAGTATGCATTTTTTTGTTTTCATCTTTGCAATCAGAAAAATAAAGCATCTCAGAGCAAGTCTGTTGCATTAATTAACAACTACACTTTTCCCCTGTGGTTTCCGAGCACTTTGAAGATTCCTTCACAATAGAACCAAAGCTTCAACCATTTACCAGCTCGAGAAAGAGAAACATCCCTGTGATCGGATCACAATGCCACGTGTTAGCTGATAGGCAGAGAATTTGTATGGTAAAAGCAAAAAGCCTCTCGGGAATCATGACAGGAAAAATCCCAAAGAGAAAACGCTGCCAATAGTCTCCTCCAATGACTGCTAACAGATTTGTACTTTCTTGCTTTAAGACAGAGCGATGTTCTAATCCTTTGCTCATTGTTTCTGGCCGAGAGAAGCTGCAGAGGAGTGGGATCTTTGCCAAAGAGGCCCATAGAAGTTAATAGGTTCTTTCTGTGCTGACAGTGATATCTTGGCTGGCGTCATCGTGATCTTTTCTAAGGCTTTATCTACTGTAGTGACGATAATCTTTAAAGAGGAAAATGTGGATAGGACAATGTCAAGCAGGAGAGATGTCTAAAAGCAATGGTTTAACCAGGACTTACAGCAGATGGAATTATAACTTATCTAAAGCTGATTTGTCTCCGAGCACTAAACACAATGAGGGAAATGAGATTCATGTTTTGATACACAGTTTACACTTAGAGTGCCATCACCACCGCACATTACTTGATTTATCCGATTAAAAAAACACTCAGACAGCAGCACTGTCAGAATTTTCCAGTTGAAAGAGACTTTTTTCCCAGTGTGGGTCCTCCGTAATGTGCAGATGTTAACAAAAAGGCTTTATTTAAGGGAAAGACAGGTGCTTTTGAGCTATTTCGGGAACAATGATGCATGCCTGCTGCTAAATCATCATAAGGCGATACCGCTGTGGATACATGAAAATGTTGAGGTGGAGATCGCGGAGTTGGGGCATAAAAAGAAGTGTTTCAGACAACGTCAAGCCCCAAAGAGAGACACACAACCTTCCTCACTGGCTCTCCTCACATGTCTTCTTCCTTTTGCCAAGTGCCAAGAAAGAAAACTAGACGCATTTCCACTCAAACTTGCCCACAGGTGCTTGCAAGCTTGCCGAGATAAGTCAGGGTTACACAAGAATGCTGAGAAAGAATTTTGTCGGCACCATAAAACTGACACCTCTCCCAAACACGTAATTAATCACTAAAAGTTGTGGCAAACTATTAGTTAGAAGATGACAGGCAGGGGTTGGGAAGTGGCAAGGAGAAAAAGGTTGATTCACAAACGAGGGCTAAGAATAGTGTGCGTGCATGAGCTATACTGTGTTTGTGCTTGCTTGCTTGCGTGCGTGTGTGTGTGTGTGTGTGTGTGTGCGTGTGTGTGTGCGTGTGTGTCCATGCATCTTCTCCACTGATCTCACAGGCTCCAGAAGAGAAACATTGGGCCCAGAGCTCTGAGCAGCCAGGTCGGATTAGGTTAGTGTCATTTGGCCTGGGTGCTGATAACACTGCATACAATGAGTGGCACTTCCCCAGCGCCACTTCACCTCGGCTATCCCACACTTGTCACTCAGATAGTCTGTCAGTTAGAAAGGAGATAGCAAAGGGTGGATAAAGGAGTACAGGTCATATACAGTTAGCTACAGTGGATGTGTGGAAAATGTGCAATTTACCTTTTGTCTAGCAGTGATTTCATACGTAAGTACATACATTTTCTTCCACTTATTCTTGAGCAAAACCACTCCACTGTTTTTTTTTTTTTCATGTAGAAGACGATATTAAAATGAAAATAACAACAATGTTCTGGCAATGGAGATTTACTCTTCAAATATATATATGCTAATTATAGGCACAAATGATCTCATCTTTGTTTAATGTATTATTTGTCATATTATTTAGTCAGCAATATTGTTCTACAGTGTTTAAGTAATTTGCCTTGTGTATGTTTGTCTAAGTCTGCCTTTAATGGTGAAATAATGTTGGTGAGGTTAACAATTGTACTTCCTGGTTCGACATGAACAGCAGATGTCACAGAGGTAATTTCACAATTGTTACCGAGCAACCATCCTGTAAAAAAGGGCCAAAATCTATATAAATTAAACAATAGTTATGATTTGACAAACAATAATACCTGATAACACATAGATTTTTGTTAAATGATTGTAGAAACTGTCAGAAAAAATATTTTCAGGGGAATTCCGTATTTGAACTCAACTTTACTTCCTGTCATTTTCAACTTTGAGTTTTCGATTTTTTTTCCTTCACAAACTGTCACTTGACTGATGTAAAACTCTGATATATATATATATATATATATATATATATATATATATATACCCTAGGTCCACACAAAGTAATAATTAAAAAAACATGAGAACCTGTCACATGCACTTTAAATACAGGACAGGAAATGCCACCGAATTCAACATTCACATTTGAACTCACAATTTACACAAGGCTTTCAAACTTTCTCAACACTTTCTTGAGTACAAACCCATACATCATTTCACAAGTGTCTCTACAACAATAAGATGTGGCTAAGGATGGATCACTTAAGGTACAGCCTGCAGATAGTAAGGACTGCAAGGTTGACTGACATGTTATCTGGCCCCTCCCTATCACTCTTCCTAATCGGAGTAGACAAGATACCCCTGGTGTTGTGGGGATGACCATGGGAACAAAGCTTTGGCGTATAAGAGGGCATAACTGTCTAAACCAATTTGACTTCAGACTTTGCCTTAACACATGCTACTCTACCTTATACCTTACTTCTAAAGGATGTCAAAAACTTACTCCTTTTCTATTTTGGAATTAATCTAAATCCCTCTGAAACAACAAGCACTTTTAAGCCGTTTCACGCTCTTCTGCCCTCATTCCAATTACTGTGTTATAAAAGGCTCATCACCTTTTCACACATATCACCGACGATTAACCTCCTGGAATAACATGGGCACGAGCTTCTCTTGGATAGATTTAGTGAGTATGTCAACATGCATCAGTTCAGCTTAGATCTAACCCACGTTAAACCTTATACCTCTCTATTACAGCTGCCAAACACCCTTTCTGAACTGGCATCACCAAAGCATCACCCAAAATACTAAAGGTGTATACTTAAGAAAAATTAATGTCATATTTAATCAATCATTATTTCCCTGGAAGAAAATCCTGTTTGAGGTGTAGAAGCATTAGCAATTTTTAGTCTTGGTAAAGTCTGGCTGTCCCAACAATGCACCTTCTCTCTGCCTGTCAAAATATTTTGCCTTTTGTCCCTAATGGAAGGCCATTAGTGCGCGGCCTAATGTGAGCAAAGGCAATATCGCCACCTGTAGACACGTACACGGAACTGCAATTGACAAACATTTTTAGGCCATTTCGTTTTTGTGCAAAATATGAAACGCTTTTCTGACATAGTAGTGTTATAGAAAGCATTTGTGCATAGAAACGAATAAAAATAACATATTTTATGCCTGGTTTAAGAATGCAGCTTTTCATTGCAAGTTTCTATATTTTTTTAATAGTTTTAACACATTTTTTTTTAAGCTTGGTTTAATTTTGTTTTTGGATTCAAACATTTATCTGAACATTTATCTCAGGTCAAATCATTTGGAACATTTCTCGTCTGTTCACACAGTTTTCAGAACTCACTCGCTCTGATTTAGAAATCTGTTCAGTGGTAGACTGCACCAAACCAGCGGTCACTTTGGTCACTGAGAGCAAGACTAAGACTTCTGAGCTGCAGAGTAAATTAAATGAATGAAACAGCACATAAAAAACATGACCAAAGTGTGAGAGCTTTGATGGTAAAATGATTTATCAGTTTAACATGCGACACTAACATTTTGTGTATAACATTTTGTTCTCTGAAACTCTGTTTTGGAAATGTCAATTTCGAATTTAGTGTGCTGAACCGATCATAGTTCAGTGTAAAACATATATTTTTAAAAAAAACAAAAAAAAAACAACTGTATTGCCATACTTAGGAATATGCAGTCAAAGCAATAAACATCTTTATGGAGACAAGCCACCAGAAAAGTTATATAGTACACCTTTAAATATACAAAGAAAATCATCAAAATTATCATTCAGTATTTGTTCCTATTTTTTACCAAATTTGATCTCCAAATATGACCCCCCTCCAACAGCAACAGTCAAAAATGTAAAAAAAAATAAAAATAAAATCTGTATTGTACAGTAACAAACTTTTAATAGAAGTATTTTCAGTTGCAGTACATTTGGAGCTTCAGAAAGACATTCAAGGGTGGAATAGTGTAAGTAAGCTTTAGTGTTTCTATACATTCTTATATACAGTGTGTAGTTTAATTGGATAATACAGAGCTCAGTGAATTGAATGACAAGGCAAGACAAATTAATGTGATAAGGAAAGAATATTATGAAAAAGACACTCCATACTAAAGAGACGCACATATAAAACAGCACAGTGCTTCTTTATGTGATGCTGTGGGTAAATTAAAATGTGGTAAACAAATATAGTTCTGCAAAATATCTCAGGGCAATAAGATGACATCCAATATTTGATTAGGCACACCAGCCAAGAGAACAGTAATCTATACATAAAACACACAAAACAAACTGGGAGCAGGAAATAATGCTTGTTATGTGAAAATATGGTTATGGGGGGGAAAAAAACGTGTTTGTGATCATTTGTCATCCGTTTGTTCCTCCTCTAGATCATTTTGAGTGTATCGCAAACAAATAAGTTATTTTGGTTCAAAAGGAAAACGGTCTTATACAAAACAAATGAGGCTGGCTTCATGCTAAGATAAAACAATATTGAAAGTTTCACAAAGACAGAAAGTTGTTTTGCTGTGTGGATAAAGGTATAAGAGCAATTTCCTGAGCGTCTATATGCGGGCGTGTCTCCAAACTCATTTGCGGTGATATGGTCTCAACATAATTGGCTGGGAACAAGCCTTGTCGGCCATCTTGGCTCCAGCCTCTCCACCAGCCTTTGTCCACAGCCTCCACGTCCCTAATGATGTCACCCAGTTCAAAGGAGAGCTCTGATTCGTCCTCTATATAAAAGACCACAAATAACATGGTGAGGACTAGTTACTCATACCGCCTTGTACTTGGAAGTATAGGCCGTACTTATAGCATGCGTGCGCTTCACAATTATACCCTGAAATTGCAGCTGCTTACCTGCTTGATAGTCATACAGCGCTCGGAAACACACAATTGTGACTCGGCCCTAAAACCTATGGAGGAAAAAAGGAAAAAAGAAAATTGCTGTAATCATCGAAAGGTCTTTGAGTGCTTCTTTTAACTAAACTCACTGTCAGGAACAGAGAAAGTACACTACTCTCTTACACAGGTCACACCCTAAAATGCAGTAGTGTATAGCGTTTTTGGACACCCTTTCTATCAGAACCAGAATTTTGAGCTGCTATAGAGAAATAAATGGGAAAGAGAAGGTATGTTTTAACAGATTATTTAGCAATCTTTTAGGCCTGTAGAGTCTGATGTTGTCTGAAACCCCGCAACAACCATACCTCTTCTCCATTCTCTGAAATCGTGATGTACTTTTGGATTGCAAATATCGTCCTCTTCATCATCCTGCACGTTACAGTACACTGCAAGCTCTGGACTGTCCAACTCCGGGTCAGATGGACTTAAGGAGTGATCTGAAATTTGAAAGGAAAATAAGACTTTTCATTGGAATTCAATTGCTACGAACAATTTAACCTTTTGCCACAACTGTGCATCTAACCTGTTCCATTGTGCTCTCGCGAGTTTCCGTTTGGGATCACATTGGCTGCCGAGTCTGGTGTCAAACATTTGATCTCCAGGCTCTCCTCGGATATAGGGTCTGGACGAGATGACAAGCATAAAAAAAAACATGACTTTACTGTAAATTAAAAGGTACTTGATTCCACTTCTACACGTTAAAGAACAATCACAAGATCAAATAGTAAATAGTGAGATGAATGGTGTATAATGTTGGCCAAACCTCCTTGTCAATGTCAAGGAAAAGCGCGACTACATAAGACTATTGTTGCTGTTATTTTCATTCCTATTAAAATCACATGGAATTTGAAATAGTTTGAATATGTGAAAAGAAGGCATATTATACAGCAGGGCTATTCAACATAAGGCCCGGGGGCCAAATCAGGCCAATCAGGCTCCAAGGGATTTAATCTGGCCCAAAACACATCTTCCAAAAAAAAAAAAAGAGCACAAGTTTAGATCTGGTTTAGTCTAGGTTTAGTCCACATTTTAATCTGCTTTTGACCTGTTTGTTTGGACTCTGCGGTTAGTCCTGGTTCAGACCTGGTTGGTCCTAGTCTAGTCGGCTATAGTTTTAGCATTCTGCGACTTTCAGTTCTGGATTGGGCAATTTATTTTTGTAGTAATGTTGGTAAAGCCTCTTTGTATTTTGTCATTTTTCTCACAAACATTTAATCTATCAGAAGTAGTTATTTTGTATTGTATTCACTCAATTTACTGAAACGGTGTTGGGGATATTTTGTGCGACCCAAAGTGCTGTGCACCTCGGGCCCAGAGGCCTTGGGCCCTTCGAAATATCGGAAATATGCTTATTTGTTAACGTGCTGTGCTAAAAAGCAGACAGACAGAACAAGACCATTCATAACAGGTCCAGAGGGCATGTCCTTTTTCTCTTTTCAAACGTGTGCCTGTGTGTCTGTGGGCAAGAACCTCTCCCCACCACGTGCCTGTTTTAGTGGGATTGTGCACTTGATGATCGAGAGAAAAGCTACTGCGAAGTGCTCTGGAGGAGGTATGTAAGGTTTTGTAAGGTTTAGCATTAATTTGACCCACAAAGGAAGAACAATAGGACTTAATTTTGCGTTTAGTTCTTGACTTACCGGTGATCTCTGAACCGTCCACATGTTGTGAAAGCAAAGGGTTCAGATAATTTCTCTGATTGGTCCAGGCTCGATCCTCTTCACGTCCATCATCTCCTCCTCCTGCTGAGCTCGGGTTCCTCTGATACGTACTACGTTGGGCACGTCATTGACCTCCGCAGTCTCTTCTGTCTGTTCTTCACTCTGCTTGCGTCGCTTCAGTCTGTGTCTCCTCTGTGCACTCTGTGTACGCTATCACATGCACTTCCTCCTCTAACCTCTTCGCTGTTTGGACCTGCTCCTCCTCCCGGCTGAAGTCCTCCTCTGGTTCTGTGCAGGGTTGAAGTTCACCTTTCTCCTCTTTGACCTCTTCATCCTCAACAGTCTCCACCTGGTCTAGTTGTGTTTTGGGTCTCATTGCTTGCAAGCTTCTTCCCAAAATGGCTCCACCTGTCTGGATCAGGTCGTGGTTCCGTTTTGGGTTGAGTGTCTTCCTTCTCCTTCACATCAGCCTCTTCCTCTTCATCCTCTTCGACAAGAACAGTCTGTACTTTGTAATTGTTTATTTCGGAAGCAAGCTCAGCAGCTGCAAAGCAATTGTAAACAGTTTGTTTTGAAAATGCACGTGCTGATAGGTTTCATTCTTTCTTTTACTACATCATTATGAAACTCTCAGCGTTCCTCAAGACACGAAAGATTTACCTTGAATTACTGGATTTTCGATTATTAGATTAGTTAGATTATTTTGAAATGGCCAATACAACCACACAATACAATGTTACTTAGTTGTGAATGATTAGAAATAGATTTTACAATACAACACTAATATCCTTTTGGGGCCCCAAGAGCCCGCTCTCATATATACTTCCAAATACTTTTAAAATACATGAACGGATACTTTAAATATGTAGAAATATGTACTAATTAGACGAGTGCAAAAGTGGACAAACGGGACTGTCAAAGTGACAAGCGTGTATGATCGCATATGGGAGTGTCAACCCCCAATGGTGAGTCCAAAGTTATGCCCTTGAAATAATCAATTACAATTACAAATACAATTCCGACACAGATACAGCACGGCACTGAAGTTACCATGGTGTTGTAAGTGTGATTTATCTTGTTAATTAGTTAATTAGTTAATTAATTAGTTGCACATACACTGTTCCATCTCTCACCTGATATTGGGTGGTCTGGCAGTGAAGCCCTTGGAGCTGGTGGAGATGCATTTAGCTCAAAATTGAAAGTGTTGCGCTCTGTAACATTCGGTGGTGGTCCATGTGCACCCTCTACTGAAGAAAGCCCCACGGAAGCCTCTAATGTCGGGGAGGCCGGAGGAGCAGAGGGCTCTGATGGTGACCGTGCCCGTCCCCTCATCTGGATGTTAGCCAGTGGGACGCCGGGCAGGGCGGAGGATGGGGGGGGTGATAGGGGCGGAGAAGCGGGGGTTCTTTGTGGAGAGGTGGACGGGCGAAAGAGTGGACTTGTGGGTGGAGATGTGGCCCGGTTGAATGGAGAGGGAGGAGCTCTGGAGAAGGGTGACACTAGAGGGGAACTACGAGGGGAGGATGCAGAGCTCTCCTCGGCTTTGGAGAAGATGAAGGCTGTGTCAGTCAGACTGCGCTGGTAACGCCTAAACGGTTTACCTGAGGAGTATAAGAACAGCCATGAACGTCTACTATACTTTTACTCTCACTTGAGTCATATTTTTATTGAAGTAACTGGACTCTTGAGTTGAGTAAAAGTAAACTTGGTTCCTCTTCTCAGGAGTAAATCAACAAAGTAACAAAAGCTTTATGTTGACAATATGAAATCATTTGTCTTTCTTGCATTGCTCCTTCAGATATGATTTAGTTTAGTGTAAATCCTTTTAAAATACCAGTTTTATCCTTCCAATTACATAAACTTCCAATTATAAATTAGATGATACGTTCAGATAGTTACACCTGTTAGAGTCCTAATAGTTTCCTTTAATACATATTACTCTTACTTGAGTCATTTCTTGGACAACTACTTTGTACTTACTTGAGTATCCTCCAATTTTTTAATTCCTTGCCCAACTCTGACAACCATAAATGTACTAGATGTGTACTACAGCGGTACTGGTTCTAGCACTAAACATTTTCCCCGCTCCCACATACCAGAGCGAGAGGGACTGGTGGGACTCTGCGATGAAGACGACGAGAGCTGTCTGAAGAATTCGCGAGGGTTCATGGTACGTTGGGACACTAATGCAGCGGCCTCCTGACACACAAATCACACAAACACAATCAGTTGTCTATCTTAAAGAGGGAAAGGTCAAGGAACACGCTATTATCGCGACAAAAAGGCAACCTGATATATAATGTATGAGAGCAGAGGAAATGCAAGCAAAGGGATACCGAGCTTTTTTCTTTATTCCTCTCATTCTAACTATACTATATTTCTAATAAATAATTCCTAAGTAATGATTAAGATCAATTTACCATTACTCTATCAGCAGCTAGACTAAGTTCCTACCCTTGGATGCATTTAAAACCAAGTTAAAAGCATTAGAAAACGCCTCAATAGTGAGTAATTGTTTTTCCTACCTTAATAATGCAATTGTTTTTCATAATCTGTGATCTTATTGTTGGTTGTTTGTTTGTTTGTTTGTATGTTTGACGGTGTCTGGACTCCCTTGAAAAAGAGGTTTTTAATCTTAATGAGACTCTAAAAATAATATCATGTTTTGTTTTGTCAATAACAGGATAATGCAAAAACATTCATACCAAAGCATAATTACATCATGAAGTGAACATAAAGTCTCTCCAACCATCGTTTCCTCAAAGAAAAAAATCGAATTACATCAGGAGTACATATTTGTATTAAACTGCGCTCACATTAAAACAGGGTCCACGGGTCACTTAAACTCAGTGTTGCCCTGACACACTGCTAATTCCAAACATCTCTGGCATTCTGCGCAGGTCTGGCTGACATGGACTTACCGCTGCTTTCTCAATCGATTCACTTCTTTTGAGGCGCGCTCTCATCTCCTCCTCGTGCTCCCTCTGCTGCTGCTCCTGTCAGCGCACAAACACAAAACACATGTCACGGCCTCGCGCTCAGCGTAACCACTCAGTCACAGGAAACATGCATGTAGCCTCAGCTCTACACTAGTTTGTGATGTATACATGGATTACACAGATGCCATTGGATATAACACAAAGTCTGAAATGTTGTCATCCCCTGTCGTACTGTTGCTGTAACTCCATTAAGCGAAGGAAACCGAGTGTCACCTTGCCCTATCTTTGCATAAGGATTGTGTAGTTTCACTGTTCTAGTCATTTTTATATCTGTAATATTTCAGTTTTCTTTTGCTGCAACTGGATGTTAGTATCGTATAATAAATAAATACAATAATAAGCATTGTTTTAACTTCTTTCTCTTGTGTTGCTATTGAAACACCATTTACTTCATAACTCACCCATTTAAACTTCTCTTTTCTGTGCCTTTCTTCTTCTTGCTCCGCTGCTATCCGCCTGAAAGACAAGAGACACGTGTATCTCCAGATCTGCCCACAAGAGGTCACTCTAAGTTTTAAACAGCCTTTACCTCTGCTCTTCAATCATTTTCAGCTTTTCGTTCATCTTTCTATCTCTCTCCTCGGCGTCTTGTCTTTCTTTCAAAGCTCTCTCTTTCTCCAGTCTCCGTCTCTCTTCTGCAGCCCTCTTCCTCTCCTCCTCTTTTCTCTCCTCTTCTTCACGCTGAAAAACAACACACAACTTCATTAAATGCACTGAAAAGCCTCAAGTAAACGCTAATAAGAAAATGTACCTCTGCTCTTGCCCAAAAGGAATCCCTGTTTGCTAGTCGCATCTCCATGGCAGCATTTGTTTTTCTGTAATTTGTGCCCTGTTTCAAAAAGAATAAGAAAACAGTTTAAGGTTGGACAGGAAAGTTGATTTTTTTAAAGCATTTTTAAAGACATATTATGTACAATCAACTTTGAACCAATGGTAGTACGGTGTTTGCTCATCTAACTCAAAGTGGTATTTCGATTGATTGATTGATTCATCCATGTGTGGGTAACTCTGTATTGTCGCCCATTCGAGGCTTGAGTGCAGAGGAAAATTTATGTTTTCATCCACCCCTTATCCCCGCCCTCTTCCCTGTACTTAATAATGATTTATACAAAAAAAATCAATACTCCCGAGTCACATGGAAGGTAAAAAAAAAAAAAAAAAAGGAAAAAAGCAATTTTTAAAATAAAAACACAAATGACAATATGCCGTTTGCTACAGTGAAATGGCGCTATGACGAGATGGTGCCCCTCAATTCAACAGTTGTGAAGAGGAGGTTAATGAACCCTCTTCTATTATTAAGCTGTTTATAGAACAACATACATTTTTAAAAAGTTAAATAACGATCAACTAATACTATAATTTCAAACTAAATACCCCCTAAAATTTGGTGTAATCCCTCATTCGTCCAGGAGTGTTCCATTGTAGAAAAAAGTTCAGTTGTAGTTGAAAACTAAATCTTTTCTGCACCCCCAAAAAAGCATAATTTGTCTTCTTTACTGCACTGTAAATTGAGAATTATTTGTGTTTCTCACACTCTCAGCCTAATGCTGTGGGTAACAATGAATTTAGAGAATGCAACGCAGGTAACTAAAAAAAAAAAAAAAAAAAAAGAGCAGTCATTGTCTCCCTCTAGTGGATATTTGTGGTGTTACATGAATCTTACCACAATGTCTTTCCTGTCCATTGATGATTGCGAGCTCCTCCTCAGCCACTGAGTGGAAGCATTGGCGTGGGCTTTGCTGAGCTCAGCCTTTATCCTCTCCTCTGTCACCTCCTCGGACCTCTCTGCTTTGAGGAACACGTTTACTTCCTGAAACAAAGTCAAATGCATATGATCTCGGGACATAAATGATGTGTAACAGAACAAGCCTAAATCCACACAGGCACACGCAGGCTCTTTTGGTTTTCATTTACTGGGTGTAAGAGTTATGCACGCTCACAGCCAAACAGTTGTGCAACAGCTCAGTTTTAAACACTGGGAACAAAACCAGGCTTAGGCGTTGGGTGGTTAAGGGAAAAGTGGTGAAATGTGACACATCTGAAAGAGGGGCAGGCAAAGAAAACTTTCTTGCAACAAGACAAAGAAGGTATAAGAAGGAAATTGTGTAACACAACAGGTATTTTTTTAATGTGACTAAATCAACTCTATTGTTTCCTTAATTATAACAAACTTTGAGCTGTGTTTGGTTTCATTCATGCATGTTTGAAAACTTGTGTAGTCATGTAAACCAGGGGCATTCAATTTAATTTTCCCAAGGACCAGATCAATAAATTGAGTTAATACAATACAATAACTAGATTTTTAATTAGCTTTTTGTGTGAAATAACACAAAATGCTTTACCAACAATCCTTTGCAAAATTGTCCAATTCTGAACCAGAATTAAACTAGTACTAGTCTAGAACCTACCAGGTCTGAACTAGTGCTAAACCAACAACATCTTATATATTTGAACGACGGGTTGTGGGCCGGGTTAAATCGCTTGGAGGGCCTGATTTGGCCCCCGGGCCTTATGTTGAATAGCCCTGAAAACCATCGCCCTCAAAACTCAAAACTTCTTCTGCTGCCAACTGTGGCATATTTTTTGGATAGCAGGGCAGAGAGATACACATTTCTGTTTGAAACACATAAATCTCACAGCAAATGTGCCAAAAGTGTCTTTTTTTTTTAATAAATAATGCTTTAAGCAACAACCTCATTTAAGATAAGACACAGAAACCTTCCTTTAGGCGGTCAGGTTTTGTTGTGTTTTAGGGTTAAGTAACACTATTAAACCACTATTTGCATTCACAACATTTCCAAACCTTTCAATGATAAACATAATGTTAAGTAATGTCTACAGGTAGTTTATAAAGATTATAAATCTTTCCCATCATGAAAAAGACTACATGTTGTTGCTTGAGAGCCAGGACAGTCAAACTCCAGGAAACCGCAGCTCTAGGTGAGTGACAACACTGACAATGGCACTGAGCCGAACACACAAAGAACCCTGTAATATAATGTCAGTGCAAGAGTGTAATACACATCAAACTCTGCCAGTTTCTCACACACACACACACACATTTTGAGGCCCGTTAGGGCATGTATGCAATCATAAAAGTAGATGTATTATAATTTGTGTGTGAATTCGCACCACTCCACAATCCAAGGTGTTTTGTCATTTCTGATGTTATGTTAAAGGGGACGTATCATATAAAATGTACTTTACTTATGAGATTTTAGTAATCATGTTATAATGATTTTCCTTACTCAAGAGTTGTATTTTGAATGATTCATTCATGTTTGAGTAATCCTGCATTGTCCTGCTACGTTTGAGGATTGAGTGCTCAGAAAATGTCACCGTCCCCCTAGCTCCACCCACCGCTTAATACTTCTGACTCCTGGACATATAGGGCTCTGAAATGTTATAAAGTAAGAACTAAAGGAAAATTCATTGTTGCTACTGTGAAATGCTAATATAAAGAGGCGGCGCCTCTCACTTCTAATTTTTTATAACATTAATCATGTAAAATAATGGCCTACATATGTTATAGTGCTTCTTTTGGAACTTTTGGTGCTTAACGTTTGACAATTATTCATCATCAGAAAGCCTACTGTGACGTGGCTTTCTCACTCGAGGGTGTTCTGTTATTTTAGGACTTGAATGCAAACAGTACAATGGGGAAAATGTAGACAACATGTTCATATTTTGGTTTTCATAACTTATTCCAACAATGCAGCCCAGTATCCACGCCCAAATGCGCCGGCACTCGCCTCGACAAAACCAAGTCACAGCCAGCTGGGACATGCCAGAAGAAGCTACCGTAATAGTGATAGACATTAGTTACCAGACAAAATAAAAACATGTGCCTGTAGAGTATTATATTGTAAAAGTGACTGTTAGTCCACCTGTGACTGGTGTAAGCAACAGTGCAGTGCTCCTCTTGGTCAACATGGCAGGATGAAGGCTTAAAATTTGTCATCAACAAGTTTGCACAGAAATCCCGTCTATGTCTCCAGAAAGGTTTTGGGGGGAAAGTACACTCAAAGAATTCCTTTGCAAAAAACAGATAAAACTTGATTAAACTAAAATTGAGTGAATTTGATTAAAATGCATGAGTATTGTGTATTACATAATAGATTTGGCAGTTGAATGCACTGCTACATTATTTTGTTTTTATTTTTTGTTTTCAAATGGCACTTCTGTTTTTGCAAATGAACCCTGTTTGTAAATTACTGAAGCACTAATGATAAAACTGCTATGATTAATGAACAGAGAGCCACATTTCCCACATGTTTGTTCACACATCAAACACTGAACATTCACTGATTATTGATCTAATTTAACCCTAATTATGTAAAGCCCAGGAGTACATGTATATAACCAGCCCCTCACGGACACCCCTCACATCTCATGGACGGGCTGGGGGCTTCCAGACAGCTCCCAGAACTCCCAGACTCGACTCACGCTTTCAAAAACATGGACAAAAAACAACAAACATTCCAGAAATGCTTGGCCAGTTGACTGGGTGATGCCTTTATATGGAAACCAGTAACTCAAGGGTCATTTAACCCGCTCTGTGTTCACAATGGACCAAGTGGGAAATGTGTAGCCTTGAGATAGTCATGTACCAGCACCACTTTTTAGAATAAATGTAAATTATAGCATTACATTTCATCAAGAAGAAGCATGTGGGCCAAAAATAAAGCAGAAGTTTTAAAATCTTTGTCATACAAAACAAGAAGTAATGGGACAGGAAGTGCACTGAGCACAGGAAGCCCTCAACAATGCAAAGTAAACCAATGTGGGTAAAAATAGAATGCCCAAGTGCAGAGATGATGAAAGAGACAAAACATTTAAAAACACTCAGATTACCTTCGTTTACATGAATTCAAAGTAATAAAAAGGACATTTGTGTACCTTGAAGAAGGTTTTGATTGCTGGGATGTGACTGGCACACTCTGTCCTTCTGTAGTCGTCCACGTCTTGACCCATCTGAGAACAAACGCAGGAAGCAGACACTTACATTCATGTCATACCTTTCTCAAGACAAGACAATATAAGCCAGAAGGAAGAGAGAGGAAGTTGAACAAATAAATGTACTAGCACTGGCCTGTTTGAGAGGAAATTATCAATATCAAACTTTGAAATACTCACCCAGATAATCATTGCTGTCCTGGAGCTTCCGCTGTCTGGGTTCACCATCCTGCAGAGTCCGTACTGGGGCTGGGACAAGTGGAACTTGGACGCCAGCTCTACCACACCACCCGCTATTTTAAAAACAAATGCAGGGAAAACAGAATCAACAATTATAAATGAGTATAAATGAGTATGATTTTATGATTTTTATTTTATTTCAGTTGAATAGGAAAATTATAAATTCACTATTGATTGTGAAGCTTTATTTGTTGTTTGTTTTGGTCCTCACATTTGACCATTTGCATAGTGCACCATTTGTGACTCTGCTCTTTACCTCCTGAGTCAGCCAGTCGGAGCTTGTTGCTGATTCCATCGTAGACGAACAGCGCCCTGTAGACACACCAAAGGTCAGAAACATGCAGAACCATAGCATTATGGGTGATTTTCAATATATATGGCTGAAAAGAAAGTTGTGCACAAGAGTTACGACATGTTCAGAACAACTGTGACATCTGCTTGAACCAGACTTTCAGTGTTGTTCAGAGCCACACAGACGAGCAGTAGATGGTCCGAAATGTTGAAGCACATACTTGGACGAAAGCAAAACACGCCTTCTGGAGTTCTTTACATCGCCAAAAGGCAACTCTGTGACACTGCTTTTGTTCGTGTTCATTTCCCTTCTTCTCTATGGTGCCAAGTGGACCCTCTGTGTCTGTGGTTTACTTCTAATAGCACTGCTCTTCAAGCGTAAAAATTTATGGATAAAACTCAAATCTTTTGCCATTCACTGCTGGAGGATCTGTGCAGGTAAAGGCCTGTCCTACCCCTCCCAAATGTCACAAAGACTTCAGCCCCAAAGCACAGCACTGTTTTAACTGGCTACTTGTACGTCAATGTAAAGAATAACATTTACTGCATTACTTCCCGAGGTTTGAACATAAAAGTAAATTGCCGTAAAAACAAGTATTTCTACATTTAGCCAGGTAAGTTGAACTCAAAACCTTATTATTCTGTATTCACACAGCTAGTTCTGCACTTATATTATTTTACTTAGTGCATGTTGTTGTTGTTATTATTGCTTTGTGTCATAGTCACCAAATCAGCAAAGACATTTTGTGAAATTACGTTCCCTAATAATGACAATAAACGATGAGCGCAGCTGTGAACATCGACTTCAACATGAACAAAGTGTCTTATCTTGATTATCTGATTTATGTCTATTTTCAAACAAAATTTAAATATTAAATAGATTCTTTATTTTAATTTTTCCTAAATTATTTAAAAGTGCTGCGAGTGGTTAAGGCGCCAGCACATATGCCACGCTCTGTGCAGCAGCGTTGTGATGTCCTCCCTTCTCTCATCCCCAGTTCACGCTAACAATGGCCAGTATAATAAAGCCTACGTGCCAAAAAATCCTTTAAAAAATAAAGTGACGATAAAGATTTATTTATTTTTTGGTTGCTATTTACATATAACAAGTGGAAAATGATACCAGACCGACAAAAACAAAAGCAAATAAAACGTTTGGGGTATTGCCGTAAATCTTAAGAATAGAAACCAGGTGATTTCAAAGGAAGTTACGTTGCTTTTAATGATGATGTGAGTTTTTTCAAGTGTGCTGTGGTTTGTTGAGAGGTTTAGCCAGTGGTTTGTAATGATGTTTGCTCTGTCTTTCCAGTTTGTGATCATATTAGAGTAAGTGCACTCACTTTTCTAATGGAATGGACACTACCTACTGTTGTTCTGCATCAGTCTGTCTGTCTGAGGTAAGAGTGTGTGGCTAAAGACGCCTGCGCAGTGATTAAAAACCCTCTGTGCAGGAGACCAAGTGCTTGTCAGCGTTAATCTCTCTGCAGAACTCCAGGGAGTGTGTCAAAAACATCTGCAGGCCACAAGCTGCTCTTACGACAGGTCAAAGGTCAACCTGAAGGTCTATGTGTATGTGTTTATCATGGCGACACAAAGAGAGAGTTGCCAAATAAATTCAGAAGGCGCCGTGTCTAATGATATGTGGAATTAAAGTTAAGCCTTCATATTAGACACATTCAAATGAAATCCATCCTACTTCTACTTTTATACAGACTTATACAGATAAGAAACTATGAACTAACTAATTTACCAAAAGATTAGTGATTATGCACGTTCACTGGCTGGCCAATCGCATTGCTGCAAAAGTAATTCAGGGATTTACAGATGTAATTTACGTCCCCTTAACTTTGCTCTCACCTCTGAAGTCTGCACAGGCTGTTTTGTCATTTTTTGTGAACTGTCAGTTGTGTGCCCAGGCACGCAGGAACTTTTTACGAACTCCAAACTGACCGCTTTAATGTGTGAAGTAGTAGAGTGCGTGACAAGGTTGATTTTAGCTTATTAAATGAAACAAAATGTCTTAACAATTTAATAATGTATATTATAGCTGGGCATTGCATAACATTTCCAAATCATAGGTTGTTTTGGGATTAGCGGGGAATCATTAGTGTCCAAAGTGTTAAAAATTGTCCCTATACTTTATGTCTCAGCTGTTTCCATTGAACCAGCTGGCATGAATCACTGACATTTTTGTAGACAATCTTCTTTTGTCATGAAACAGCAAAGAACAACAATACCAGTCAGTGTTTTTAGAGCCACAAAGAAAACAAAGAAGCAGTCACAATACTGTGTATGCTATGGAAACTGGCCGTCTGTTAAAGTGCACTGTATCAATCTATTTCACTTTTGTTAATAAGCTAACGGCTGTAAATTCTTGTCTTAATTCTTACGAACATTCTTTAAGCCACCTGAGTGTTATTTGAGCTGATTTTATGGCTCCAACTCCTCTACATCATTAGCCCTGTCAGCATCTGAGTGAAGACCAAAATCCACATCCTTGATCCTAAGTCATTTCTTAAGGTCACCATTCACGAGCGGCTGGGGTCAGAAGTCGCTGCCTCTGAGGGAGTGTGGAAAATGTGCATAAGTTTCCAACTCAGAACCGAGGGGTCAGACAGAGGAGACACTAAGAAATCTGAAGCCTTTCTGTTCATAAAGGTTATGGGGGGGGCAATAATTTGACCAAAAGACAATAGTCCATTTACAAAAATACACATATACATAAATACATGTGGATGAATGTTTATTTAAACAGCAACACAGAAATACAAATTGCCTCAGCTAAACTCAATATACCAGAGGATTCCACAACTTCCACATCGCGACTGGGACACAAGTCGGACTTGGAGTCACTTTTGGTGACTTTACTTGATAAAATGGGCTATGACTTGGACTTGAATGCCATGTGACTTGAGACGACTCTATACTTCTCCTCAAAATGATGAACTTGTCTTTCCTTTTCAGATTATTGTTAGATGCACTGTTCTTTATTTTACAAGAACAACCCCCCCTTATTTTACAAGAACAAACCCCCCTCTGTTTATATATATATATATATATATATATATATATATATATATATATATATATATATATATATATATATATATATATATATATTCATCGAAACATCAGAGTATGGTTAAAGTGAGTTATTTTTAAGCGGCAAGTATAATAGTTTAAGCCAATAGAAATACTCTTACAGTACTTTTTATACTTGACCAATTTGCTGTATTCCACAAAATTTTTTAGATGAAATGAGATGCCCACATGGCATTTTGCATGATGAAGAAACCACTACAGCACCTTCAAACTCAGCCAAATCTCCGGAAAAGGGAGTGACGATAGAGACAAGGAGGCCAATAATGTAAAAACTAGCTTTGAAAAGAGAGGCTAACGCAACAGGAAAAAGAAAAACAATGACATCACGCACTCAGAAATGCACACTGGATCTCGAGTCGGTGCAAGTCAGCTTTTTGTTACTATACAAACAAATAAACACTAAAAGAGTACGGAGACAGTCACACATTGTTGTACGCTGAGCCGTGACAGAAGGACAATAGTTAGGAATTTTGGGAAACTTTGAAAACCAATTACTAGGTGTTCAAAATACTCCTTCAACCCGAGTAAAATTATCGGTAATTATTTTATTTTTGCTTTTATCTTATGCAAGCACCAAATAAAATGGAGAAAAAGATTCAGTCGTAGTCATCTGGACTCTGTTTTAGAAAAACAAAACATTTCGACTCTCATCCAAGAGTCATTCTCAATCTGTGAAACAAGTCTGAGAACTCAGGTTTATATGCTACTCTGTGAAAGCCCTGCCCACAGGGCGGGACCTCCTGATAATGGGCACAGGGCCCAGGATACAAACCTGAGTTCTCAGACTTGTTTCACAGATTGAGAATGACTCTAGGATGAGAGTTGTTTTTTCTAAAACAGAGTCCAGATGACTACAACTGAATCTTTTTCTACAATGGAGCACTCCTGGACGAATGAGGGATTACACCAACATGCACCAAATAAAATCTTCTGCAAACTGGAATGTGGTGGTTTTTATGTCAAAAACCTTTCCAGATGTGACCCTCATTTTCATTTTGAGGTCAAAAGAAGATTTGTTTGTGACTTTCATCCAATATATTGTAGTAAATTCACAGTGTGGCATTAAACTTGTTTGTTTCCATGGATGTCAAGTTAAAGAGCAGATCTGAGGATTGCTCACAGTACGAAGGCATTGTTAGCAATAAAAACACCTGTAAATTATGTTTCAGTGCCAAACGTTAATGCCAAACAAAAGCATCCAGTTACATAGCGTGCCTTAAAGTAACTTGTTCGCCTCTGGTTTGTAGAAAACAATTGTGAATATTCAAACAAAGCAAAGCAAAAAGTAAAACCCTGTGTGTTTTCCTGTTTTGCCTCGTGTCTGCAGTCTCATTCTTAAGGACTCATTGTTGGTTTATTCATTCCATTTGTGCCAGCGGGGGAGATATGGGAGATTTGTGGTTACGTGTGCTTCTACAATATGATAAACTGAGCTCAAGGAGAAGTAAATGAGAAAACAGACAACAGACTGAGTTCTCACCAGGACTCAGCTCTGAGATTAAGGCCTGCATCAGGAGACTTTACTCCTGCCCACCCGCACTGCTGCTGTCTTGCATGTGCCTTCCCCACTGACCCTGACGAGTTTTCATGTTTCATATTTTCAGCCTACACTCTGGGGTTCCTTAATCCTGCTTTTTTATGTATATAACTTAATAACAAAACAAAACAAAACATAATACTGTAGCATAAACTAAGAAACCGTAAGTTGTGAAAAGTAGAATCTAAAAAGCAAGACATAAAACTTAAACAGTTGTAGTCATGTCTGCACAAAAATGATCCCATTGCTCAGTCACAACATCCCTCCCACCATGGACCCTCCCCAGCATCTTCTCAAGTCGCACTCTCAGACATTTGCACGTCACTATAGTCCAGTACTCAACACTCTAAAAACAGTTCTGCTCAAATATGGCACTTGCCCCTTGTGTCTTGTTCCTCAGCAGACCTGAGAGACTTGGTCACATGGTAACCAGTCCAACATTTATATCCATATCGGCAAACCAATGAACAGTCCCATAACACATGCAGAGTATCTGCTAACCTGTTCTCTTCCCTCTGCTGTCTGCACTGGATTTAGAACAGGTCTCTGTGCATTTGAAAAGTTGTTTATTTTTTAAACTTTAACTTTTTAAATATGTTCCTATTAAACAAACAGATTGTCTGGGGGACAGTCCTTTTAGTGCTTGCAAAGAACCTTTTGAGTTCCATTATCTTCACAAAGTGAACCTCGTTGAGAGTAGCTGATAAGTGCCAGTCGGTGGTCCACTATCATGACAAACCAAATATAGCAGTGACGTATCCAAACAACAAAATTCCACAACAAAATTGCGTCATTCACCAAGTACACCATACATCTTCTAACTGACACTCTTTCTACTTACTGGATGACACTAAAGTAAAGCTGTGTAATATTCCAATTTTAATCAAATAAAGAGCCAATCATTTCAAACTGTCAGTGATGAGCTTGGGGCTGTTAAATCCAGAGGTTTACAGCCAATTCTGTGCAAGTACCAGCTTGATTTGAGCAGACTTGGAGGAATAAATTGGACATTTTGTGTTAAATGTAAAAAATTTGGCTTGTTTTTGTTCATAAAAATAAGATTGAAAGCCAACTTTTTTTCTTTTTTTAGTATAGTAGTTTTGGGGGGGAAAAGTTAAATCGAATCAAAAATGATGACTGATTACTACAAGGAAAGCCTTTTCTTTTATTCATGAACTGTATTATTGCTTTTAAACAATGTAATAATATTAAGTGAGGTAAGATAATAGAGGGACAAATGTGAAATATTCTCCCAAAACAATAGCGGCGTCCATTGTCCACTAAGTTAACTACAACGACTTATCTGAAGAACATTTGTCAGGGCGGAGGATACTGCCATCTCAGGAGACTATTACAGACCACTAAAGTTATTTAGTCTGGACTCCATGATAAATTGTCAAGGAAAATTATAGAGGAGATAAAGAACAAAGATTATACAAAAGAAAAGTGGCTTCATGCAGACAAGCGATTCAGGGACATTTGGGAGGCAGGACGGTCAGAAGAGTGGAATGTTGTAAGGAGGTGAAGAGAGCCAAAATATTTGGGTTTTCGCTAAACCGTCAGTCAGAGATTAGAATTTTACCATCTAAACAAATAAGTCATTAAGAATGTGCCAAGGATGAAGGAGAGAGTGGGCTTGGCCATGGAAAGTAGTGTGGGAGGTACAAAAGTGTCTACTCTTTGGTAAATCCCTGTAAACAATCTAACAACTGAATATAAGAACATGTGACCAGAGGACAATGAAGTTTTTTTCCAGAAGGCATCAGCGTGTAGCATGGATAACTAGTGTTACACAGGTTAATCCACACGCCACAGCAGCCAGTCTTTGTGTAGTGTAAGCAGAGCCGCACTCGTACCAATTACGTATTTAGGGACCGCATTTTCCTCTGTGAAACTCAAGCCCATGTAATGTCTTTGGCACTTCAAAGAAAAATAACGGATCATAATGGAGGTGCTGATTACCTGGGATGTCCAGTAGGTTCGACGGATGGGGCCAAATGCAGAGAGCAACACTCAAGTGGAGCGTTTGGGTTTTTTTGGCCGCAGCATTGACCAGCACACAGTGTCGCAGTGTACTTATTTCCCACCTCTCCTGTGTGATGGGGGGGCCGAGTGAGTGGTGGGCAGAGGCAGTTGGTGCAGATTGACTTCTTCTCTGAGCCACTTCTTTGGATACAGAAGTGGCTTACTATGAAATATGATGAGGAGTGAATGAATAATGGTCCAGCGCAGTGGTTCTCAAACTGTGGTACGTGCAACACTGGTGGTACGCAAGCTCCTTTAGGGGAGGTCCTCTACATTTCTAATTTTGCTTAATTTAGAGTCAATTTTATCCTCCTTAGACTAGTTTCTTGATTGAAACTCTTGTAGCAATGATGTAGTTCAATTGTAGTCCTGGTTTAGCCTTAATTTAAACCTGAAAATGTTCCTGTTTTAGACCCGGTATACATCTGGTGGTACTTGGAAAGCCAAATGTATTCTAGCACATTGTGAAAAATACATCAATGCTGATATTCTAATATTCTTTATGGCTTGTAGTCAATTTACAGCTTCACAGTTTGCTGGTGGAAAGTCTGGACATTTTGGCCCTCAATATTATGGGGGCATAATTGCTAACAACTGTTTGTGGACAGCCAAAGTAAGTGTTGTTTCAATATAGACAGACAATATCTACAGGTCACAAAAGAGGAGACACAAATAAAGTATGTTGTTGAGTTGAAAACAGAGTGAACTAAAGCAGAGGAGAGCTTTAAAGCTGTGTTCCATCGGGATATCTCAGGCATTTCCTGTGCATGCTGTCTCACACTACAGAAACACCCTCTCAACTGCACATCAATACTGTTATACAACTGTTATACCACATTAAAGCAGTTCCATCGAACATCTCAGGCAAAGATCTTCTGGATTGAATTGTTGAACTCCACCGCAACTGCTCTACTGCTCTAAGTGTGTGAAAAAAAACGTTGTCTCCTCAGATCTCTTTTTTTAACAATCAAGCTTTAAATTCTATTGTTATGACTGGTGCCTGCCTGAAGTCTGTGCTTTTGACTAGACCAGTGGTTAGAAATGTCACAATATCAAGTTTTAGTGTTACGTTTATGTGGGAAAAAAAACATCAAGATTTAACGATTAGTCACTATTATTACTGAGATTGTGACCAAACAACAGTGAAATCTTTAATTCTCTTTCATTCCCGTGGTCTGACGTGGTCTGATGTTATTGCTCCTCAAGTTTGTGAGCGGCTTTATGAAATTAAACTTTCTGTAAGACAAAATAACAGCCAAATAAAATAAGTTCTTTACATTTACATTTGGACTCTAGATTGAACAGAAATACTTAATTTTGCTTCTAAAACTGTAAGGATTATTATTTTTTTGCTTCTTACAATTATATCGTGATCTGAATAGTCCCGATTATCGATTAACCGAATAATCTGGACATCCCCACCAGTGGCCAAGGCTGATTCGACACGAAGACAAAAAACAGATTTCATCACTATCGCCGCTCACACATACAGTTGAACAGATAACCATCCATACAGCCAACAAGGATGGAACTAACAACCTCCTCACAGTTAGCCTGCTTTATAACAACATTTGAAGTTAAACATCAGCTTTCCCTGTACTGAAGGCATAATCATATTTTGTCACCAGGTCATAAAATCAAACGCAGAACGTCTCTTCAAATTTGACTTCTTGTTTGATCCATAACCATCCTGTTTGTCCTACTGCTTCCAAAAGTGTTTTTGACTATTTGCACCCTGTCCAAACTTCACTCACCTTTTCCCCCAATCCAAATCTTTCCCACCAGCGTCACCAGGACAACAGAGTCTGTCCCAGAAGCCCCATCCCATCTCGCCCAAATGAACAAACAGGGAAATAGAGACCTTACATCCAGCTCAACTTTATGATCAGAAACCCCTGTTTTAACAGCTCGGTAACCCCTTTGTAACCATGGTGAGCTGGGGTTAACAGTGCGAGTCATTCTGCAAACACAGCTGACACTTCACAGTCAGACCGATCGAAACAGTTTCAAACTGTTTCAACTTTTTCATAAAGTTGAAACATACTACACACATCGATAACTACTTTGTTACCTACATGAAAAAATTCCAGCTTAACAATTTTTGTTTAGTGTTTTGTTCCAAAATAAAGACAAACACTTTCCTGGGACAGATCTTAGGAACAAGATGACCCTGCAAACAACATGTATTGTACAACAAGACAAAATCTGCATTGCCAACGGCAGTTTTGATCTAATTTCAGCTTGTTCAGCCTTATTATTTACATTAAGTACAATGTTTTATTTAGCTGGTTATACTTCATACAATACTCGGTTGTAAAATGATGATATCCCTTCAAAGCTGTTGTTGAGGACTTATTCCTGAAAAGAATGCGACCGGATGGCCCTCATTTGTTGTACTGAGCAGATTTGAGTTAATTCTTTAATAATGAGGCAGCTGTGTGGGAGTTGGCAGAGACGCACAGAACACACTGTCTCCCTTTAGCTTCAACTCCTACTGTCCAAACCAAGCATTTTTCCATGGGCACAGCGTTGCAAGAACATGAAATCCACCACGATTGTTTGCTAAAGGCACGGTTTCAATTGCACATGTGTTATATACACACAGTCAAGTTCTAGCAAATCAGAAGTGAAGAAAAAAAAATCACAAATGCCCTCAAAAACTGATAGGCACACCCGCTGCTTTATGTGTCTCAAAATGTCATCTGATTTGATGATAATGCAAAGTTGCAGAAATTGTACAAGAAACTGTATTGTATTTAGTCTGCTACTGTGGGCACAGAGAGAACAGATTTGCACTGGAAACTATTTGAGTATGTGGCTGGAGGCTGGCCATTGTGTCTCTACAGAAAGGAATCAAATGCAATTTAGAGCTATTTGAATCCCAATTTTCAAATAATTTACTATTGAAAATGAAATAAATAATTGGAGAGGCAGTTGGTGCAGAATGTTGTCACAATGGATTATAGACACTGTTTAATTATCAAAAAGTACGTTGTTATAAGTTTAGATGCCAAATATTAATTGAAATAATAATAATCAATATAAATCAATTAAGTTAATTATGTTCCATGTGCAGCAACCCAATCTTTATCTTTACAAAGGGCTACAATACAGTGTAGACCCAAACACAATATTCAGTCATCATGTCTGATCTTGCCAAACGACCGACAGTGTTAACTTATTGCTTTAGCATAAACCCATTTGAATCTAAACGATGTTTAGCTAAGCAGTAAGCAGTGCTTTGGTGCTGCCTGGGGTTCACCTAAACAAATCTAGGTACAACAGCAATTACTGCATCTATCTGTCATCATATTCTTAAATGCCACCCACACACATTTCCAAACTAAATAGCTATGTTCTAGTAAGTTTTTTAGACTTCCAGTAAGTGTTTTAGGTGTACTAGAATATAGCTAAATAAACTTTGTTTTCATTTTCTATATTTTGTAATACCCCAAGCAGGGAAATTAAATTCCTTTACTCATCAGTTTTAGTCCTGAGAGACAAATGATGTGGATTACATTTGTCCATCAAGTACATGTATCAGTTAAACAATAAGCACACATTATGGAGAAAAAACAGAAGCTAACCTTATGCAGAAGTAGATACTTCTCCCCCCCCAAAATACATTAGTATAATTCCTGTAATATCATTTATGATACTGCTACTTAGGTGTAGGTGTTGTAACTGCTAATATTCATATTCTGTATATACCTGAGCAAGTGGTATAGTAGTGTATAAAGGTGCGTCTATGGCCCAAGCCCACAGGTGTATCCCATCCACAGTGTAACTATAGCCCAGCTCTCCTGAGTCCTGAGCTTTCACTTAATCATGCATGAGCCTGCTCCAAGTCTGGCAAGTGCAAGCAACACAACCACCTCAGGGCTTAGATAAAGAAAAACTTCATCTCTTATCACAACCTCTGAAGTATCTACCGGTAGTATTGCGATTATATCCATGTGTGTCCCAAATTAAAGAATCAATTATATTGTTGTTACTAACCCTAACCCTTCATGCTCAGCCTATTTTCAGTTCGTTTGGCACAGGGAACTGGACATCATATCACTTGCATCTGTGTATGTCCATGCTTGCTAATAGCTGCATTAACAACAGTATTTCTTATTCTGCTACAAATCAGCTAACCTCCAGCCACCCAGAACCAGCCTACATTTTTGTGATTATATGAATTCAAAGCTCTCTAATTTTTTTTCAATCAGTCATCTTTAATAAAAAAATAAGGGTTGGATAAGTAATACCAAATGTGCTTGTCCTTTGATGCATCCAGAGGCAGCATCAGTGCTCTCACATGGACAATCACCTAAACACTAATTATCTTTTGTTTATATATTCCCACATAATCACTGGTTCCTTGTAACACAGTAAGTAGTAGTAAGTAAAATTGTTCTTCTCTACCTCAGTGACTTGGACCTAAACAAGATAATTTACCAGATAGCATACAGCTTTAACGGTGCTTTGTAAAACTGTTCAAACCATTGTTAACTGCCTTGGTGACCCTGTGTAAATTTACCAAACAAACTCAAAACAAAACAGTTTATGGCACGGAAACAGAAAATATTTGTCCGTACAATTCACAACCTGAAAAGTTGTTAGGTGTTAAAAATCTCCCCTGCAGTCCTGATGCTGGGCGTAAGGGAGAGGAAAGCATTGAGTCGGCTCCTCTCTTCTTCAAAGCCTGCCCACAAAAGGTCTGTTTCCCATTCAGTCCACAAGGTCATTAGATAATACACACAGGGACCTCAAGGCCAAGCTGTGGGGGTGGGACCATTGAGCCAAACATGCACCCCCATACGATAAACAGAAACTTGGGAGCAATTGCAATGTAAAAGTTGTATTCGAACAGGCGGACAAACACATTGAGAAGCTCACATCTGTCTTGCTCAGCTGTTTGACAGGATCATGACATCATAACACTCCACCCCCTCCATGAGCTCCAAAGTAGGCCACTTCTTTTCCCTTTTTCCCTGATACTGATCGAAATGAGTGTTCTGAACTAAATGGATAACAGTTAGTACGCAAAAAACTGTGGATTTTGACAATGTCCAAAACCTGCGTGAAGAAGAAAGTAACAGCATTCTTTGTTGAGTTTTAGGTGAAGACTTGGCCTGAAAGTGAAGAAAAGAAAGACGGTAGAGATGTAGAAATGCATCAGTTTTAGAGCACATGTGTTTTTTGGCAAGATGGTCTCAACTATGAGTCATAAAGCTGGGAAAAAACTTGCAACATAGTGGGTTGAAAGACAGAGTTCTTTGTGCGCAAGTCTCTATGCGAAGTGGGGAAGTCAATTGCAAATCATAATTATTCGTCTTACAAGTGTTTAAAGGGGTCTGCAATAAAAGTAAAAAATATATAGTAAGAATGAGCAGGTCTAAAGGAGTTTATCAAGTCTACCTCTTACATTAATGTACACTTTTAACGCAAAAAGTTTAGCAGATAATGCATTTGAATTAACATTATCGCCCTTCTGAGTAGGTGCCATGTATACTGTGTCTGTCAAATTAAAGAGCCAACGTGAAAGACAACCCTGTCAATGATCGCCCGAAACCCGAGCCCCTGAAAAGACAATAGCCAAGTTTTAGAGGTGTGCACAGTTTTGGTAACAGCAGACAGCTACTGGCCAGGTGTTGCGCATGGAGACGCACCAGACGCTTGACGTGCGTAAAACACTGTCACCCCGCATAGTCTTAAGTTCTCAACGTCTGGGCCTTCGTACGCCTAGCACTACGGGTCTCAAACATCCAACAGAGGATATTAACAAAGAATTGCGTAACATTCACTCACAGAATGGTACATAAAAAACAAACCCAAAAACAGTTGTTTTAAAAAAAAAAAAAAATGCGGTGAAAATAGTGAGTAGAGTGACTATGGTGTTGTAGTAAAGACGTTCGCGTCCTTACTTTGTCTAAATATAGGATTACAGTGTTTTTACCAGTTAATGGATGAACGTGGGTTGATGATATCTTCTTTAGCCGTGAGCAGTGAGAGGCTGTAGGTGTCCAGGTTGATCGTTCGCGTGCTCATCGTGCCAAAAGTTTCCAGAGCACACCCCAACTCTCTTCATTCACACCCCCCCCCCCGACAAAGTTTCGGGATTTGGCTACGTGCAACAAGTAGCCAGAACCAAACACCAAATGCCAGTACGGTAGGTTGAGGTATGCAGGCTCATGCAGCGAACAGGCTTGAAGTTCGAGTAAATATGTGTTTGCAGAAGCTGCGCTCTCCCGGTGCGCAGGGTAGAACTGCCAATGCACGCCGCTCTTTGTGCAATGGGGTAGAATAAGTTTTCAACAAAAGCCCCACCTCCTGTTGGGTGAGTGGAAGGAGTAATGACTTCACTGGCTGCTGGGTCATCGGAGGAGGAAAGTGCTACTCACCAACGTGAAACCTACCCGCAAGAAGAGCTATAAGCCTGGCATCTTTGAGGTTTGAGTTAGTCAAAATTTGCCACTCAAAAAATATATTTTGTTTCCAATATTGTTTTAAACCAAAACCGGACAGGAACCAACATTTTTTTTTTTTTAATCTGTTCACAATATAAACCTATATTGGGTAAGAAGGGCTGAAGGAAAAGGATGCCAGCTGTGCATGTGCCAATGTGTCTTTTGTCTTTGAGTGGACCTCCTCTGGTTCTTGGCAGACTTCAGAGACGCCATTTACAGTGTCACAAGAGGAGAAGAAAAAGCCAAACAGGACCCAATTTCATGGGAAGTGAGTCTGGAACAGGCAGCTAATAGAAAACTCAGGGAATCACATCAGCTTAAGAACTGGTGGATTTGTGGAGTGGCAAAGTTGAATAAAATGTGACATCATTGCAATAATTAGTAAGTTAGGCTGTTAAATGTCTTGCCTAAGTGTACCTGACTTTCCTTTCTTCTAGCAAGTAAATATGTAAAGTAAAAGCTCTACTTTTAGGGAAGAAGTGAGATTGAATCGTATGATCTTTACAAGTTAAGATAACTGTACAGAAGCAACTACCAGGGACACTTTTTTGTTCTAGTAGGGACATTGTTGAGTGTCTGTTTATCCCAGTTATTTGATGGCCAAGGTGTAATATCAAAATGTTAGAAGATTGAGCTGATGCACGTTTTAGGGAACTGTATACTGTCTGTGATCAGAGAAGGTAAAGGGGGGCTAAAAGTTCATATTAAAACATGTTTTTGTAGATTTTTCATAGTAATAATGATGTAGCAATAACTTGCTTGCAAAAGGACAAGGGGAATAACATCCCCACACAACAATATTCTTCTCCTTCCTGCCATTATGGCCCCTGAGAAACTTGGTCCAGTAATGTGGACAAACTGTTGTACTCTCATACTTGAAGGGACTTTGGCATTTCCTTTAGTCCACTACATGTCAATTATCACAGACTTCCTGCCTTCTTTATGTAGCCTAAACTAACAGCATGCAATGACAGAATAGCATGGTCTTCTTTTTTAACAGTTCTGTTTTTTGTTGTAACATTTTTATTTGTGTTTTGAATAGTCAAATATAAATGAATTACTTTGTTCCATCTGAGCTGTCGCTGTCCATGATGGAACCAAATCTTGCTGTAATTCGCCTTTTTGTTTGGCATATGATTTATATCATGTTGCCCTGGTATTATGCTCTCCATATGTTTCATAGAAATGTATTTATTTATTTTATGCTGGATTTCCAATATTTGCAGAAATAACATTTGCAATATAATAATGATTACATTTGATGAATCAAACTCAAGGGGAACTGGAGGAACAATAAACAGAAAATCCCAGCACTCCAATACACCCAGTTTATTTCTAGAACAAAAACGTTTTTTTTATTTTCAACAAAGATAGATGAAAATTCATTGAGGCGGACATAGGCACATTAGACTTAAGTGTCATGCTCCAATCTAACATTACTGTAGACTTGAAAGAATATACACTTTTGAGGTTTAATATCAGCCTGCTTAATGAGACTTGAGACTTATGTGGAGGAAAACGACATGGTGAAACTTCTCCACCCATATTCTGGGATGCTGCTAAGGTAGTTTTGAGAGGTAAGCTAGAGCATAGCCTTAAAGAAATAAAGATAGAAAAAGCTCAATGCTCTGCAAGAGGTATCCACAAGTTCTACAGGAAATTAATAAGCTAAGAGGTGAAATTAATTATATGACCTCACAGGAAATAGTTAAGAAAATGCTCTTTACCAAAAAAAGATATTATGAAGGTGGATATTTTGTTCTACCTTAGAAAAACAAAAGAGTTGAAAGAGACATTTTAAAATACAAAACAGGCAGCATAATGCAATTAGAACCAAACAAGGCCAAATTCAATCTTTAACCCTAAAAAAACCTTTCTCTAAAATTTTAGGTGATAAAGAAGATTAAATAAATTCTTTCCCGGACACTCTCAATTTGACTGTTATGACCGGAGCGCAAAATAAAATGTTAGGAGCTGAAAAAACAATACACAATACAAGAGATTAAAAAATAAAACTCCAGGGAGTGATTGTAGAAAAAGATTCAGTTGTAGTCATCTGGACTCTGTTTTAGAAAAAACGATAAGTTTCGACTCTCATCCAAGAGTCATTCTCAATCAGTGAAACAAGTCTGAGAACTCCTGTTTATATCCTACTCTGTGAAAGCCCTGCCCACAGGGCTAGCTGTACTGGTGTGAAGCTCAATGTAAAAATATTGAGTATAATGTGGTGCCGGAGGTCCTGCACAGGCCTTACTGGCAGATGACAAAAGGTTGGGTCAAGTGGAGGAAATTGAGAATCCATGGGTAAAATGTATTGGTTTTATTTAGAACTTTTTACATCAACTAGCACCAACCTGAGATTTAAGGTCTGGATAGCAAAAGATATAAAAATGTTCTACCAGAAAGTACAAGAAATCAAATAAAAAGCTTCAATACATTGAAGGAATCCTTTGGCTTGGAAAAACAGGACTTTTATAGGTATTTTTAAGAAGGAGTTATTACAATCAAGAAATTAAACAAAACAATGACCACTTTGACCCTCTGAAAGAAATCTTCATATATAAATCAGAAGGAGAATAATATTTATCTAAATGCATCTGGACAATTATTCTACCAAATAAATAAAAACAATAAATGGGAATGAGAAGGTAATGTTGTTTTGACAGACAAAGAATGGGAAAATATATGTACATCTCAATGGCAGAACACAAAATCACATGTTTGGAAGGAATTCAGTTGTAAAAATGTGTCATGTTTATTTATAACACCATGTCAAAGTGCTCACTATTCAGAGGGATCTGTTAAATGCTGTGGAAACTGTGGTTGTCAAGTGGTTCATCATACCATGTATTTTGGAACTGCCCTATTATTCACAAATACTAATCTGAAATCTATGAGACACTACAGATTGTCTTTGACACGGATATTCCATTTGACTTTAAAACAATGTACCTCAGCTGTAGGATGCCAGCGATGGAGAGGATTAATAGAAACCTGTGGAGTGTACTTTTGACAGCAGCAAAAAAGGCTGTGACAAAGAAATGGATGATGGGAACTGAGCCAACTGTCAGTGACTGGACTGAGATTACGTTGGATATTTATAAAATGGAAAAACTAACTTTTATTCTCATCTTAAACATGGACAAATTTAACAAACATTGGGCCAGGTGGGATCAATACATTGGGACACATTTTATTTCTTATTTCCTTTGGAATTTAGCTTTTCACACTCGCTCTGAAAATTAAAAGAAAAAGACAAAAAAGGAAATGACTACTACATCACTTAAAACACATAAACATTGTTTAGGAACTGGTGCTGTGATGTTTAAGGAAGTATGGAGACTATTAACGAAGTGTTCAATATTTTGAGTTGTTATAATCATCATTGATGTAATGCTATATTCTCTATAAACATTTATGCTTCCTTGCATAACAGAAGTTTACGAGTATCTCTTTTTGTATCATAAAATGTCATGTGCAAATAGCAATTAATTTCGGGCTCCATAGCTATCAAAGTTGCTGAGTGGCTCTGTCTGTCCTCCTCCAGGTATTACGAGGAGTCTGTTATTGTTTTCCACAAACCAATGAGTTAGTATGTGGGAGAAAGGACTTGACCAAGTAAACAAATCAAATTACTCCATTTTTGCTTCACTTTATGTCAATGTCGATACCACTCATACAGTAGGCGTAAAACACTAAAGAAACACAAGGTAAATATAAAACCTTACATCTTGACGTTTTGCAGAAAATTGGGTCTTCCTATCGGGCTGCTTCCAAATGAGGTCACTCCACAGCTATGCACCTTCAAAACACCCTTTAGAGCCCTTTTCTCCTCGCTCAGAAGACACATGTGTCTGGGTCCAGGAGGGAACCACATATGTTTTATCAATTTTCACCCACATTCTCAAACTGTAGCAACTCAAATATATGAACTATTTAGATATTAAAGCTGTATGGCTCTAAATGTTATGTTTGTATCTGATATTTATGAAACTTTTTTTAGATGTAAAACCAATAACCACAACTAATACTGTATATAGATGCACAGATACCAAGAGATCAACCAAAAGCTGTAAGGCAATGCTACAGCTTATAGCAGCAACAAAATCTAATAATTTTACTTTGTTCACTTTCAAGTTTTGTTGCCTAGGCATCTGTTGTTTTAAGTTACATCAGTTTTATCCTTTTTAATGAGTCCATCACCAAATGACTGTGAAATGCAGATCTCTTTGTGTCGCTTAGGGGAAGACTGAAAAATGGGAGCCAGATGTGGTGACGTCATTGTGTCTCTTAGAGTGAGCCTGTTAAACCAGAACATTTGTGGGAAATGGGAATTGGAGCGAATGACAAAGCAGATGACAGCCTTGTGGTTTGTAATCAAATATTGGCATTTAACTAAGAAAATACTGACACATCAAAATGGAGCCTGTATTGAGTGACTGCCCAGTGGACTGATTATTCTGAAGGTGATGTCTTGATATGTCCATCAGAGGGTTCTTGTACTTTTCTGTAACTTGGAATGTCCACTACCGGTTTGTCTCCATGGAGATGTTTTTTGTCTGTCATAGTTTTTTTTAATTACTGGTGTTTTTATTGCTAAAAAAGAGGAGTGAGGCAAGGATGTGCATGGTCTCCCTTTTTGTTCACTTTGTACTTTGAAGAATTGGCCCAATTTATTAGTGAGTCAAAAACAGTGTTGTTATAAATTGAAAAGATGGAACATAAAATTGCCTTCTACTCGGATGGAGATTTTTAACCAAACCATAAAGAACACAATCGAACATCTTCTCCAGATCCATAAATGTGGACTGGTTGGGCAAATTCCCATGAACCCTCGAGCACCGGATGGAGAAAGCTGGTCTGGTGTTCCACGACACCACCACACTGTTCCTCCTGAATCCGAGGTTTGACTATCGGTCAGATGCTCTTCTCCAGTACCCTGGAATAAACCTTACTGTGTAGGCTGAGGAAGGTGATCCCTCTGTAGTTGGAATACAGCCGCTGGTCCCCCGTCTTAAACAGAGGGACATACACCCCGGTCTGCCAATCCAGAGGTACTACTGCCGGCCGCCATGCGATGTTGCAGAAATTTGTCAGCCAAGACAGTCCCGCAACATCCAGAGACTAAGGATGGATCTCATCCACCCCCGGAGGCTTGCCACCAAGGAGGTGGCTAGCCACCTCAGTGACTTCCACCCGGGTTATGAACGAGTCCGCCTCAGAGTCCGTCTTGGATATCTTTAAAGTAGTCCTTCCATCGTCCGACAACATCTCCAGGTAAGGTTGGCAGCGCTCCACTCGCACCATAAGCGGTTTTGGTGAGGCACTGCCTCTCCCTGCTGAAGCATCAGATGGTTTGCCAGAATTTATTTGAGGCCGACCGATAGTCGTCCTTCATGACCTCCCCGAACTCCTCCCAGCCTTAGGTTTTTACCTCTGCGACCGCACAAGCTGCGGTGCCCTTGGCCTGCTGATACCTGTCAACTCAGCCTGACGGCATACCTTACTTTTGGTGTCCACCATCATGTTCAGCAGTTGCTGCCGCAACAGGCACCTGAGACCTTTTGCCCACAGTCCACTTGGACTGATCCAACTCACCACCAAGTGGTGATCGGTTGACAGCTCTGCCACACTTCACCTTAGTGTCCAAGGCACGCGGTCGAGAGGTATACTCTAGGCGCGGTCGAGATGTCAAGTGACATGACGACAAAGTTCATCATCGACCTCCAGCCTCAGGTGTCCTGGTGCTACGTGCACTGATGGACACCGTTGTGCTTGAACATGGTGATTTATTAATAGGCACAGTCCCTAAAATAAATAAATAAATAATCATAAGCATAATAATACGCATTCTTACTGTGAGCGGCAGCCGCCTCTCCACAGATTTGACCTGCAATTTGGCCAGGTGCCATCACCGGTTTGTTTCCATGGGGATATAAATATACTGTGAAACCTTGCAAGCAAAGTAATATCTCCATGGAGACAAGCAAGTGGGCGGACCCTCCAAGTTGCACAGTGCACCTTCAAGATCAGCATGAATAAAAACAGAAGTCAAGTTTAAAAGATTCCCAGTTTTAATAAACCCATGTCAAACATCAAAATACTGAAATGGCAAAAAGAAGCTTTTTTTCCACCTCACATTTTCTCAATATATTTATACAAATCAGTGGTTCAAAAATATTACAAACCTTAAGCGTCACAACATTTTTTGCAACAGCCGCAAAAAACATTCTGATTGTTTTAGATTGTTTGAAAGCCCTTGATAGTTTTGTTGTGTATAGTGTGCTCTTTATGCCTTTTATTGTAATATACACAACATAAGTACTAGTAATAAAATTAATAAAATCCATACCATATGAGTAATTAGGAACAAAGGTGCATCATAATACTTCAGAGCCAATACCATTCACTTAAAATACAGTAAACACCATGTCAGAATTTAAACTGCCCAAAAACACTGGGCAAACACTTAATCATGGAGAGACACTTTTGCTTAGATTCTGTTTAAATTTCCAACACAGCTGTATGTTGACTTAAAGCACAATTTAGTCACAAAGTCTCCTTACAATATTAAGCATAGTTCATTTTAGCTAAGCAACAAAAGGGTATATGATTTAATTTGGCTTAAAGAGAAAAGACCTAAGAGACAATGGACAAGAACTAGGCATGTCCACAATTTAGTAGTAGTGATAGGCTACATAGCATGACATACAGGCACCTTAATGAATGCAACATTGGAAAACACTGCTTTAACTGCTGGGTTAGAAATATGACATTTCAGCATCTAAGCATAGACAATACACTAGATGTACAGGTGGAAATCCTTATAATGCTCCTTGAATGTCTTAAAGGAAGTAGTCAAAAACACAGGCTAACCGTGCAAGAAGATATTATATAGAAATGAGAGCTGCCTATTGTTGTTTCTGTGCTCTTGTGTGTTTCTTGGCTGTATCAACTCTTTTGAGCTCGGAAAGCTGCGGGTGCAGTGCCTGTACACAGCCAAAAGAGTGAGGCTCTACTAAAGGCACAGAAAAGGAGACACCAAACTAACAGTGATGACAGGCTCTACTAGAAATGAGGCCTTCTTACTAATGAGCTTGAACAGACTTTGGCCAGTAGGTGTCAGTGTTGCACATTTATAAAAAAGTAATGTTTCACCTTATTCCATAACCCCAAGCCAGTTAGAGCCTTTGAGCAAGCATTCAAAAATAAAATACCATCATTTATATTTAGAAACCAAATGCATATAAGGTGGAAAAACATGCACGCACGTACTTTTTACTTTACCATTGTTTATCTTATTGTTTATATAATTCAAACATATAGTTTGGCTGTAAATGTTATGTATTAATCTGATTCAAATGTTTTAATGTTAAAAGCACCGTAATGGCCAAACCAAACGCTTTGGTCGAGAACCCATTACTTTGCATATTGGGTACTTCTGGGAATATGCTTGCCTAAAAATATGCTACTTCGAGCTGCAATGAGCTCATTTAGTAAAGCTGATCTGTGCATAAAGCAATATAGCAAATTAAAAGCTACTGCAGAGTTGAACAATAACCATTTTAGGTTTTAGGTGTAAATAGCATGCTACAATCAGCAGAACATAATACACAAAAAATTATTTGTGTTAAGCAAAAGTATAGTTATAAACATAAAAAAAGAAAGTGCATTCCAACACCAAGTGCCATTATATAAGACAATAGGCTAACCGTGCACCCTCCCAGCACCGAGACCAGCCAGTGCTTAGCTCTGTAGACTCCAGGAATCCACCTGTCAAACCATCACTTGATTGGCTTCCTCTCTAAAAGTTGAGAGGAACTTTTAAACCAAACATTATCACAATCTGAAATAAACCGACTATTCTAAGGCCAAGGTTGCGTATATTACAAAAGTTTAAGTGAAGGCCATCTGTCAGCAAATCTATGACAAACAGACAAAGGTGCTCCCTGGGCATGGCTCAGGTTGGCTCAGAAGATCTCTTGAACAATGGCAGAGAGTGCATAAAAACAACATCATCAACCTTTTTATAACTATAATTAAATATCTACCACAGAAACAGTCGGCAGATTCTGAGAATTTAGTTGAAATCCTACCTGACTGGTTGTCAGACTATTATAAGGCACATGAACAGTAGGAAAGAATTACTGATCAAACCCATGCAACCACCTAAAATCAAATATACACAGGGGATATACAGAGAGGCAGACGTCCATCTAAAAAGAAAACAAATGGTGTTGGTTGCATGTACTGCACAAACAGATAGGCCTGGGTTTGGCTTTTCTTTCACTTGCACATAATTCAAAGAGGAATTTGCTAACTTCTCACTTTAGTCTTGTGAGATTTCTACCTTCTATTTCTGTAGCTGACAATAACTTTGACACATCTCCCATGGAAAACAACACCACGTGTCTCACACAATCCATCTTTCTCCAGCAATCACACTGGTGATGCTAAGGGGCACACAAGCCCCAAATAGAACAATGTGTTAATAGAAACTCAACACCCCAATGCGTTCTTTTCACATAAAGGCCCAGGATCCAAAGAAATTAGCACTCTTAGCAAAAATCTGTGCTCTCACCTGCATGCCAACTATTCAACAATTCAATCACAATAAAAGCACAACTTTCTGGCTAAGAAGAACAAAATGCAGCAGAGGTCATGGGGTGGTTAATAGTTTTACACATTCTAATATCACTGATCCTATGTGACCCCATATACGCGTAAAAAGAAATTCCCAATACTTACCCATTCATATGTGTTTTGGGTAAACACTAAAACTCTTGAGAGACACAGTCAGTGTTAAATTGCATGTGGACACTATGAATTGTATATTAAGCACCATTTTCAATTACAGCAAGAGGAAATGGAAGGCAGTATGCCCCTTTGATGTATTTCTCCCAAACCAAAACCTACACATATTACAGTGCATTGTTATTTTTTGAATACTCTTTAAAACGATATCTGCTGTCACCTTTTGCTAAAGCCTTTGTGGCTTAAAATAAACCACAGCTTTGGTTTGTATGAAATAAGTAAAAGTATTAGTAAAATAAGCATGTATCCTTCTGCCAGTAAAGGTCCCCAAAATCTACTTTGTTAGTATTGGTCACTGTCAGAGAGCATACAAAGTGCATAGGGGTTAATTCAGTTTGTTAATAAAAGCTTGTATTTTGATACTTCTGTCAAGCACTAAAGATTTGGGCAGCTTGTTGATTGACACAGACGACCACTTGAGCAGGGGTTGATTGCCATTATCAGGTCATCCAATTAAAATGGTGACTAGCAGTTTGGAGTTGTCTTGTTACACCCACTTCCGCGCTTTACTTTAACAGTCTTTTTTCTGGGGCTAGTGTCCATGCATGCTCCTTATAACATAACTTGTGAAAGAGAATAGCAAAAAAGTCCAAAAGACATTGCCATTGTACATGCTTTCAGTGCTGGTTTTGGAGGGCTGATCATGTTTGTGTGTGCAAGTTAACAGTCCGTGTACAAGTGAAGGCAGAATTAAGCCCCACACAGGGAGCCTTAAGGTCAGTGTGAAGGATGGAGACTGAGAGATCAGAGCCCTTGCACCCAGTGCACACTTGAAGGCTGGGCACTCTGCCGCTGGATGGACCAGTTCAAGTGGAGGAAAAAAAGCACGGCACTGGGAAGCACAAGTGTCACCCACAGCTACATATCCATAACAATCCATCACCCACCTGAACCCAATTTTAAGTTCCAAACATTCATCAAAAAATTCAGGCATAATCAGTTCTCTCTCTTTGAACCAGGGAGCACACTTCAGGAGATGTGTGGAGAGGAAGATGGGTGTCTCCAGAAACACCAACCCCTTTTCGTGTGCTGCTTGCGCAGAATCTCCTCCTCGCGCTCGCGCTCTTTTTGGGAGCGCAGGTAACGGTCCTCTTCCTTCAGAAACCACACTGGAGGCCAACGCTGCTTTTCAAAGTGCTTCTGGTTATCTGCACATACATATTTACTGTTTAATGAACATGAAAGCACATAACCAATCACAGACATTGTTTGCTTTTGCACTGTAAAGTGTTTCAACATGTGTGTAGAGGTACAGAAGCAGTACCTGGAAACATGGCCTTCATGTCCTTGGGAAACTTGCGGCATATGCTGTTATAGTTAGTGCAGATGTGATGAAGACACCAAGCTGAGAGTTGTTTGGCATTGTGAAACTACAACATGGAGGAATATATTAATGAGGAGGAATTAACATGCTTCCTAGACGGTACTTCTTTGTTTCTAACCTGTGCCAGTTCCAAGTAGGCCAACACTTGTCCATCAATATCCACTCCTTTCACTGCCAACTCCAGAAGCTCATCAACAGCATGTTGTTCTGTGAGCACAAATAGCATAGTTAGAATTGTTTTTTTCCTTCAGTAAAATTTAGAAAGCTAATATTTATAAAGAAACACCAATTTACCAGTGAGAGCAACTAGACGTGGCAAACAGAGACGATTAGCCAGAACTATAAGTTCCATGGGCTCCAGACCTTGGCTGGGAGTCAGCAGACCACAGTAGAGGAACTCCAGCACCCCTCTCATACATGCAGTGCTTGTATTGGGGATGGACACCTATTATAAACAATAAATAATAAGGTTTAGGGTTGACGATATTGTACATATGTGCAGAGGATATTCTGTTCAGTCACACAATCTGATCCTAGATGAAAGCACTGTCACTGGGACTAACAATGTAACCGCTGTGCAATTATGCTTTGCAAGACTAAAACTAGGGCCTGCCCAATATATCCAAGTGCTCATATCGGCCGAGTTCTAGAATATAACCATTTATCAATTTTATAGATAGATTAACGTCTTAATATTTTGCGCAGAACCAAAATTTCTCTGTGCAATAGTTCACCTGAATGCACCGGAGTGACAGTCCTGTTTACACCAGCTCTGACCCTCCATGACTGACTGAGGTAGCATTGGATTTCAAATTTAGATATAAAATTCCCTGTTAGAAGGTAGAATAACAGTAAATGTTGCCTCAATAAACCCAATTCAAAACTAATAGAGCCTAGCACACCGTTTTTAATCTACAGCATATAAAGTATTTATTTTTGCATTCTAAATAAATAGTACAGTAAGTAGTTTTCCAGTCTTTCCAACCTCCTTTTATGTCAGTGTCGGCACCCAAAAATCCTTTCACATTAAGGCTGCAAAAAAAGTTGGTCTTTCTGCTTAATAAAGTGGTTAGAAATAAAATACAATTCTTAATCAAAATTATTACTGACATTGTACCAGTATACAGTATGAAGAACCTTACGATCTAAACTATTCTTCCTGAAACACATAACAAGATAAAATTCACACAGTGACCTATTTAGGCCACTAAATCACCAAAATGCATTTCCTAAACTATCCAGCAGCTACTTGAATAGACTAACACATTTACAGAGGCCTGCCCTCCACCATAAATAAATAAATGAGTGTAATTTCTTGTAATTCAAAAATTGCAGAAAACTCCATTACAAAAAAAAGAGAGCCTAACAAACTAACCCTGAGCAGCAGGCATTCATTCACCTGTGAAGGATTCTAAATAATAATGAGAGCCATGGTCTGACCTCACAGGGCGCTCCTAACTGAGACACTCTTTCACTTCACCTTCCATAACCAATTAGAGAGAATGTCAGCCCAGTGACCAATCAAAAAGTGTAGTAAGCGACAATGCCAAGACATGGGTGGTCTCCAGAACTGAAGACTCCATCTGAGAACAGGAAGCATAACGGTAAACACCCTACGACAGCAATCCTGCAGGGCACTATGTACATTATCTACATTATCTATCAAGAATTTAAATATCACATATTTATATGTTATTTAAATGTTATTATTTGAATAACATTTAAATAATAACACAGAAATGTCAAACCCTAACCCTATCGACACTGTGGCTCTCATTTGAGTGCATTGCCTGAGGAAGGTCAGTGGGGCCAAAAGGCAGTTTAGATAAATGTGTAAAGTGAGATAGTGTGCAAGAGTTTTCCTAAAGATCTGAGCTAAAAAGAAGAGTAATAAAATTATTTGAAACACACCGACTATGGATGATGACGGTGACTACTGCCCACCTGCACAGCCAAAAATGAGGTTTACTGTGTTCAACACAGTTAAACAGTGCCTCAGCAAACTCAGTTAATGTAACCATAGCCACAAGCAGCCCACCAGCAGTCCACACTGTGCCCCCTCAGCCCTGCTCATATCCAGTTTACAAAAAAACACTTTCACCCACTCACACAATGTGTTTCTTTTCATTTTAAGTTAACACAAAATATGTAAATGTGTAAAACCTGCTTTACTTTTTTACATCTGGGTCTAGGTAACGTTAAACTGCTGTTCGCACAAGAAACGATACTAAAGGTATCTGGTTCTTCACGGCCTACAGCGCATGGATAGAAGTGATGAGCTAATATTCTTCCTGTGAAGTTAGGCCAGGCCTGAATATGAGTCTAAGCACTCCTGCAACTTGGGAACCTCTCACAGCACAATAACTTCTACAAGGCCAATCCCAAATTGTTACTAATTTAGAAAATAGCCACCTATTAATAATAGTTTTGTAGCATTGTACATAAAAAATTAAAATACTGACCTCATGTCTTTAATTATAGATGCCACTGAGCATTACCTTACATTATTCAAGATGCAGAGTATTTTGCACTTACATTTTAATTTTCATCAAAATATGTGCAATAGTCAGTGGTCAAGCCTGATCACTGACAGAGCCTCAGTTTTGTGAGATCGACTCCAAGTCAGGTCTCTGGTAATTTGCTGATTGTCTCTCCCCACTCTTTCCCTTTCAAGCTCACATCTGTTCATTCAAATAAAGCAGAACTTGACCCACCTCGTCAGTGTAGCTTTCCATGAAGGAGCCACGGAACATCGCAGCCATCCAGTCACAGCTGGAGATGAGCAGAGGCTTATGAGCCGGAAGACAGCCATCATCCAGCTTGAACACCACATCTGAAAGCGTGTGGAAAAGAGCATTCATCTTGTGGAGTGCCAGAAAAGTCCAGGCTACAGAGTCGGGTACGGACATACACCAGAGGACACAAAGGGACGCAAACATGGACAGAAACCATGGACAGAAACATGAACAGAAAAACAATGGAACATGAAGAAACATGGACAGAAACATGGACAGAAACCATGGACAGAAACATGGACAGAAACATGGACAGAAACATGGACAGAAACATGGACAGAAACATGGACAGAGGACAGACAGATAAATCGACAGAGTGAAAGAACAGCTACGTACGTGGAGTGGATTTGAACAATGAAGTTAACTGTATTTAAAGGTACAATGTTACCCCTTTTCCATTAGTACCTACTTATTATCTTATACGATTTTTATGATCCCCGAAAGCAAAGACTGAACAGTCCTGCGGAAAAGAGAGCGCACACTTTACAACGATGCAAAATAAAAGCTGTGCTAACAAAAGCTAGCGCACCTAGCATAAGCTGTTTCCTGTCTGGAGTAATGTGGCTCGCAGATGACAAAGTGTTAACAATTATCAGAGCATTGCACTTCTAGTTTAGACGTAGAAGTCCAAACTGTGTTATTACAATTTATAGCAGTGCAGATAAAAGCTTTTAATGCACAGGAAGCTGACGATAGACTCCACAGAGAGTGGTGTGTTTACTGTAGCTATAATCTGCACCAGCTTCACCAATCCTTCCAGCAACGATGTATAAACAGAGACATAACTTTGTAGCTTCACAAAAGATGAGTAATAAAGTATTGTTTGTCCTTTTCATTCATTCCTCTGTCTGTATCCTGCGCACTGACACCGCACACAAGGAGCGCAGCAACCTCGGGCTCGGCCTCCGTCTCTCCGAGTTACGTTCCACCTCCAGGATTTTGAATGAAATTTCAAGGGTGGCCAGTGCCCCCCCAGGCCACCCCTTGGAGGCGCCTCTGCACACGCAGAGCAGAACCAAGTAAGTACGAAAGGAAAAGGCCCATATGTAAGGCCCTTTCCTGGAAAGGGTTCCCCACCTGCCTGTCTCCATGGAAATGCTGGAATGTTCCACATTATGGGAATAGACTTGCAGGTGTTGTTACCAGGCCAAGTTACAGGTCTGCAGAGAGGTGAATTTCCTCTGAGTTAGTTTAATGCCATACTGTGGAACATTCCAGGCAAAGCAATACGCAATCCATTCACCAGAAAAGTTCTATGGTGCACCTTTAACTGAATTAAAGTAATTTATTGAGTATGTTTTTTTACTATCATTTATTATTTTATTGTTTATTTTTTACTAAATGTTAGTGAATTCCATATAATAAAAAGATAAGACACATGATGCCACAATACAAGCACAAAAAGACACCTGAAGTGAGCAGATCAATAAATATCATTGTTTTTAACTGAATTATTGATGCTTGTGCACCTCAGCACTTGTACCCTGGTATATTGTACAGTATATTAGCACATTAATGTATTCCTGAAGAAAAGTATCATCACATTAATCTTCCTAAGCCTCATATTTTGAAACCTATGGTCTTTGTGCGTGGTTTACCAGCAAAGGTCCCTTTGCTGAGACACTCCTTGATCCGGTTGGCCCTGCGCACGTGGAAAGCCTTGGTAATCTCCTGGTTCATGAAGCTCTCTCGGTTCAGCACGTTGGCGACCATCATTCGCAGGTCAAACACTTCCAGCAGCTCAGCAATAGTGGCCACCTGCATCAGATCCCCTCTGCCCTCATCCAAGCTGCCCGTGTAGAGGTACTGGAGCACAGCCTAGAAAAACAGAAGTCAAAATAGTGCAAACAAGCAATATACAAGCATCATAATCATAGTGTTTTTTTAAATACATTTTGAAAAGGAAAATGTATTTAATATTTGTATTATAAATAAATAGTGGTGTAGTAATGTCTACTAACAACATGGAAAGAATGTAGAGCCAGATTTAGAAATCCTGGTGCTAAATTGCGAGTACTACTTAAAATAAGCATGTGCCATTTTCTGGGCATCATGCACGTTATTTGCACAAACAAAGATGACTATAAAGGGCATTTTATAACGGCCGTCGTCAAAACAATACATTATTATTTGATCTCTGATAAGGAGCCATATCGATACAGAAACTGCAGTAGTCTGTGCTGGTTAAAGTTTAAACCTGCTTCTTAAATGTGCAACATCTTTGCTCTGTTTTATTGCCTGGTAAACCAACTGACTTATGTATTCCATTAATTTTCTTTGTCTGGAATACATCACTTTGGCTGTTCAGGCTAACAATGTTACCCCGCATCAGTTGTGGCAAATAAGACAGTGTCCGATAAAAGATATCATTTGCATTTTCTCCACTTAAAATTTGGCACAATGTGGTAAAATTGCTCAATTTTAAATTTGCATTAGGTCCTCGGAGCCAAATTTGCGCAGCAACCTTTTTGCATTTATGAAAGATGCAAATCTCAACTGCACTGGCTGTTTGCTCCACTTGAGCACGCACAATCCTATTTGCAAATGAGCAAACACTTAATATATCTGGCTCTAAGTGTGCGCAAAGCCCCAAAGAGTATATTGTAAAAGCAGGTATTTGAGACAAAATGAGACCACTGGGCACTGTCTACAACTGATAAAAAAAAAGTATTTTAGCACTCATGAACCCAGAAGGAAAGGCCCAAAGCCGCCCCAGTTTCCACAAACATTTTTCCCTCCTAAGGGTTTGTGAGAGCTATGAATCTAAACTTTGTCTTTTTGTGGTTTGAAAATCAGGTACTCCAGCTTTAAGCCTACATGTGTAATAAATGAAAAGCAACAACAGTCTTATTACCTTAAATGGTTCTTCTTGTATGAGCGCATCCATGGCTACCACAGTCATGAGTCTGGGACGTCCTGTCATGGGATCATCCACATGTTCCATACAAACACCCAGAAAGCCCCTGCCCCATCCTGAAAGTGCCCGTCCAGTCCCCACCACACTCAGTGTGTACTGGGCTCGAGAAGGGAGCGCGTTATCACTCTGGGAAGTCCTCAGAGAGCCCTGCTGGAGGAGCTGGGGTCGGTTCAACACCTGCACCCCGCCCTGAATACCATCTTTGTCAATGTCCAGGCTTTTGGTACGACCCGCCTGCTCCTTTGCTCCTCTCCTTGTTTGTTCATCTTCTTCTCCAAGTTCCATGTTTTCTTTGTTCTCTTGATCCTCCTCCACCTGCCCTTTAGATAACCCACCTAAATCTAGGGTGAATAGGTCATAGAATTTGGAGCAAGATGTAGCAAGATAGACTTTATGCGCGAAGACTCGAGTAAAGCCGCCCTGAAGGAGAAAAAGGACATCTGAACAGAGCGGCAGGCAGAACAGAGAATCAGGACCTTCTCCATCTGAGGGTGGAGGGTCTGGGATTCCTACTATGGGCCGCGGAGGGCGAGGGGGCAGGAAGGGGGCTTGGAGTAGCGGCCTCTGGACCCTTTTCAAATGGGACTTCCAGAACTGCAGGTGCCGGCGGGAGATGAGGGCAGCTCGGATGGCATTGTCGAAAACATCCTTGACTCCAAACTGAGCTACAATACTTGTCTCATAGTAGGGAATACCGAGTTCCTTTGCAACCTCGTGGCCTCTCTCTGGTGGAAGAATGTCTGTTGGTTTGATGGGTCTGCAGAGAACATTAAAAACAAATCATTTAAAATTACAAACTCTCGGTGCTATATCTTTGGCAACAAGTGTGTGTGTGTGTGGGCGTATTGGGCTGCAACAAACTATTAATTTAATAGTTGATTAATCAGCAATTATTTTTTTTGATAAGACAACTATACAAAGGATTATTATTCCGTGAGATTTTTAAAATAAATTTTTTACAAAATAAAGGTTGAAATATGGTGACTGAAGGCCTCAAGTTAGAGAACATTTTATTATTGTATTATAGAAAAGATTAAGAGTCTGTGATTATTTTAATAGTCTCATAATGCTTATTCAGATTAAGGGTTGCAGTCCTAAAATAAAGGTTGATTTAGATTAAGGTTAGTGTTTATTAGATTACGGTTTGGCAAGTAATAATTATGGGTACGGTTAGGTTCAATCTATGTATGTATTAATTTACCATTGCCTTGCCTCAAATGATTCTTAATCTAAAATGATTACAGTGCAGCAGAATTTTTCTCACTTGGCTAAGGGTCGACGTGCACGATTAACAGCATCCAAGTCAGCGTAGCGCAGATCCAGCTGGCAGCCGACCAGGATGATGGGCGTCCGAGGACAGAAGTGCTTGATCTCCGGAAACCACATGGTACGTACATGTCGCAGGGAGTTTGGGTTAGCCAGAGAAAAACACAGCACCACAACGTCCGACCTACAGGCACAAAATACAAATTAGAGACACCACAATATATCTATTATAAACTGTGCAGCATTTACAATTATGTTATGATTGCTATATTTGAATAGTAATGTTAAGTATTTGCAATAGGGCTGGGCGATACGACAAAATGAATTTATCATCTCTTTTTAATTAAATGTTATTCTGTCTTATTAAAAATTAATACAAAAGCTTTCAAATATTACTATCTTGAACATAAACAGAACATATAGAGTTTAAATCAGTGCCATTTAAGACAAAAAAATAGCCACATGCCTTCTGAACTCGGCTCCGAACTGCATGCTTTTACTGACAGACTGTGGATTTTCTCAATCAAAAAGACCCAAGCATATCAATTAGAAAGGACTGAATTCTAATTAAAATTTGATTAATCACACAGTCCTAATTTAAATCAAAGGTTACGAATGTAACTACAGTTCTATGAATCTCTACTGATCGCCAAAGGCTTTAGCGCTGAATGAATCCTATGCAAGCACCGCCTCTGGCAGTCAGTAGGGATGAAATAGAACCACTGAAATTTACAATATTAGATCATCAAACAAGTTCAAATTAGGACTATAGCAATACACATTTTGTTTCTTGTGAAGCAAACATTGCAAATATTTATTATACATTATGCACTCCTGATGTCAGAAAGCAATAGTGCAGAGAGCCAAATGTGTGTGTGTATTGGACTTGGCGCTGCGTCTATGTGCACATGTCTGGACCTCCAGGCTACTGATTTGTGTGGCCTATTTTTCTCTTACATAAACACATCTAAGCCCACTACGGCTACATGGTCACAAAGAGATGACTAAGAATAGCTCAGACAATGTAATTTGCTTAAATTATGTTTTGGGCATGTCAACAGCACCAGGGACTGTCATTATCTCTACAACACAACGTGTATATCTAGGTAATGGTTGATAAAGATGTCTGTCAATATCAGTGACAGAGTTCATTTAGAGTGGGTACATGCTGACATTACAAGTCTGTTAAATCCGCTACATGTAGATCAACACAACCAGGGACTTTGGACTTCAAAGACCAAAAAAAATTTTTTTTTTTCAGATTTTTTATATCTGCAACAGCAAACAGCGATACTAAAAAGTTGACCAAAATGAAAAGGGTCATGATGTCAATAACAATTTGTTCAGTAATTGTAATACTAAAACTGTATATGGTGATATCCCTCAAAGGATATATTGTAAAATCACTAATATAAGCCCTTTTCACGATAGCTAGTTCCAGTTGCCGTAAAAGTCCGGATCTTCATTTCTCTAATAAATATAAACCAAAAAAAGATCTCATAGTGGTGCGCAATCAGAGGTGTAGCTAACCAACAGGCAAGACATGCTTGCCCCCAGGGGCCCCCAGGGGGCAGTCCTAAGGCTACAACATGCTCTTTACGGTCTTTACATTTCATTGACTGGTCTCTCTATTAACTGTAGTTTTACCACACTAATGTTTATAGGTGGCTTATCAGTTCAAGTTCAAGTTCAAAGGTAAAGAGATGTTTCGCTTGGGCACCCAAGACAAAAAGTACATACAATGCAAAGTCGAGGGTTTTTGTAAACAGGTTAGTTCAGTTTGTGGTGTTACTTTAACATTATTGATTACATTTATTGTATGTTAGCTTAGCTTAGAGACAAAAGCACTTACTTTTATGAACATATAGATTTCCAGATTTCCCCAGGTGAAGTTTTTACATGGTACGTAAAGATCTTAACATGCTGCCTGTGATTATCCATCTGTAACTCGCTCTCTGCAGTGTGTTCATTAATTAATTCTTTATTTTAGCGAGCTAATTCCCCAGGAGATAAGGAAGTGGAGCTCCGCAATTTTAAAGCCACTGGAACTAGCCAGTCGGTTTTGTGCCCTATTGTTGAGGTTAGATATTAGATCAAATTCAATTTAAAAATAAAAATGTTTGTCAAATATTACAACAATCTGTCATTGTTTCTACAATTAAAAGTAACAAAATATAACATAATATCAAAGCTGTACCGCCAAAATCACTCTTTGTTTTTGAATAGAGCACCTTTTTTTTTTTTTTATACAAAACTTATGAAGTGCTAAGTCTGACCCATTACAATTATTATTACTGTTAAAATTGTGGGTTTTGAGTAAGATCATACACACAGGGGTTAAATGAGATGAAAAAATGGGTCACTAGCCATCTCCCTGAAGAATAAACAAACAAATGTAGCATAAATGTAACAGAATGAGAAAGGGGTCAGGGGTCAGTGCTGCAAACCGCTGAGCTGGCACTGTGTCTCCGTCAGCTGACTACATCTGACAGAGCACATAGGACGCGCTCGGGATAAGCACTAAACACAACCGTGTACTATTGCACTGGGGCTCATGTGGAGGGCAAACAATAGGATACAATTACACAAACAGTCGATGGAACAGAAGTCGGCTTATTATAGAATACGGCATCATGTGCTGCCTGGTGGTCGAGTGGTTGTGGCACAGCACACATATGCCAGGCTCCAAGTGCAGCTGGCCACAGTGTCGTGAGTTTGATTCCCGGCTCCGACAATGTACTACATGTCCTCCCTTCTCTCTCATCCCCCATGGGTTAGGGTTAAAGCTGTCCTGTCTAATAAAGCCTACAGGCCAAAAAATCCTTTAAAAAAGAATACGGCATCACAGTAATTTTAGCTTAGTAGTTCACGTATTGCTAAATATATGAATAAAGTAAAGAAAGAGTAGTTATTATTCTTGAGCGTGTACTATAATATATATATATATTTTATAAGAGTATGTTTTGTTACATATGTGAATTGGGAAGAAGAGCTATCGTAATTATATTTAAATGTATTTGATCATTATTATAGTTTTAGGGGTTTTTTTTTTCTGTTGATACATTTCTGTAACTGAAATATTTTCTACATATAGGTCATTCTGATTTTGAATATTTACGTATGTACTATGTAATTGTGATCATTGTAGTAATTATATTGTTATCGTAAGTGGATTTGTTTATATTGCAAACCTTATTCAACAATGCATGCTTTGAACATTTGAGTGTATCATTCACTGTTTACACAATTCATTTAACTTTTTCACTTCCCTATTGATATTTTAAATAAATATGCAGGCTGCAGTTCCCTATAGTCAAATATTAATCTTTCACTGTCTCTTTACAGATTTTGTTATTGAAAAATCTCAAGCCAATAAAGCAGCTTTGACAGAGGATGTGGAGTAAGAGGATAGAGCGATGATCCAATCATGTTTGAAGGAGCACGGATGTAACAGGCAGAGGTCAGGGGTCAGCGGAGAGCGTGGCAGCTGGATTACACAGTGTGGGGATGAAACAACTGTGGTTCTCTTGTTTTCTTGAGTAATCTACAATTCTTGCTCTTTCCTTTTTTCTGTCTGTTCTGTTGTTACTACAGATTATCTAATGTGTGTTAATAAGTGTGCAGCTATATTCTACATGTCACAATATTGTATTTGATATGTGATTTGTTTCATTAAAAAGCCCCTGCAATGTTTTCCTGGTGGCTAGACTGGACGTCCACAGTGCTGTGAAGAATACTTTGAAAATGTATTCAGTTACAGATTACCAAGAAATACTTTAAATTGCCTTATATTATAGTTTAAAATATGCAATATTGGATTAAAACAGCGTTTATCATTGTTGCACCTCCTGTTCTGTATTTATTTGTCACTGATTAGAGAAATAAAAATGGCACATGAACTCACAACAAGAGCTGTGGTTTCAACTTTCTTCATCTATTCCCTATAATATCTTGACTTACCTGCCATAAGCAAATCTTCTGTCTTTGTGGTGATCCCCAAAGGTATCCCACAGCCGCAGAGACACACTGACCTCATCCACGACATCACGAGATCGCTCTAACACCTGTGAACCACATTCGCCTCAAAGGGTTAAGAAAGGCAAAACAGTATAAAGAATGAAGTGATCTTAGCTTCATAAAAGAGCACTTACCTCCTGGCACACTCGATACTGGTCGATGGCCCAGACTGTTGGCACGTGGGTGGCGAGCAGCTGATACTGAGTGAGGGTGGCATTGCAGGCCCGTGCGCAGATGAGCCTGGTTTTACCAACTGCGTTATCCCCGACCACCACACATTTAATGGTTTCCACATTGGGCCGCTCATAATCTGTGTCTATATCCATGGAGAGGGCCCTGGAAGACAAATGTGTAAAGATGATTATTAAATGGTCACTGCAGCATTTAAACAAGGTAATACAGCCATAAGTGCATTTATTTATTGTTCATCGGCTGTGTTTCACTTTAATCCATATTCTTTCACATATTGTCTTTAGAGGTCTCTGATAGGGATGTCATGATAAAAAACAAATATTACAATTTGACAATAATTCCTGATTATTGACACTATGACAAAACAAAAGTGAAATCCTTGATTCTCTTTCATTCACATTTAGATTTACTTCTTTGATGCATAGATTGAAATTAATGACATATATTTGTTTCTGACGATTCTCCCAATTGATTGTATTGTGACCTGAATAATCATAATCATCTGAATTATCAATTAACCGAATAATCTTGACATCCCTAGTCTTTGATGATGGGTATAGTGGCCAGTTTGACAGTAGAGCTGACCTACTGCAACAATCCACTCTCACACGGCTTCATAATTAAAGCTATAAAAGCAAATAAGCACATGCATCTTGTTTTGAGATATAGGAGGAACTATATTTGGAGGGCAATAATAGAATAAACGTCCTAATTAAAATCTTTCAACCTAACATTCAAGGTGACCGGACGAGTTTATAGGGTATTACACACCTCAAACCAAGTATCATTTGTGGTTGCGGTTGAGACGCTCCAGTACACATCAATGCCCAACCACAGCCTTGGCACAGGATGTTGGCAATTCTGTACAAAGCTCAACTGACTTCCTCTTAAAGCCACGCATAACTGTGAAAAGCTTATCAAAATCTCCTTTCCATAAACAGCTTACAAACATTTCTGGCATGTCCAAATGCATGATAATACTTTTTTTTTTTTACATTCCTGGAAGAATCTACTTGGTTGCATAATGACCCACGTACCCACACACACCGGTCTATAGCCAGCAAATCAGTCCATCTGTCCCTGTGGCGAACTTGTTTATAGAACTATCCCATGTCCCATAAATAGAGCATCTGAAACATTCATAAAGGTCTCACTTGTTATTCCATTGACATGAATGCCAAAGCAGCACTTCAGTCAAGCATTGACAGATTTGCAGCTAAAAACAGCATCTATTCATCGGACATACGAGCCACGTGTGCGCTCTTTTAAGGCCTCAATATTGTGTTTGCACAGCCTTCTGCAGCTACTTCAATAAAAAAGCATTTGACGTCATAAAGTACTCTCAACCATAAATATGTTTGAATGCTCTGTTGACTTGATCCTTTTTGATGTATTGAAACGACTCTCCTTTTTAGGTCACGTTTTATCTGCATGACCTTCAGACATTTGCATATACAGTGAGAGGCAGAGGAAGAAATTACATTTTTTAGCTAGGATTCAACTAAAATAAGTGAACCATGATTATATATAATATATTTCTATTACTGTACAGGATTTTAGTGCTGATGTAACCAATGGGCAGCTTGTCTATCAAATAGGATAAAAACATTATACCAAATATTATCCTATTAAATCTGTGGTTCTGCACTAGGCTCCAGGCGGGTCATGCTCCAATCCACACAATTCACAATACACTCACACATATGCTGTTCAGAATATTACACTCCGCTACAGCTGAAAACTAACTTTCACTTCAGGCTTTGTTGATATATTTAGTAATGACCAAAGGAAACTCTCAACCTCATATGCAGCATATCAATGGTTTAGACTGGGGCAAAAAGCAAACTTTATACTTTCTCAAGTCTTTAAAATGTTTGATAATAGATTGCACAAAATGAAAAAGCGTAATACAACAGTTTAAAAGACTTCAAGGCCCCGGAAGACTAACAAACCAAAGACACTCCTAATATGGCGTTCCTTTAAGGACACTTCAGTGAGGACATTTCAGGACCCTCCCACGCAGTTCTAGTTCAAGCTGTTTCGACTTTTTAAAATTGGTATTGTTTCAATTCAGTACTACATAAACATCTAGTACAATTTACACATTGTCATGTATAAATAAAACATATAAATGTTTATGTACCACTTAAAATATAGCTCAAATGCACATTGGATTTACTTCCCAGACTTCCTCTCCGTTATGCAACACTTTCAGCAATTCAAGTGCAGAAAAAACTCATCTCAAAATTGTAAAAGTCTCTCTCTTCATTTTGGGCATTGGATTCTAAAAATGTTGACGTTCATGTAATCCCATAAACAATTTGCATTCACCCAAAATCATGTTTATAATGAGGCAGCATGCAGAGTGATGGGTTTTACAGTATACCAGGCTTGAATGCACAGAGCAATGGGCCATATTTAGACATAGTCTATTTGTTGATATGTGCACTCATGTAGGTGATACAATTTAAGTCTTTGTTTAAACTTACATGAAACGCGTCTTGTTTTCCATTGTGCTCTCAGGTGTTAAATGTCAGCTGATGTAGTGTGTTTGGGGGTGAGACAGAGAATGCCATAGGCGCAGCTGACACAGACTAGTTATATAAACTGATGTGCCTGGTTCCCCTGCTGGATGACAGTAGACCTCATTTGGCACACAGCAGTCACCACGCCCACTGCAGATGCTCCCAGTGCTAAACCACACCCAGTCACTGACGTCAGTGTTACACATCTATCAGTGTGAATGAAAAAGTCAATAAAACAACAGTCCCCCTCACTCCAGCGCTCCACAGTAAATGCACTGGAAACACAGTCCCCTGTCCTGATTTTGAAACCTTTTTTGTCTTTTATCTCATGTCATTGTGTTAGTTTACATTATAATGAACATGGAGAGTCCACTACATTGAGAAAAAAAAATGTTTGAAAAAATGTTTTGTGTAACACAAGTGAACATTATTGTACAAAACAGCAACAGAAAAGCAAAGAAATAGCTTAGAATTATTGCATCATGCAAGAAAGAATACAAAGGCTATTTATAGAAAATGCGGTTTAAAACATCTCAAGCAGACTCTCAAATCCAAGGTGACAGCGTCACAACGGCACCTGCGTAACACTATCGCCCCGTGACGTCACCGCCCCTCGGATCAACATTACAGTGGAGTTGTGCGCTCGCTCGACCTCCGTACAAGCTCCTCTGTCCGCGGGCCAGCACCAGTAGGAAACTGCGTTAGAGCACGTCCAGGATGAGGCAGCCTATGGAAACAAAGCATCTCTGTCCTCATCAATGAAAAGCACCTCAAGAGCTCCTGCTGCCATTCATAACCACCTGGTCCATTCATGTTTCCAGCGAATTGCACGTCAACAATTCATCTAATCTCAATCATTTATATAGATAACAATTTGATACGAGAAAGTCATTTATCATGTTTAAATGGACTGGGGAAATGTAGGTGTATGTCTGCCTACATTTAATTGCATTGCTTAGGTCTTGCGTAACGTGCCAAGCCCATCTGCTGCACTATAACGCACAAGCAAAATGCCTCAGTAACAATGACTATCATACTCACATGTGGATTCAAATAATACTCTCTAGCTGTATGTAAAACAGCAGGTACATCATGGATAATTTAACTCAATGTGAAATGGTATGTGGTGGTGGGGGGAACAAAAAAAAAAAGGAATAAGCACACGGTGATGTTTTAAGGCAAGAGCAGACCGTTAGACAAGAATGTTGCTTTGTGCACATGTGACCTACTATTCGTGCAGGAGACGCTTGCCTACCTTCCGACGGTTCCGGAATTGACCCACATGCCACTCTTTTGGTGATTTGGCCCGTCCCAAAACCGGACAAAGCACGAAGAATCAAGATTAAAAAAATAAATTGTCGACTTGGTTTTGGTCAAGGAGAACGTTAAAACAAGCGTTGCGTGAGGGACCTTGTCTGCTCACACATCCTTCTCCTTTCAATGGGATTTCTTATTTCCGTCACGTCTAGAGTTGAGCTGCTTGCACGGCTGATGAGCTTTTGCACGCAAACTAGTTTCATAAATTCATAGAATCAATTGTGGCTCGGACGTGGTCCAGTCTGAGCCACCCCTTTTTGTTGTTGTTTCCCCAGCTGATTTCTGCAAAGACACGCCTCCAAGTCTGCGCGTCATGACACAAGACGCTCGGCTCTTCCTTTGTTGCGTTTAAGAACGGTCAGGAAAAACAGACACAATGAAAAGGTTGGCCAAATTGTAATGGTAAAGTATATTTGTGACAGCTTTAGACATTGGCTGGATTGAATGTTTGTCTTAACATGATGTTTACCAAAGTGGTGTCATGATGCGTTCTCAAATATGTATTTTCAAGATAATTGTGCATGCCACACACAATGTCACGTATTTATATTGAGTCTGGGTCATCTTCCGGGTGTATGTCTCTCAGAAGTCTTGGTTTCCATCAAATGTTGCCTCCTTCATAATTCTGACCTACATTGAAGCGTTATGTCATTTTTTGGCCAATTTATTCAGTCCAGATTTATAATCAAAGGTGGTACTTAAACGCGTAAAAGTGATGACAATACAGCAGCCAATCGAGTGGAGGATACGGACTCACGATGCCGCCCTAAAACTGCTCTCTCATCCTGTTAACCCCACCCTGTCCGGAAAGCACGCTGTCTTTTGTTGAGGACATGTTCATGCGTCTGGTCTGGCCCAGACTTTTCTGATATCAGTTACTCAGGACCTATCCCTTTCTAATGTGATATGAGAATATAACCTATGCATTTTTCAAGGATTTCTCATGTCATTAGTCTTCCAGGTTTTATTATTTAGGCTAAAGGATGGTACCAGTATTAACTATATTGTTTCTAAACTGACACGATTAATGATGCCTGTTGGGTATACTGTACATGAAATTGCAATTATAATGACCAGTGGGCCTTTTAGTTGCTTCTTTGGTTATTCTGGGTGTGCAGTCATAGCAACAAACTACCACATAGCAACACACATGGAAGAAAAATAGATCCATTAATAGTGGTCTTATTTTTAGACGGTTAACTTACTTAACCATTTATGACAGTGATTCCCCACCTAGGGGTTAGGACCACAATTTGGGACCCCAAAGATTCACATGAGGTCCCCAGAGGTTTCTTAAAATGCAAGTCCAAACTAGACTGCTCGAATTATAGTGGGGACTGCTTCTTGCATGTCTTATTATGATTAACCGTAAAACAATTATAGTTTTTCCTTATAAGACAGTTGCTTAGTCGTTGAAGAAAAAGTAACCACTGATTTATATAACCTTAGCCTATTAACACAAACTTATTTTGAAACCAAATTTTAAATCGTAAACTGCACAGATCATATTACGTTTTATCATATTATGAAAAAATTAAGAATTAGCAGTAATTATTTTACAATGCTGTTGTTCTTTAAGGTCTTATGTAAGATGGTATGCATCTTTACTTTTATATCTCTATGGTTACAACACAGAAGCTGGGGTATTTTAGGGTACTTCTTAGTCCAAGGCCGTCTGGGCTGTCTGACCTAGCTTTCCTTCAGAAGACAGACCTCTGCTGGCTGCGGCTGGAACTGATTGTAATAACAAAGGAGACAATGAAAATCCCCTCTTGTCTATATGTCTGGGGTGATCGGTCATCTATTCTGTTATTTATTTCCATCCAATGGGTAAAGATATGACAGAATATGATAACAAGGAAACTGTATCAATTATCATTTATATTTTTCCTTTTTTGTAGATGTTGTTTAGATCCTGAGAAAACGGTAGCCTTTGCCCAGGCTGGCATGGTCAGAATAAAACAGCATGAAAGATGGGCTGAAATGCTGCAGAAGTAAACAGGGCGTCCAATGTGCTACCATCAAAAGCTCTTAGAATGCTGAAGAGGCCGCCCCTTTGTCCAGGAGATGTACTTGTAAAGGAATTCTCAAGCGGGACAGACTAAGGTGATGTCTGGCCTTTTCAGCTACAGTAGTATGGAGCCACTGTGGATCTTTGTATGCACCCTTTATCACTCTTTCATTAACTGTGTGGGAAGCTAACTCCCCCAGCATTTGCACTCTGTTGAGATTAAAATTGGGAGAATGAGCTGAGGTCACTCCTTGGCATGGACACCAAAAAACTCTAACAAACCACTTCTAGAGTGACCAAAACATTCATTTACATGCTTCTCAAGAACCGATACGTAACACTGAATAGCTGCTATGTGATTTAGGTCTTTACATTCATTACATTACAGTTCAATCTCAATCATATAGATTTTACATCATTAAGATACATTAAGATTCTTAGATTTAGTTTTGTTTTTCTTTGCTGTTGTGTTTTGACCATAATGGGAGACGTTTTAAATTTTTATTTTTTACACAATGTGTCAGACAAAAAAAAAAAAAACATGTTTGTCCCTGTTGCTGGTCAAGACTAAAATAACATCTAAATTGTGTCGTTTTCTGTATAATGGGCCTCTAGTCGACTCCTCCGCTGGCCTTCGTCTGACCTGTTTGAATTAATCAGATATTCAACAGAGCAGCAAACCCCTGCCCAACAATGTGCTGGAGTTGCTCTAAAGCTGTCAAAACACACAGCTTCTCACACTCCACGCGTCCACCAAACAAATACACACACATACAAGTTACACTCAACACAAGTAGGTCAGAGCTGCAGTGGGTCCTCAGCACCCTGCAGCCGATAACAGTATCAAAGATTAAGTTCTATCTTCACTGACACACGCATCATATGTAACAGGGTCAGTTTCATGAACTTGTCTGTAGAATACATTTTGAAGATTCTTTGTAACTTTGAATCTGCACACAAGAGGACAGTGTACCTGGGTAAGATGATATTCTGTGACCCAGCCAAAAATAAATATTTTTCCAACATATTTAAAATATCACCAGGTATACAACACCTGCTGGACAAATGGAAAAGCTGAAATATGTTTTAATCTTTTTTGTTTAAACTCACTTGACCAGTCTCAAGTCTGTGCCATGAGGGTCAATTGGCATAACCCTTGCCAAATTATTATGCCGAACAAATAGGATAGCAAAAAGTTCCAATTCAAACCCATAGAGCAGTGCTTCTCAACCTTTTTCTGGTGCCCCCCTTCGGAGGTAAAAAAAAGTATCCACACCCCCCCACAGCCTCTGGAACAGTGCAGAATTGGAGCTTCACTGTGGTAAATACAACGTTTGAAGGAGAAGACGCACTCGCGTTACTTCTCGTCCCTGTGGATCACTTTTACCACTGCGGGTCCACGACCGTCACACATAGACTGCTTGTTGTCGTTGTTGTTGTTGTTGTTGTTGTTGTTGTTGTTGTTGTTGTTGTTGTTGTTGTAAGTCCCTCATTCATCCAAGAGTGTTCCATTGTAGAAAAAGATTCAGTTGGAGTCATCTGGACTCTTGTTTTTAGAAAAAACAAAACGTTTCGACTCTCATCCAAGAGTCATTCTCAATCTGTGAAACAAGTCTGAGAACTCAGGTTTATATCCTACTCTGTGAAAGCCCTGCCCACAGGGCGGAACCTCCTGATAATGGGCCATTGAAACTAACTGAGATGGGCCAATTTACATCCTATCGTCTCTAAGGTTTCAGCAAACTGTTATAAACAACGGGAAGGTTGAATCTTAAACCTCCATTTCGATTTAAGGAAGGGTTCTCTTTTTTAACAAAGATGGCCTCCTTAACTCCTCTTTCAAACCATCTTTTCTCCTTGCTCAGAATCTCCACCTCACTGTCTTCAATAGAGTGGTTTGTGGCTCAGAGATGAAGATGCACGGCGCTCTGGGGTCCTGAACTCGCGTGTCTTCTGTGCTGATAAAGCCTCTTGTGAAGTGGCTGTTTAGTCTCCCGAAACATAAGGGATAGAGAAACCCTTTCTTCCTTTCTGCTAATCGTATCGCTATGAGTTCCGTGGAAAAGACAGAGAGATGATCTGTTAACCTCTTCTTGACCGCTATCTCAAGGTCAGGTATGAAAAAGGCAGCGCCTGTTTGCCCACTCTCTGGATCCTTAGATCCATCGGTATAAATAAACACATCATCTGAATGCTTATCGATTAGCTCTTGAACAGTAAGCTGTGGTGCCTTTTTACTTTTTCCTTTAAATTTGCGATGCAAACTAGTATCAACAGAAGCCGGAGTAAACTTCCAAAGAGCTATGGTTGATAAAGGCACCGAAGAATTCAAGTTACAGCAAGTCGTACTTTTGCGTTTCCTACCCAGCTGAAACACTGATCGTCAGCCTCATGATGTTCCCCACATACAAGAATTTCCGTCACTGGGTGTGTGCTTGTATGTCCTTTACCCGCAGGGGTATTTCTCCCAATTCAACCTGCATCGCAGAGACAGGGGAAGTCTTAAAAACCCTACAACAGATACGCAAGGCTTGGGCTTGTTCTACATCAAGTTTCTTTAAGTTATTTTCAGCTGAAGACATGTAAGCAATACAGCCATAATCAATAGTTGCTCTCATAATAGCCCAGTATTCAGGAGCGATCTTCTGCCCAGTCCTGGCCAGATAGACAACACAGCAGATTATTCACCTTTTTGCATTTATCTCTAGATATTTTCAATAATGTGCTGTTGCCAATTAAGATTTAGGTCAAAGATGACTCCTAAGAATCTCACTTCCCTGACCTGTTCAAGTACCTGCCCATGCAGTTTAAGAGAGACATTCTTGTGCCAATTATAGAAACAAATCACTTGGTATTTCTGTACGGACAACTTAAATCCCCAATTCAGAGTCCATTGCTCCACCTGCTGTATTGCTCTTTGCATTTTCTTCTCAATAACTGCGCCACAATGCGCCATCGTCAGCATAAAGGCTTCTTCTAAAAGAGTGACATCTTTATAGATGTCATTTAACATGACATTGAACAGAATAGGGCTGCACACACTTCCTTGTGGGATTCTATTTTCTATATCATAAACCTCAGAGTAAACTGTGCCTGCTCTGGTATGAATTTGTCGGCCAGACAAGAAACTCCTTACCCAGTTAAACAACTTTCCCTTCACACCACACTTACGCAACTTGATAAGGAGCCCTTCCTTCCAAACCATATCCTTTGCTTTTTCCACATCAAAGAGCACTGCAACTTTTTCTCTATTAGTCTTGGTTACTTGGATTTATAATTCGAAGCATAACACAGAATCCATGGTATTTCTGCCCTTGCGGAAGCCACTCTGGTGAATGGAAAGCAAATTCTGACTTTCCAAGAAGTAATTCCGCCATGGTTTTCCCTAGTTGCGACGTCAAGGCGATCGGCCTACAGCTTGATGGGTCTGACGGGGGTTTGCATGGTTTCAGGATCAGTACTACGAGATTCTTTCCATGCTAACGGAACACATCCTGTATCCCAGATGAGATTGAATAGATTTTACCTGGAGTTGTTTGGCTTGCCTTAGAAAGCACACCTCTTAGCTCAAATAGACTGAACGGGAGGCATTGCTTTTCCGCAGGTAAGAGATTGTCAAAGCTGTGCACAGATACAAAAGTACTAGCCAACAGCTCAGCTTTATTAACATTGCTGACTGCTTCAACATCGTTCTTTATTAGAACTGGCATCTCATAACTACGCTTAATACGACTCATATGCTTAATCATCCCCCAGACATCACCAAGTCGTGTTTCTCCTCCAATTTTGGAACAGTACTGCCTCCAATAGGTTCTTTTAATCCTTACTGTTCTTCACACAACTACATGAGCTTTCTTATAATCAATGAGGGCATCCATAGTGTGAAGACCCTTTACCTTCTTAAATGCCTTATTTCTTGCCCTAATAGCTTTACCACATGCTTCATTTCACCATGGCACCTGTTTCTTATGGCCATCATCTTTACTCTTCAGAATGGTGTCTTCCACTGTCTGTGTGATAAGTAAGACTATTGCATTATTCAATTCATCCACCTGAGTCAATTCTCCGTCACGCCATCGACAGCCATCCTTTTTTCCACCGTTGGATCTTGGTCCCTCTGTCCACGCAGCTTTCAATCCCAACTATAGTGCGTATGGGATAGTGATCACTTCCAAACGACAGACTACAAAGAACTTCCCAACTGCTAATGTCCGCTATCTCCTTGGACACAAGCGAAAGATCTATTGCACTTTCCGTATTGCTCACAATACTGTATTGGGTTCCTTGCCCATCATTCAGACAAACCAACTCTCTTTGATCAATAAAATCTTCTACCACCAACCCATTTTTATCTGTACTTCTACCACCCCACAAAGTGCTGTGTGCATTATGAACTCCGCACCCAAAGGTTTTCCCTTGAACATCCTTGCCAATACCATTTAAAGAATCTAGTGTTAGCTCATCGCACAGGTTATAAAAGTTAACTACAGTGACAGCATCATTACTAAACCAAATTCTAATAGCCGTAGCTTCTAGCCAATAGGTTCTCTTCTTCTTTGAACAATCAGAAGATTAAGAAGAATCAGAAAAAGGTTTATTGCCATCGCCAATGAACAGAATTTCCAAACATGGGAACTTGCTTTGGTGACTCAGTGCAACATAAAACAATGAACAATGACAAAACAACTTATGAAATCAAAAGAAACAATTTTAATCTACTATAGGATAAAAATTAAAATAAGCTTACTATGTACAATTTTGTAGTGCAGAAAGTGAACAGTGCAGAGTGATTGGTTAAATTAGTTAAACAGAAACCACAGGTGTTTCAGAAGTTTTCACGAGTCCAACGGCAGAGGGGAAAAAACTGTTCTGGAGTTTCTGGTCCGGACTGACTGTAGCCTCCTGCCTGAGGGGAGTGGCTCAAAAAGTCCATGTCCAGGGTGAGAAGGGTCAGCTGTGATCCGACCTGTCTGTCCCAGAGCTCTGGAGACGTACAGGTCCTGCAGAGATGGAAGTCTGCAGCCGATCTCAGCAGAGTGCACAATGCCCCGAAGTCTCCGTTTGTTCCTGGCTGTGGCTCCAGCGTACCACACGGTGATGGAGAAAGTGAGGATGGACTCGATGATGACTCGGGTAAAACTGCACCATCATCTGCACTGGCAGCTTGGCTTTCCTCAGCTACCGCAGGAAGTACATTCTCTGCTGGGCCTTCTTTATGAGGGAGCTGATGATGGGCTCCCAGCACCGAAACACCAGGGCATCCGTCTGCGGCGCCATCTTGGAGGTGTTTCATGGCGGTTGGTATCCATAGTGTTACATTAGTCCCCAACCACCGGGCCGGGGACCGGTACCAGTCCGTAACGCATTTACTACCGGGCCGCCCAAAATTCTACGATGTAATTTTCGCAATATAGATACGCAATACAATAAGCCTTTACAGTTTTTCGAAATAAAAAAACGTGAACAAGAATGACAGAAGCAATTACTGATGCCAATCACATCAACAAATGCGATTGCGCTGAGAGCATTGTACTGGCAAACCGTATTGCTAAGGCAAAGAAACCTTTCACAATTGGAGAAGAACTTATCCTGCCCGCCACCTAGGATATTTGCAGCGAGCTTTTAGGAGAAGCCGCTGTCAAAAAAGTTGCACAGGTGCCTCTTTCGACTAGCACTGTCACCAGGCGCATTGAGGACATAGCGGAAGACATTGCGCAACTGTTGGAGAGGATTAAAAAGTCACCGTGGTGCGCCATCCAGGTTGATGAGTCTACTGACATCGACAACAAGGCAATACTAACAAGGCAAGTTAGATGGTAGTCCAGAGGAAGATCACTGGCCAAAATTTTTTGAGTTACGAGAGCCGCTGCAGAGAAAACCGGGCGAATCGAGCATGTCTGTGCAACAAGAGGACCAGCTGTTGGAGATTGCAAATGACGGTGGTCTTAAATGTATGTTTGAGGCAACAACTCTGCTGACATTCTGGATGAAAATCAAGACAGAATAACCTGACATCGCCACGAGAGCACTAAAAACCTCACTACCATTTCCAACATCCTATCTGCGTGAAGCGGGCTTTTCTGCAGTGACGGCAACCAAGACAAAATTACGGAGCAGACTGGACTTAAGAAACACACTGCGGGTGTCATTGTCTCCCATCACCCCTAGATGGGAACCCCTCATCACATCACAGCGCAGGGCTCCCACTGATTCAGCGGTATGGAGAGTTGTAATTTTTATGCACCTATTTTTCCCGTATATATTTGGCTGGTCCGTGAAAATAAAGCCGTGGTGCAAAAAAGGTTGGGGACCCCTGTGTTGTGGCAGAAAAACCCCAGAACTAATGTCATCATGCTGTTAAAGTTATTAACCTCAGTTATTGACCCCCCACGCTCTCCCCCACACAAATGCTAAATCAATCAGGAGCCCTGGTGGTGCTGTTCAAAGACTGGCTCCTCTCAGGTGTGATCGAACCCCAGGGGTCCAGGATGGGCCCCTTTGCAAATGCCTCGCCCGCCGCTAGGGCATTGTCTTTAACAGAAAGCAGACAGCCAAAGTCTGAATGCAATCAACGAAAACCTACCCTGTTCCTGTACTTAGCATCTGGCCCATCGAACCAATTATATTCGAGTATGTACTGTCATGTGATTTGTTCAACCTGTATTCTATGAAAGGACACGGGATTCCTTTGTGTGGGCCGAAGTCCAGGAAGGGATAGACAACTTTGTATTAGGGAGAGATTGATTCAGAATATGCACTGAATTAAACCATTCACTTTGAGACAAGACAACTCTGTCCGATCGGCACAACACCTGCTTCAGACTTCATTCTTTAGACTTTATCGTTTAGACCAGGGCTATTCAACTTAATTTTCCCAAGGGCCAGATTTTTCGGAGGACCAAGGCCTCTGGGCCGGAGGTGCACAACACAACATTGTAACTACTGTAATTTGGGTCGTACCAAATATCCCCAACACTGTTTCAATAAATGGAGTTAATACAATAAATGATTACCAATAGATTTGATTTTTGTGAGAAATAAAAAACAATGCTTTGCAATAATGCCCTGAACAAGATTTAAACTAGAACTAAAGTAACCCAACCAGGTCTGAACCAGGACTAACCCTGAATCAAAACAGGTCTAAAGCCGAGTTAAACCGGGACTAAACAAAGACCAAACCAGATCTGAACAAGTGCTAACTCAGAATTAAACCAGTAAACAAGATTTTTAGTTTTGTTTTAATATTTGGAAGCTGGGTCGTGGGCCGGATTAAATCACTTGGATGGCCTGATGTTAAATAGCCCTGCTTTAGACTTTATTCTTAAGACTTCATCCTTCAGACTTAATTTTTTAGACTTTATTCTAAAGTAGAGAAAGAGACAAGAGATAGGGAAAGAGAGAAAGAGAGAAAGAGAGAGAGAGTCCAACAGGTTCTTGTTGAAAAATTGCATATGCTTTATATCGTCACATGACCGGTCAGTAGCAGAGTAAGTTTAAAAGTTAGATTCAAAAAGGGGAGTGTAGCATCCCGATCTGATTTTGAGTTTTTATTGTTTCCATTCCGTGTCATTCAACCAACGTCAGAGCTACGCAAGAACAAATAAAGAATAATTATCATTACTTTACTTTGCGTCTTCTTTTACTCTCAAGTGGATTTTTGTTTCACTGTTACTTCCGGTGACACAGGAAGTTACCAAAATAAAAGCAAAACCTTATCAATTTACCTTTACAGCAGGGGTGTTCAAACTATGGCCCGGGGGCCAAATGGGGCCAATTTTGTTGGCCCTCAGGCTTCCAGCCTCAGGCTAAGATGGCCCAAACAACAAAAACGACTTTTTACTGGAAAACTGGAAACATTTTAAACATTTTATGTTATACCATCCTAATATTATTGTTCTAAGTCTTAATCAAGGTGTGGAGGTGTATCGAAATTATGTCAAATGCAACATTTTGAATGGTTCACTTCAGTGTCGGGTTGTCTGTGGCCCTCTGCTCCGTGTAAGTTTCAAAATGCGGCCGTCGTTGGAAAAAGTTTGGACACCCCTGGTTTACAGGGAGGGAGACAAGGGTGAAGGGAACCAAGACAGAAGCGCGTGCGGCGGGACAGAGGAGAAAAAGAGGAGAGACAGAGGAGGGACAGAGGAGAGACAGAGAAGGAACAGAGAAGGGACAGAGGAGGGACAGAGGAGAGACAGATGAGGGACAGATGAGGGACAGAGGAAGGACAGAGGAGGACAGAGGAGGACAGACAGAGGAGAGACAGAGGAGAGACAGAGAAGGAACAGAGAAGGGACAGAGGAGGGACAGAGGAAGGACAGAGGAAGGACAGAGGAGGAGAGACACAGGCGAGACAGAGGCAAACATGTGTGAGGGGGCACAGAGGCAGGCTGACTCACTCCTCCGCTGCTCTCTCATATTTAGAGATTAACCACTGGGTGTTTTTCTGTTACTCAAAACACGCCTAATGTGCGCACATTTCTCCAAATGTCTTGCGCCCCTCTTGGCACGGCATTTCGCCCCCCAAACGGGCGCACGCCACACTTTGAGAAGCTCTGCCATAGAGGAAAAAATGTAGCATACATTAAAAAGTCTCTTGTGAGAACCAGACATTCTGAATATCAAGAAAACAAGTGTAATGTCCCTCAGTGGGATTTGACCTCTTTCTATCCTCTCAGTCTCTGGCCCTGTCTCCCAGTGTCAGCGACACATTGCCAGGGTCGCAGCTCTGGCATGAAACAGAGTGTGTTCTGTAAAGGCCTGTTTAGAGACAGCTGATGGTGTGCATGTCAGTGCTGAATTTAAGTAAATAACATTCAGCAATGAGATAGGGCTCCTATTAAGAGTCAGAACAGAAAAGTCCATTGAGGCTGAGACATAGGTTGTATTGTTTACTGTTAACTTATGTGTAGTTTGTCTTGTCTTCTCTACTCTCACGTCTGCTTGTGCCAAACTGCAGTGTAATCATAATTTTAAATGAACATTTATTGCTGCAACTGAGAAAATAGTGTTAATTATAACAGAAACCAACTATTTTAAATAGGGGTAGAATTTGTCAGGGAAAAAAGTTGTGCAATGCTATACAAACGTATAGCATTGGTATACGTACACGTAAATGGAGCTCAAAAGTTACTGCCCACCGCAAGTAAATTGTCCATTATTTTTTCCCATAGGGATTCAGAGAATGCTTGGGGCTAATCAACTGTATGTGGTAATTAATACAAGTACAAGACCTATAATTTCATTTAAAATCTGTTGGTGAAACTATAGAAGCTAAGTTATTAAAAGATTTTGCAGAATAAAATTTTTTTTTTGGACTGAATTGTTATTGTTTTGGACTGAAATCAACTGCATCATGGACATTAGTTACCACATAGCTGTGCCTTTTAACTCGTAATATTTGAATTTTCTAAACTTCTCTGGCAAAAATGAATGTGAAATTCCCTTTGGCAAACTTCAAATTGGACGAGTCTGATGAGCTCCAAAGGAGTTAAGATACTTAACTAACTATGGATATTCTTGTTAAGTTTGTTTTTCACACCTCCTGTTTTACTTTTTAGCTTGTTGCGTTTTTCTGCCTTCAGCATGCGCGATGACAATAGGAATCTTGCTCCCAATGATAGTGATGAATGGGAGGTCATATCAGCTGAGGTGATGGCAGAATATGTCAGGAATGTGAAGTGCCTGAGTCTCTGGAGTAAAAGCTACGTCAAGATATGTAAAAAAACAAAAAACTTTTGACTACAAATGTATATACTGTTTATAACGTTCCCTTCTCAACCTCCGCAGATTGTCTCATTCATTTTTCTAAGCTCGAGTCAGCTCGAGTCTTCCAGAGGGAGCTTGAGGGTTCTTCCCTAAATGATATCATGTGCTTTCTGTCTCACTCTGTACAGACTTGTTCTGTGGAATGAGCTTTCCGTATCATATATAAGCACATTGCAGTTCTCGGGTCAGCCTTCAGCTTTGGAGTGTTTGTTCAACTCTGTTGGATATAGACAGAGATCAGGAAAGAAGCTAATCTTGTCAAGTGTAATTTTGTCCAAGAATAAAAGGTCAGATTTAAAAAACAAACTAGAAGACTGAACGTAATGATCCTTGTGCTATATCATCAGGCATGTGCTGAAACACGCCTGCAAATTGAGGTTAAGGCTAAGGTTCATTGCACAAAACGTGAATTGACCGTCAAATTTGAAGTATCACGTTACTTACACCTTTACACACTGCATATTTCTGTTATTTCTTTTTTTTTTTTTATTCGCTGTATTACGGGCTTTTTAGATGCAGTATATTTTGTTTTATACTTGATTTTCTACTTTTGCATGCCGTATTGGTGTTTTTGCCTGTTAATGTGGCTGTGGATTTCTTTGTTGAGTTACAGTAGGGTTATATAGACCTAAGGCACTGCAGGTCTACAGCAGAGAGAATCAGGTTGAGTAGGATGGTCAGAGGGATCAGAAAGTGAATCTAGGATCAGAGCTATATCAGGAACAAGAAGGAGACAGAATATAGGTTAGTAAACAGATCTGGAGAGGACCTGCTGGGCTGCACACTGACTATGACGAATGATGCTGGTGTCTGGCAAAGAATGATACTTCAATCATTTAACATATATTATCTTTTATGCCCATAATGACTGCCACAAATGCCTTCTGATACCATTTTTTTAAAGTACAAAAATATGAATAAGAAGTATGCTACTATTTACATTGGATCAAACATGTACAACAGACAGTGTGACCTGATTTGTATTGTAGATATGGCTTGGGGCATTTTGGTTTTGACAACTTTATTGATTTATTTATCCAAGCTTGGGACTAGCATAAAAAGCTAGCTAGCATCTGTCCCGTGTCGCCATACCTGGTTGTCAATGCCCAATCTCATTAGATCTCAGAAGCTAAGAGAGACAGGACCTGGATAGTATTTGGATTGGAGACCGCTGGGAAAACTAGGTGCCACAGTGGGGTGACTGGTACAAACTGTTGCTGTGTCCTTAAGAAAGACACGTCATATTAATCTGGTGTGTGTGAATGATGCAATAGAAGCTTACCCCCACCACCAGCACGTGTGGAGTGAATGCATTATACTATGTAATATGCTGTATAAATCAAATGCATTATCATTATGATCGTGGTAATGTAATACATACAATAGTAGAAATAAAATGTAATACTATCTCTTTCTGCTAGAACTCAGAATGCAAGTACATGGCAGGATGTTTTCCTCTCTGGACAGAACAGCGTCTATACTCAGTGGTGCTGGATTATGTAGATGCAAGGCAAGTACGATAGAAAGTAACTGATGTCCCCTTTCTTATTCAGCCAAGACAGGTTATATCTAAAGGATATCATTAAAATGGTTATGGACCAATGGCAAATTAACAGTATATACTTGAGGGCCAGAAGCGTAGACTGTCCAATTGTGTCCTTTAAATGCAACACAAAACATGCATATTTTTATTTTGTAATATTATTATTATCCTTATCATCAATTGCAGTACAAAGTATTGGGTACACTTTGTTATTATACGATGAAAATATATTAAAAATGGTACGAACCTGCGACTGTGATGAAGATTTGTAAAGTGAGGTACATTTGGCCTGCGCACCGGTCGGTGAGTATTCCAGAAACAGGCTGATTAAACAGAGATTGAAGCCAAGCCAAACAGCCCTGGACTTCACTCTGGCTCAGAGGAGCAGAGCTGCAGCCTGCTGAGATCACACTGCACAGAGCGCGCACACTGACCCAGCACTGCCCGCACTAGAGGCTATAGGCTTCCAAAAGTGAAGCCTGATCAATACATGAGTGGAGTGAGATACAAGGAACCGCTGTTATAAATGTATACTGCACTTATGCTTACACACATTTTCACAACAGTTGTACAGTTCTTATTCCAAGAGAGTAAATCAACATTTCTTATCTCTATGACATTCAAAGTATAGATAGCAGCTGCAGTTTCTGGAAAAGTAAAAACCAACATGAATTCACTGAGGTAAGATTGGGCCAACCCTGTTTGTACAACGGAAGAACCTCCTGTTCAAATAGCCTGCATGTTACACTTGCATGCCTGGTCAGTTCCTCATATTGTGTTGTGGCTGCAAAACAACCTAACAATACACAGTCTGCATTAGCCGCCTTCTAACCACACAGTGAAGTAGTGCTGTCACAATACTAAAATTACAAACTCTATTTCAATAATAAGGAAAACAAAACTGCTCTTTAATACCTTGTGCTCTTAGACTTGTTCTGAATTAGATCTAGACCATTCTAAACAATTCACAAGGTCCTATGTAAGTTTGTTTTCAGTGTTGATACTTCAGTTCAGTTGCGTACAGTTCTGATACTAGTTTTAGTATCAAAACTAGGTGCCGATACATTTGACAACCCTACAGAGAAGTTCGGCCATACAAGTTCATGGGTGGCTTTTTCTCAATTTTCAACAACAGAAACAATAAATCTAATTATAGAACGCACCATAGGCATCCCGAAATAGTGTGATGGAAAAATCTATACTGGTTTCTAGTTATTTCCGCACTGCTGCACAATGGCCCAGTGATACAAGCGGCATGTAATAGTCCCCACACACTGTGACCACATGTCAAACCCTCGCAAAGCTGCTCTATCCACATTTAATCATAGAATAAGAGTAAGGGGCCTGGGCTGGTGCATAAATGTGTAATCCAGACCACTTATTATGATAGTCACATCAGAGTGATGTTCAAGTTGAGCTGTTTAAGTGGTTTTGCTATGTTCTTTGCACGAAATAGGGTCTGACTTTGCTATAACTGGTTCTATTGAATGGATGGCAATTTGACCTGAAACCATAACAGTCATTAGTATGATAACAATCCACAAATCGATATTTGCGTATAACATGACCCGTGTTCAGTGATGTAATCGCATCATAAATAGTGCAGTACATAAATAGGCAAGCTATGGCATATGTTTATTAAATATATAATATACCAAAGTTTGTGCTGCCCTAAGATGACCACAGAAGACATACCACCATAAAATGTTGGATTCAGCACGCAATCAACAGTTATAAATAATCTGGTAGTGTCTTGTTCCATGCCATTGGTTTCTAAATATAGATATGGTATAAACTGGGCTGAAACAGGCTAACTAAAGTGCATAATATGTAGTGAGTCATTTTGAGAAGTCTATGTGTGAGCGGACCACACACATCGGAGTGATGACAGCGCTCTCATCTCAACCTGCTACTCGGGGTTATCAAATCTGATTCAGCCTGTTGTCTGTGTGCTCTGTGTAAGTGACACCAAGACAAGAAAGATTCCCTAAACTGACTCATTCACCAGTAACACATGAGTGTAAAAATAGATCTGGCTGAAGCAAAAGGCTACACACAACACCAACACACAATTGTTTAAAAACCAAAAGTTGTATGAGTGACTCAGTCATTGAAACCTGTCTGACCCTGATTAACAGGAATGGCACACTTGGGTGTTTCTCTCACTACAGATAAGTTTAAAGCCACCATCTAATCCTAGAAACCACAAGCAGACAAGATTAAAGAATATGTTTGTCATTAAATTAAGATATAAAATGATATTCCACCTGCCATTGAGGGAGTATTTGCCAAGTTTTAAAACTGAACACTTTACGTCCCCCATATAGGGGACTGAGACAGCCACACCCATCCATAGCTTTTGGAAGTCTCAGAGGACCTCCAATGGAGTGAAATGCTTTGTGTGATTTTGTAACACACTACATCCGAATGACTACATGCCAATTCAGTCGTCATGTGCCGGTGAGAGGATTGGCTTTCTGCTCTAAATGAAAGGAACAGATGCTAGCGAAAGACACACGGGGATCAACTTGCACACATAGTTACACGTATGCACACTTTACTGTGTCTATATGAATAAATGCTGGAGAAGTGGTCTGCGGGCTTCATTTACTGCCCCCCATGTACTAAGCTCCCTTTAACACTTACTGTAGTAACTACAACAAATGCTATACGCCTCTTCTCCGAGCTTATCAAATGAGTAAGTGAAGTATAGGACAGAGGCAGTCAATTGCCAGATAGTGAATCAAAGTGTAATCTCGAGTCAACACTTAATTTAGCAACATTCCTTGCATAGATTGCATATAACAATCCCAGCTGCGTACTTGGCACACTCCATTTTTCCAACATCCCACAACCAGGAATGCTTTCTACAGTCACAATGGAAAACCCTTGGGTTTACATACACACCAGTCCTCTCTTCTGCAGACAAGCGCCTCCTCTGAGTCAGAACAGCAGACAGAGGGCTGGGCCTCACCCCAAAGAAAGAATGGTTCAAATTCCACTGCTGATAGAAAAACGCAGTCAAGTGGGACAGAGCGGGAGACCTGATGTCAACTTTGCACACAAACTAACTGTCTCTGCCCCCTGTTATCTTCTCACATGCACGAGTGGAACCATGTCCAGAAAGACCACCGCTATTCTTTGTACTGTTTTACACATCCAAATTATTGACAGCTGTTTTGGTCTCTATGGTCCCTTTCAGTTTTGGATTTGGGTGACATGGGCATCCACCAAAGGCATCGTCAAATCTCAGGGAAAATTTCATTCTTTTTATAGTTAACATTAGACGTTGAGTGTGTGTCTTTTCTGTGAGACACGGAGTGGTTCAGAGGGACAGTGCCACATTACTGGGACCCTGACACATCCAAGAGAATGTACTAAATAAAACAAAGCACCAAGTGACACCTGATGACACCAGGATTATTATTTATTTTCTTTCTTTTTTCAATAAGATTTACATTTTAGAAACTGGTTAAAAAGAAATACAAGGAAAGCACAAGAAAAAGATATATAGATATTGAGATTATGCAACTTGTCAACTTTTGGTTCAAACTGAAACATCTCTGGACTAAATGCATCAAAGAGAATATACATTTGAATGATAAGGTAGTTGCACCACAATCCTTAAATATTTCAACAGTTTAACATCATCAGATTGCTACACAAAGTCCTCTTCAGTGAACGTACCTTAATATAAATCTACTTCACCTTGATATGCCACTTCATTTTTCATCAAGTAAAATAATGTATACAAACATTAGCCAAATACAGCCAAATGCAACATGTGGTACAGTTTCTACTGGTCTGGTGCCTTAAAATCTGAAACTTCTAAACTTTTCTTACCTCTAGAAGACATTCGCAGCTGTTAGATGAGTTCAGCTATACTCTCACCGACTACACTGCATTTTCTTGCTCCTTTTCTCTTTATTCTTTGATGTTGCTTCGGTTTCTCTCTCATTCAACTCTGCGGAACATAAACAAATGCAATCACTTCTTTGGAATCAATTCTTGGAGCATTCCGGTAGATGACAATACTCTCGCTCCGCCTTTAAGCAAATGAAACCCTGTTTTTTTACGTGCCTGTTCTGAGAGAGTAAATAGAGAATATTGTCCCACACTGAGCAACCAGAGAAACAATGGGAGGACGTAATTATAAGAATACAACTGCATGTTGCAAAACACACAGCAGACAGACCGGGCTTGCTCCGCTATGGTGCGTAGTCTGTCTGGGCTGTGGTCCTGATGCGAGTTTTTCCACGTTCCTTTGTGGCCGTAGACGCAGCGTGAGGACAAAACGCGCGGACTTTGTTGTTTAACGCAGCGCATGTGATAAATCATGGATTTTACGGCTCTTTACGTTCTTGTTAACAAAAATCCCGTGTTGTCATTCTTTTTTACCGTATCCTTGTGGTTTTAGCCCGGATCCCTGTCTGGTGTCTGATCTTCCCGAATTCTCGCCTGAAGTTTTCTCTCTGTTGTTGGAGTATCCACGGGTCTGACTAGGCGTCTCTCTCTCTCTCTCTCTCTCTCTCTCTCTCTCTCTCTCTCTCTCTCTCTCCCCCATTCTACCCTCTTCTCTCTCCCCCTCTGTCTCTCTGTCTCTCTGTCTGTCTGTCTGTCTGTCTCTCTCTCTCTCCCTCTCTCTCTCTCTCTCTCTCTCTCTCTCTTTCTCTCTCTCTCTTTCTCTCTCTCTCCTCCCCTTCCCTCTCGATGTCTATCCCAAAGTGGCACAGCTCAGTTATGTTCACTCTGGGGGGACATCCGAGCGCGACAGCACGCACCTCAGCGTGCGTGGTGACGACAGCCTTATTGCTTGTTAACTGTGTCACACCCATCCATTCATAAATTGGAAACATGTGCAATTTAGAATAACAATGAAACACATAGAAGACAGTGGAGACACTGACTGCTTCCGAGAAGAAATAAATAATTGCCTGCAACACATTGGTATTGCATCATTTGACCTATTATGCTTACAACAAAACTAAAGTCTATTTTCAGTAGGCTAGACCCCTCCCATTACAGGACCTCAAACTACTACTATCTGCAGTAAGGAATATAACAATTTATTTGTATGTTATTGCTGCAAATAAGTATTTGAACATCTGAGAAAATCATAATATTTGGTACTGAAGCCTTTGTTTACAATTACAGCAGTCGAACGTTTCCTGTTGTTCTTGACCAGGTTTGCACACATTGCAGCAGGGCTCTTGGCCCACTCCTCCACACAGATCTTCCCTAGATCTGTCAGGTTTCAGGGCTGTCGCCGAGCAACAGAGAGTTTCAGCTCGCTCTGGTCTGGAGACTGGCTAGGCCACTCCATAACCTTGATCTGCTTCTTACAGAGCCACTCCTCGGTTATTCTGGCTGTGTGTTTCGGTTCATTGTCATGTTGGAAGACCCAGCCACGACCATCTTCAATGCTCTGACAGAGGGCCCATTCTAGGGCTGCAACGATTACTCGAGTAAATCGAATAATTCGATTACAAAAAAGCTTCGATTACTATTTTATTGCTTCGATGATTCGTTTAATTTACATATATAATTAAAAACACGTGAAATCTGTGCGCGCGGAACGACTTGTGGCGCTTTTGTTTCACACGGCGCTTGTTCCGCTCTGACGAAGGTGCAACAGGAAGAGAGCGGCACGTTTTAAAGAGTTTTAAAGAGTTTTGATGAGTGAAAGAGCTATGGATCTATTATAATAATCCCGAGCTGCAACTCTAAACACGCATCTAGCTCCGCCCACCCCAGCCCCGCGCCTTCGACACGCCACCGCGGACCCCCGCGCTCCCCCACTCAACAACTCTGCTTCCCAGTCACAGTCGTACTTTTAAACAGCCAATGCACATGGAAACAGCGCGGAGGACCGGTTGTGTTAGAATAATCTGTTGTGAAACAGAAAGTCCGAGACGCGGAGGCCAAAGTCACATAGAGCCAAAAACGGCAAAACGCAAAATGCGCAAAATGCTCAAAACGCCAGGACCACCGGTCCCACCCAACATAACGTTTAACAAATGTCTTATTTTACGTGATGTGACAGAGCTACAGTAACTGTTTACAGTCTATGACAAGTTAATTAGTCCTTTATATATATTCTTTCTATACAAACAGAAACAGTTTGGACTGAAGTGAAATGTTGCTGTTTTGGGGAAAAATTTATATGAAATTAAGAATAAAATTTGTTATTTTTAAGCAGAAATTCCTTATTTTGTATTTGTTTGTTACTATGAACTATAACGTTTATCTAAAAAAATATTTAAAATGCGTTTAAATGGTTTACTGAATGTACAAAAAAATTAACCGATTACTCGATTAATCGAAGAAAAGAATCGATAGATTACTCGATTACTAAAATAATCGATAGCTGCAGCCCTAGCCCATTCATTCTCTCCTCAATACAGTGCAGTCGTCCTGTCCCCTGTGCAGAAAAGCGCCTACAAAATCATGATGCTTCCTCTCCCATGCTTCACAGTGAGGATGATGTTCTTGGGATGGTACTCATCCGTTTCCTTCCTCCAAACACGGCGAGTAGAGTTTATACCAAAAAGTTCCATTTTGGTCTCATCTGACCACATGACTTTCTCCCATGACTCCTCTGGCTCATCCAGATGGTCAATGGCAAACCTCAGACGGGCCTGGACATGCGCAGACAGGGGACCCTTCTATGCAAGGTGTGGCTTTAAACCATGAACGTGGTGTATTACCGATGGTAACCTTTATAACTGTGGTCCCAGCTCTCTTCAGGTCATTGACCAGCTCCTCCTGTAGTTCTGGGCTGACTCCTCACCTTTCTTATTATTATACCCCACGAGGTGAGAGCTTGCATGGAGCCCCAGTCTGAGGGAGATTAACAGTCATCTTTTCATCTCTCATCTCTTCCTTTTTCTTCGTATCTTCATCTTTATTCGCTGCTTGCCAATTGCCTCGTAGCCCTTTCTAGCCTTGTAGTGGTCTACAGTTTTGTTTCTGGTGTCTTTTGACAGTTCTTTGGCCTTGCCCATGGTAGTAGTTGGAGTCTGACTGATTTGGGGGGTGGACAGGCGTTTTTATACAGCAAACAAGCTCAAACAGGTGCTACTAATTTAGATTAACAATTGGAGTAGAGGTGGAATTTTTAAAGGTTTTTGAGAATCAGAAAAAGGTTTATTGCCATTGCCAATGAACAGAATTCACAAACATAGGAACATGCTTTGGTGATTTGATGCAACATAAAACAATGAACAATGATAAAACAACATATATGAAATCAAAAGGGCATGCGTTAAAGAGATCATTTAAATCTACTATAGGATAAAAATAAAAATAGGCTTACTATGTACACAGTTTTTACAGTAATCTCCATAGACCAGTTAAGTGTCTAGCTGAAGGACACGACGGAAGGATCCACCTGAGGGAGCTGATATTAAACAATCAATTTGTGGGTCAGTTGATCTAACCACTCTACCAAATATGTTCATGCTGGGAGTGGGACTCAAACCGCCAACTTTTGGATCAGAGGACAAACTCTGACTGACCAGTGTCACCGCCACAGTCACTACATTATTATCACACCACGTTGCCCGTGGTTAGGTTCATACTGCCAAAGGTTTTGCTCACCCTGATGAGTAATTAGTGCAATACTTACTGCACCTCACTTGGCAGAAGTCCAAGAGTAAAGTAAAATGACACATGACAAATGACGACAGGCAGATGTAATTTGACAACACCTCATTCCTTTGACAACGTTGTTGTATCGATGTTTGTTTATGGCCATAGACTGTTCGGGTTGGACACTGAAACTTTGCTGTCAGTCTACGACTACACCCTTTAGGAGGAACAGCAACCTAATCCTTTTTAATATGATTACCATCTTAGCGGCAAGTAAACAGAAATCACACATACTGTGTACTGTGAATATCACAGTTCATTTGATGTGGCCATATATATTGATATCAAATGTAGGCTAAACTTTGTAAGTTTGAGTGTAAAGCTTTTTAAAAAACTTTCTACAAAAACAATGAAAGAAAGGACAATAAAAATACTTTGCAGCACTGATTCAATATGATTCAAAGCCACTGGAACCATTCTCCTGACAATGCTTAGGAGAACTGATTTAATAAAATGTATAATAATACTACCTATGGAAAACCAAAAAATGGGCCCAGTTATTTTTGCTTTCCGTAAATATATAATATTACCATCAGAGATTTCTTGATTTTATGGTATGTACAATTTGTAGTTCAAATTTCATAATAAACTTGTCTGTGTCCACAAATACACGTAAAACGATGATCAAATCAGAAGGCAGAATGAGACTTGTGTGTCATCTCTCTGATCTGAATGGTCACTACCCAAAGCCCACCACATACAACATTAATGAAACCGTGCACATGCAGCCTCTGTAGCTCAGTGATGGATATGACTGGGCTTGTTCTTATATCTCTTTGTCCTAAGTAAAAACGTCTGAAAGCACAGTTAAAGATAAATGGATCAGACATTGTGACATGACAATTATGCACAAAGGAAAATAAGTTATAGTAAATACTGCTGATCACATTTTAGTTATTGTAATTGTTCTGCTTTGGCCAGGTGTCTCCTTTATTCTAAAGTGACTTGTGAGGCACTTTTGTTGCGTGCAGCTATTGATTTTTCACTTTCCAATTGTTACACAGACTTGGGCACAAAAGGGGCATGATGGCAGTGTCCACACAGTTCTATCTGCTGTCTGTCAGCTTTTCTCCTGAAGGGCCAAACTGCTGAACTCAGGGGATGTGAAAGGTCCATATCAGCTGATGTCACACAAACAAACAAAGCTGTGTTTTTTACTTGTAACACAGACACAAAAGATGACAACACAAAAGTCACACAGACAAAAGACACACATTTGTATCCATTGGCATATGGTGGCATAGGGCATCTGATGAGCATAATGGATTATCTCCTCTGTTCACAATCTTAAATAAGACATAGTACACTTGTTAATAATCTATCACAAATGTAGTCCTATATGGCAAATGTCCAGATCAAACTGACCACTGTTTTTTATTTGGAAAAACTCAAATGGTTACAACCACGCAATAGATGACATTTTTTCCTGCATTGGACTCAATTATTATTTAAATGCATCAATTTCTTTTGTCTCCAGTATCTCAAACGATGTCTAACTCCAGTAACCTCAACATATTCACTGTCTTACTTTGTCCAGACCACGAATCTACAAGGACGCTGGACGCAGATTACTCTAGTACCGCTTCTGAATGGAATATGTTGCTTATATCCTTAAAATCCTTAACATCTTTCATGTTAATTAAGTCGTCTTTGCTTTAATACCTTAAAACTCCTTGCTTATGCTTTTACTTTAGATTAGCTCTCTACATTCCAATATTGCTAAAAAAAAAAATTATTATCTGCTGTGATGATATGATGTTTTGTTTGTTTGTTTGTTTATAGACAGTCCTGGGAAATAGAAAATATATCTTTGCAGTGTATATATGTGTAAGTGTTTTCCCCATTCCTGTTTGTGTGTAATGGGGAAGTTGTAAATGTTTCACCTGGACAATGTTTTAAAAATCATGTCTAAATTAACAAGTTACATCCATAATGTAACTCTGTCTCAAAAACTCAGCAATAAAAATACTCTGGCGGGAGGAAGAGGCATTAGTGGGAGCAAGTCTGTCCTGTCTGTGTCGATGTCTTTGTGTTATGTGTTTTGGACCCCTCGAAAGTGAGACGGACCGTCTCAAGGGGCTTTCCACTACATAAAAGTTGTAAAGTAGTAATAATTCATGGATTTAATTCAAAGTTGGCACAGTTGATGTTGACATACTAAACATTAACTGAGTGAAATTTTAGTCTTGTGTGGCATGTGGGCAAACTCTAATCTTGCAGAAAATTCCAACTTCCTGTTTGTGGCAAATTATGATATTTTATTCCAACTATTTAATTACTTATTAACCTTTATTGCCTTTATTACGTGAGAGGCATGCCCACTTTCACAGCGGCTCCCTGCCCCAAAAAAGTTTAGAATAACAATGAAACACATATAGAAGTCAGTCAAAGCATGTACATTTGTCAATTAATAATTCTTTCAAAAGACTTTTGTAATTGGATATCTTTGGAGCATACTCCTGAAAAAAAAAAGTGCACTAAATTCAATGCATTTTCAGTTCATGTGGTCTTGGCTCAGGAGTAAAACAATTTTCTGAAGTACAGTGGGTATAATGCACAACTCGTCATGTCAAATAGATGCCATGGTAAAATAGTTCCGATGCACATGCTTCAGGATTATGAAATTTGGTACAAATTATCTTAATGGGGATACTCATTATAGCATTCATCAGTGTAGTGTTCTACATGTTTCAAACATTAAACATTTTAAAGGGAAAACAAGGTTTAAAATAAAATGACCATTCCAAGGACCTTTTTCCTCCACATATTGTATCTGTTTGTTGATTCAAATGACTGTCATATAGAAAATGTGTCCAATTATTCAGCTGGAGATTTGTTTCCTAGATTTCCCGTTCAGAACTACACTAAATGAATCTCCTGGGCCCAGCCTCATCACACCTGTATTTTATCGTAACAAGCATCGGATTTTCATATACATGTACACATACAATTTGTGTGTCTGTATGCATTTTTGTGATGAAGTGAAAATTTTAATTAAATTGCGCAATACTTTTGATAATAATAATAATAATAAATGTAATGCAATTTCAGCATGGTAATCTTCTTGAACACCAGTCAGACATCATGTGTTTGTCTGAGATACATGTTTCTAATCCACATCCACAGTGCCGAGTGAGAAGCATCTTTGTGTGTTGATGACCATCATTTATCATTCATCGCATGGATACACGTATTTTGCCGTGATTATTAACCATGTCTCTTAAAATTGGTTGGACAGATGGCACAGGGTTCTGGGATTAGGATATAGATAGCAGGCCATAGCCCTCCCCTTGTTCTTCTGAACGAAAAGTCATAAAGCATGCAAGAAAGGCTGAAAAGTTCATTTGTACCTCATTTCATTTGAACAAATAAACAACGCTGAAGTGATTGATTGTGCCGCTCACCTGCAGACAACAAGGATTCTCTTAAGTCTTTGTTGACAATAAAGTCACCTTGCTACACTGAACAGAGGGTAAGCCAAAGCTGTGGGTGCATTTCTGTTCAGTCTTTATGAAATCCTCCAATCTCTTCAAAAGTCATGTCTCGAGTCCGTGTTGGGCTGAGTGTCCCGCTTGGCCGTCTGGGTGAGACCATGTCCCTGTTGGGCGTCACTGAGGGGCTATGAATAGACTCTGGCCTACGCTGCAAGCAGTCAGCAGGGCATTGGCACGTATGGCTCATGTCAGCATGGCCACGGCACAGCACTCCTCACAAGCGTCACCAAGCCGACAGCAAACCCGGGTCACCATGGAAACAAAGATGAGCACATTAACTCTCTCTGTCCTGGCACACGCTGCATGTGTCACAAAATCAGGTCTTATCCTGGCCTCCTTGTCTTTTATTGTAGTGGGATTAAAGTTCACGTTTAAGGGGCTTGAAAGGTTTATATCCCATGGGCACACAAGTGTAAAGAAGACCGCTGCGCCTTTTAATCCAACAAAAAATGCATACACAATGCAATACATTACAATGTACTAGGCTGTATCATATTAGTGAAGAGGATAATTTAACTTCCATTGAGAATTAGCTAGAAAAATACGCTGTCAAGATTGGTTTCAAACATGATTCATATGTCTCCAACCAGTTTCCTTTTTTTATTTTTTTATTTTAATTAAAAAACATAAAGCAACTAAAACAAACAAGACAGGACAGGAGAGAAACAAATTTAGGAAAGTAAGGCATCCAAAGAAAAAGGCATTTAAGGCACTAACCATAATCAGAGATTCCAGGTAATAATAATTATCTACAGTTTAATACAGTAAGTGTGATGTTATTAGTGACCTAAGAGATATCCAGGTCACTACACTTTATAGTGGTCCTATGCACACATGGACTTCTGCTCCATTTACCACTTTGAGTGTCCTGGCAGGCTGTCAGTGAGACAGATGGAAGGAGGCACCAGGTACTTAGTAAAGAAAACAAAACCAGGGTTGTGTGACTACTAAAGCTCTTGATAAATGTTGTGGATTATCACTGCTATGTTAAACTATAATCACCATAATATGCATTAAACTGACTGGTTACTATCAGTTTGACAAAACAGCGAGTTTGATTTTATTTAAATTGTTTACATTCTCTCTGGGAAGAAAATGAAGAGCTCAATATGATGCACTAAATGAGGCCATATTTGGTATATTAGTTGCATCATTGTTGACTGACAGAACAGCTGTGGAATGTGTTTGGGTAAAGAGGTCAGCAGACTATTATTAATATATGCAACTAAATATAATCTTGGATCAACCTGACATCAACACGTGTCAACTTTTACGTTCATAATACAAAACAAGAGGTGTATTAGTAAAAACATGAGGGTGGGTTAACTCAAATGTAAAGTGAGAGAGAGTAAACGGACGGCTTTGCGCTGCCCTGCAATTAATGTGCCATGGCCCAACGCAATCGATACACGCAACAAAAATATATAAATCACACTAGCCAACATCTGAAATCCACAATTTCAACTGAAGTAAACAAAACATTCTTTCTTAGTGCTTTTGACAAAACCATGGACTAGATCCACAGATTGAGAATGACTTTTGGATGTAATTTCAAAAACAGTGTCTGACTACAACCGAATATTTTTCTATGACGAACACTCCTGGACGAATGAGGGATTACAGCGACCCATGGACTAAATGTTATCTTGAACTGAGTATAGGATTTATGTGTTAAGCAAATAAATAAATCCAATACAACCATTATTTAACAAAACTATTTCAATGAGTTTAGATTGAGAACTGCACCCATCCTAAATTGAACAGTGCCATCTGTGCCTATAGCCACACAGATACAAAGCGCACGTCAGCACATCCACGTCATGCAGTCCAAACAGAAGATGGATGCTAAGCAACCATGCAATCTCAGTTGCAGATGGTAGGGTCTGATCATGTTTATTTTACACTAATGCACCTAAATCCCATTGCGGGTCCACGCCTATGAGATGATGGCACTAAGAATATGCAGAAGCGTCTAGGCACCAAGTACAGACCCATACAACCTCTCCTACCTGGTGAAAACATTTGGGTACTATATCATTAGGAATGGTATAAATCATTGCTAAAACACTGGTCTTAGCAGTCCCCGAGATCAAAGTTATTTTAAAATAGTAAACCGAACCTGGCCTTCATGTTATTGGTGGCAGAAATATATCAATAGCAATAAACCTAACATGATAAAAGCTTTAATTTGGCCCCATTCTTGTTTTTCTGTGTTACAAAGCTAAAACTCCACAAAACAAGAACATTGATGATGCAATGAAAGGAGAAAATCATAAAATAACATGATTCCTGAGAAAAGTTGTAAAAGTTGGAAAGTTATATCTTTTCAGGAGTTGAAGACACATTTTCAAATGAAAAAACAAATGTACGCAGCTATACCATTTCTACACTTAATTATGGGGTGAATACAATGGTAATGAAAGTTTATCTTGATTGGACTTTTGATTTTGCCCAGTTGGGAAAATGTGAATGTATAGAATAGTAAAGAATGTATGTGTAAGGTAAATTTTCATTTGACACCCCGGGGATGTTTTTGAGGGACGTAATTAAATCAAAGGAATTTCAAAATTCTACGTCATTATTTGCATTTTCTCTCTGTAAATTGTATATAATCGTCATCATAATGTATAGTAAGAGAATTAGTGAGGCAGCTTTTTAAAAGATAACATAGCACTATGTAAATCTGCAATGGAATATGCTGGATATATATGAAATTGAAAGCAGGCCTACTGCGGTCTGATTGATCTTCATCAATCATCACTAAGACTTAACCATGCATGCTCAATTCAAATAATAATATATACAAGCATTGTAATTTTCAGAAGTGGGTGTTTTTTGTTCAGCAAGAATATTCAAAATACTTGATGGACAAGATGGTACTTGCATTATGTCATTAAGACATTATTTCAGGCCCTGTCTTGGGCCTGATTGTGCATGAATCTGTCTCAATTTAGTTTGTAGTTGTTGTAAAGTACAATAACTTCATACAAGGTGTCTAAATAAAAGCTGGTTCCCCTCCAACACAAATGGTCACCATGTTGCAACAGACCATATAAGATTATTATCCTCATCCCATTTGGTGAGGCTGTCACATCAGGCTTTCTGTCAGACTGTCACTAGATAACAAAAAACACATTACAGTACCAAGACCAACCAAGGCCTACACTTATAATTTTCTAAAACATGCTTGTATAAATCGTTCTAACAACGTCCTTTTTGGTATAAGGCCACATCCGCATCCTGAGCTTTCTCAGGCTGTGCTTAAAGCACAACTGGTAGTACACGTGACTCTATAGGTTTACCTCTATTTTATTCCCTGGAGTAGATCTGGGTGCTAAATTAAACTTAGTCCATGATACTTGTGTTGGTACAGTTTGAGGAATGTCCTGATTGAAATAGTCTCCACTGAATGAATTATGAAATCTCCTTCATACTGTTAAAGGTGTAGCTACCATTAATAGCACGTCAAACCACCTTGAGACTGTCTGATCTAGACTGATTTCTGAAGCTAAGCAGGGTTGTGCCTGGTTAGAACTCGGAAGGGAGACTACTGGGAACACCATTGGGGTAGCAGTGCAGTGAATACTGGTCGTGTGTCCTTGGGCAAAACACTTCACCCACATTGCCTCCAGTCTATCTGCACCGCTTTTTGTGAGAGCAACACGTGGAAATCAGCCCATGGCTACAATCCAGTCATGGATGTTCATAACACTGTCCCGAGGAAATAAACAAATACAAATAATAATAACTTTTCAAGAATATGATCCACCACCTGGTTCTTTCCACTGAGATGTTATGCCTTTGCCTGGAATGTCCCATAGAATTAAACATACTGTTTCCATGAAGAAAAGCAGGTGATGCCAATATAGGCCAAGTTACAGGTCAGATCTGTGGAGAAGTTAGCCCACTCACAGTAGGAATGCTTTGGGTTTTTAAAAAAGGTATTTTTAGCAATAAGAACATCTTTAATTGAATAAATGTAATATTGATCAGTTTGATGCCACACTAATTTTAACATTCCAGACAAATCAATAAAATCTCCTTGACAAGCAGGTGGCAGACTCCCCTCCAGAAAAGTTAGATCACAAAATCCCCATGCCTGTATGGGCAAAACAAGAGTATCTACCAAATCGAGATGATGCAATATGTCATGTGTGCGGGCTCAAAACAGCCTTGTCAAATGATGTTATGTGATCAGTGTTGACTGCAAACCTGCAAAGCTCAGGGCCAAGGGATTTAATGCTTAGCCCCACACTGATAAACAAGACGCCTCACTGACCTGGATCACCTAGCGTGTCAAAAGGTGTTGCATGATTTCACTCTTGGTAAACTTCGGAACTCATTTGGACAGCAATGATAGCGGGCTGTCTACAACTGCTGAGATAACAGATTTATTGTTAAAGCGTTAAAAACAAATAAAAAATACTCCCACATCTCATGCGAGTAATGTCTGGGTCTTGTTAACATGGACAGACAATCACAGTTACGTTTTGCTTTGAATATAGGGCCCGGAGATCAAATAAAAGCCATTCACGATTGAACCTACTTTGACTGGTCCTGACATGCATCGCCATCTGGTGGCACTAAAGTAAAGGGGCTTTTCAGTGCAGTACTCAACACAAAAGATTTCTGGTGAAGGCTTTTAATGTGATTCTGGATTCAAGATTTTTTTTTTAAAAATATGAAAATTGTATTAATAATATAAAAATGTCATACCAGTTTTCACATTTTTAATGAACATTAACGATGCCAGTTTGAGAACAAAAATAAAACATACCATTAATTGTTGCTGTTACCCATAATGATTAAAGGTTGAATGCATGAGGAAAGCATTGTGCTTTGATTTAATATTAAAGTTATATACAAGTAAACATTGTTAAATAAAGTATTTTACAAAACTGTACAACAATGGAAGTAGTCAACTATAGTCAACAATACTTTCCATTATTTTATTTTACAAGCCAGACAGGTAAAGAGGTTTTAACAGGCCTATAAATGCCATCTTTTGCTTTTAAGACTGATCCACACATGACTAACATGTTTTAATACAGTGAACACAAATGATCACAAGAGCTCATTCTATGTCTGTGCGTAGCGGATAATTTCACCCAGGTCGTAGCCAGTTACTGCAAAGGCAAAACCGTCGTCGTCACAGAACCGGGCACCACAGATTTGAGTATCTGTCACACATTCATTGTGTAAATGAGCCACCTTTAAAAGGGAAAGGTTGTAATAAAAACACATACACAACATGAATAAATAAATAATAAGACTTTTTGAAAGAAGATTACCTCAACACTGTTGGTTTCAGGAGTTAATGACATGTGCCACACTCGCACTAGAGAATCTTCGGCAGCAGATAAAAGCTTTACAGTAGAGGGAGCAATTATTTAGGAATTGTATTTTGAATTTAAAACAATGTTATTATGAAAGGTACTTTGCAACTTACTAAGCCAGAAAATGGAGCAATGTCCAGAGAGTTAATCCAGCGAGCATGAGCATTAATTTCCACATGCAGTATTCCAGTCACAGCCTCATACAAACGGATTTGGCCTGTACCATAACCTGCAGCTACAGTGCCCTTCCATAACTTCACAGATGAGCAGGTCATACTGGGAGGGGGAATCGTGAGTGTTATTAGAGAACAAGAACTAACAAGAACAAGAACACTAACAAGATTTTTTCTTCTAACCATTAACTACTACATCTGAAAAAAATCTTACTCAAAACCAGGTATCTTGTTAAGTAAATGAAACTCCTCGCCAGCTTTCCACACACACAGGTTGCCTCCGTCATCAGCACTGACCATGTCAGCTATGCACTCCTGGTGTAACAATATATGGTTGGATGTTAGATATGTTTTGTTACATGTTAGATTCAAAATAAAAGATCTTTGCACTTGAGACTTACTTGGCTACCAGAGCACTCTGAAGCAACGTCAGTGATAGACTCCCTATGCTCTTCCAGGACCTCAGATAATGTGATGTTACTGCCTTTACTTGGAATGTCAAATACCAAAATAGATCCTGAAGACGCACCTGGATAACAGCAGTGTTAAGTCATCAAGTAATCGTTTGTTAATTAGTCCTTTTTGTTGACAGATTGACAGGTGGATCAGTGTCTACAGTGATGTGCTCGCTGTATCGGACTGTTGTGGTGAAGAAGCAGCTGAGTCGAAAGGCAAAGCGCTCGATTTACCGGTCAATCTACATTCCTACCCTCAACTATGGTCATGAGCTTTGGGTGATGACTGAAAGGACAAGATCGTGGATACAAGTGTTCAAAATTAGTTTCCTCTGCAGGGTGGCTGGGCACTCCCTTAGAGCTAGAGGAGCTTGGAATAGAGCCGCTGCTCCTCCATGTTGAGAGGAGCCAAGCTGAGGTGGCTCGGGCATCTGTTCTGGATGCCTCGGGCATGTCACACTGGGAAGGACATGTTGGAGGGACTTTGTGTCTCGGCTGGCGTGGGTGAGGGAAGTATGAGAGTCCCTGCTTTTGTTGTTGTTGTTGTTGTTGTGTTAAGAACATGCTGTTGAACATGATTTTTCTGAGATCACAAAGACTATGGATAAAACGAATTTAAACATTTGTGAGCATGGTCTGTTTTTTAATATTATATAAATGTGATTATCTGCCTGTGCTATTGTCAAAACTGTACACTGTCAGTTTCTGTCAAATGTTATCTAAATTAAAAGCAGATTCCTGCATTGAGAGGAAGGAGGAAGTCAAGCATGTTTCTACTCAGGAAAATGCAATTCAGAACTCAATAACCTGTCCAGGCAGGTGGGTATTTTTCCATGTGGGGCCCAAGCAACCACTGCAGCAGCTGGCTCACATGTCTCAGATCATTTCAGGAGTCAGGTGCAACATGTACTGTGCTAAGATCCTCACGCTCTAGCGCATCACAAACTAGCTTAGCCCAGGTATTTTAAAAATACTTACCCACACAGATGTAATTATCCCACACTGCTGATATTCCTCTGGCAAAGACTGCTTGGGCTATGACAAAAAGAGAACTATTAAGGAACGCCATTATTGTTCATTTAATATTACAGGTGAATAGAAGTTTCTGGCTTACCTGTGGGTGTTTCAGGTGTGTCAAGGGCATGCCAATATACCATTATGGAACCATCAGATTCATACATCTGAATTAATGCAGCAAAATAACAGCAGTGCACAATCAAAAACAAGAACACAGAGTAATTTAACGAATATTAACCCCATTACCTGAATGCCTTTTTGGGAAGTCACTACGAGCAAATCACGTGAAGGTAAACCACAGAATGAAGCCTGCAATAAATATAATATAAATAGTCATAATAATGATTCCAAATAAATAGTAATAACGGCTGTGTAATAACCAAACCTGCATAATGAGTGATGTGCTTGTTGCCACATTAGGCTCCTTGGATTGTAGCTGACGGTGGGAATAATTCAGTCCGTCCCAGGATGCGCTCACCATGTTCACCACATTGGCATGGACCACTGTGAAGTATGTCAGTTTTCGTGGAGCGATGCGCAGCACACTCAGGTTGTTGTACAACGCCGAGGCGCTGTTTTTTATTTGGATACTTTTCTCTTTGTGATACATCTGACAGGCTTCTGTGTTCCCAAAATGACTTCTTTGTCTTTGTATGGGTGCTAAAGTATACTATTGTATAGCACGTTTAAGGTCAAAACAAGTATTGTACACAGAACAAACAACAGCACGAAGTTAACGCGTTATGTTCCTAGCCGCTAACTGCTATTCCTCTGTATTGGATCACCGCTGCTGATCAGTGACTTCACGGCAAACAAATTAACGTTCAAACTGTACTTGTCCAACATTAGGTTCGCCCCTTCTATTGGCTAACAATGTTAACTGATACTTAACCTTCCAAAAACAAGAGTTAGCTGCAGATTATTTAGCACCGGATTATCTGCGCGTCCAACGCAGCCATAGAAACCATCGTGAACGTGTACGTCCTACGCACTGATGGTGGTTGTTTTCGGTGTCAGCCAATCAGAGTTCACTGCTCTAATACAGGAATCACGAATGAAAGCATTACTTTGACTTGGCGTCACATTGCTCATGGGAATAGTGGAAGTTTTCTGTTCTAAATTTTACCACATCTAGATAATAAACCATGATGGATGTATCAACAAGTTACCTTGATGTGTGTGTACTCACCATATGTCCATGGTGCTTGCATATGCAACCAAACTACCAGTAATGACAAAACATGGTGGCCAATCACATGGAGCGTTTCCCTTTCCAACCAATCAGGGGCTACATGTTGTTGCAGCATGGTTGAATGACCCTTTCCGCGTGTGCGAAACAGGAGAAGCAGCGCAGATGAAACGTTTTGTAAACTATGATCACAAACGCAAGTAAGACTACTACAACCATGAAAAATAAGCAAAAGGACGAGAGCGATGCACACGAGGTAAGAAGACATGTAATTATTCTTATGCTAAATTTAGGCCATTTTCTGTAACAAACATTGTGTCGGCCACAGCACAATATTACCATGGTGAACTAAAAGAGGTAGCTACTGCACTTTATCTAAAACACACGAGTAGTTATTTTATAAATTGGCCATCTCTGAATCACTGGCTGGATATGTTTTGTACATTTGAGTAAAGTCTCACTTGGCCAGTAAAGTTCAGATCTGCTTCTCCATCTCTTTGCATTCATGAACCATTACAAAACACGAAACCATATTTTCATAAAACAAAATGTATTTTTCGTAGATGAGAACACCGGTCTCATTTCACAATGAAAAAGAAGACGAGGGATTATCTAAAACCAAACGATCTGCCCCTGATGAAGAGGATGATGATGACAAAGACGTGAAATACCATCCTGTGAAGATGTCCAGAAGTGACCTGTACAGACCTCCAACAGCAGAAGAACTCAAACAACTGAAAGAAGCTGAGAGCTTGTTTCATTGTAGTTTACTTAAAATGCAGGTAAATAAATGGCCACACTCTGTACAATGTTAGTAAATGCTGTGTTGTTGCTCACTGTAACGCTGTTTTTGCTGTTTCTGCTGTTTCCATTTGAGTTAAATCCCGTCTATAATCTTAATCCCCAGATGGAGGAGCTCTTGAAGGAAGTTTTCATAAGTGAACGAAAGAAACGTCAAATTGATTCATTTGTTCATACGGTCACAAGCCTGCTCCAATGTGTACCAAAAACTGATAAAGTTGAGGTATGTTGTTTAGATATGTAGTTTACACATTTTCTTTGGTCTAAATTTGTGTGTCTTTCAGATGACTGATCTGTCATGGTTGACGGGAGCTGTTAAGGTTCCCTTTCTTCTCATTCCTCAAACAACCAAGGGCAAATTTCACATGGAACCTCCATCTTCTGTTGATCTCATTGGCAGCTATCCACTTGGCACCTGTACTAAACCGCATGTCATGGTTGACCTGCTTGTGATAATCCCATCTGTAAATCCAGTCTTTAAATATCGTCATAATTTAATATGTAAAGTAGAACTAAAAAAAGTAAACCAAGCAATGTCACTTCTAGGATGTCCTCCAAGAAAAAGATGCCTTAAATCAGAGGTATCCCAGGAAAAGAGCTCTGTATCTGGCAGGTCTGGCTCAGCACCTCTCGACTTCGTCTGAAATTGGAACATTACTTTACTCCTGTCTACATGGCAATCGGCTTCGCCCGGTTCTACTGTTAAAACCACCAGGTTGTTTTATAACTGTACTGCGATGTATGTGTAGTTTGATACCTAGTTTGACAGAATGTGTTTTTATTTCTCTACAGGCAAGGAATTGTGTAGCTTTAGTGTACGTATTCATGCCTGTCCACCTGCCGGGTTCTTCAAACCAAATCGTTTCCATCCTCAGAGAAACAATATTAGGACGGAGTGGTACACTGGGATTCCTCATTCTGGTAATGGTATAAAAAGGATGGATACATTGTTTAGTTTTAATGTTTGTTTTTATTTTTTACCAATAATCCTATATTATCCCGAATGTGTTTTTGCAGAACCTAATGAACCCCCAACGCCACATTACAACAGCACCCTTCTTGGGGATCTTCTGCCTGGCGCTCATCTTCAGTTTCTGTCTGCCATCCGGTCTCAGTGCTCAGCATTTGCAGATGCAGTAGCCTTACTTAAAGTTTGGCTTCGTCAAAGAGAACTTGATAAGGTAGTGGATTAGATACATTATATCTTGTTTCTTTTTTTATTCTGCTGTTCAGTTATTTCAGTGTAAGAAGTCATTTGTCTATCATGATTCATTTTCAGGGCCCTGGTTGCTTTAACGGATTTCTGGCCTCAATGCTTCTGGCCTATTTGCTGACCGCTCACAGAATCAGTAACGGCATGACGGCTTATCAGTTGCTTCGTAACAGTTTAAACTTTCTTTGTAAGTTTTACTTTTATGTGTAATTTATATTCTAAATGTTACAATACTTATGGCCTCATTTTTGTCTATTCACAGCATCCACAGACCTGACTGTAAATGGAATTAGCCTGGCAAAAAATACAGATTCTACTGCTGTAAGTGTTTAGAACGGAAAAAAAGTTATTGGATGCACTGGATAAAAATGTTTTTTATTTCCATGTAGCCATCACTTGAAGAGTTCCACAAGGCTTTTCAGGTTGTCTTTGTTGATCCATCAGGGCATCTTAACTTATGCGCCGACATGACTGCTTGCTCCTACAAACAGGTATTGACAAAAGAAAGTGTGTTCAGAAAATATCTTAATTGTGTCCTGTAAAAGAAACTTTGCTTTTGCCTAGTTGCAACATGAAGCATCTGTTTCAATGGAGTTTTGGGATAATGCAACTGTAGATGGATTTCAGAGCCTTCTAATGACCCCAAAACCAATGATAAGGACAAGTGATCATGTCTTTCAGTATGTCTTTATTTATAAGCTGTATGTTTTAATAGCAGAATAAACAAAACAGACATAATGTATAATATTTGGAAATTGTAAAATCCTTGTTTTGCAGGTTATGTGAGCTAGCAAAGCTGCAGTCTAGCTGTAAGAAGCTAAATCTACTAAATGAGCTGATGGACTTCAGTGGAAACTACATCCATGCTTCACTTCCTTATATTTTATCACTGATTCAACGAGGACTGGGTCAAAGAATAATGCTTCTCACACACTCTCGGGCTCCTGACCCAGAGGTAGGTAAAAATTAGTGTGGTTGGTTGGACAACTTTACTTATACAATTCAACATATAGGACTAAATTAATACATGAATTACATTCATTAAAATAATTAATCTCCCCATCCAGTGGTCTGTACTGAACGAAGCACTTAAGTATAGAGACCACCCACCTTTATCTTTTGGCCTGCTCTTGAAACCAGAACTAGCAGCCTCGGTTCTAGAAAGAGGCCCACCTGCAGACAGCCCCAAGGTTAGTGGTATTGCTCTGATCAGAGTTTGCCCTAAAAACATTAAAATTATAGTCACATGTCTGCATTTATTTTATTTTAGGCAGCAGAGTTTCGTCAGCTCTGGGGTTCTCGCTCTGAGCTGCGTCGGTTTCAGGATGGTGCAATCACTGAAGCGGTTTTGTGGGATGGAGAGACCATCTGCCAGAAAAGATTGGTGCCCAAACAAATCATCACACACCTCCTACAGCTGTATGTATTAACACAAAACACACAATAACAACTTACTAGCAACTAGACAATAACTTAAAAGACAACAAGTACATGTAAAAATATTTCCGGCACTACTACCAGAGACAAAAACTATTAAGTTTGATTGGTATTGAAAATCCTTAATGAGTCACATTCCTGTTTAAAAAGATGAGCATATTCACATGCTCAGGATCCAATCTTGTACGCATTGTTGCAAATGTTTGTCCACCCTCCGATGATAATGGAAGGGCCACACCAGGCACACATAGATAGTGACGTGCCAGAATAGCCAGCTTGGGGAAGCGCGGTTCATTTGCTCTCCACCAGTTAAGAGGGTTAATGTCCAGAGAGGGGGCTATGTCTCTCAAATAATAGTCCACTTGAGCCTCACAGTCTGTGGTATCTGGGCTACTATAGTTATCTCCCAGCAACAGCATCATAGTATTTTTCCTGTCACTTTTTAATTGACTGGGCAACATTCCTTGAGAACTACTAGGTGCATCAAAAGTCTTGTGTTCTTCTTTGTTGGTTGTTACTGCTGTACCCGTTACATCCAACTTTGACACAAGTTCATGCAGTTTGACCTTTGCAGCTAGTCTTACGGTTGGGGACAGGAAATTGAGGTGTTTGTGACGAGGGTCGAGCATGGAAGAAATCAAGGCAGGTTTGGATGCCAGCTCAGCCAAGTCAACCTGTAAACAAAAAGATTAATTGTAATAAAAGATGCTTTTGGACATCAGTAGCCGGTGGTAAATTATGCTTACCTCCATTCGTTTTCTTAGTGATGTTTGCACTGCTAGTTTAAATGAAACAACTTGTTCAACATCATTTTCCTTAGGCTCTAGATGTGCCTGTATGAGGCTGAAGGTTATTGGATATATGTTTGACATGGATACCTCAGTCTCGGCTGATATAGCGGTTGTTGCCCACTTTAGTGTTGCTAGCACAGTAGCAAAGTTCTCAATAATTTGCCAGTAGTCATCTTCAATCTCAAGGGCTTGAGCTTCCGGTCTGTTGAAAACTGTGCGGTCTGAGAGTACAGCTTTGATGGCCCACCGCTGCTCCAGCAGACTCTCAAACATGTCACAAATAGTGTCCCATCTGGTTTTGTTTGACTGGATTAATTTAAGTTGTGGCAAACACATCTGATGCTGCTTTTGCTCCAAAGCTTCATTTGCCAGCGAGTTACTGTTAAAGTGTTTGACAAGTTTCCCTGCAGCGGTTATAATGCGAAGGAGATCTTCAGACAGTCCATCATTAACTGCTAACTGCAATGTTGTAGCAAAGCAGGCAACATAGTCCCAAGTAATCTTGGCACAGTCACGAGTTGGCAATATGTCTGCTGTGTTCTGGACACATGCAGTAACCTTTCGAACAAGACCCCACTCCTCAACAACTTTAAGAAGCCTCTCCGTGACACATTTTGCAGTGATGCCCTTGTCTGATGGGAGTTTCTCAGTTTGCAGTACAATCCATTTTCCCTGCCAGTCTTCCGTTATGAACGAACATGAAACGGTCACATATTTCTGCGATGGAAGACCTGTCCAAAAATCCGCAATTATTGCCACTTTGTCCACTTTTGTCAACAGTACTTGAAGTTCTTCTACTTTCTCATGGAAACGTCCCTCAATAAGACGTGTGATATCAAATGGAGTTGGCATTTTAAAATTCTGGACTGTAAATGTAAGAAGCTCACGAAAGCCTTCCCCACATACCACGCTGACAGGAAGCAGGTCCTTCTCTATCATTTTACAAATAAGTTCATTCACCTCCGCATGAGTGGGCAGCGCTTCTGAGTGCTTGTTTTTGATGTGGTAAATCATGCTGGTAGTGCTGCTTTTGTATTTCAGTTTGGTGTCGCACATGGTGCAGTAGACCTCATCCCCTGATCTGATGAACACGTCCCAAACAGAACTTCGCTTTAGACGCTTTCTATCGATGTTTTGGGGCAGATCAGTTGAGGGGATGGGAGACTGCAAAAACGCTTGAGACATAATTTGTCCAGAAGTGCCTTCCTCCTCGTCGGCGGACACAACGGTGCAGATGATTGGCTTCTCGTCAACCTCTTCCGAGTTGTTGATAATCGGCTCTGTATATGGAGCCGCGGCGTGCTTCTTCATATGGTGCATCATTGTGCTCGTTGCCCCGCCACAATACTTCAGTGTGGCGTTACATCGCATGCATTGTACATAGTTTCCTACTTGCCGAAAGCAGTCCCAAACAGAGCTGCTTCTTTTTCTACCCGAGCGCCCCATCATCGTGGATACTGGAGTATGTCCAGCTGCGTTTGAGGACATTTATCTACGGTCAAAACATCGTTATAGTTTACATTATATAAAAAAATAAAAAAATAAGCACTTAACTTGATTTGCTACCAATGCACTTGCTTAAATAAAAATGTTTTTACAGGCACGCGAATATCCCTGAATCCTCCATCCGATACGTCGGGGCGATGGTTGATGATGTCATCAACATGCGCCGCGAGGTAAACTGTTATATATGTTTTATGTCATGTTTTCTATAACTATTGTTGTTCTCATTGTTTTCTATTGTATACCACTACATATGTGTTGTGGATATTTCACATTATTGTTTCAAGAATGAAAAAATGTTCTCTATTCAAATTTTTGTATTACTTCATGTTTACCACTAAGAGGCGCCATTTATCGCCAAAAGGAAGTCTACTTCACATTTTGTTTCTGTTTTCCCGGCAGATGCCCAGCACTGGAGAGGAGGAGAGTTTATTGGTGGTTCAATCCTATGATGATTTGAGTAGAAAGTTATGGCAGCTAGAGGGTCTGCCTTTGGCCATAACCTCTGTGCAAGGAGCCCATCCAGCACTCCGATACACACAGGTACAAAAGTGAACGATGCCCTTATTGTTTACTGGCACATTGTATAGTTGTATTCTGAATTTTTTTAATAATTATTTGCAGGTATTCCCCCCACAAGTCACCAAAGCTGATTATTCATTTTTTGAAAAGGAAAAGATTTCCAGATCTCTTTTACCAAAAGAAGAAAAACCTTGCCCTAGCTATATAACCCCTATTACAGGTGAGGCATATCGGGTATTAATCAACTTTACACATTGGATACATTTTGTTATAAAAATTACTTTTTGGTATAATTTATCAGTTATTTGCCACATGGAGGGAAGTGGGAAATGGCCTCATGATCGTCTTGCTATCCGTCACATCAGAGCTGCATTCCACATTCGTCTTGGAGAATTATTGAAACAGCATCATAGTTATTCGTTCAGAGCCTGCCCTTCTCATTTGGACCTGTGGAAGGTGATTTTTAGATTGTTGTGTTCTAGGGATTGTTTGTTACTGTTTCGCTGTTTTGTTTAAGCCGAGTTAATGCATGCCCCCTTACAATGTCTTTGTCTGCCCAGGATGGACTGGTGTTCCGCATCCAGATAGCCTACCATCGTGAACCACAGGTTTTGAGGGAAAGTATTAGTGCAGATGGAATGTTGGTTGTAAGAGATACTGAGGAGGCTCAAGCTTTGGAAAAGGCCACTATACACAAGCCTCTTCTCACAAGCACGCTTCATGGGTAAACATATTTGCCTTTGCCTTTTCATTAATTTAATATACAAGCTTGTGTTCAAACTGTTAACTTCTTACAGGCTTCAGCAGCAACACACTTGCTTTGGCGCAGTGTGTCGTCTGGCTAAACGGTGGCTGGCTGCCCAACTCTTTAGCTGTGAAATCACAGATGACACTGCAGACTTACTGGTAGCATGGCTGTTTCTCCAGCCAGCGCCCTTCACTTCACCTGGGTAACGAGTCCCTGCAGTCTGTTGATATCTGACCTTATTGTCACATATACACTGTACACATAGACATGCTTTAGTCTACATGCCTTTGTTTATTCGGTAGGTCATGTTGCAAATAAAACTGTCTCCGTCAGTTCTCCTCAGGTGGGCTTCTTGCGCTTCCTTCAGCTGCTTGCTTCTTTTGATTGGAGGAACAACCCGCTGATTGTAAACCTTAACAACCAGCTTACAGGCAAGAACAATAATATTGCTTGTCTTTTGGGTCAAGCGCAAACAAAAGTGTACACTGACCTCGCTCTATTTACACCAATACTATTTCCTTGTATTTGTTATTTCGAACTTTTCTTGTGTGTTTCTATGTTACATGAAGTGGCCGACTATACTGAGATCAAGAACGACTTCATGGCCTCCAGAGAGTCTTTGCCTGTCATGTTTATAGCCACGCCTAAGGACAAAAAAATGTCTTTGTGGACCAAACAAGCACCAAGTGTACAGGTCAGTGCCATGGTAGACATGCAGAAACTAAGAAATGGTAAAGGCATTTGAGAGACAAAAAACACATTATTTTCAATTAAAAATACAAGTTGAATACATATCAAAGTGAAATGTATTTATTGTTTTTGTATTTTTCAAGCTTAAACACTAAAAACATCGACGTAAGAAAGAATTACATGTTCGTGGCAGTGAGCAATCACACAGTTTTCCAATCCTGGAGCCTTTTCGCAATGCACACTGGTCTCCGGGCTCACACTGAAAGTAGTTTAAATATTTGATATTAATTCTTATCTGGAGCTAAATAATAAATAAAATAGTAGTGCTTTTACTATTACACACCATAGGTAGATAACCTTGCTTTTTTGGAGATGGAAATGGATTATTTTGGAGTCGTTCCAGCACTTCATGTAAATCATTAATCTGCAACCACAGAAATATATTTTAATTGCTTTTATGACAAAAATCTGCAAATAGTAATTCATTGGAAGTTACTCACAAGTTGCTGTTCATTTCTCTTTTCGGTCGTTGTAAAATAAGTGGAATATTGAGTCTTGTAATCCTCTGTTTGAGGGTCATAGTGGCAAACGACACCAGCTGTACACAGTAATGCGCAGAGAAAGTACAATCTCCAGATGCTCATGGTCCGTAGCTGACCCAAATTCACTTCCTGTGCTCACCTTGGTCTTGTTTAGCAGCTCAACTCTGCTCTGCTGTGAGACCCATTTATATCTGTGGCAGGAGGCAGGAATTGTACTCTGTGATGTCATTGCAGCAGCCAACGAGCCTATGCCACTGGCCACCTGGCTACTGATTTTTTTTTAAATTCTGACGCGTATTATATTATTGCCGTACCTGTGCCTACATGTTCCGCAATACAAATATGATCAAAACAATTTGCCTTCAGTCAGCAGCACCTGCAGTTGCTTTCTTGGCCCTCAAATACCGTTAGTAGGACACTATGCTGCCGCATAGTGGATGGACAGACCAAACAGAAAATGCAAAAAGCCAAAATGGCTCCAACAGTCTTCATAGGTTAATTCCATTGTCCCCTAACTCACTGGACACTTGTTCATCTTGATTGGATAGGAATATTTCAGGGTTATTGGATTAATGGACTATGTGAAGGTAGAGTATTGACAGATATATGGGTAAATGTCCTGTGTGAGAAATGGCTTTGTGCAAAAATATCTTGCCACATTTTCAGAAATCTTTCTCTTTGCCTCAGGTGCTTCAGCGCCTTATAATGGTCGCTGCAGAAAGTCTGAAAGTACTGGAACGTCAACTGATGTGCAGTGAGGAGACACAAGACGTGAGGGTCAGTTCAGCCCTCCCTCTGTAGTTCATTAGCTTGTGAGTGTTACATTTTATTACATCTTCTTTAATTATAATTTTTTTCAGGTGGTCATGCGCCCCCCTTTGGAGGTCTATGATGTTTTGATTCACCTAAACCCAAAGCAGGTTCCTCTTCTTAGTCAGGCTGTGGATCCTTCTGCTGTCACCTTCACGAGGGGCACTACAGTGGGTTCTGTGGGACAGTCAGGAGGGGCCATGCCTGTGGTTGACTACAATCCTGTCTTCCTGTATCTGAATGAGCTCAGGGTAAGTCTTCATTACAATGAGACTTGTTTATTATTTCTTGACACTCAAGGACACTTTATAAATGGTTTAAAAACAGACAAATACATTTGGTAACACATAAAATAGCAATACAGAAAAATGAAAAGTGAAATCAGAGCTAAAAGACTGGTTGACTCTTGATTTGAACATAAGATAGTCTGTTATGGAGGTCAGGTGGGAGGAGTTCCAGAGCTGAGGAGCAGAGTGGCTGAAATCTCGGCCCCCCATAGTGACAAGGCGGGCAGAGGGGACAGAGAGCTGGAGCGGAGGGAGTGAGAAGGAGTGTTTATGTGATGCAGATTAGAGATGTAAGGAGGAGTAAGATTGTGGATAGCCTTGAAGGTATACAGGAGAATTTTGAAATGAATCCTGAATTTGAAGGGGAGCCAGTGCAAAGGCTGAAGGGCCGAGGTGGTGGGAGGAGGGGGTGGGGATAATGCTGGACTAGCTGAAGTTTATGGAGGGATTTCGGATGGAGACCAGTATGGAGAGAGTTTCACTAGTCGAGACGGGAAGCAACAAGGCTGTTGACAAGGGGGGGCTGAGGCGATGCATGTTGGGTGGAAATGGGTAGTCGGGGTGATGTTATGGATGTGACTGAAATGATAGACCCACAAGAAGAGGAGGCTAAGAAGAGACGTTGGGGCACACCAAAAGTTACAGGAGAGGGATTTGATCTGAAAGATTTAAAACGGATGTTTGTGAAAGGAGCTGGGACATTTGCCAAAGATGTAATAGTGATTAAAATTGTATCCCAATTGAAGTACACTTAATATCTTTATAATCCTTCCGGAGGTAACTAAAGCTACGCGCAGCCTCGGAGACATTACTCTTCACTGGGATTGGTTAAATCCATCTGTCAGTCACTCACAGAGGGGCTGACCAACAGGAGGAATGGGTTGGAAAAACCCTGCATTAATCTGAATACCACTGAATAATGATATGGTTTCACCAAAATGATGTATTGTCACTAGAATCAGATTTATATGTATGTCCAAAAACATGAGCAGGGAAGGATTTCAGTGCTGTGTGTCAAGCATGCCTGCTGAACAATTTGACAAAATGATCTGGAAGTGCAATACAAGGAAAATGGGAGTGTACATACATTGTTTGAGACACATCAACGGCTTGCCTGGAGACTGCTTCCTTGAATTCGTGCTGGCCCACTTTACCTAAAATTGTGCAGTGATACAATGACATTTGGAGCAAGTTACGACTAGATTGAGGTTAAGGCATTGAATGAACACCACATTTTATGGCGCAAAACAGTTTGGAGTTTCTTGGAACTGAAGAACACTTAGGACAGACCTTTTGTGTAGAAAAATGTCATGTTTTCTAATACCGGTACGCTGAATTCATCTGTAGGAATCTTTTGGAGAGATGGCCCTATTTTTCTGTGATCCTTTTGGAGGGACAGTGATTGCTGTTTTGTGGAAACCAAAAGCCTTCACACCATTTCCATTCAAGGTAAAGTTGAATGCAATATTTTGTGATTTTATAAAAAATCCAGTAATATGTTTTTGAAACTGAACATCTCTTTCTGTTTGAATATAATTCAGACCTCGCAGATGTCCGCCCGAACTATTGAAGTTCATGGAGAAGATGTAAAAACAGTTCCAAATGTTGAAGCAATTCTTGAGGACTTCAAGATCATGGGAAATGGTTTGGTCAAATCTATTGAGGCCAGAACAGAGAGATGGACCTTTTAGCCAGTGCAGATGTACATCTACACTCACCATTTTGATGTAATATTTGACATATTCTACAAGAGATTATAGTGTGCATCTACTTTTACGTTTTGCCAACAGTTATACTCTATACATATTTGTACCATCATAATAAATAATTTCTTACTGTTTTATTGTCATCTGTACACTCAGTTATGAAGCGTTATACAAACAGACATCTGCAATGGTTTTGATATTAAGTTGGTGACATGTGTAGACATGCTGGCTAATTTGGGCAGTTGTAGATTCGTGGTAAAGTACTTTCCAGGAGTCTGACTTTCAACTAAAATCTTTATCCTTGACTTGAACCTATCAAATGGAAGGCGTTGGGCATTTAAAAATTCAGGATCCACTCTGTCGGTAATTGTTTATGTTTTCCAAATGACCTAAACTGTTGTCGAAGAATCATTTAACATTAGTTACCTGGTTCAAAAAGGCAAATTTGGTTATTTATCAGACATTATTTTGAATTATTATATAAATTATATATAATATTAAGAATATTTATCTGATAAACTTAGTTAATAGCCTCGTCCACATCAGGAAACAAATTCTGGTTTCTGTAAAGTTGATTTAATTTTGTAATGCTTTGATTCTACAGTAGATTACTTTATTTTACCATGGTCATTTTCAGGTGAAAGTCATTTTTTTTTGTTTCATTTAGTATTGCGCAGTATTTCATGTGTCAAGGCAAGTTTATTTGTAGAGCACAATTCGTACACAAGGCAATTCCGAAGTGCTTCACTCAACAGCATAAAAAGCACAATACAGATGGGTATAAAAGAAGAGTGCAAATGCTTTCAGTCTCATGCACAGCTAAACAAAATAGTTTTTAACCTTAGATTTGAACATTGTCAGAGTAGAGGCCTGTCTCATCTTCAGCAAGACTGTGCCAGATATTGCATTAAACTGAAACACTGACTCTGGGCACCAGCAGGAGGCCAGTCCCTGAGGTTCTCAGATGGTTCCTATGGCACTAACATGTCTGAGATGTACTTTGGTGCTCAGCCATGGAGAGACTTGTATACAAGCAGAGCTGCTTTAAAGTCTATTCAGCCACAGGGAGCACAGGACTAATGTGTACTTCCTGGTTCTAGTGTGGAGAGGCCAGTGAACAGGCTGTTCAGTAGTCCAACCTACAAGGGACAAATGGATAAATAAGTCCCTCCAAGTCTACTTTTGATTTTGTCAATGTTTTTCAGATGGTAAAAAGCTGAGTCCATTATTGCCCCTCTGGTTCTAACTTGATTTGTAGGCGATTGTGATAGGACACATTTTTGCTGCGTATTAACTGACCTAACGGCAGCATTTAGAGGTTGAACAGAAGAGGTTCTAGGATTGACCCTTGGGGCCCACCCAGTCCTCTAGTCTCTGGAAGAGGATCCCATGATCGACAGTGTCAAAAGCAGCACTCAGATCTAACAAAATTAAGAACTAAAGCTTTGCCCGCGTCAGTTGTTCAGGTAGATGTAATTTGTCACCTTGACAACAGCAGTCTCAGTGCTGTGATGAGGTCTAAAACCTGACTGGAAAACATCAAATAAGTTGTTCATTAAGAGGAAATCAGTGAGCTGTTGGTAAACAACCTTTTCAAGGATTTTGCCCCAAAATGGCAGATTAGAGATGGGCCGGTAATTACTCAGTACTGCGGCATCAAGACTGCTCTTCTTTAGGAGAGGCTTTATGACCGCAGTTTTCAAAGACTTTGGGAATGTTCCAGATTGAAGCGACATGTTAACTATTTGAGTGAGTGGTGCTAACAAACTGTTCAGCACAGACTTTGGAATATCTGGTGGGCAACACATCGAGGCAGCATGTAGATGAACTCAGACTGGTGATGATCTCCAGGACAGTTTTGTCAGTTACAGGTGCAAAGTGAGTCAGTGCCAAGTGTCAAGGTGGTTTTAGGGTTATTACTTAAGTTACAGAATTTCTAGATCTTTGTCATTAAAAAATTATGTGTAGCATGTATCCAGTTAATATCTACATTTCTGTTAATTACCAGCCTACTACTTTATCCAGAGTATTAAGTATTGGCAGAACACCTTCATTCAGGCTATATGTAGTAGTAGATTAAATGGCAATGTTATTATCCTGTTTTTGTTTTGTTTTTTACTAAAAGCTGAACCAAAACACGCAGTTGATAAATGAATGAATGGCGTTTTAAAAATGGCGTGTTTTGTCTCCCACTATTATTGCCTTGCCTATGGTGCTTTTCCATACTAACAGCATATTGTGCTGTTTTGTTCCCTTGTGAATATGTGTTTCTGTCTGCAGGTGTTGATGGGTGAGGTGTTTTCTTGAATGCAGTCAGTCTGTAATTATAGAGAAAGAGGAGAAGCATGATGAAAATCTACCAGAGTTTATTTAAACCACCAACCAGCACCCTAAGGGCTACTTTAATAATGGGGTAAAGCTCTTTCTTGCACTTGCAACTCAAAAACAAGTTGTATTGAGTATGAATTTAAGTCTATCAGTCCCAAAACATGACCAGGTAAAATCCTCCTGCTAATGAATGACTATACAGGGGCGCCGAACGAGGAAGAAAGGTTTGAAAGATTCTAAGGGCCCAGAAAGATCAGAACACTTTTCTGCAGGTGCAAAGCTGGTCGAGTCCTGTCACGTTATACGATGCGCTTAAAACTAACAAACAAAGACGCTGGATCCAAGATGTATGCAATGAATGTAATGAAAGTGCAGCGGTGGTCACAGTAGGAACATGAACTGATGTGGACGCAGAGGACAGAATATTGCATTGATGAATAGTGAATTGACCAAAAGAAACCAAAGACAAATAGCGGTCAACAAAAATGACACCGTTACCTCGAACAGACCTCTCCCTGCTCTGTGTCTCAGGTGAGTTCCACACCCATGCCCATGTGACACCCCTCCCCTCCTCCGGGGGAGCAGCCACACATTCACACAGTGCCCAGATTCACCAAACTAATTCCTTTCATTAGTTATTATTGAATAGCATAAACCAAATACAAAGAGCATGATTTTAAAGCTATATTTATATGTAATATTAGGCTATATAATAAAGAGCATTGTTCTGTGTACAGAAGAAAACATGAAAGTGTCCAATCAGATGTTGTTGTCATTCCAGAGCCAGCGCTGTGTAATGAGTGGAGGCGCCACCAGATGGCGCTTCATTTTCTTTGCATGAAAAGTTTGTTGATGGCCTCGCATCTTCTGTGGTGCACTTTTCATAGAGTTGAAGAACAAAACAACGAGAAGATGAATCTGTTAGCGCTCTGGGTCTTTCATTTGGTCTAATAATGGGATTTATTTTCAAAGAGGAGCAGTTTGTACATCTACAAAGAGCTTGGCTAATGCTAATGGCAAAGGATTTGTGATACGCGGTTGGAGCTCACGGAGAACAGGATGAATGAACAATTGGACTACACACGACACGAAACACTTCTCATGTGGTGAGACTGAAGTGTCATAAGTGTTACTAAGGTGACCCTAATGAGCTATAACACAAAAACAACACACTGCAGTTGTGTGTTGTTGGTTGTATCGATCGGCTCATTGATGCTGTGGCGGAGTCAAGCGGAGCGTCTGACTCTAATTTGTGGCCAGTTGCGGAAATTTGGCGGCCCAAGACGAAATTGTTTGTCGTTTTTGATTCACCTTTTGTTCTGCATTTATTTATAAGGTAAGAGTGGGCCTGATCCACCTGTGTTCTGCTCGTAAACCCAGCCCAATGCTCGAGCCCAGAGAACACAGAACTTGCCTGAGCCTCAGAGAAGTGGGAATGAAGGAGATGATGATGATAATGATGATGATGATGAAACAAACTAAAGTTTCGTGCTCGGTGAATGGTTGTTTGTCCAAGCGCACTTTGGAAGAAAATAAAAAGAGGAATGGGTTTGCTGCATAGAATCTTGCTGATCTGCCGGGGACGTACTGTAAATGTTAGGACTGTACCCAGGGTCGTTGCTGGCCATTCGGGTGCCCGATGCAGCAATGCTCAGTGGTGCCCCCATGCCCCCAATCCACTTTGAATGTGTTTTATGTCTGTAATACCACCTTAAGGTGACTATGTCTGAAGTTATTATTATTTACTTTATTTTGTAAATATTAAGTGGGATCTAGGGGTTCTCAACCAAGATGTTTTCAACAAAAAAATGTTCTGTATTCTGGTGCATTTTAGATATAATATAATGAGCAACTCATTATGTTTATTATGAGAGCCCCCCATTCATCCATTCATTTTCTATCGCTTGTTCCTGTTAGGGGTCGCGGGTGACTGGAGCCTATCCCAGTGCCTTTGGGCCTTAGGCGGGGGACACCCTGGACAATGGCCAGCTCGTCGCAGGCTTAACGAGCCCCCAACAGTCCCTACATTTTCTTTCTCCGCCCCTGCTCCAGCGTCACCCATGCCCTTCTCCTGCCCTTCTCCTGCCCTTCTCCTGCCCTTCTCCTGCCCTTCTCCTGATCTTCTGCAGAGCAGATCGCGGCTCTAGAAAACTCTACAGTCTGCAGACTATTGACACTTTCTGTTGCATTTATAAAAACATGATTTAGACATTTGGAAGAAGTTGAACCACTTTGGCTTTGTGTCAGCTCCACGGTTTGCAGCATCAGCTGACGCATCACATGTCTTGTTTCATTCTCTCTTCTAATTGAATATGAGGCTAATATTCATCATCTAAAAAAACGGTTTTGCTCTTTGTGGTTGGTAGAATATGTATTTGAAGTTCCCGGCTGTGCCCTTGTCTGCGCATCTCAAACTTCCTTTCGAGAGAAAAGCGACACTTGAGTCCTACTTTGAATTGATACAAACTAAAGACAGACTATCCCTTTTGAGCCCTTGATACCCTGATGGGAGCACAGATTGTACCCTGCTCAACATTGGACATGCCCCATCAGTCTTACATAAGTTATCTTTGAAACGAGAGAAGCCTCGGCGGGTCGCCTCAGACTCAGACTCAGACTATTCCATTCTAATACCAGTGGGGAGATTGCGTGGACAGATAAAATAAATTTGATATTCAGAAAGTTTTTGGTCTTTTTCTTTTTTAAAGTACACTTTCATCATTTACTGTGACACTGAGAGAACAGTAAGTGTTTCTGGGGCTTGGGCCAATGATAACTGGGAAGGGCATCTGATTGGGGGCCCCTTCAGCGAGGGTGCTCAAGGCAAAATCAGTTGCGGCCCAATGGTTAGTCCACCACTGTCTGTTGTACAAACTAGTTTTGAAGATCTAAATACTGCCAGTGACGTTTGTCTTCTGGGTGAAAATGTGGAGTGGACAACAGTGTTAACTTGCTGATAGTTGAACATGTGTTGAAATCAGTGTGTCTGCGCCGCGTTCTGCCTCCGGCTCTGGTGGGGGGGGGATGGTGGGAGTTTCATGTCAGTGATTTCTTCAGAATTTCACCAGATATATTTTATGACACCTACTGCTGAATCTGTTGCACAACTGAGTCTTCTCAAGTAGGGAATTATTGTTGACTGAAAATGTCATGGAAATTCAAAATTTGCGCTGCACAAAAACTGTAGTACTTTGCAGTACTACTACAGTAGTACTAGTCCAAAAAGGTTTTTCTAACTTTTGATGCCTCACTCCTCAAGATCATTTTCACCAAATTTGAGCTCATTAGGGCAAATGCCCAAGGAGCAATTGGTAAAAGTATGAGGTGTGAAACCAAAAGCCACTTGAGTGCAGCTGTTTTAGTGCAGCCTGTGGCGTTGCAGCTTTATACACCAGAGCCAATGGAGAGTTTCCATCATCGCCACGGCAACACCATATGAGATAGTGTATGGGTCTCATTGACTTTTTTAATTGGAATACCAAAACTGAATTTTGTGCAATGCAGCAATTTTTGAGAAACAACATTTTTGCTCAACGTTTAAAAGTTTGCAATTTGTGAAATCTTGGGAAAATTTTGTGGCTTTGCTGCACAAAAACCATAGCATTTGGATAACTTTTAATTCCCCCACATTGTTTGGGCAAGCACCCAAGGAGAAGTTGGTACAAGTAAGACGGGTTAACAATCTGCAAATTTAAGAGATTTTGCCATTTTCCTCGTAGACATAAGATTGGGGGTTTCTGTCATCGGTACGGCTACACCGTGAGAAATATGACATCTCCTTTACTTTTTTGGTCAGGATGCCAAAATCAAATTGGGAGGAGTTGATAAAAGTACATTTGCAAAAACTGCTGAGTTATGTCCTGCAAATATGGTTAGTTGGGTAGACGCATGAATGTATTAGGGTAGACGGAATTACCGTAATAATATTTATTTCTCTTGTCATTACTACTACTACCGAATTTCATGATTATACGATCAGATTTTTTGAAATGTTCATCTCTTGTAATACGTTTTTTGTGCACTGGGGGGCCAAATGATTGAATTTTGGAAATGGGTTATAGCCATGGATCTATTAGGTGATAGCCAGAATGTTGAGAGATTTTTCAAGGTGGACACATTTTTGGACTGGAAGTGAAAAATAGATGGGTTTGTCCCGAGAAGAAGAAAGAAAAAATAATATTTGCGAAAACAATGTTTCCTCTTTCAGTAAATATCATATACTACACATTTCCTATCTCATAGTGTGAGACCCTGATGTGGGGCACTGTGTGTTATAGGCCCTCTATACAATAATCATGTTCACACACTTTGTGTTTACAACAATAATGTTTGGTTTTCAAACATTATTGTGTTTTCATGAGTGTTTGAACGCAGGCTTCGTGGGCACTTTTGCACCCATGCTTTGCACGCCATTGCTAGTGATGGGCCTAATAGTTAATCTTTATTTGTAAAGTGCTTCACACACAATCACAAACACAGTTTAAAAATAGTCAAGAAGCAAAAAATAAAAAACAAATATGTACCTCCGTGTCCAGAAGGCCTCCCGCATAGGGCCCTCTGGTACTTGCAGTAAAGTGCAGATTACAGGGTCTCATGTTTTTGTAATTATTACTTTGTTTGGTGATATTGTTCCTGTGGAAATTATTGATCATATAGTTTTGCATCAGTGAAGTGGCAGTTTGTGAAGAAAGAATTAAAAATAAAAGTTGAAAATGACAGGAAGTAGCTGAGTTCTAAAACTGAATCTCTCTGTCTATGTCATCAATGAGCGACATTCAATCCAAAATGCAGACAATTTACACGCAACTGACACATTTTTAACACAGTTTAAACAATAATTTAACAAAATTAAGGTGTTATCAGGTATTATTGTTTGTCAAATCTTGAACTATTGTGTCATTTGCATGGATTTTGGCCTTTGTTTTCTGTATGGTTGCTCGGTAACAGTTGTTGAATTACCTCCACGTCACACCTGACGCTCATGTCCAACCAGGAAGTAGTCCTACAAGTATAAACGTCACCAAAATGATCACTCTTAAAATCGAGCAGATTTTGATACAGTAATAAATTCACCTTTGGAAACATTTTTCAGCAACAATTCCACAAAAAGAGGCCAGAAACTTGTATTACAGGTTTCAGAAGTTTCAAAAGTGTCTGTTGTACATTTCGAAAGGACATTTTAACAAAAGAAATTTGACTCACATTTGAAAGTAACAACAACAAAATATACAAAATGGTGTGTGTTTGTAATTGTAAAATAGGTCGTTTCCGTTGGACATTTGCAAAAACAAAATTAAATATAAAAATGTACTCACATTAGAAGTGGGCCATATTTGTGATTGGCCTTCAGTCACTTTTAAGCCTTAACTGGAAAATGTGAAAGAAACCGTTTCAATCTTCATCTGCTTTTTACCTCAGTGAAAACAAATCCAGGCTGGCACACAGCTGCAGACACACATCTTGTGCACATCTGGACAAACAGCATCTAGCAATTGTGTGACAAGTTCTGAGTATAGTCAAATATTGTCACACAATCATTCGGATGTGCTTTTTGAATGGCTTTTATTATTGAGTGATGAGGATGTGGCTTTGTGTCATGTTTAAGATTTGCCAGTAATGACTTTCTGTTTAATTTGCATTGTTCACAATTGTATATGGATTTACATTTCCGAAGCATATCACTAGCAACTGGAAACTTCATCATTTGTTTTAAAAAGTTGGGCCAACTGCTTTGACTCCTCATGAATGCAATAATTCCCGTTAAATTGCACAATATTTACGTCTGACAGTGACGTGCACAAAATGAGTCAAATTGCTTCTGGCCCTGTAGGTGATGCTGTTTGGTGCCAACAACTGGTGGAACCATTCTTTTCCCATGTTCATATTGCAATAAAACCTAAGCAGCGATGAAGTGGAAGATTTTTATTACTCATCAAAGTGCATGTTAGAAACAACTTTCACAGCTGAGGTGACTGTTTCACCTGACTATAACTGCAAGCAAACCGGGAATGTCTAACCTAAAGTGAGCAAATGTAAATGATTCTTACAGATAAAGCCGCAGCTGTGGGAATTAAGTGGTGCAAAATGTTCTCACATCTCTATTGTAACCGGACAAAAACGGCATAATACAAAGTGATGAAGTTTCAGACAAGGCACAAAGGAACAGGTCAGCAAAAATGAGACGAGTACAGGCAGGTAATCTGTACACCTGAGAGCAGTGGTAAGATGTAACTAGATATTGTCTACTACTTCATGCTTTTTGCCGTACATTTCAAAAGGATAATATGCTGTATTTACAAATAGGTTTACTAAACTTGCCGGACAATCATTTTTACTTTTTTATTTACTACTTAATATACATTTAAACTTTTGCTTTACATTGTTTACACCTCTGATTTGTCTTGCATTATCATTGTAAAGAATATTTTTTCAAATTTTATTGAAACAGATTAACTTTGGTGTCCTCAATTTTAAACAGAATCATCACACTTTCATATATTTTTTGTACTTTAAAACATTCGTAGCTACTTCCGCTTGACACATACATACCAGTTATTTATATTATTTTTTGTATTACTTTCAACTGTTTACTAGCCATTAAACATACAAGACCCCACTGCATAAGCTATTGGAAAATCTCAAATACTCAAATGAAATCCAGGAATGCATTTATAATTGAATGAGCTTTATATTTTTATTACCCCTTAGCATTGGTCAATTATTAGCAGTGAAATTGATTTTTTTATTTTTTTTTGGGACAGATTTGAATAAAAAGCCACACTTTTATGCTTTAAACAGCCATAAAATCATCATAATTCATTTTTTTCCCTACTGTAAAAACTCTAATCCGCAGAACTTCTTCTTGACACATACATACTAAATACTCGTAATATCTCATATATTTTAACCCTTTATTGGACAGTATGTTTTGAAATTTTCTCATTCATGCTAAAGGGTTTTTGTCTCAAATGCCTTCCAAATTGAATGATCTTAGCTTAGCCCTGATCAGTTGTCAGTGTTTGCCAGTGAAATTGTATCTAGAGTTTTCAAGTTCTTCTTTTGTGTTCTCTACTTCAAACAGCCATAAAACCCTTATAGATTCATATTTGTTCTATTTTAAAAACACATATTCATAGGACTACTTCATCTTGAAACATACATACAAATATATATGATATGTTTTATATGCTTAAACTGCCCAGTGAGCAGGCAAAAATACCAAAATAAAAACCAAAATAACCAAAATAAAAAATAAAAATCCCATGAAATATATTCGATGTACAATGAGTTGACTATTTTTTGGATAGGCCAGGGATTCATAGTAAAATATATTTGAAAAGAAAGCGTTTTTTAAACCTAGACAACATTATCAAAATGAATAAAAAAGAGTCCAAATCTGTAGTAACAAAGTAAAAAATCCAGGCCAACTTCTTTGAATGTGTTTTCCAAACGTGTTTGTGTGATTTGCAATTGTAGTAGGACTAAAATGAATCAGTGGTGAAAAGAGGTAAGGGACGAGGGCAGGTGGGTGGGGGTTAAGAGGGGGCAGTTAGATGCATCATAAGCCTCTTCTCAGTGAAGCATGATTTATTGATTTGTGAGACAAAATTTGAAAATATACTGGCCAATTAAGGCTTAAAATATTTGAGATATTACAAGTATGTGTCAAGAAGAACTAGTGCTATGGATTTTAGTTTTTAAAGAAGAAAAAAATATGAACGTATTATGACTTAATGACACAAAAGGCTCAAAATGAGCATCTTCAAAAATGATTAGACTGCGAACAATTTCAGCAGCATCCATTAAACACTGAAAAAGTTGATGACAATGAAACACAAAAACACAAAAAGTCCTGAGGGTCAATCATTTCCAGATGTTCACTTGATAGTTTGAGGTTTCTGAGGTGAAACTTGCAGCGTGTAGTCACATATTTCAAGGTTGTGTCAAGTAAGCTATGTACTAAAACATCTTATTAAAACAGTGACAGTAATCCACTGTCATAATAGGTGTGCAAATCATGACATGCCAGCAGGGCTGTGGTGTGGGAGTGGCTTAAAGTGCACTGGCAATGGTCCAGCTCCAAGCCCATCACCATCACTGTATAAAGGGCAGCCTGGATCCTCCCTGTTCAACAGCCTCACACGAAAACTTCATCCATCCAACCGCTCAACCACCTGGTTCTCCTCTCTGCTCCTTCTGCCTGAGAAAAGAAATAACAACATGGGTCTACATAAGGTGTACCTGGAGAAACTATCCTACTTCTTCCAGATTCGTAACCTGTTGCTTCGGCAGGCTCTGGCCGAGTGTCTGGGCACCCTCATCCTTGTGGTAAGTAAAGGAAAATAATGCTGGGTGGGTTCAGTATAAGTTCAATCATTGAAGTAGAAGTGTACAACCCCTTTTCACACCTTTTCAAAGCCACTCTTTTCATCGCTTATCTTTGTTAAAGTATCATCTGTCATGTTACTGAAAGGAATGAATGATGGCAGAAATTGTGTTCAAACTTCAAAGCAAGTACAGCTCCTATTACTTGTGCCAAATAACTCATAGACAAGTCAACTTTATTTACAATATGTAGACTATAATTCGCTGTTGTCAACCCATCATTGTCACATCCTTTAGCAACACAAAAGAACAAAGCAGCACTGTTAAAGGTACAGTTACTTTAAAAAGGTAAAGTAACAGGGTATTGCCTTGAATGAACATATGTACAGCTCCGAAATTCTCTGTAGCAAGCAGTTTACGGTGTAAGATTGTGATGTGATTGATGAACATAAAGGTAAGGTGTGGCACTTACACTATGACACACGCACATGGCACTGAAGAGGCTCAACACAGAACTAACTGTGATACAACATCCAAACATGCAATACACAATCTTACTTGCTTTAGTTGCTCTGACATAATCACAGAAAACACTCGTCACTCCTGTTTTGTAGCACCGTAAGCGTCAATTAGCCGATTAATCAGTTGTTAGTGTTTTAGTCAACCAAAGTCGACTAATTTGGTAGCAAATTGGGAATATATTCTACCCTTTTTACACATGTACTTTTTTACACACTACTTAGTTTACTTACAGATAGTTTATTCTCGCATGATTTCCTGTGAGTTTGTGATATTGTGAGGGAAGTTTTGGTCAGATATTTGGTCAGATCATAGAAATACTTCAGAGCATTTGCCAGTATCGCTTCAGTTGACTAATAGATGCACAGGGCATGTCTTTAATCAAATACAGAAGTGACATGTGAGTGTTCTGTTTGTTTATGCTTTGGAACACACCTATTTGTTCATCTTACATATTTAAGAGCAGTCCTTTTGTGTTTAGACAGAGTAGACAAACTAGGACTCACATGTTGGATTAAAAGCAATGTCAAATTAAGGAAATTACAGAGCAGAAAACACACTTTGAACCAATAGAGACTTACAACTTTGAAAAACAACAACATCTAGTTACTTAAAACTGGGCTTGGTCAGAAAGTTATTTTTGCCTTTAGCCAACAACAGGATAATGCGGTTTTAGATTCTAATTACTGTGCTATTAAGATTGTCAACTAATGTTCATCTAGAGAGAAATTCTGGTTGGATAATCAATTATGAAACCATGTGCCACAAGATGTTCTGAAAGCTTCTGAAAAAGACTACATAGTATTGTAAAGTGGATTCAAATGAGACATTTATAGTGGAAATTGATCACTCTAAGCCACTAAGCACTTGCAAACTGATAGCTCTGACATTTAGTTTTTAGTGAAATAGCATGTTTCCGCATTTATTTTACCATAAATTAAGTCCATTAGTTTAAGCCACACATAGTTGACACAAACCCAAACGTTAAGTATACGTATACTGTAGACTGTTGTATTTTGTTTTAATGGTGTCTGGTTAGTTTAGACTGGGCCGAATGATGATGAACATCCTTCAGGCGCCGGATCCAAAATGTGTGGTTCCCTCGGGCTAACCTCAACATCACAGTCCTGTGGTGTGATGGAAAAGCATTCTCATCAGACCACGAGCTGCAGCCTAAGCACAGACCACACACACTTCTCTCACCAGACATTTAAAAGGAAAATGTTCTGGAGACTATGAAACCAGTTCTGCAGTACCCAGAGCCAAAAGCAGCACAAACACAGTTCATTTAAATGTCTTTTTAATATATATTACATGATTATGTTTGTATTATCTCTGTCCCTCTTCCGTAACATCCTCAGGTGGAAGTGACTGTGACCTCTTGCACATTCAGCACAGTGCACTCCTGTGTGCCATTCTCAACACAATGGCACTGCTTTAGTTCCTAGAAGAGCACTTTTTATGAGTTTTTGTTTTCCTGGTCTCAATGATAACAATCACAGCACCTCGCCTTATGTTTTACCTTGACCAAGACTAAATGACAAAGCAATGTATTGTATGCTCTCATAAAATCACATTTTGTTATATCATTTCAAAATCTTCCATTTTCCCTTCAGATGTTTGGCACGGGTGCAGTTGCCCAGTTGGTGTTGAGTGATGGTACCCATGGAATGTTTCTCACAGTCAACTTTGCCTTTGGGTTTGCTGCTACCTTAGGCATCCTGGTCTGTGGTCAAATATCAGGTAGGTTAACTCTCTTGCTCCATATTTGACACAATAATAAACATGATAAAAGGTAACATGACACAAACCTCTAAAATAGGTGGACATCTTAATCCTGCTGTGACGTTTGCCCTCTGCCTCCTTGGACGAGAGCGTTGGAGGAAGTTCCCCATGTTCTTTCTCTTCCAGACGATTGGTGCCTTTTTTGGTGCTGCCATTATTTTTGGCATGTACTATGGTAAGTCAGGACAAATGAGCTGAATTGTATATGAGTTGGTGATCCAGAACTTACGGTGTCTCTCCATGTTAGATGCACTGTGGGATTTCCCTGGATGTTTCAACATGACTGGCACCTCAGCTACAGCTGGTATCTTTGCCACTTACCCCGGCAAACACCTGACAATCTTGAATGGCTTTTTTGACCAGGTAATAATGAATTATCAATAAACCTATGAGCACAGTTTAGCTCTAGAGCAACCATTCTAAGGGTTCTTCTCTCCGGTGTATGACAGGTGATTGGGACAGCTGCCCTCATAGTCTGTGTATTGGCTATCGTGGATCCATACAACAACCCCATTCCTCAGGGGTTGGAGGCCTTCACAGTGGGCTTTGTGGTTCTGGTCATTGGACTTTCTATGGGCTTTAACTCCGGTTATGCTGTCAACCCCGCCAGAGACCTTGGACCTCGTGTTTTCTCTGCAATGGCTGGTTGGGGTGCTGACGTTTTCACGTAAGTTTGTCATGTTAACATCTCATTCTTTCACTCTTCTTCTCACGTGTAAACAACCGCATTTCTCTGTCTACAGTTTTAGGAATGGATGGTTCCTGGTGCCAACATTTGCCCCATTTATTGGTACTGTCGTCGGTGTAATTGTGTATCAGCTGATGGTGGGCTTCCATGTGGAGGGCGAAGTACGCGATCGCAAAGTTGCAGAGCAAGAGAATGAGAGAGTCAGGCTTACAAATGTAGTTACCAACAACGACCACAACAAAGAGAGTAACAAAGAAATGCATTGAATGTCATGACCTGTATATTATATTGAAATCAACTTCTTTTCATAAATGAATTATAATGGGAAAAACATTTTAAAACCAAGAATTACATTAATTCTTATATCTTTTTTTTTTTTTTGTATTTTCATAACTTGTTACACAGTATTGTAGGCTACTCAGACAGTAGTATGCTCATAGCTTTGTGTATTTTCTTTCATTTTGTAATATTTTTTTTAGATGTGCATAGATTTTGTTTATTATTACTTGTAACATTATGTGTTAGTATGTGTTTATTTAATCTATGCTTAAATCGCCGTCCAATGCTTTTCAACAATGACTTTGTGGTCCAAACTAAAATAGTTACACTAAAAAACACAGCTGACTAAAAACATGCAACCATTTTAGAAAAGTCAGAAGGGTTTGATTTACATGACTGTCATAAGTGGTTAACTTAGGCTACTGTATTTATCCGTTTTTGTATGTATGTGGCTGGGGAAACGTGTATATAGGTTATGGGGAAATGCTTTTGTTTAAAAACAATGAAGATTTTTGTATCATTCATGGCATAAAGGTGGATCGTGTTACCTCCTGTTCTACTTTCCAGTTCATGTGAAATGTAGTTCTCACATTTGTGTCTGACTTTAATCAAGTTACAACATGACGCTGGTTCCGTGCATGCTTTTATGGCTGGTGAAAGCTATGTAACCAAGTGTCTGTAGAAAGTTAAAGTAGGTCATAAATAAAAACATTCAATGTCTTAAATATTGTGATTTTTTAATAACTGAACATCTTTACAGACAGCTACTGTCAGTGTAGGCTGTTAACAGAGTTGCCAACACATTTCCAACTACCGGTAGTTTATATTCCACCAAATGTCACACAGAGCCATTTAAATGATTTTGGTCTGTGCAATATAAGGTATGCAAATTGTCATTTTTATGACCAAACGCACGGAGTCTACATGTCACCACTGTGCCAATACCGGCATCAAAATATGGACATGTGGTTTCTATGTACTTTGGCACTAAAAGCCACCACGGGAATTTTGTCATTAGATTTATCTCTAAGAAATCTTTCAGCCCTTCAAAATGTTATCTTACATTCTCTGGTGAGATACAGTGGGTGTTGCGGAAACCTTTTCTGCACAAACAAGCTCATAACTCTTATTTGTGCAAACTTAATACTGAAATGAGATCATCAAACGTAATAACGTAACAGCTAGAGGAAATACTACTTGTTTTAGCATGCCGTATGACTTTTCTAAATTATAACGGCTACACCTAAATACCTGTGTGAAAACAGCTGGTTCCTTATCAACAAAAACTATTGACAGCTGTAGAGACATCTCACATACCAAATACATTCCCTTTCATATTGGTTGCAAGTGAGTCTTGCTATGAAATCTCCGTTAAAACCCTGAAGCCAGATTGCTCATGCCAAAGTTTAGGCAAAGCATCTTCCTTGGGCATATTTTATCATGCTGTGATGCGTGCACAGGAACAGGTGTGTACACGTGGTCCAAAATGTTTAGTAGTATTTTATAGTGGCTGTTAATACATTGTGTGTGTCAACATTCTTTTTGGTGTAAAATTGCGTAAAAATAAGATATAAAGATGAAAATTGCTTTAATACAGCTCCTTCTTGAATGACTTTTGTAAACGTAATAAATACCGCACTTAAAATGTTGGATCAAGATGACACACTTGATCATCTAGTTCATTCTTTGCATGAAGCCCCTGAGGGACAGACTGGTACCATGTGTTGGCCATGTGTGATTGGTGCCCTGTTTACTCAGACATTGAATTCAAACCAAACACACATACAAGTCATCCACGCGAAAACAATAACTTTAAATTCAAGAGCTTCAGAAAAAAATACACATTCCTTGCTCAACCCAAATATGAATCAGGATTCTTGAAATACCTAAGAAGTCTGCATGTACACACAAACGTATGCAACCATGGTTTCCTCACATGCGACACTGCAATGACATATATTCATTTCCTGAAGACTTATGATAACAAAGCATCAATATCCACCACAATATCCTTCAGTGAGACGAAATACTGAAAAGGCTCAAATCTGGTCCATTCAAATCACATCTGCTTGTTTTGGAAGCTATCTTTTCCTTGAGCTGTATCCAAGTTTTAGACAACAGAGGAATTTATATTTCTAGCTGCCTTGTTTTTACTCCCAAAACAAACTCACTCGTATTCAAGGTCAAAGCTAAAGAACTAGTTCTCCTGGAAAAATGTGAAATAACATCTGCCATGTTGGAAAAAAAAATCAGGTGTAGTCATCTGGACTTTGTTTCAGAATAACAAAGAGTTGGAACCCTCCTGGACGAATGAGGAATTACACCGACATCTGCCATGTTGTGAGTTCTTAGCCAGGATTATAGTCATAATTCATTTTTATGGTTTGTCATAATTCATGATTTTTCATGAAAATTAGCATTATAAATCAAATTGTAACAGGTGCATTTAAGGAAAGAAGAAAATATTGTAATTCTTGTAATTTCAAGCAGTGTTAAATAGTAATGCTTCAATTTGATATTTAAAACTATTTCTAACTGTTTGTAGTGCGCTAAACCAGAATGATCACCTTTGTAAGAAAAGTGTTGAGTCAGAGTTAAACAGCACACCCATTTTATTAAAAGGTGTGTAGATCCTCCCATCTTGCCTGCAAAAACACGCACAACAGAAATATTTTGTAAGTATCGGAGCAAAAAAAACAACTTAACATGTCGAAGCTTTTTACTGTTGCAAAATGTTGTATAAGAGAACTGAAGTAGTTCTACTGAACTGTTGAAGTAAAATGTTGTTGTGCCCTCTCATTAGTATAAATACTACGGAGAAAAGTAAAAAAAATTAACAAAATTGACAAATACAAAATGCACAAGTTATGTTGTGAAAGGAAAGATAAGTTGAAGTGTTTATTCTTTTTGTTTCTCTAGCTCATTACCAACTTAAAGATCAAATTAGATGCCAGGCAACAACAGCCTCTCCTTAAAGCAGTAAAACACCCTCTGTTTTACTGCTGTAAACAGAATCCTGCCAGGAAGTTTCCATGCTTTGGGCAAAACCTCCATCAGGACCACCATAATCTAACATGTATGTGATTATAACATTCCTGCAGCCAGCAACTTCTCTACACTCCTACAGCCCTACTATGACGGAACGCCCAAATAACCAAAAATACGATTCCGACATATTGATGGCCAACTCAAATTGATATCAGAAAGTATTTATTTTTATTTTTATTATTATTATTTTAAAAGTAGCAAATCATCCCATTTAATATTCTAGTATTTAAAAAATGTACAGCAATCCAACACAGATCAGGTACTTTTATTACCAAATGCTGTAGAAAAAAGACAAAAAAGGGAATATTCCATTAGTATTCAAATCAACAACTACAATCAAGATTGCCAGTACCAGGCAATTCTGTCACATTTGTAAGGGATACATTCAATTCCTGAAGTTCATAGTTAGTTTAAAGGAAAAAAACAACAAAAAAAATCTCCCAGCAACTAACACTATGAAGTAGTGTTACATTGCTATGCTTGTAAGTACTCTTTATGAGAGAACTACAAGTGCTTCAATTGTTCTATAAAAAAATGGCGCCTTTAAGCCTTCACCTCACACACTTTATAACCTGTTTCTTACGCCTCATACAGAGGAGTGACCGTGCCATCCTTCCATTCGATCAGAACCTCTCCTCTCTGCAGAGTAGGGGTGGACTGTGGGAGGCGCATGGCGTGTTCAGTCAGGGGAGCTCTTTCACTGGGCATTGGGGAGCCAGGGGCGCTTGGTGAATATGACTTCAAAACACACACCACCTTTTTCCTTCTGACAAGCAACATTGAGAGTAATTGTAAGTTGTATACAGCATTTATAGATATTTATTGAGATTTTCTGATCACTTACCTGTTGGAGTAAACATTAAGGATCAGAATAATAGTTCCCAAGACTAAAGCCAAGGAGCTTAATACAAGCATGGTTATCTTCCAGCCCATACCTGAGCAATAGTATATAGAAGAAAAGAATAAACAACATTACAAATGGCCCTTAATAAAGTTTCTGTCACACTTTAACCGCTTATGCTGGGGGCCTATTTTTCCAGAAACACCTGAAAAAATGACCCCCATTTCAAACTAAATCTCTTCCTGAACTCTGTGGAGCACAAACAATTGGCCGGAGCCTTTGTGAAGCTAAGACTCTGTAGTTATGGACTCTGATGTCTGTTTTATTCTAATCATAAGTAGAAACAAGCTCTGCACAGAGGAAATCAGATTTTAAATCCTGCCCAGATTTTCGTTATTAAATATATGAACGAGTAAAGCTGGTTTCTGGAGGGATCGGCTGATTGACACTAGATTTAGCATTTATTGGGTTTTGAAAATTCTCTTTGAAAAGCTGAATATCAAGTCACTAAATATGAGTTTTAGGGACTTGTAATAAAAGCAAAAATGTCCAGGCGGAATCATATAAAAGTCCAATTCATTCATGTTATTTTAGGGTAATTATTCACTTGTGGATTTGGACTACAAACTGACCCTGATGCTTCCCAGAATGATTGATTTGACTGGAAATAAGAGGGTTACAGCTTTATTTTTTGTACAGCATATCAAGCAGCTTGAGAGTTTTCTTTAATAAGATGGTGGAAAAAATAGAATAAAATAAATAAAAAGTCCAACCTCCCACGTCCTAAGAGTAAGAGGTTAAAACTATGATCATTTGCAAATGCAGCACAAACAGCTCCACCTAGTGATAAACTATCACTTCTACAAGGCCTACTGCATCACCAGTAACTGGCGCTAGAGACAAAACACATCAAGACAGAAAATGTAATAGGTTCATTGGTTCACATTTCTAAAAGTGAATCCATTATTATGATAGTAGTCAAAAACATATTAGTTAATTTGCTAATGTGACACAATAATGGCCTACATTCTCTTTACATTTGAACTGTTTTACAACTTACCATAGTCCACATTAAAGAATATCATGGTGGGGTCAGCAGATTTAGTGTTTACCGTCGGAAGAGACACATTATTGATGAGGTATGTTTCTGTGACCTCGGAAGCTTTTAGACCTTCATCTATAAAAACGGGCAAAGTTTACTTTATTTCTCCAAGTCCAAAGTAGAAAACACTCACACAAATGTATATTTGACTCAATTTAACCAAGGTTACAGTGGACCCAAAATATGTCATGTCCAATCATTAGCTGTGTTGGTATTTCAAATACGAACTAAAGCTTTATAGCACATGCAGTACGATGGAAATGCAGTAATATTTCTTACAGGACTGTGTTTGCACATCCGCACCGGGTTCCACTGGTTTTCCAGGATACTGAATATGTTGCACTCGCTCTTCACACAACGTCTGGTTTTCCAGCGCTCTCCACCTGCTTCCCTGCATGTATCAGAATCAAGCCAATGAATCATTTGTGACAGTTGTTTACCATTAACACATGTAAATGCCTGACTTTATTCATGTGTTCATTTTATTCTTCTTTGTACAACTCAGTAAGAGGTTCTAGATGTGGCGGCGTATCAAGTGACTGTACCCAAACTAAACACTTGAAACACTAAATATATCTGTTATACTAGGCTATTATTCCGTGTTATTTTTACATTGTAGCATAAAGTTTTGCTCACTTGCTTGTGTTCTCTGGAAACAAAAACCAATGTCGACTCTTGAATGGCACTGAGATGCAGCCCTTTCCCGCTTAAGGTGAGGTGGCCTTTTTTGGAGCAGGACCATGACTGTCTGATCATCACTTCCTCTTGGTATTCCCCAGACGGCTCAGTGAAGACACAGGGCTGCAGCTGAACACCTTCGTACTGCTCGGCGGGTGCAGTTAGACACAGAGCTGTGTGCTGGCTCTGCAGACCAGAGTTCTCCTCGAGCCAACGCCAGAGCTGTGAAGACTCATGCACGCTGCAGCCCCCCAGTGACACTCTCCCATCAGACTCCCCCTGCAGGCACTTTCCTAAAAGCTTGTTCTTGATCCTGAAGCTCTGAGAGAGGCCTATAAGAAAAAGAGATGACACATTTCAACAGCAGGTCGTTTAGACAAATAAACAGTTAAAAGGATTTGTTTGTCCACGCCATACTCGAATACACTTAGGGATTTACAGTAACTTCAAGGCAAGGATAAAGTACGCTACGCTTAAATATGCATTTGTAAAGTTGTAGTTTAGCATTACTGTCCAACATTTGAATGCAACGCAAGTACAAATCTATCTACATCAGTACGTATTGGCTGGCGGCGGATCTCCAGTCAATTTCACCCAATACGCGGAGAAAAGTTGTTAATCCTGTCTCTCTTTTTGTGGCAGTTTTCTACGATAATCTCTCAGGAAGGATCTATTCTAATTCGTCACATTTTACCAATGCAAACGCTGAGCAGGACAAGCCGCAGATGGAGCTGCGCCCTCGCCATGGCGCCCGCAGGACAAAGTTTGGAAAGTCCGGCCGCTGTCGCATCTTTGTAGCCGCAAGTGTCAGTGGGCGTGGCTACAGTTCCCCCGGATCACGTGAGTCACGAGAAACAACAAATAGCGTGAAATAAACATGGATACTTGCAAAGATGACAATTTCGGAGCTATGGATGAAGCCACTTTGAAGATTTTTTTAGATATTTTGTCTGTGGCCTCCTCTAAAAGACACGCTTTGTCTGAATTCAGAGACTGGTTCTGCACCATAGAAAGGCAAAGCTGAAATGTCAGTTCATTTTGCACATGTATGCCTTCACAATTACAGTAAATAAATGGGTCTTAACCAGGATGGACCCAGATTGATATTCTAGGAATCCAAGGACGTCTGTTTACAGCCACTGTGCTGAAAAGTGCATGGACTACTAATTAGATGTGAAGATCATAAATCCGTTAAAAGACTTGTTCACTCTGCAAACTTGAATGGGGTGCCTTCCCTGTACTGTGAGATACGGGACAGCTTTTACAGCCCAACTGGTCACATGATGTTTTTCCTGTATAATGACGCACACTCAAGAATGTGACCTGTGTTGGCCAAAATATTTATTACAGAACTTAATTTAAAGATGGCAAATGCTTCATGTGTGTGTAATAACATGATGTCCAAGTAAAATCAAATGTAAAAGTAACGCAGTCAAACCCAATTCTAATAAATACAGCCAATCTCTGCCAGGTGAGATCTTTTCTGGTAGAGGGTAACTGTCTGTTTTAACTGGGGTGTTCCACAGTATGGCATTAAACTAGTCTATCTTGGCATCTATTCAATTAAACGCACTTGTATGGCCAAAAAAATCAACTATCTCCATGAAAATATGTTTGACGTCTTATTGTGGAACATTCAGGCAAGCACGAACCATAACAACCTCAAGAAAAATACAAAATGCTTAAATCTTCCTAAATGTATCTTCTTGTGCTGTAATGTTCTGTGTCAGTGGTGAAAAGAGTCCTGAAAATTAGTGCATTTAGTAAAAAGTACCAATGAAACATACTCCTCAAAGTCGTCACAGTTACATTTAATGATACTTTAGATCGGTTACAAAACTTGATTCATTTAAATGTAATATGTATTGCTAAATTACAGTTTCAGAGAGGACTGAGACAGCACTGAGACAACTGCGCATTAGAACGATTGGGTCTCAGGATGATGTACTTTGTGAACTTTTAGATTCTAAATGCAACTACGGCATGTGATTACAAGCACATGTGATTACAAGCACATGTGATTACAAGCACATGTTTAAACATAAATGTGAAAGCACCCAAAAAGTCTACTTAAATTACAGCAATACTAGAGTATTTGTAATTAATCTTTCTGATTCTGATTAGTTACAAATTGACCTAAATTAATATAATTTTACACTATCACAAATAAAAACACACTAGCTAAATGATTAAATATTTTTGGAGTCATCTCTTAATGTTGTCCTAAGTGCTCTTTCAATAAATTGGCCTGTAACTGTAAGCGAAAATAGAAAACAAACAAATACAATCACAAGTAGCAACCATCAAGCCATAGTTATACCCTGAACTGCAACTACACATTTATACTGCTATTTTACTACTTATGACAAGTAAAGGTCTTTTTGATGAAAAGCACTAAAGCTGAGTCTTTTTGTCCATGTCTGTTCCACTTTGTGAAGGTGGGTAGATAGACATGTAAGATGGCGGTGCCTGAGCATTCATTGCACTGACTGGAGGCTGACTTGGGTGCAGCATCCCAGGCGCTGCGGGATACCCATATGGAACGGGCGGCAGGGGCATTTGATTGTTGTAGCCTGGAGGAGGATTGTAGTAATCTCCAGCAGGAACATTTGGATACTGATAAGGACCTGGTGGAGGGTATGCTAATGCATTTGGTGGAACCGTAGGATAAGGACCAACGAAAGGAGGAGGAAAATCACTAGCACTCGGGCCATATATTGCTCCAGGGACATTTGGGAAACCATGTTGACTATGTTGGCCAATGAGATCTGGAGAAGTAATGATCAGTGGAAGCGACACTTCAGGGTCAAAACCAAAGCTGATGTCCAAATATGCCTGCAAACAAAACCACGGAAATATAGTAAAACAAACCCAATTGCTCTAAAATGGATGAATACAAAAACACAATAAATTTCAATCTAGGGAAGAAACAAGTGAATTGATTCATCGCAACTGATTGTTGATTATAGAGATAATTGTCAACTAATTTGGTAATCAAATATTGGTTTCCCGGACTACATACTAAAACATATGCCATGAGCTGAGTGAAAGAGTTTTATGACTCAGACAAAGCAAGAATTACAATGGCACAGAAACATAAACTTGTTTCGTACAGCATGTCCACAAGCGACATCACTTTAGCTTCATCTGGGGTCTTCAGGGGCCTTTTGTGATCTAAACTTCTAATCGGTTAATCAAAATAATAATCATTAGATCAAAAAGGTACCCAATAGTTTTTTCTTGGTGTGCCAAAAGGAAAACATATTATCATGCCGAGCGCCAATTATGTGTCATATTTAAATCATTTAAACGTATGGGCTTTAATGACTAAATTCTTGTAGTTTTTAGAGGAAAGGGTAGTTGGGCTCCTTTGCATCTACTGACTGCCTTTTCTGCACCAAGTTTGGCCTGTGTGGACGAATTGGGCACCCATGTGCTAGCGACTAGATTAAGAGATTAGCAAAAAGAATTGTTAGTTGCAATAGCTTTAAATAAGGATAAAGTGTTTTTCAGAAGTAAACTTCCTACCTTCAGATAGAACTCCACTGTGATGATTTCACAGTTGTGGATGCTGAGCTTGACATCCACAGGAATTGTGATGGGGCAGGAAACTTCACCCTCAAAGTCAGGTTCAATAGTCTCTCCAGCTATTTTGCACACAGTTCCATTTTCAATCTTTGCATGGTAGTATGCACGGTACACGGTTTTTTGATATATACTGTACTTGATCCGCATTTTCTTGGAAGATTTGTTCTTGATTTTGGCAGTAACATGTACAGTTTCCCCTGTGATCAGAATACGCACACACAGAAAGACATGATGATTACCCTGAAAATGAGGTTACTAATATGAGCCAACAATATATAACAAACTGTATTTTTCACAAAAATGATACCATTAGACCAGCCCATGTGTACCTGGTGAGTAAACCCGTTTGTTTACAGTTGCACTCAAATGAATTTGACCTTTGGAGAATGTCCCCACCTTTTTTTCTACTGAACCAGCCTGAGGAGACTATGAATGACATAAACATACATGTTTAATAGACAATGAAAGAGAACATGCAAAATGAATAGGCCATTTGTAGGGCCTTGTAACGATAATATACACATTATGCAGTGAAATACAAACATGTATCACACACACAGCGACTGGATTCAAGAAACCTGTTTAGCCTGTTTTGTGTGTGTACCTTTTCATATCAGCCTTGTGAAATATTTTCAAAAGTTCACTCATTGTAGAGAACAAAAGGGTTATTAGGTTTCCACTGTAAATGCATGATAGACTTCATTTCATTTCTTTATTTAGTCAGGTTAGTGTTAGGGGTAGGAACATTTCCTTTAAGTGCGCTATACTCATGTTAGACATGTTTATAACTAGCCTGCTGTATGTGCAGTGTGATCTGCTGCCAGAGTTGCACTTATACAACAGTTGACCAAACATACTGTGTAAAGATGTGCGTAAAACAGATTAAGCAGTGGACACACATTTGATTATTGGTTAATGGTGAGGAAAGAGGAAGAATGGTTAAGAAAATCTACATGCAGAATATGTGGTATTAAAGTGACATTCATTTGTGTAGTTACATGTCAGAACTAGATTGCACAGATTACCTGGTCAGTGGGTAAAAACGTTCTAGACACAAAATTGAGTTCCTTTTTGTCTGAAGTTGATACGTGCCAGCTTCTTTTCAGCTTTGCCTGAAGGACGTGGACAATTTTGCCATAATACCCCTTGAAGGATGGTGGTATGTTTCTGCAAGACAAGATCATACCTATTATTATATATATATATAGGCCACATACAGTAATATATACATACAGACAGTAGATGTGCAATCGCATCTGCTGATCAAACTTAGCCTCTTACCCCTCTGGGATTTTAAGGCTGAACTGGTAGCGATGGTCTCCCTTTGGAAGGATAGTTTCTACAATCAAATCCAGAACAAAACTGATCTCATGACAAGAAGTCTGCTTTATTGCTACACATTTTATATGACACGTCAGTCAAATATTCAAAGAGACGCGAGGCATGACGCGCGACAGCCTCCATCACAAGCTTGTATGTGTTATTTAGTAGGCTACTGTTTGTGGCTTTAGAGCTACTTACCATCTTTATTTTCAGGAATTAGAAACTCTTTGGCTTTGTAAAACCTCTCGTACTTTGAGTGCGATCTCCGACGGTCCCCGCTTCCTTCACTCCAGTGCACGTTTGCGTCTCCTTTAGCCTTTACGTACAGCGCTTTTATTTTTATTTCTTCGGTCAACGTGAAAGTAAGCGTGCCCTTGATTGAGTCCCCCGTCGTGAAAGTATTTTGCTTGTTGAGAGCATCATATTTCAATTTAAAATCCTTGATAGGAGACATTTCGCCTCGACGCACCTGACGATGAATAATCCAAAAAGCGTCCGGATACGCCCCAGACAGAGACAGCCTACTCCAGACAGCAGTAACTAAGTACTTACTTTAGTACACTTTGGGAGTATATGTACATAACCTGAGTCTAATTTTGGTTGAGTATTAATTCATCTGACAACCTTTGAAACATAAATATGTACAACCTACTTTCTCCACATTTAGAGTATAGGCATATAAAAAGGGTTAAAAGTTAATTCTGTGGAGGAGTTTCCACGTCTTTTGTCTCATTTAAAGTCTTGTGAGGCTCACTCCAGAGACTTCTTTTGTGTAAATGTGCTGTCACAGCAACTGGACAGGCTATAGGCGCATCTTACTCACACCAATTTGCTGTTATTTGGATTAAATGTATTTTAAGAGTCGTAACAAAACATGCAGTTTTAACAAGCTTTGAGTTGGCAAATTCTAGCTATTGTTTTTGAGATATTAAATATATCTTACAAAATAAAGGCTAAGTGAACGAATTCCCCATGCCGATATAAATATAAATATGTCTCTTGTCGTTCTAATCTCTTTCACAACACACAGGGTGGACTTAAGGATAAAACCAACCAGTTATTCACTTAGGCTACTTTAAATGATTCCAATAGACCGTAAGTATTTTCCAGCAAATACTTAAGTACTTTAGTGTGAGTAATAATTTAACCGGAGAATGCTGGAGAAACTGTGGTTGGGAGGCAAACTATTACCATATGTTTAGGGACTGTCCTAGCACAGAAATATTGCGCACAAATTAATCAGGCAATACAGAATATTTTTAACACCGCTATTCCACTCAATTTTGGAACAATGTATTTAGGCCTCAAAACTCCCGCTATGGACATAATGGATGGATATCTATGGAGCATACTTTTAGCCGCCGGGAAGAAGGCAATCACAAAAAAATGACTGTTCCGAGGATTAAGGACTGGATGGACATCATAACAGACATACGCACCATGGAAAAAATAACCACCAAATGGACAAATTCAACAAACAATGGACAAAATGGGACTGGTACTTAATGCCATCAAATGCGTTAACTCCTCACTCCATTGGATGCTACCTCATTATCTGCTAAACTTATTCTTTACTAATTCTGAGTTCCCTATGGTCCTGCCCTTTTTTATTTTTGAATTTATTTTTAAATCATAGTTTTTTTATCAGTATTATTATTATGATTTTTTTGAATCTTTATTATTATTATTATTATTATTATTATTATTATTATATACATACGAGTGTGTGTGTGTATGTATATGTGGATATGTAAGTGCAAACATATATATACAGTATATGTGCAGAATATGTGGATGTGTCATATATGTTATTATTATTTTTTCTTTTCTCTTTTTACATAGGTTAGTTTGTGTGATTTAAGTTTTTGTTGCTATATGCTTAAAAAAAATTAAAAATAGGGCAAAAATTTTACTGAGCAACTCGTATTGGAGTAAAATTACACCAGGTGAATCTCAGAATTCTAACCTGCTCCCCAGCTCAAATTTAAACTATACCTTTGAAGATTGTGATGTCATGTGCACTTGATTAGCAGAGATGGGTATTTACGTTGACTTTTTCAAGAAATTGTATTTCTTTTGAGTTACATCCTGAACTATAATTTTACTCCTAATTAAGTAATATGTTTAATGAAGTAGATCTGCAAGTGACAAAAGCTTTGTTAGTATGAAATTATTTGAACATTTGGGGTTCTTGCATCGCACCTTCAGGTCGCTCTCTTTAACGATCTAGCAATCTATCTAGATATATATCTATCTACCTATCTAGATCTATCATATACATATCTATCTACCTATCTATATCTATCATATACATATCTATATATATCTATCTATATATATAGCTTCCTGGCTCTACTTCAGTGACTTTGTCTATATATAATCTATATATATAGTCTATATATATAGTCTATATAGTATATATAGTCTATATATATATATATAAATAGAGTATATATATATAGTCTATATATATATAGACTACATATATATAGTCTATATATATATAGTCTATATATAGTCTATATATATATATAGACAAAGTCATTGAAGTAGAGCCAGGAAGCTTTTTTTACTTGCACAAGGAAACAACTTCATACACGGATGTACAGAGATGTCAATTGAGATGAAAAATGTTACACAGAGACCTCCATTTATAGTTTACCCCACCTTCCTAAGATGCAGTTGATCAGAATAGCACAAGAATGTGGCCTTTTGACATAGGTGTATGTTACAGATTGCACTGTGTAAGATGAACCCGGTTAGAGTACAACCTATTTTCAACCACACAAGGATAATTAGTTGGGCTACAGATGAACATGATCGACGACAGATGAAGTGTCCAATGAGAGCGGATGAAAAACGCCCAGACACAAGGAAAAGAAAATTGAGCAAGTGAGGAAAAGCAACAGTAAACTGTCTTAAACTGAGGCTGCAAAGAGGATTAATGAAGTTGAGAAAGATGAAGAGACAAACGGACAAGTGTGGCTATATTTCAGTGGAAAAGATACGTTTCCTGGCCTTTATAGCTAAGACTGTGGATTATTTTGTGGAAAAGCCTGAAAGAATTGAGATGGTGGTTGATGTGGCTAAATATTTTTTTTTAAGTTGAAGATGTGAGTGGAGAGGACATGGTTCAAATATTATGAGAGGGAACTGGGCATGGAAGAAAGTACACTGAAGAATGACACAAAGAAGAGCCTGAGTACTATTATTGTATTTTAAAAGACGCTACTGTACTACTTTTTTCTCATGTATGTGGTTCTTTATTCTGTCATTCTGGATCCCTCAGCCCAGAACAACAGAGGCTGAAGGAGGAAACAATCCTCATCAGTTTGTAGTCTTGGGCATTCTCATTATAGGACCCAAACTAACACTGGTGCGTGTGTGTGTGTGTGTCAGTACAGTGTGATGTGCATTTACAGTTATATATCACGCAACAGTACATAGTTTGTTAGGTTTAGTCCAGTTTAAGTCTGTTGATCTTCCACAGCAAACATATTTAATCAAATGTAGAAAAAGATTCAGTTGTAGTCGTCTGGACTGTGTTTTAGAAAAAACAAAACGTTTCTCTAACAGAGTCCAAATGACTACAACTGAATCTTTTCGTACAATGGAACATTCCTGGACGAATGAAGGATTACGCCGACATATTTAAACAAAGTGCAAAGATCAGCACAAATTGGCAAAACTCTAGACCTAAACAATATCCAAGGCAAAAGTCACCCAAAGCTTGATATTTTGCAGCTTATAATTCATTATTTTTCCAGTAAGTACCTCCAAATCCGCTTTCAGGCAATTTTGCACATTTTTTTTCCTCTCTCGCAGATTTGCATGTTAGAACTTGAAAATGTAACATCCTTTTCCCCCCATTTATATAAGTGGCCCTAATATGTCTTCGTTGCCAATAGGGTTAAACCAGAAACTTCACTATTAGGCGCGTTCGGGGTAAGCAAAACGCCTATTCACCTTATTCTGCCCCACCCACTTTTGCCTCTTTTTTGCTATGGTTCGGCACTTCCGTTGTAATGGCACTTCTGGTCGAGCGGGAACTCTTGAGAACGAGGGAAATGTCTTGCCGCTCACTTATGCTATAAAGGGTCCGATGTTCATGTGAGCAACAAGTCAACAACTCCCAGGGCGGAATTGGTGCAGTGAATCGAGGTCGGAAGCGCTGCGTTAACTAATACAAGCGGAAGGAGGACTATGACGGATTGCGGCGCTCACGGCAACACATTATTTTGCACCGCTATTTGAAAAATTTGATGACGGGAAGAGGATTTCATATGATGGAGGCTCCTCAGCTGAATCGGAGAGGAAGTTTTCAGTCATCACAGGGGCAGAAGGCATAGCTATTTCAGGGTGCAGCGGGGCAGAGGGGTAACTCGGTGGAGGATCCAGCGTACTGTAACACGGTGGCGCTGAAGTAAATGGAGGGTGTGCTGGGCCTGGGGAAGTTGGACGTATAGATGCTGCTGCTGGAGGAGGAGGGTGAAGAACAGAAGCCGACGAGGAGGAAGAAAACGGCGTTCCGTACGCGTTCGGCTGCGCAGGAACAGGGTTGTGGTAGTCCCCTGCAGCATGCCCAGGTGACACGGGGTACATGCTCGCGGCGCCGGCATACATTGTAGTCGGGTATTGGGAAGTTGTGGGATACAAAGATGCGCCTGAATATGGAGCTGGAGAATAAGGGCTGGAAAGCGGTACTTGAGGGGGGAAGTCACTGGTGCTCGGGCCTCCAATGGCGCCACCTGCTGCATGAGGACTGACATAGACAATATCCACTGGAAACACTATTTCCGGGTCAGAAGAAAAGCTGATATCCAGACATCCCTGTAATCAACAATCTAAATGAGTACATGTTGACCTCAGTGGACTGCTCAAATGTGATTAATTATGCAGACAATATCGGTGACTTTACCTTAATGCGGTATTCCACGGACAGTATGTCGCAGTTCTGAATGGACAGTGGTGTATCAGAGGGAATCTTAAATGAACTTCGGAGTTCCTTACGAGTTTGAGGTTTCACACACTCTTGAACCTCTCTATGAATGACTTCTTTTTCAGATTTAGAATGTCCTTTCGCATGGTACACCACATCTTGAATAAAGTTGAATTTGGGCGTCACGTTTTTGGATGAGGAATTGGTAACATTTGCTGTGATGGATACAGTGTCACCTAGAACAACAAAATGTATTACTGCATTTAACAAAACCTTTATTTCAAGACAACTAAGACTTACCTGGGGCATAACCTCCCATGTCAACTGTGGCGTCCATTTGCACCATCCCTTTACTGAAGACACCGACTTCCTTGTTTGTAGAGCGTGCCTGTGGGAACTATGGCACAAAGAGTTGGATGAACTCATCTTAAAATAATTCAGTTGCATACGCTGTTTAATTACACATGCAGAAGTAATAGTAACCATATGAGGAGATATTACCCACCTTAAGTTTATCAATATTAGGAAATGACTTTGACCAAAAACAAATCTCTTTTTCATCTATGCAATCCATCCTCCAGCTTCTGCACAGCTTGGCTTCAAGTTTGTAGACAACCTTTCCATACATTCCTCGAAAGGATGATGGCATTTTGCTTGAAAATAAAAGGAAAAATGAAAAAAAAAAAAAGGTCTATATAATCATCATAAAAGTAATAACACGTTCACTTGACTTGGACAGTTTTAGGGAAATGGTTGTTTCCCTAAAACTGTTTCCTACTTACCTAAGTGGTATACGGATGCTGAATTTGAAAATATGAACCCCCGCAGGAATTTTTGTGCCTGTAAAAGTAATGAACAATGTATTAAATATGTATTCTTTTCAACACCGCTTTCGGTAAAGGGAATTGTAGATATAATGACATTTGACAACCAAAGCCGCCTCATTATCCTACATGTGTGCATACAAAGCAAGGCGTACCGTTGTCCTCTTGAATGATGAGAAGCTGCTTCTCCTTGAACAGTCTCGTATGCGCGTTGTAGTTTTTAAAGTTGTCTCCGTGCTGCTCCGACCAGTGAACCCGAACGTCGCCTTTAGCTTTAACGGAGAGGCTCTCGATCTTGGTTTCTTTTTCCAATTCTAGTGTCACTTTTCCGGTTATCGTATCGCCCTCCGAAAATGTCCCGCGCGCGTTTAATGCATCGTAAGTTTATCGCAAACTTTCTCACAGAAGGCATTTTAGAAACAAGCCCCTAGAGAAGTAAGAAACACGGGAATGACAGCTGTTGCTATAGTAGGCCAGTTAGCAAACCATGGAGCAGATAGGGCTCAGGCGCAGGCGGCTCGGGGATAGAGTTATCCAGACCACGCCTTGTGGTCTGGGGCCCGTTTACTCAGCAGCAAAGTGTGGAGCGGCGGTCTCTGCTGCCCCCACTGTGCGCTCATGGTGCACGCCGTAAACGCAAGAAGGCCTTGGTGCTTGAGTTCTCTGTGGTCAAAAACAAGAGGAACCCCTTGTTTATTTGTGTTTATTTTCCATATGGTTCACTTCATGTCATGTTATCAACTTCTGTGAGACATTGTAATGAAGGTATTCGGAAGAAAAAGTCAAAAAGTCAAATAAAAAGGAACTCTGAAAAAAAAAAAAAAAACACAGGAAAGGGCACCGGTTCTTCACAGTATTTCACTCAATTTAGCGTATCTTTTCATGAGGGAAAAACAATGCGCATGCGCACACACTGCTCGAAGCCTGCCTCCTCATGTTGCCTTTAACGTTCATTTTTGTAAGTTTTCTTTTCCTTGTCTTTCATTAATATATTGATTGTGGTCTAATATAATTAACCAAATATTATTAATTAGCTGTGATTGCCCAGGATATTATTCGTATCATTTTCTTTAGTGAGTAATCTCATTAATAGCTAGCAGCTAACAGGTGGAGTAGTAGTGTGAAAATGTAGAAAAGTGGTTTTCAACTTTATGTGTACAATTATACAATAATAAGCTACACAACAGACATTGGTGGGGAACAAACCAACGGTCAATTCACTCCATGCCCAACGACACCTGCCTAAAACTGTTAAAACACATTATTAACCTGTGTTCACGTGACATCATAACGTTCTAGTAACCTTTTATAAACTGAGCTGGAGTTTATGCCAACTGTCCCACTGATGTTTAGCCTGGTTTATGGTTAAAAATCTGTACTGGTCCTATCCACATAAAACAAAAACTGGCACTAAAATTCAAAATATTCTCTTGTAAACAAGTGGCCCCATTATGTGGTGGCAATGGCATTATTCAACCCCAAAGATTGTTGTCAGTTGAAAGGACTTTAAATCCTTTAAGTCAGTGGTTCTCAAACATTTCACGCCAAGTACCGCCTGACCTTAGAACATTTTTGGTCCTCTGAGTACCACCAGATCTAAACCGTGTCTTAAATACTATTCTAGGTCTAAACTATGGCTAAAAGAGAGGTCTAAAAGGACTACAGAATTACTTTTCTAGTTTTAATTCAGGCCAAACTCACAAGAAGTGAAAAATGCAGGTTAAACTGACTTTATCTTGAGCAAATATTTGAACTGCAGAGGAATCCGCGTACCACCTAAAGGAGCCGGTGTACAATCAGTATACTTGTACTACAGTTTGATAACCACAGCTTTAAGTTGTATCACCATGATGCATTTGTTAGGTCAATCCCAAACAAATAATGAGTTATTTAGGCCACTGCCCATCAACGTCTAAAAGTGAACACAAACTATTCCCGAATGGAGGCAAAGTGAAGTGGAACATGAAGCCATTTCAGAGGAGAAATTGGAATTAACCTCAGAATATGACAAACTACGAAAATTGGGCTTGTCAAATGAAAACCTCTCAGATACATGTAAGTTATGTCAGAGTGCGGCTACAAAGTGCAGTAGGACATCTGCCGCTCAGGCATTTCTTCTCGTTTCTACACAGTCAATAGGCATTGTGTAGAATGCCTGAAACGGCCAGGCAATAGAAGTTTGCCTAAAGGACTTCAGGCATGCTTAAGATTGTCTCTGCTTTCTCTACAATGCCTAGGCATTATTTAGATTACCATGTAGGGAGCATTGAAGTCTGTTTTTCTAATTATGACTTAATTTGGTAAGATAGCCCCAGTGATAAATATGTATCATAGTTTTACTTCCGTTAAATTACAGTTTGTGAAGAAAATTAGAAAAATGGCCCTTATGGTTGCTAGGTAACTGTGACGTGATTTAATTTGATAATTGCAATGTGCTCCACTTGGAGGCACCACTGTTTTGTGTTGTGGTTTGTCGCTGCTTGTTAACGTATGTAAAAGAGGAAAAAGCAAGTACATGTTTTACCAAGATGGACACTGATATTCCTGTCACTCAGTTCGACATGGCCAAGTTTCAGGATCGTTTGAGTTCACCCAGCCCTCGGTGTGGCCGACCTGGAGACAGCGGTTTTGCCACTATCGGATAGCTACCAAGCTAGACCAAGAAGACGGTGATGTGCAAGTTGACAGGTTATATGCTTTGGGCAAAGAGTCGGAACCTATATTTACCAACTTCACGTTTCCAAATGACGTTGATGGCTACAATGAAGAAGTGTTGAGAAAGTTTGACGAACAGTTTTTGCCACGGCGATACACAATACATGAACGTGCCTGCTTCCACCGATGCTCACAGCTCCAAGGGGAGAGCGTGGAGGCGTTTGTCAGACAGTGCGGTGGGTACTGAAATTTATAAACTGGCAGAGAACTGTGATTTTGGACAAACTAAAGATGTACAGATAAGAGATTGCAAAAAATGATTGTGATCTTTTTTTGGGATTGCAGTAGAAGTGTCACAGAAACGACAACTCGAACCAGATCTGACATTGGAAAAGCCTATCAGTATTGCACGGCAGTCGGAGCTGGTCAAAACACAGAATGCCAGCGCCAGAACAAGCGTTGAAGTGGGTGCCGTGAATGCACATAAGTTCAAGCAGCCTAAATAATACGACAAAAGGTATGCTAAAAACAAAGACAATGAACAATAAAGAAGTGCACCATTGGCAACTCACAGGAAAGGCTGTACAAGGTGTGGAAGACAACACGAGTATGGTGCGTGTCCAGCTACAGGGAGACGCTGCCGTAAATGCAATAAAACGGGCCATTTTGAAGCAATGTGCAAAACTAAAAATGTTAATGCACTTACAAAATTGTACAAGGATTTACAAATAAATGTCACAACTGTAACGTTCCGGATTGATACAGCTGCAAATGTCACTGTGAATCCGGAGAAGACGTTTACGAAACTGCAACAGCGCCCTCTTCTGATCAAAACAAAGTCGACCTTTACAAGCCCAGGTGGAACGTTTGGTTGCAAAGGCAAATTCATGGTGAAACGTTTTCCTTTTGGATTCATGTAATGTCAGGCCCCTTCACCACAAACTTGCTTGGTTGTAAAACAGAAATAAAAATGGGACTAGTGCGCAGAGTAGATGGGCTTGAGTCATACAGCATTGCAACTCCACGACGCATACCCTTCCCAATCCCACCTCAAGTTGATGAAGAACTGAAATGAATGCAGTCTCTGGGCATCATAGAGGAGGTAAAAGAAGAAACAGACCGGTGTGCTCCCATGGTGCCTGTTATCAAAAAGAACAAGAAACCCCGGATCTGTGTGGATTTGACCTGAACTAAACAAGGCTGAGAAAAGAGAGAGATTCATCCTGCCTAATCTAGAGGACATTGCTTCAAAGCTGTCAGGTGCAACAGTGTTCTCTACTGTGGATGCTTCAAGTGGGTTTTGGCAGATTCCGCTTGATGAGAATAGCAGGAAGCTCACAAATTTCATTACACCTGTGGGCCGTGTCTGTTTCCGTCGCCTACCCTTTGGCATTACATCTGCTCCAGAAATATTTCAGCAGAAAATTAGCACACTTCTCAAAGATCACACTGTCAAGACGGTGGTAATGGATGACATTCTGGTCTAAGGTAAAGACAAGAAGGACCATGACCAGAACCTTCGAGCCATGATGCAGAGGATCAGAGCTTCCGACCTGATGCTAAACAAGGACAAATGTTAGTTTCGCGAATCTGAGATCCAGTACTTGGGACACATCATTGGGAGGGATGGCATCAAAACCGGACAGAGAAAGTCAGAGCCATCGCAGAGCTTCCCAGCCCGACAAACATAGCTGAACTGCAGCAGAGGATCGGGATGATCAACTACCTCGGGAAATTCCTCCCTGACCTTAATGCACCCCATCAACGCTCTGCTGAAGAGTGAAACGTTGTGGACATGGGGAGAGGCACAAGAAAAGGCTTTCAAAAAGGTAAAAGGCATGTTTAGCATACTACGATGCAGAGACTGATCGTTGTAAGCGCGGACGCAAGTAGTTATGGCTTAGGGGGCGCACTTCTGCAGGAACACGACGAGGGACTCCGCCCAGTCGCCTTTTGCTCAAGGACAGTGACAGAGACTGAATGCAGGTACTCCCAGATAGAAAAAAAATGCCTCGCCAGTGTGTGGGCATGCGAGCGGTTTGGGAGATACCTGCAGGGCATGGACAGATTTGTATTACAAACTGATCACAAACCCCTCGTTCCGCTGATAAACACGTACGAACTGCGTAAAGCACCTGTTAGGTGTCAGAGACTTTTGATGCGCTTGATGAAGTTCAACCTAGAAGCTGTTCATGTTCCAGAAAAGCAGCTTGTTGTGGCAGACACTTTGTCTCGTAACCCCCCTGCAGGACTGTACTGTGTCAGACTCTGAGCATGAAGTAAAAGCTTATGTTCAGGCAGTGATTGAAACAAGGCCAATTACTAAAGACAGACTAAACAGAATAAGAGAGGCCACAAGCAATGACAACATTCTGCCGTGATTCGTTACGCAAATAAAGACTGGCCCTCCAATTTGTCACGCTTGCCTCACAACCTGCTCAAATATTATACAGTTAGAGCTCACCTGTCAGAAGTCAGTGGACTTTTAATGCACGAAGACTGCATTGCTATCCCCCTTTCAATGCAAAAGACTGTACTGTCACAAATACATGCGGGTCATCAGGGACTCATAAAGTGTCGGACAAGAGCTAATATGTCAGTGTGGTGGCCAGGTTTCGGGAAAGACATTGCTGAGCTTGTCAACTCGTGAGTTTTGCATGAGGAATAAACCTACTCAACGAAAAGAGCCACTGATTACCACACCCCTGCCGCAAGGTGCTTGGCAGAAAATAGCAGCTGATTCACGAGCAGGGACCACGCCACAACAAATGGAATATGAGAGAATGTTTATTGATAATAGTGATGATGGGTCGATGATGGATCGATGATGGATCGATGATGGCTCGATTACAGTTGGCTGAGTAGAGAGACTGTGGATGGGGGCTCCGTCTCGGGTAATCAGCCCAGCCGATTCAGAACCCTCCCTCCTAAGATCGTGATATGTTACGGTGAAGACGATAGAGACATGGAATGGGAGGGTGGGGTCGAGAGAGCAGCGACAACAAGAGATGTAGGGATAGGTCTGTATAAATAGGGCTTCTGGGTAATTAGAGGTGTGGTTAAAGAGTGGAGGCGTGGTTGCTGGAGGAGTAGGAGGTTGAGGCGTGGTCCCGCTCCCGAACCTCAGTCAATGATTACATCATCAACTACATTTTGTGTGTGCAGGAGGGTAAACAGTATTTAGTAGCAACAGACTTAATTTGATAATTACAACGTGCTCCACTAGGAGGCACCACTGTTTTGTGTTGTGGTTTGTCGCTGCTTGTTAACATATGTAAAAAGCAAGTACATGTTTTACCAAGATGGACACTGATATCCCTGTCACTCAGTTCGGTCTATTTCTCGCAATAAACTACGTTTAAGTCGACTCCCATGAATGCGTGAATTCATGACGGTAACAGTTGTGGAATTACCTCTACCTGTGTCATATTTGCTGCCCATGTCCAACCAGGAAGTAACAACATAAACTTTACAAAAATGATCAAACTGGGGACAAACAGGCAAAATGTTTTGTAAAATTCAAAATATAATTGTGCTCACTACGTTTTAGTGAAATGTGTAGTCTAACCTGTCATATGCACTCAAAGAAAACATTGAAACATTGAAGAGATGCTTTGTACCACACTATAGCTCTCAGAGCTCATTTCTATCTGCAGTCCCCAAGACATACATACATATATACATACGCATGCGTGAATAGATAAACACACATGTTAAGAATTGTTGTTTTGCAGTTGATCCATTAATGGCAAAGTCTTAAATCAGGCCCCTTGGTAGAAGCTCATTAATCGTGCTGCATGTGTGTGCACTTGCTGGAGAGATTGTATTGGAGAAAGGGTGCCTTGGTCAAGTCCAGTCTTTATTAAGATTAATGAACAGCTTGACATTTTTAGTCCTCTGTCTCAATCGATAATTTTAATACTCATGAGGGCCAATGGGGATCTGAGCTTGTGGAACACACATTGTGGCCACAGGGCACATGTTAAATGTCCAAGTGGTAATCAATGCAAAGAAATTAGCTATTGATCGCTTATAGTTTTGTAATAGGTTATCTATTGGTTTGCTCTTTTAGAAAATTCCAATATCAGTCGGATGGAATTGTGCTGGTATATTGCTTATGGGAGTGTTTGTTTAGAGCACTCACTCTCCTGCAAGTGTGTGGTCCTGTGCAGGGCCACGTTGTAATTAGCGTAGAGGGCAGATTGTAAATAAACATGTGGAGAAAGCAGATTGTAAATAAACATGTGGAGAAAATGGTGATGTATTTTGACTCCCTGCCTCAGGATGACAAAAGTAAAAGTAAAATCTGGTTTGCCCGTAACATTTATAGATCTCTTTGGGGTATTGTTGGTTGGATAAATATTGTGGACTAAAAGGAACCTTATGTCATTGATAAAATGAGGTGCCTAAATCTGTAGTTTTAATTTGAGATATTTCTTAGTATAAAATTGTTCGAACAATTGTTACAAGATATCAGGTCCTGACAATCACCAGAGAGGGAAACATCAGCTAATAAAAAGTGCATGTTCACTGTTATTCTGGTGCCGGCTAGCTTAGTTAAATGTTACTGTAGTCAATCAGAATCAGAATCAGAAATCAGAAAAAGGTTTATTGCCATTGTCAAGAAAAACAATTCACAAACATAGCAACGTGTTTTGGCATTAAGGGGCAACATAAAACACTGAGCAATAATAAAAACAACATATGAAATCAAAAGGGCATGCATTAAGAAACAGTTTAAAATGATTATAGTATAAAATAAAAATAAAAATAGGCTTACTATGTACACAATAATTTACAGTTAAATTTACAGATGTAAATGATATGAATGTGGTGTGTGAGTGATTGGTGATGAATTCATATTATTGTTTTATCCTGTCCTGTTCACTCTGTGTATATGACGTCTTAATACTGATCTGGACGTGCTTTGCTACAGTGGTGAGCTCGGCCAAATCAACCAGGGCACAACAAATGAAGTCCAGAGGAAGACCTTCTGACAGAGATGACTGATCTGACTGCCTCGGCAACGTGGGGACCGGTAGGCTGCCATTTTCATTATTACACTTTAGTGTCCAAAGAGTATAAGGATTCTCTTGATCTTACTTAAGACATCTTGGTTACATTCTACATATTGAATTATATTAATAATAAGAAATTATTAACATAACAATTTATTTTATCTACATTTGAAACTTCCCTTATTCTGATTCTATTAAAAATATTGTTGAATGGCCAGTAGAGGGCAGTGACTGCACTATTCAGCCATTACATTTCCAATATAAAAGTAGAAAAATAATTTTCTGCTTCTCTAAACATTTTGAATGACCTGTTTCTCCATAAAATGTACACTTTTTGATAAATATATAAATAACAGCAGAAAAGGTCTGTTACAGAAGTACTGTATTACTTCTCAAGATAATTGTACTATGCGCATTTGCCAGTTGATAGAAACCATGACAACAGGAAAAAGGAGGTCCCTCCAGTACATTAGCTGACAGTAGTCATAAATCAGTAGCAGAGATAAGTCTTATAGATCGCCCCAACATAGGAATCCTATACCAGTGCCATCATTACAGGAAAAAGGTGACGCTTGTGATTGATTAAAATGGTGCCGGCTAGCTTAGGTTAAATCATGTTAAGTGATGTGACATTGCAGTTTCACATATCATATTTCTGTCAAGACAATGATGGTGGAACGCATTGTCAAGGCATGAGATCTGACAACAGCAGCCATCTGTGGGGACCAGGCTGGATTTATGGGAACGTTTTAGTGGTCTGAGGGAGATGAGGGAGAGTAAAAAGTGCTCCTTTTTTGTGCATTGTCACTTCCCGAGTGACTGTAAATTTTTCTCCAGTGCTGTTGGGAATTGGAGACATTTACACATTCTGACAAATTGCCTACTGTAAAAGTATTTACTGCTCTTGTTCTCTCTTTAACTTATCACCTCGCAGACAAAAACTCAAAATGTACTTGCTGCAAATGTATGTGAGTCGCACATCACTGTGTGTGTCTAAGCCCGTGGTTATAATCCAGAGTGTTTACAACATGAATATCAGATGTATGTTTCTTTAACATCCACCTTCTTGACCAAATACATTCATGATAATAATCATTACATTGTGTCTCAACTGTGTGAGAGTGAGAGAACACTTGTGCCATTGAAGCTTTTGGTGTTTTGTGTTAGAAAGAAAAATTTAAACTATAGAATGTTGTTTTATAAGTGTTTTTTATTTATATTTTTTTCAGAAGATGAAGCGCAGTAGATTCAATATGTTGTCATTGTAGCAGTAAATTTAATTTATCTTTGTCTTGCAAAGAAAACATGGTTTTTTTACCCCTGCTATCAAGGAAAAACAAAACCCTGATTTTGCCACAGGGTGGCACTATGAGACTGTGAATGTCAAGAACATGTTGGACGACTCTGATGTGGGGGTAGCAGGGACACTGGCCTCTCCAACAGAGCTATAATTTACTAATAGTGCAGGCCTGCCATTGTTGTTATCTTTTAATAGATTTGTATGAGGAAAAGCAGGTGTCTGTTGTTAATGTGTCCAATTGCCCAAGTTGCCTACAGAATTTGGGGCATCCATCACTGTCGCAGTAGTGACACCCTGTCGTTCTACTTCATGCAGTGGGCCAGTCGGGCTCAGCTAGTAACAGATGAGGCTGCTCTCTCCTCCAGACGCCCACATTCACACTGTTATGTGCTGCATGCATTATATACACACCACTCACACCTATAGCCCATTTTTTATGTAAATTACTTCTTGTAGTTGTTTTTTTGTGATTTTTGTATTTATTTTATTTTAGTGAACCAATGAACTAATAAGTTAGAGACATTAAACTGTCTGACCTTCCACTTCCAGCTGTAGCCATGGTCAGCCCTGTTGCTGTGAGATTGCCCCCTGCCCTCAAAAACTGCCCGCGCAGCTGTGCGGAGGGTGGACGGAGTTGCCTGATAATACTCAGCAGTTAGAACAGTCAGTGCTAGAACCACTTTAGTTCAAGGCCCTTGATCTTTTGGGTAAAAGAAAACACAGGCCATAAAGAAGCAGGAGAAACTGTGTGAAAAAACTTATAAAACCAAGCTTTATTAGTGAAATGCTCAATATATTACAATAAATATTCAGTTTGTTAAATCACTGAAATAATAATTACAATTTAAATTAAAATGTATTCTAAAGCATATCGTTTAGAGGCAACCAGATTTTATTTATAATGATTAATAGCATGGCAATTGGCATCTTAATTGTTTTGTTAGTTGGGTTCGGTCAGTGCAACACACACAAAAAGTGTTGTAATAAGTCCTATGAAAGTTATAACAATAAATTGCAGATTACATTTGTAGTGATATGGCTCAAAGAATGCATTTTGGGATTTTGACACCATCAAAAAATTATTATAAACAACCATTCATCTTCTATCTATTACTTTATTGTTTATAGCACACCGCCGCAGACACTTCCTGCTTTGAGGACCAGGGTCATGCAGACCTAAGTGGCCACTTTAGCGGATGTATAATTCACTTGAGCTGTCAAAAATATAGCTGATAATATGTGGGCAATTTTTTCTTTTCCTTGTGCATTTGTGTAGAACCATCTGAGCCCATGAACATTTCAGCGATGCTCATGTGTTTCATTGTCTTCTTTAATGTCTTTCAAGGGGAGCAATACTCATAATACTGCTAGGATTGCTTGGGCCATCCCTCTGTATGACAACTTCAATATTCTGCTGTACGTAGCACAGTCCTGAGCTCAGCTTTGGTAACCATTTGCCGTTTAGCTGTGTTGTTGTTTTTTCTACAATTTTCCATTTGGAAAAGGTGAGAGAGCAGAAAAGTGTGTTAAAAAAGCCTCTTTCTTTTGTGACCCTCAACCTTAAATTTAATTGGGCAGGTTGAGCTTTCAGTTTTGCACTCTTAAACTTTTTAAGGTTAATCGCGGAACAGAACTGTTTATGTTAGTATGTTACGGACTTAACTGTAAGCGTACCACACTTGAAATATGGAGCTTACCTCTTGTCTTCCACCTCTCCATGGCCCCAGCCCCCCAAAAAGACAAACGGTATTCAGAACAAAAGAAGGAGGGAAACCTTGCCAATTAGCCACTAATGAGACAAGCTTGTGAGGATATCCAAATCCTCAACGTGTTAACATTTACAACACATCCCTCCCACCACCTCCTGCCCAGTCCCAACTCTCCCAACCTGCGCCTCCCTCGTGTGCCCTTGCATCCCGCCTGTAGTAGGGCACCTCTGAGGCCCTCTGTGATTATTCACACATGGCCCTGGTGCTGCCAAAGAAAGAAACTCCTATGTGTGGTTAATGGTAGAAACTCTGCTCTCACACATGCTGTAGTTCTTATCTCATTGTTTTTAAAAGTTATTATATGATTCTTGTTACCTCCTTACAGCCCTGCGCACATTCCAAAATGCTGCCCTGTCTTCTGTAGAGTTGGACATTGGTCCGATGAGACATTGTCCCTCGCCATCCGTTCTCAATTTTCCCTAATATAGTGAAGCCAAGAATTGGGTGGGTCAGTTGCGGTTGGGTGGCTGGTGAGGGAAACACATTTGATAAGTGAAAAATAATATGCCAGGAGAAAAGCCAGTCTCGTCGGTCGCCTTTGATATGCTTTTTTATCAGAGATGTCGGTGTTGGAAGTGAAAATAAAATCTGCTTTTGTAATCAGGATCTTTGGACAGCCTTGAAGGATTCACCAATACTCTTTTCCGGCCTCATTTTCTCTTGAGTGTGTGTTGCGAGCTTGGAATCTCCGCGGGGAAAATCAAATATGAGTTGGCCTGGAAGTGTTGCAGTAAACAGTGAGAAAACGCAAACACAGGCCAGATCAGGGAATATCATGCATCGTAATGTTTGGAGCAAAAGGAGAACTGCGTAATGGAACAGCACAAACCCCGCTCTCGCCTTCCACCTGGGACGTCTAATTGACTCTGTGTTGTGTTACTGTACGTCTTATGGCGACGCGAACACTTTATTATGAAACAAAACATACGTGTTAATAGGCCATTGTGAGATTTTTTATTTTTTTTGCAATACACTTGGCCACAGATGACTGCTTTATTACATTGGATTTTTCTGAAATAATTCGAGGGCAGGAGGGAGTAGCACTTTGAATAAAGCTTAGCACTGACTGAAACAATTAAGTAAAACACAATTGAAAAAAGCAGTTTGGGAGCGCAAATAAATCTAGGTCTACGTTATTTGTCAGGGGCAGAGCGTCTGTGCGTGTTAAGTAAGTGTGCCACTGGACTTGGTCTGCCTATAATGTGTTTCTATACAAACACATTCTCTCCGGGATTTCTATTATTAAGTCTGTCTGAACACATCCATGAATGAATAATGAAATAAATAATAAAAGCGTTATTACTTTTGGCAGTTGGGTCATTTCTCGTTTCCTGTTTTTTTTTTTTTTCCTCGACTGCTTTTCCCTGCTAATTAACTTTCCAAGGAGTTTTCCCCATTGAAAAGATAGATACATAATTTTATCTGCGGACCAGGACAGTATGTGTGGCTGAGGTCTTAATGTATGAAAACATATTGTGTGACATTATTGCATTGTCTAAAAGATACAAATGAAATGCATTTAGTCAGAATCCTGCCCCCTGACCCGCACAATGCTGGTATTGATTTTAAATGTAGCGGTCATAATGACTTATTTAATAGTTCTCTTTACCGGCGTTATACGATATCGATGATGCTTTTCTTAGTTGCTCCTCATTAGCGCCTTTACAAACTTGTTCAAAGCGCTCCCTCGTTTTTGTTGCATTTTACTGTTAATTAGTTTGCTTTGTAAGGTTAGACACACGGACGGAGCAACTTAGGGAGTGTTGGGCGACCATCTGTGTGCATACGCTTTAACTACGTACAGATGGCGTGTGTGCAAGGAGACAGGTTTCTTCATGTGTCTTCTCTGTAAAGCGTCTGCGGAGAGTAGCAGACTGCTTTGGTTTAACAAATATATGCCTCCTCACAGGTAAGTATTAGACTAAAATGCTCTGCATTTGTCAATCACATAACAAGCAGAATTTTTTTTATCATATTTTTGAAGATTAATCTTTAGTTGTTGCAGTTGTAGTTCTAATTTTGTGCTGAATGAATCGGTGGGCATATGGACAAAAATGAATATCTTGATATCTCAATATTGTCAGAATGTTTATTAATGGCCACACAAACAATTTGCTTTTGGTGCAACATTTGAAAGAAGCTCACATCTACAGTGCATTGCAACAGATTGAATTAATTAAAGACATGCAATATTACAATAAAAATTATCATTATTCCAGAGCTTCAATTGGTGGGAGAGCTCTGCGGTGCCTCCCTGAGGGCAGGTGATGTAGAGGATGGGAGGAGTCAGAGGTGATTTTTAAGCCTCTGTGTGATGCGCCAGTGAGAGAGTGGGTCAGGATGTGGGGGGATTAATTTTGGAGGATTGTCTTGGCGTTTTTTTATGCCTTTAGTAACTTGCTATTCTAATTTTAGAATATTTGCACATGTTTCTCTTTCCTCCTGCCGCATGTGCTTTAGGTGTTTTATGTGGTTTCTGCCGTACCTTTCTCTGATGGAAAAGCTGTCCTTAGATCGGTTACAGTTCAGTGCCTGATGCATTGCTACTGGGCATTTAAAATGACCCTCTTACAATTAAAACAGGGCTAGCAAAATGATTACTGGCCACCTGCCACATACTTTGTAAAACTGTGCAGTGGTCAGATGCAGACTAACTATGTGACTTTTCGGCTCAGGTCCATGAAATGACTGCTTGTAATTAGCAATTAGAAGTACTGAGGGAAATGTCTTCCATCCTATTACACTTCTGGTAACCGAAGACTAACTGAGTAGGCTTTGGAAAAAAGCCATATGTCTGAGGTTACCAACATATTTATTTCTCTTATACAATTTAGATGTCTTTATTATCATCATTTATCTTGATTTGTTGTTGCTCTTTTGAGTGTATTGTAAGTTTATTGTATTTTTATTTATGTTTATGAAAGCTACCAAGAGACTTTGTTTTATACTTTTCAATTAAGACCATAATAATTTTGTAACAACAAGCCTGTCACGATAGTCCTTAAAAGTCTGAAAAAGCAGTCCAAAACACAGACAAAAAGATTGCTTTGTTCATTAGTTCCCCTCCTTCTCTCGTTCCAACTCTCCCCAAGGTTCTATTAGGAAATAGATCCCAGGTGTTCGATAAGCCTGTAGTGGACATGACAGCAGTGCAATCAAGTGTATAAATTTAATTGCAGGCTCATTTTGTGCCGTTTATTAGCCGTTTAGGGGCACAACGCTCCACTTGAACCCTGTTATTGCCAGACAGAACAGCTGTTTGGTTCCTTACAGCAATGAAAAAGTAGCCACATGCTTATAAAAACAGTATTTCTATTTTGGAATTCAAATTGATTAGTATTTAACTAAGCCAAGAAATGCATATGTGATATTGTTTATGAACGCTCAATTTGAGACCGCAAAATTCTCTTGAGGGATTTATTAAAGTTGTTCTCTTTTAAATTGGATAAGTTTGTTCTTTCTGATGCTTGTCTACTTGCAACTATTGACGCAGACTTATTATTGTCTTATTGGTCTTTTTCGGCAATTCTGTTAATCAGCATTATACACAGATTCGCTTTGTTTGTCGCTGTTTCTGCGATAACATTTTTTTAATTGACGGTGAATTTATAACACATTTTCTCACAATTGTTCATTCACTCTGAGAAGAAAAGACTTGAGCGCAGCACACCCTATTGGCGACTTGTCCCGTTCATAACTGCGGCACACACGGTGGGGTTTGCAGATGTACGCTGCTGGTTGAAACCTTCTCCTACTACGACACCCCATTAATAAAAAGCCCAGAGAAAGCCCTGTTAATTGTTACCATGCACTTGGCCCCGGCATTCCTATAAATCAACCGACTAATTGCAACAAATTGTGGGCCGACATTAAGCTATGATTCCGAAACGGCAAATATTCATCAACATTGCAACTAGCGCCATAAAACACAGAGCGGCTATTTCCCAGGCCAAACATATATCTCCAAGCCTCCCACCAGCCCCAACAGCTATTAATTATGGATCTTTCTTGTCTTGAGCATTTAAGTGCTGTGTGGAGAGTGAATGAGATACTTGTAGACTCTACAGGCATTTATGTTTTGCCATTAAGCTCACTGTACAATGTGAATACTTTCTAATGGGATATTTTTATTTAGCAAAAACACGGGCGTCATTTTTTCAAATAATCTGATGCGCTTAATTTGTCTTTGAGCAGTCAATCTGAATGTAGTGAGCATTTAACCTTCTGCGTTGTGTTTATTGCGCGCAGACAAAAGGCTAGTTAAATCACTGTGCGCGCGGTGTGACAGCAGCCATAACTGTCACTGCAGGTGATCTATCCCACAGCCCGATGCATTACTACTACTAATGTTTCACCATCCCGCCACTGCCTCCTCGTGCGGCTGGAAACACCTACAGTATGTCGGAGCACTGCTTAAGAGCCCGTCCCGCAGCTGCGCATCAGACTCTTAAGATGTCGGAGCCAAAGGTCACCATCTGATTTGTTATGTAGGAGTTCACAGAGAATTTTGATGTTCGCTGATCAATTCCACATCCAGCGTGTATATAAATCAATTTTTCGCGTCCTGGAAGTAGCGCTATTCACAAATCGCCTCAAACCAAGGATTTACCATGTACATTAAATCATTTCCTGTGTTTTAGGCACTAAAATTTGAACCACGAACAACAGAACTTCGGGCAATGTACGTACACATGGTAATATCGAAATGCAATACTTGATCTGAAGGGAGAAAACGCTTTGAAAATAGTTGATAAGAAATAAAAAGAGCAGAAACTTGCACGGTTGTGTTTAATTTCACCGTCCATCCACTTTTTGTGCGATACTTGAACCTGAACCGAGACATTTTAGCGTTTTAACACATTCTTAATATGAGTCGATCGTTGTTATCTAGATGATCAATAACTATTTCTAGATACTACTTTTTGTCAATATTCCCCATCCCCGCTCCACACTACCACAGGGGTTGACTTGCTGAAGATCTGGGGAGGGGAAAAAAAAAATCCTTCCTTTGACACTGTTAAACATTGACGGCCTTATTACTGCATTCTCTGATTCAGCTGGATGTGTTCAAGGATCTTCTCGCCGGTGAAAAAGGTCAGCTGCTCTTAGTTGTGCTCAGCTAGAATACTAATACTGTCCTTATTCAAATGATCTGCTCCAGCGCTTATTAAATTGATGGCCCGGCGCTCTAATTTAATAGTGTTGCAGTCCAGAAGAGGGACACAGCTGCAGTCACCGGTGAATTACGTGCTTCTGAGGCAAAGTTCAATCAGGAGCCCCCTTTTTTTCTTTTTCTTTTTTTTACTTTTGGGTTGCATTTTTCCCAGCAAATTAGCAGTCAACGGCAGTGCACAATTAATTAGCACAAACCAGGAAAAGCTTGTCATTTAATAAGGTGCTTTTTTCCCCCACTTACACCTCTCCCGCACAGAAATATCTTCCCCTATCTAACCATAACTCATTCTCCCATCGAAAGCCCTCGCCGTCTTTTTGTGCGCGCTTCTTTCCCCCTTTGTTCGCGCCTCTTGAACGCAATGAATTGATCCGTTAAATTAGTCTGCTATTAATACCAGTTAATGTATATCTGTTTTCATGAGCAAACAGGGGCTGGGAATTTCTCTTTGGCGTCAGAGTTATAGAGCTCCCACTGGGTTAGCTGCCGAGGATGAAGATGGCCAACTGGCTTATTTCATCCACTAGCGGTAATTGGATGATAGATTTAAAGGGTGTGTAGACGGGAACCACGTACATGTTTGAATGTGTAATTATGCCTATGTTGCTTTGTTCGTGTATTGTCAACAGAGCTTCTACTATGAATGGATGTCAAGATTGTAGTTTTGAGAATGAGGGAATGTGTTTATTTTTGTATTTTATAACAGAGGAAACCGAAGAACGGTCATTTGTAGTAAGATTTTTATTATCTTTGTATATACATTCTTTCTTGATTTATTTTTCTTATTAGTGCCCGAAAATGCTACCATATGCTTCCTTTACACGGGAGCCTTTCTGCCCCTGTGTAAGGACAGGCTGAGTGCTGAACGTGGCGTACAAAGGCTCATAAATAAGAGCGTAGGGCTCTATCAGTGCTGATGGAGGTCTCTTCCCTGCTACACACACAGGTCCTGCCCAGTGCTGGCCCGCTGCAGTCCTCAGCTAATAGACTAGTGAAACCAGTCAGCATTGTTGTTGTTAGATTGATGTGACCTTGATGCCATTTAGTACAGTGATTTGTGTATTGGCACTTATTTTGATGCATGTGGAAGAGAGCCTTAAGAGCCCTTTCACCAAACACCCACACACAAGTCGAGGAAGATAAAGATGAAATGAAGAACAGCTCGGAAGATGGAAGAAAAGAAAAAGTGACGTAGATGAAGTAGAAGAGATTTACTCCTGGGACACATTACATAATACATCATTCACAAAGCATTGTTGCCAATATGTCTTTTATATGGCTTAAATTGCTGTTGCCATCCCAGGGCCCCTCAGCGTTTTGACAAACACATCACAACAACACACACAAACATATTGTATTCTTTTTCTGTACAGTTGTGTACAGTTACTGGAGTGTATCACAGGCCTCCTGGGACGCCACAGTGCGCGTAGAGGAACTTGTGCTGGGGACTACTCTACTGTATTGATGGGGCTGCGTTTCTGTTAGGCAGTGAAAACAAAGTCTCCCTGATGCACAGTGTAGTGTAGGGGATCAATGCACATGGAGCGCTTCATTTCCTCAGGCTTCCGCCAAAGAAACACTCACTGAAGTGTCAGAGCTGCTGCACTGGTTGTTTGACAACGACGGGTTACCAAACCAGCAGCCTGAGCTGTGCAGGGAGGCATACTGTATTCACACGCAGTGATGAGAGGAGACCCAAATACAGGCGCCATGTCCCCTGTGCCGCATGATTTATACAAAACTTTATTATTATCAGCGTCATTACTGTTATTTGGGCGCTCGATAGCACTTTATGGTATGGTCCATGCTCCAGCAAGACATTTACATTTTACATGTCAAATGGAGTGAGCCGAGTGAAGCTAACTTGGCTAAACTACATAACAAAAACAAACTGTAAAATTCAGTTTGTTACTAAAGACAAGACACTTTGCATTTTGTATTGTCGGCTAAAATGTTTAAAACTAAATAGTTAGTGATTAGCGCTATGTTATCACACATTAGTTTGTCTATAGGGAAGGGCTTGGCTAATGTGCAGGATGTAACTAGACATGAGAGTGTGCGCAGGGAAAGGTTTGGCTGGCGCTGGGGATGACACAGGGCCAGAGCCTGGGGCAGCCAGGGAGAGTGAAGAGCCCAGCTGTCACCTCAGTCAGCCCCTTCTCTGGGGGCAACTGTCAATCAGCAGACCCTCATATCGCTCCGTCATTGAAGCTAATTGCTATTGTCAACCCCAGAGACCCAGTGGATGCTAATGCTAGTGCAAATGCCCTTTTGGAACGGGAATACTGCCTCAAAACATGAGATAAAGAAACTGCTGAAGAGCTAAACGAGTAAATCAAAGGTGGTTCTGTTGATGCGTTAATAAGACATTAGTCAAATTAAAGATGAGATCACAAAACATTACCTCAAACAGCGTACAGCCAGATCCCTGGTGCCAAACTGCTTTAAAAGGCAAAACGGCATTGAAAACATTAGCATGTAGTTTAAACGTAAAAATCCACACCAACTTTACCATAAGTGCACACGTATGCACACAGCAATAGACCTAATGAAAATAAGATGGATGCTCTTTGAGAGACGAGTGGCTGTGTTATTAATTGCTGTCTGTCCCCTCCTCCTGATAATGATGGGCTGTATCCGGGAGAATTTGCAGGAAATAGATTTTATTTGGACGGATTATTTATTGTCCTTCTCATTGGAAGGGTGGTGTGTTTAGAATAGTAGGGTTTAAATAATGGCCTGAGAGAGATAAGTCCTCATGTTAATTCTTCTTGTGTGGCTGCCTTCTTAACTACGCCTTCCCCATTGCACAGATTTATCCTTACAGACACTGGGAATTCAAGTGGGATATTTACTGCGTCACATGCTTTTTGGTAGACACAACATCAAAATGTGTTATTTTTTGTTGATCGTCATAAATGCTCATCAAATTCTAGTTGTACACCACATCGATATTTAGTTTTTATTCAATAGAAAACGTGCTTAATTTTCCCCCAATCACTACAGTAAAGAACACCAACACTTTGAAACCAGTTGATCGAAACAAAGAGAGCGTGTCCAACCAAAATGGTATAAAAGGGGGCTCTCCGCGTGGCTCTCGCCTCGCGCTTGCTTCATTTGTGGATGTACAGAGGGACAGCATTATCATAAGACAACACTGCCCCCCTCAGCTCCATTCTATCAGCCGCTCACAACCCATAAATCAGAGCGCTGGTGTCATGGCGGCTGGAGGCGTGGCGGGTGTGGTGACACGGAGGAGCCTAGTGTGGGTGTGAAATCACTTGACCCTCAGCATTAACCTTTCCCAAGTGAATGGCCGCGGCTCTCGTCGGCAAGCCGGGAACAAAAGCGGACTGGTATTGATTAAACTGTGCCGCACACTTGATATTAAACACATGGCCGTATACATGCCTTTGCTGCTTTGTGTATGCCGCCATCAGTTTTCCACACATAAAGAACCTCACCAGTTAACGAAACGCCTCATATACAGAGGTTTCAGATGGACTTAGATGCACAAACAAATGTGTGCGCACGGAGTGAAATCCACAAGGCCTGGTGTTCAGGGGTTAAAGGTCATACGGAGGGATAGAGAGAGAGGGAGCGAGAGAGAGAAGGGAAGGTCCAGGTCTCCGGGGTGATCAGTGTTTTGTCATCTGTAGCAGTGTTTACTTTTTTTCAGCACGTTCCCCCTCCCTTCATCTCCTCCCCGTCTGCAGATCGATACGCAGCGTCCGCAGAGGTCCAGCAGAATGGATGTGTTTCAGTCCACGCTTAAACTGCTGCAGAGACTTCAGCCATCTCCCACTACACTCTCTTACTTTCATTTTATCTATGATATGTGTTATCGTGTTCCTATGGCTTCATATCAAACAGCTACCATTTACAGGAAGTAAAAATGAATCAGATGTTTTGATAATTGAAGCTGAATTTGTGTTCAGTTTGGATAACCCTTTACAGAGAGCTCTTCATTTGCTCTTTTTACACCGTAACGAACAGGGGATGCTTTTTATTCAAGTGGCAAATTAGTCAAACACACCTATACAAATTGGTCTATACTTGTGCTGCCTGTGTCCCATAAAATTGATTAAAATGTTAAAACTGTGCTACCCGGTGTTGTGAGTTCAACATTTACTTCACGTCCTTCGTTCTCTCTCATCATCTAAATTCAAAACAAAATGGGTATGCAAATTTAATGAATGAAGTCATGTTATGGTCATAGCTGATACATATTTTAGTTCAGTTTCATGGGAATCTGTTTAAAGTGTCCCGTCCAGGGGTGATTAGTTCATTCTGAGGCGGCGGTAACTCGGCGACACGCACCTTAACCTTAGCGGCAGGACAGGGCGAGTTCCCTGCATCTGTTCCAGGAAGTGTCTGTCTCGCTCAGGCCTAATTGTGGCTCCTCTGTAAGAAAGCCGGTACGTGGGAGCAGGAGGGGGGCTGTCACGTTCCCGTCACGTCCCAGTGGTCCGGTAAATAGAGCGTGTGAGTGTACTTCTCCCTTCACTCACTGATGGACCAATAGCCTGTCCCTCCCAGTCACCCCTTTTTTAGGTCCCCTCCTCTGTGCCCATACTCGCCATTCTTCAGCTTCCTCTCCACTTATTTATCTCTACACTGTCATGTAGGAGAAAATAATTAATTGGTGCACCCAGTGATGATTTATGATATTACTGACATAATTAATGATACACATCAATTTTCCTGCTTAACTGAAGGGGGCTGCAGTTGCCTGTCTTGGTACCGAAAAAGGCCACTGCCCCAAGAATATGAGAACGCCCCAAACTCAGGCTAGTCTTTCCTCTCTTTCCTTGAGGTTTCATGTCCCTCAACAAGAGTGCTTATCTGTACATTGTAAATAAAGCTTAAGAGGTAGCCCGTTGTTTCACACATAGATATAAGTTCAATCATTCTTTTCTCTTGTCTATACATTTGTGTGCTTGTGGACTCTATAATGGCCACTATGCCTGTGCGTAGGTATACAGTGATATATGATTCATGAAGATGCGTGTGAGGCATATGTAATTCCAGCTCTACCCTCAGGACCAGAGACAACAAGGTAGTGCATGAATATTTGATTTGCAGGAGAAGGTATAGGATCTATGCACAGCATTTTAAGCAGACAACCTGGAATATTCTCTCTTGGAAATCGGTAGTCTGGCTTGTCATCATGCTAATTTATTTAATCATCTGATTTTTTTAATTTGGTATTTTTTTCATATAAATTATTTGACAACACCAGATTGAATATATATAATATAAATCATTGAATTAAATTTTTTTTTATGTTGGTAATGGTAATTTCTTTGACTGTTAGAGTTTGAAAAGTAGTGATTGGGCGCTTTAAAAGTTGACCATAATATGTAAAGCAGCGGTGCATCTCTGTGTTTGCATACATTTGTATATACGATGTGGATCCAGTAGCAGGGACTTGGAAAGCCCTCTCGCTGACCTCGAGTACAGCGCTTTATTTGAGAGTTTCCCGGTGGCTCCAGCAGCCTGCAGCTAAATGTGTGATCAGGTAGTTTCAAAAAGCGCCTGACAGTGTCAACACAGCGAATGTGGACTAGAGGTGCGGAGGGAGTCGCGGGCCGGGGATTAGTCTCCATAGCAACCTCAAAGTATCCCTGTTTGTAGACAGACAAATTCTGCTACATGTAAAAATGATTGACAGCTCTATTCCTCCACAGCTGACCCATATAAATTAGCGAGTAAGCATTATAATACCCAGCTGCATTGGCTGGGTCTCCATACTTTTTAAAGACCTCTTGTAAGTGCTTCTCTGTGACATTTGCATAAGAAATGTGGCATGCTTTTTGGGGGGAGTCCGGGCTTGTTGTGGGGTGCTTTCATATCTTTGGCTTGACGGCTTCTTTGTGATCAAGGGGATAAAGGGAAGGGAGTGTTGCCAGATGAAAATAACTTAATTTCCAAAGCCCAAGATGAGAGAGAAGAGTTGAGGCTAGACGTTCAAGATGAAGTTCTGGTCAAGCAATCGGCTCAGTTAAAAATGAACAGTGCCTTTAAGGGGCAAATACAGTCCAGAGACAACTTCAAAACCCTCCTTACTTTAGTTGAAACCACATTTTGACATTTAATAATTTAAGCCACCTGCATCCCTCACTGACAGAATAAGTGGTTTAAAACCATACCTTTATAACATCAAAAGGTAAAAATTGTAAACAGTATATGGCGTAAGCTAAAACGCATGTAGTAGTGTTTTCTAACACATTTTAATGAATTATTTACTAAATAACTCATTTTCATATTTAAGAAACTAATGAAATAATAAAACAATAAATAGTATTAGTTATAATGTTACAAGTAGATGATTTTTTTTTTTTTTTTTTCATGACCGTAATTGATTTATTGCTTTTTCGTTCGTGCTGGAATAGTTTCATAATTAACACAAGGGGGCAGCAGTGTTCCACATAATTCAGTGTGCATACCTATTAACAAGTCTTCATGATGAAGAATTTAATGCTCTGATAAATAATGTTTTGTGTGTGTTTTTTTTTTTTTTTTGCATCACAGCACTTGCACAAAAGTACAAGAAAGCACACTCACATTGCAAATATTTTAATTAATTTTGACAGCCTTTTAGAATTTAAAAACTTTTTCTGACAATATAATTTTGCCTTGCTGGGACAAAAATTTAAATCCTTTTCATTCCACAAGAAATCACTGGTGGAAAACTGAGGTTAAGGTTGACTCAAAGAAAGTAATCAAAACAATCACATGTTATTAGTGTTGCATATTTATTCACGTGTCTTTTGACTTTAGAATAATCAAAGTAGCTAATTACCAAACCCAACTAGTGAATATGGACTTGTTTTTTTCTTTTTAGTTGAATAAATTCCTCTTTTAGAAGCTCATTTAGCTCATTTTAAATATGTCTCACTGCAAATACATATATACCACCCTATGTTTTTTCCTAATGAGAGGAAGTGCTTTTGTTTATCTTTATATATTATAAAAATTAAAACATTTAATAACAACAATGATATATTTTGGAGAGTTTTAGAAACCTGGAGCCACTGTTCTCTCAAATTGCCTGTGTTTAAGTGTCCCATTCCAGGGTGAGTAGTTCATTTTGAGGCAGCGTAACTCGGCAACGCACACCTTAACCTCAGCGGCAGGACAGGGCAACTTCTCCGTTTCTGTTCGAGAAAGTGTCCGTCTCGCTCAGGTCTAATTGAGGCTCCTATAAGACAGCCGGTACATGGTGTCAGATAAAAACGTACCAATAGAATTACAGCTACAAAAAGGGAAATGGTGTCAAATAAATTTGCAAACTCTGTTGTTGAATTAATTCAGATGCTACACAGAAAAATAATTTTCCCTTGTTTAAACAAAAAATAATTCTGATTCTGCTTGAGATTTTTGTTGTGCTATTATTATTATATTATTATTCTCGACGTGATAATTTTTTATTGCATAATGGGCCGTAGTTTCTTCCATTTAAAAGTGATTTAATTAAAGAAAAAAAGAAAAACAAAAGCAAACTACATAAAAAAATAAAAATACAACTTCAGAGCTATATTTTTTTAACCTCTACTCCATCCACTCATTAAAAATTGCAAATTGCCTATTTTCACCTCGCATACTACAGACTTGTGCTCATCGCCGATCATGCCGTGTACGCTCTCAGCTCTCTGAGTAGTCATTGTTTAGAGCCGCTGGTTTGCATGTTGTCACCTGTATCCCATTAAGGAAATTCTCACCTCAGCAACAGCAGCACACAGCCCCCGCTCGCATGCCGAGCCCCATACGCCTCTCTTCTCTCCTCCATCGCTACCCACAATTCCACACCTGGTCTACTGCCCTTTCTGCGTTGCATGTTTTGTGGAGTTGGCCTTTTCCCTCTGTGTGTTCGGCTATGCTTCGTGGAGACCTTGAGAATCGTACCCCTTCAGCATTTATATCTAGTCTGCGTTTTTGGCTTTTCATTCATTCCCTTTCTCTTGACCCACACATTTTAGTTCGATCTACTGGAGAAGTCTGGTGCAGATGAGGGTTTTGAATTGTAGAAATATTGTTTGCACCTCTGTGGCTTGAGTCAAGGGTGATCATAAACCCCAACCTTAAGTTTCTCCAGCAAACTTGACACACACAAATTAAGCTGATGTTTTGTGATAAATTTGGAATTGATTTAGCAAATAATTAATTAATAAATATCTAGAAATAATAACGAAGCACTAATAACTAAGGAATGGATAGATTATATCCATTAAGTCTGATTTAAAAAAATATTTTAACAAGCCCTGTACTGTATTTGTTTTTCAAGAGAATGCATTTAAATATTATATAGAAATGTTTGCATTTTCTTTGAAAATAAATGCTCTCTATATGCTAAAGAAGACTGATCAGTCACTGCTTGTGCTGAATGAAATATTTTTAATTTAATGGTTTGTATACCGTAGTTCTTTAACACGCAGCAGTAGAGGCCTGGCCCTTGTGTACTAAGGAGCTGCCCGTATATACCCAGTTGTCATCATCTGCCGGTGACATGCACTCGGTGGGACGTGGCGGCTTCCTTAGAAACAGGCCCACTTCCAATCATCTACATGCCATAACCTTAAGGCCGGCTTTTGTCCACACCTCGGCCAACATTCATTTGTGTCGCCCCAGCAGGTCTGACCACTGAACAATTCCCCGGGTGGAGCAGAAGGAAAATACATTTCACTGATTAAAGATATCTGGTGACTGTTCTACATGCTGTCAGTACCCTGTTAGTGTTCCCCAGTGTCCGGAAGCCCTCCTCTTCATGTTCTCTCTGTTGACCAACACTGATTTCATTCACCTAAAAAAACAACAACACACACACATTTTGTATGTGTTTAGAGTGTTAAAATGTAACTATGATTAAAAATTATATATATATATATATATATAAAATATTTTTTTTAATGCTGTATTCAAATGTACTATTCACATGCAATGCCTGTACAGACCAGCAGGGGACGGTATTAATTGACATTTAAGCTAAGATACATAAACAAATGTATACACTGCTAATTAAGGACAATATTGTCTCCATTGTTTGCTTATTTGTTGTTGACGTTATTATCATACATGTTTGCAGCCTATTTCATGTTATTAGTTTGACTGTTTTGCCCAGTCTACGCTGGCAGAAGCTCACAAACACAGTGTGGCATATAACTTCAAATAACTTGATTGTTCTACTTTCTTCATAGGGTACCGCAGTATATGGGTCATACATTTTGGAAGGTAGAGATGTGGGAAGAACCTTAGCTTTTTTGAACATTTTGCACATTTCCATTCCAAGAGTCACCTCCAAACCCTAATTAATAGAGAAAAAGCCATGAAATCAAACTTCACTAATCCCAAAGGTGCCTGGGCAGGCAACTGGCACAGACAATGTGAATACGACTATACTTTCGTTCCACACTTTTTCTCTTAATTCATCTGTTTATTTGTTTATTGTGCATTTAATTTGACATAGTTAAGCAGAGAGTAGGTGTAAAAGATCAAATAAACTGATGATGAAATGCAGGGCATAGGTCTAAAAACGTTAAACCTTTTGCACAGTTATATTACAGCTTGATGTGTGCAGCATATTTATAAGCATTAGGGCCCCAGAGTGTTTGTATGCATTTTCATTTGTCAGGGCCAACAAGTGTATGTTAGATGTCAGTGAAGGTTAGAGCATGTGGAATAGGGAGAGCAGAGGAGCGCTGCTCCTATGTGACACCGGTGCTGTAGACAAGGGTTAAGCAGGGAATAGGGAATAGTCCTGGGGTAATAGGATGGGGGCGGTGGGTTGATGAAGGGTGAACAAAGGTGATGCAGTGTTTCGCGACACGACACCCTGATATGCTTTGTTGGCTCATTTGATAGGAGTCTGTGAGTGAAGGAGCTTGCCCTCCAGGGAAATTTAATAGCAGTCAACATCAGCCTTTACAATATGAAAGCAAAAAATAGTGTAAATATACCAGACAGGGTGAGAGGAATAACTCTGCTCCGCGTGCTGTAAATGGCTGGAGTATCTCTCTTTATGATTAGCTAGTGGACAAGCTTATGATGGCTACCCTTCATTTCAGTTATCATCTGAACAGTGCATAAGTATGAACGGCCTGTGCACATTGCAGGGCCACATTTCATTAAACATGGAGACTCAAGGGCCTCTCCTTGGTTCTCCACATATCTGTTTGATTTCTCTGATATTTATCTGCACAGCCACATTACAGTCATTGCTCCGTGTCTAGACAGAAATGGAACTGTGAGAGGTGACTTCGTCCCTCGTGTGAAGTATTATTTTGAAAACCAGGCACAATCTGATAGGCTCTGAACTTCAGAGTCTGTGTCATGGGCCCAATAGCATCTTGAAAAGGGTACCAGGCGAACACTTGACCTTCCATTAATTGTCTTCCATGCATAACCACTTGTTAATTACTGGCAGACCTAAAATGGCTTCCAAAGCTGGTTATAAAAGGTCACTTATACTGTGTAATGAACAGTCTCAGTGGCTCTTAGGTCTGATGGCCTGCTACTAGCTAAAGATGTCTGAAGTTGTAACAGAAATGCTGCCTTGAAATAAGAAGAGGAAGGTGTAGTCCTTTGTCTATTGTAAAGACTTTCTATCTGCTATAATCCTGGAGTAGAATATAAATCTCCATCTATTCAACATTCAAGCCAAATAGTCCTTTTAAGTTGAAGTAAAATGTAAGCTGTGTGAATATGCCAGATGGCAATTAATAACCTTCATAACTTCATTGCGTGCTCTTACACCCCTCCCTCATCTCATTAGCCTCTGTCCCCATTCTCTTTATCTCTCTTACCTAGTCTGCATGAGGAGAGTATACATTCTTTGTAGTGACAGTACTATCACACGGGGTCATCATTTTTGCCTTTCCACACAGTATAACGATAAGCACTTGTGTTATTTTAAAGAAACAGCTCAAAGGAAAGCGATAATGCGGCGATAATGTGATTAAGGAGAAAAGGTTTTACATGATGCACATTAACAGTTTTGTCCTCTTTTCATGTCTCAAGAATGATTACCTTTAAGTATCTCCCTGCTCTTTAGAGAAGCCGATGACAGCGACTAAATGGTATCTTAGCAACTAAATGAACTTTCTAGGCTTCCTGAAGAATGTCCTTAGTTGCTTGCTGCTTGATTTTTTTCTCAATTTACATTTGACTGTGGACTTTTGGCAGTTGATGAGAAAATTACATCACGTGCCCAAAAGGTCTTTTTGTAAAAAAATAATAATATAGTTTTATAAACAATCAATCTTGTACAGTTTTTTGTATTTTAGTTTTTTGTACCTCTGAATTAAATGTAACTTTTTTAAGGGGCCAACATTAGAAGTATGCACTCTCAGCTGATTCTTAGTTGTATTTTCTCACCTCTTTCATTTTTCACTTCTTCCTCTTTCACTTTCCCTGCCCCTTTTAATAGCTCTTGGTATTGTCTTGGTCCTTGCTGACAACAAAGGGGATAAATGCAATGCCTACTGTAAGTCCCTGTGGTTAGGCCTTGGACATGACACATGTCAGCCTATGATAAATTGGCTGTGTGTCTGTTCAATTTCAAATGCAAAGCTCTGGAGAAAGTGAGGGAAGAAAAAGGAAAGAGAGGACAAGGAGGATAAGCTAAAGATAAGCTATTGCTTAAAGCCACATTGTGTAACTTTTTTAGCCAAAAATTAGACTATATAAAACCATGTGCTTTTTAAAATGTATTATTGCACTAAACATGTACGAATACTGTGAGAACTGACTTGTACTTGACCTAGAGAAGGGCCTCCACTTTGAAATGTTTTCCTTAATATATGATCTATATCATGTTGTGAAAAAAAAAAAAAATCTATCTCCATGAAGAATTTTCAGGAGTACTGTTTTAACTTTCTGTTTCTATGGAATCAAGCAGGTGACTTTACGCCATAAAGTTACACTGTGTCACTTTAAGTTTGTGAGGGGTAGGCTCACTTCTTGTGATGGTAAAATCTTGGCCACAGGGGTTGGTTACGCGGGTGGGTTACGTGTTCGATTGTCAAATCAGATAAAATATATGACTGTTGAAATCGTTTTTTGAAAACCTGTGTGTGATTATTTTGCCTATGGATGGAGGGAGATACAGTGATTTGCAAAGAGAGGCGGACGGCAGTGCTTCAGATGCTTGGTTAATAATCTGCGTGTGCTAATCAGTGCAGCTGGGCTGGGAGAGTTGGCACTCTGACACCAGGCAGCCATGCAGAGCTCGGGAAGAGGCAAGAACGTGAGCCAAATCCAGCTTGTTTTTCCCAAGCTGAGCGTCACGGGGTGCTGCTGGGCAAAGAGGGGGAAGAGTGGCTTCTGTACGGGTGTGAACTCTGCCTACCTTATTTGTCCCTATGAATACAGAGGGATGACACGTTTAGTAGTGACTGTGTGCTATTGCGTGGTGAATGCAACTTTATCATCAATATAGGGCTGAAGCAAATTATTAGATTATTCACAATTAATCTAAATGAAACGATGGATCCAGTATTACATCTAAAAGACACAAGAACTCTGTACATTTTAGTGATGAAAAACCTGTTCATTCTTAAGCAGCTTCTCTGTATCTGGGTCATCTTTCTCTCTCAAGCAATCTAAACAACTAGTCGATTAAGACAAAGAATAATCACTCCAGTAATTGATTCGCAAAATAATTGCAAAATAATTATTAGTTCAATATTAGGGACGTTTTATACGTATTTTGCGTTCATCCAGAAATGGGGAGGATGTATTGATTGTGTCTCATTCCCCCACTCCACCTTTTAAATGAGTTTATATGGATGAAAGTGAATCATTGTAGTCTGTTGAAAGTTACGTGATGTGTCTTTTTAATCACATATTTATCTTTACTGACATATTTTCCTATGACTTATCTCTTATCCACCCAGGGCAATATTGATGCTCTAATATATTGCAAGTGAATCCCCTTTTGTACATGCCTGTTTGACCTTTAAATGTCATTTGCAGAAATGTTGAGGTTGCTCAATGCTAATGCTGAAATTTGATAAGTTTATCTCATCCTTAAATCCAGAAGGCCCCGAAGAAGGAACATCAGTGCATCTACAGACACGGCCCAGGTGTAGCACACAAAGCTCTAAGTAGTGGTGCAGTAGCTATTTAAAACAAAACCACAAAGTGGCCTGGACAATTGACACAAAGTAAGGTCCTAAGCATGCAAGACCTTGACTTTGCTGAGCCAGGACTAGCTTTTTCCTCTGTTATCTATCCATGGCTGAACTCTCTGACACCTCATCTGCTGTACTGACGAGACGTCGCTGGGCCTTAATTGAAGTGGGTTTGTCTCATCCCTTCTCTCCCATGATCCTCTTCTCTATGGGTCACTGAGAGGTGGGGGGAACCCCCTTGGGCAGGCCGCATTGGTGGGATTGCTATTTGCCTCCTACCGCCCCGGTGAGAGGATGTTAGATTGAAGTTATTTTATGCTTGGCTTACCTCTCCCTTCCACTCTTCTGCATCATATCTTCTGTTCTCTTCCACTTCCTTCCCGTTTTTCTCTCTGGCCTCGTGCTCCCACAATCGCACCATTCTTAAAACCTCTCATGCAGTAAGACTGGAGGAAGGCATCCATTACAGTGTGAAACTACTGTGGTGTTATAGAGGTCTTATTATTGAATAAGCATACTTTTCCCAGTGGAGTCAAATCCTCTTCTCAAATGGGTCTCATCTGTTTTTGTCATAAATGTAGTTCATTTTGAGAATAGTGTAAAATCTGCAGGTGCAGACAAGTGATTCTGTGTGTTGTATATTTGCAACTCACATTACACTTCCCGGTATGTGCAATACATTTGAGTGTTGAGCCCTTCTTAAAATGTCTGCGATAGCATTGTGTATGGTGTCAGGGCTGTTTGCTGCTCTAAGTGTTGTGCACATTAGAAGGATGAGGGTAATGATGTGCGAGGCAGTTGTGTTTTGTGCCAGGGCGACCCTGCGGCTCACATCCCATTCCCTGCCCAATGTGTTTCTGATTCTCTTCATCCCTCATCAGTAGTCACCGCCTTTTGACAGCAACGGCATGTGTATAAAGTTAGCCCACAAGCACATGTACCTGCTATGTAGGCAGGCATGCATTAGGAATATATGCTGTGAAGGCAGACTGATGGTTAAGCAGACTCCTGATTCAGTTTCATCATAAAAGTCACGTATTTGTTAACTTTATCCTGTCCTGTTTGATGTATTTCTACAATGTTCCAGAGTTAAACGGGGTCTCTGAATTCGGACAAGTCAGTTTCTAGTTTAGAAACTACAGAACAAATCCTAGATGGTGCTTCAGTCCCACAAAGCTGCCAGGAACATGATGCTGCATATTGACTTCCAACTGTTTTTGGTTTTAGATGGCTAACACTTGCTTTTTTCCTTTTCCACAGTTCCCTGAACCTGGCTGAGATACAAAGGCAAATATATGACAAAACTATCTTCTGGACTGCTCAGCGTTCTGGTTCAGTGCAGTAATTGGCCTAGGGTGAACATACACGCTCAACACTGGCAGTAATGTATTTGAGAAGATATTGAAAAAGCTGATGAGGGAGACAGGATGTGTTGTAGAATACAAAAGTTAATAATGGTGGGGATTTTGACGAATGGATCTCTAAATGTATCCTGATATCAGTCTAAATTGCATTCCTTTGCACACAGTTTTGTATTTTTAATTTATACATTTTCTCATTGACTATGCAAGGTGCTTATACAGTAGATGAGGCTGTTTCACTTTGTGAGGAGGATAATGCATGCAGAAGTATTTTTGTGCTCTGTATATCCAGTAAACTGCATATATATTTTCCTGAAGATGGCATAGACACAGTGGAATCTTCCCATACTGTCATCACACAGACACACTGATTGTGTCTAAAAGAGTCATGAGCTCAACACTTACACAATGTGCTTTTGAGTACATGCATATCATTTTATTGCTGCATACATCACACCACACCAAGGCATCCAAAAAGAGAACATGATCTATACCAAAACATTAATCATCATTCATTGTATGTTAATAAATTCAGAATTTCTCCATTTACCATGCGGACGTCCATGCGTGCTGGAAATGCAACCTTTCCAGAGCTCATAAATCACACACACTGAGTCATCTGACAAAGTACCCAAAACACAGGCTGAGGCGTGCGATCCCCAGGGCACAAACACACGTCGTCTAATGTGGCGGAATCAGAGAGGGGACCGCGGCTTTCTGATCTGTCTCACTGATGCTCTGCTGCCAAACCTTAACAACAAGGAGCACACGTTGGAACATGGGACAATAAAAGGCGGCGGAGTCGGAGGGGACTGTGGGATGTCTCTGGCCTCCTCTGCAGTAGTTTTTTTTTTAACTTCAGCACAGTACCTCTCTGTCTCTGTCTGTAGCCTGCCTGCTCTCCTTCGCACCATCTCCAGGGGCTAAAGCCATGTGCAAAACAACTCACTCCTTTGGGGTTGGTCCTTGTGGTTTGAACTGCCTTTTTGTTTTCTTAGACTGAAACTTTTGCTTTTTGCTTTTTAGTGTCATAACATCTGTGTCCCTGTATATATTAATTTGAATATTACTTTGGGTTACTTTTTTTTCATTTATCTATTTGCACTGTTACATTTTATATATATTTATATATGTAATATTAACATTTTATATATTTATAGATGTAAATTGTTATGTAAAACTACCAAACAATCACACAAACAAACAAACCCTGAATGAAAACGGGTGGGTACTTGTTATCATTGTGTCCAGGTGTGGTCCATGGAAGCTCAGCCCCGCTTAAGGAAGGATGAATTCTAGCTCCTCAGACCAGTATTTTCAGAATAGACAATGGCTTCCAGATAACCAAAACAACTTGATAAAAAAAACAAAAAAACATTGAGATTCATTGATGTCTAATTGTCAATGATCTAGTTTGGGATCTTGAATCAAGGTGTCCACAGCCAATCATCTGTCTGTAAAAACATGTGGTTTCAAATTGAGGTCAGACATTGAAGGAAGAAATTTGATTACTTTTGCATTTAATGGCACTGATTAAAAGTCTGTATAGTTATTGTCCATGAAATTATCACTGAAAGTAATTTTTTATTTCATTTTTGAAAAAGTTATTATAATCAAGACATTAAACAAAGGAACAACAATTAAAACCCTCTGACTCAAATCTTTATCAAGGCAAATAAATCAGTTCCAAGGGGAATAACTTCCAAGGGGAATAATATCTAAATTATATCAATATTTTAATAATCTAGACAACCGCTCGACTAAATATATAAAAAATAAATAGGATTGAGAGTGTAATTTTGTTTTGACAGATGATGAATGGGAAAATATATGTACATCACAATGGAGGACCATTGTGGTTAACAGGAGGCCCACCATTATCATGTGTTCTGGGACTATTCCTCAAATATAGTGGACTGAAAGGCATTGCAGACTATTTGTGACATCATTATTCCACTCATTTTCAGAGCTATGTATTTGGGCCTCAAAACCATAGACCCAATAAATGGATATCTTTGCAGTATACTCTTGGCAACAGGGGAAAAAAATGGATGACACAAACCGCGCCAACGATCAAGGACATTATAAAAACATTTGACCAAAGTTGGTCGGTACTTGTATATTACAGATCATTTAGTACTCTTCACACTGTCTCCCTGGCATGCCAACTATTTAAAAATCAAAATTGTGATGTGAAAAAAGTTATGTTTTATGTACCAGAATTTGCACTGTATTGTATATGTTAAACCAAAATCATAAAGCAAAGCAAACCTTGGCCCTCAATGTAAGAAGCTATAGCAGCAAGTAAAAGCACAGAAAAATTGCAATACAGTGGAGAAGCATTTGAGTTGGTGTCGTATACATTATGGAGAAGACCCTCTGTAGTGCGATTATGAACATAATGTCATCACATGTTAATGACCACAGTATTTTCAGGGTGCAAATGAGCACCTTCTGATATGCAAAGTTCTTGGCCTGCGAGTGTCTGCATGTATGGAAATCAACGAAAATAGAGATCAATGGTGTGGTGAACAGACGGCATTATTTATTCCCCCGTTTTCCTTCGCTTCACATTTTCCTCTTTTTTACCCCCCTTTGTGTCTCTGGATCTTTTCCCATTTCTTCTGTGTTGCCTGTGCCTATCCCTGACTCCCCCGAGACTTTAGTAGGACTTGTGGTTATTTCTGACTCTGGAATATGGTTGTGACTAATTGATTCGACATCTGATGGAATGTGTGTAAGGTGTCTTTTTTTCCATTGCCATTTGCTCACACAAGCCGGAACCATTAGAGTATTGTGCATATATTTATGTACTATACAACAGTGTTTGATATGAACAATGTGTTTATGCCTGCACTGCCTGTGTTTTCCTGTAAACCCCACATAGTGTTGTCCCTAGTAATCTAAATTATTACTGGACTGTTTGATGTCGTCCTTGGAGAGTAGGAATTTCTGTATACCAACGCATTCCCACAGGTCTCATAATAATGGATTATATGGCTAACACTCAAAATACACCCACTTTTGTATCTGTTAGATCGCTTTGTATTGTTTTACATGTTGTTGAGATGTTGCAACACATAAACACAATTGAACCCAGAGGCAATTTGCCGGGGGAACACATCTAATTCACCTATTGAAGTTTTGCACTCCCTTTTCCCTCTCTCCGCTGTCTTCCTCTCCTCAGGTCTTCTGTCTTTGTCTTTGCCGTGCCATTTTGGGGAGAGTCCAGGGACCTAATGAAGCGGTTCTGATGGGCCAAGTCCCAGCGGTCTTCTTGGAGCTGTGGCAGGCTGCTGTTGATGCCCTCTCCAAAGGACTTAATTGATCTAATCATTTAGCCAAGTGGTCAAAGTAATCAGTCTCTTGTGGGTGCACAGAGAAAATGACAAGTGTTTAGTGGCTTTGGGCTGCGTTCCAGTTTTATGTAATGTGTAGGTGTAAGTCCTTGAGTGTTACTACAAACGCTGGCTTTCTTTACGCTGTATAAAGTTTTCGAATCCAAAGTTTTGTTTGTGAGATAAATATTTCATTGTGGCTCAATACATACACTTCTCAGTCAGGCTTGCATGCTTTGTATGTAATTTTAATGAACACAATGAACAGTGTGAAGTACCTTATGAAGTCCCCTTCATTTACATCTTTAAAGGTCTGCGAAGCAAGCCTCAATGGAACTCCGCTCGTAGGGAAGACACATTTAGTATATCGTCTGGATATGGAGAAGGCCACTGGGGAATGATCAAGTGTGCATCCCATCGACCCGCATCCTCTTCCCCATTACCCTGACATTTCATCCCTACTTTAATTCCAGGCCTTTCTAAAGAGCAGGTAATAGTGCAGAGGGGTACAGGGACCCAGAATTAAGCAGTTTTACACCGAAGGGTAATTTGGTGTGATAAATGTGCCGTCGCTGGTAACTAATAATACATATTTTAAGTAGCAGCAGTGCAGCTCAGCGGCCCAGTAAAGGTAGCATCATTATTAATGTGGGAGTCGCTGCGTGTTTTAGTCAGGGTTACGGCACCAAGGTCAGAGCTGCGTTTCACTGAATTAAAAGCCATTTTGAGCTATGGCACTCCTAATCAACTCAGACCTAAAGGTGCATAGCTCAGTTATAATGAGGCACCAATGAATTTAAATAAACAGCAAGATGTAGTGATTTATAAAGGCAATGTGCTATCCTTATAGCTCGTTAGCCATGACGGATACTCTTTATTCTCTGGGCCTCTTTACCCACAGGACCCTGAGCTTTTAACCAAGTAATGTCTGCCTCCATTGTCAGCGGATATGCATTTGGAGCAGGACACTTATCCCCGTCATTATGAAAAGTGGAGACACAATACAAGAGTAATGGTAATATATGCCATCCAAATAGGTGATTTTTCTCCTCCCTCCCTCAGTTTTTCTGCCAATGTAAAAACTACCCAGGAGTTTTAGACTCGTGAATTCATCACCATATTTTCACAAAGGATTTCTCAAATATCCTGAAAGAAAACATAATCCTTGACTGTGGAAATGTTTTGCATTTAAAGGGGGTATATCGTAGTTGGGGAATTCATAGTAATGTTTGAGTATGGGGTGTTATGAAGAAGGAAAGTTTCAGTTTTTGAGCGATTACTTCTATAAATCATATTTTTTGCATGAGCAAAAGGAGTCAGGGGCTTATTTCAGTTTGAAATATATATATTTTAATTTCCCAGTCATTCCACCATTAATATGCTGATATGGAATTTTCTTCTTTAAAAAATAAATATATAAAATATTGAATGCATCATTTCACAGACGTTAACTTCTCTTAAACATCGTTTTCTCTATTTTCATAAACAGTTCTTAACCAAAGTTCTATCCTTTTATGTGCAGTAATTGCATCTTCCTTTACTATATAGCAGTATCCATGCAGCTGAGGCAGTGAGCCATGCCTTCATGCCCGCCTCTGGCTGACCCCTGCCGCTCCTGTTGGGGCAGACTCAGGGCATTAGCCACTTCATCAGCTTCTTTGTTGCCACCCTCTCAATTGTGTTTTCCTTGGAGGACCATGCGAATGAAGCTGTGTCTACAGCCTCCTTGATACAGCTCATTCAGGGGACTTTATGAAAACCACTCACTTGGGACAAGACCTGCTTTAATTTCTTTGCTGGAGTTCAACTTTTTATCCCAGTGATTAACTCGTAACAGTTGCAGCTCACCCTCCTCTTCTTTGATGCCATTTATCATTTATATATATTCTAATTCAACTATTTGGATTATTAAAAAAATATATATAATAAGTTGTTGGCCTTTATTTTCTTGCCACCACTAATTTAATATTTACATACAACATTTCTTCCTGCATTCTCCGAAGTACTAAAGTGTTGACTCTGCTCCAAAATATATTTGTTAGATTCCTCATGTGAACATAGTGCTCTGTGACATCCATAGCTTTCACTATTCACACTCACTCACGAAGCTTCTCCGCATTTCAGAGTAATTTTCACTCCTGACACCGTGGCTGTACCTACCTGCCAATTTCTGTCTCGCTTCCTGAATGGGTGATTTGTAAAGCCATGTTCACCTCAACATTCTTAGGATTTACTGAGGAGTGAGCCTTCCAGGCGTTTGAGCTGTCAGTTTGCTCACTGTTCACAAATGGAAAGTAATAGCTGGTATGGTAGCAACAGACAACTGAACCGCTTCTAGATTAAGGGGAATACAGTTTTAGTACAGCAATAAAATGATTTCTAAATAACTGTGCTTGTTTAACCACACTGGGGTCACGTGTTGTGCTAATCTCAAACCCATATTCTGTGAATGAAGGGAATGGCATCAGGATGGTAAATATGCCACATCGCTGTGCTCATAACTGCACTCTCTTGGAATCTCTCTTGGCTTTTTACATTTGCATTGCAGTTACGTCATTCTATGTGGTTTATAAACAAGTTGTCATTGTTTAAAGGACTGGAGGTCATATATTTGTCTGCATTTCCCCATAGGTCACTGAGGTCGTCACAACCCCAAAAGCATCACACTTGGAAAATGAGAAGCCCTACTTGGCTCCCCCACCGGCGACCGGGAGCACCCCTTGCCCGCGCCCGCCCTGATGATTAATGCCACCCCCGTCCAGCCACAAACCTTTCTGCCTCAGATAATGCCAGGCAGCAAGCGCGGCTGACACTTTTAATGTATAATTAAGTAGAAAAAGTCAGCACGGGCTATGCAAATTTTTTAAAATGATAAATGACGCTGTACAGCAGCAGGGATTGATTTGGTGTAAATGAAACTAATTAAGGAAATGTCAAACATAATTAATAAAACAGGTTTAAGCTGCAAAACATTGTCAATTGAATGAATGAGGAGGCATTGGCTCCCATTGTTCAGGCTTTATTTAGGTCTTGTGTTTAGCTTGTTCCTTGCTCCAGAATGCTCTCTCCCCTCCTTACTCCCTCCACCACCAATTCCCTGAGAGGGGGAAAATAAATTTGCTTGTCTCTCTGCTGACTGTAGAAATTAATTGCTGAAATCTTGTCCCATCCAAGTGTTACATTCACACGCAGGACATTAACATAACTAATTTGAAAGAGCTCAAATGACTGCATAATGGAGCTCCGTCACCATGCATGACAGTCGCTGGTCATACCAAATTAGCTTGGTTTTATAATTGAAAATTTTGCCCTCCTTTTTAATTTTTACAACATTTCCCCCACTTTCTTTATCTGACTTTCAACCATTTCACAGCTTGAAGTATCTTGTCCTGATGTCCGCTTGAGTTTTCTGGATAAGAACAAAGGTTTTATAATTTACAAAAAGAGTACTTGACCTATAATTAGAGAAGAAGGAGCGGTGGGGGTGTGGTGGCAGCAGAGTCAGATCCTTAGTCCTGGTAATGATGCTAGAGACCTTGCGGCCTCTGGGGAGCCGGAAGAATAATGGGATGGGCTATTTTTATTGGGGGAGTAAAGCAATAGGCCACCAGCCACTGGGAAGCCACGCTGCCTGGTTCGCTAAAGTGCAGCGGAGGCTAGCAGGGCACCGGCAGGGGGCAAAGGAGGGTGAACGCAGAGCCCGCCAGACTGCCAACGCTCAGGCCTGCCCATCAGTCCTGAACGTCAGACTGATGCAGCACAGTCGGACTTCTGCGCCCCCCACGCCAGCAGCTGCCCTTGCCACACAGACAACCAGGCGGGTGGCTGGAGGGGTGGGTAAATAAGGCCGCAAACATCTGCCACTGTGAGTGTAAGAGAGGTGTAAGGATACAAGGTGAGCTGGGTTACAGTGGGATGATGTAAATGCTCATTATAATAACACAACAGCAGTGATGGAACTAATTAGACAATGTAGTTGCAAAGAAAATGTTAGCTCTAAAGTAATCATAGTTCGCTACTAAACTACTTAGTCCAGTTTCCCCTTTGATTGTTTGTAATTGTAGCATATTGAGACTAAGGTATGTATTCTAGCAATTGCTTGACCCACAGACAGTGAGCCCTTCTTCGGCCTCTGGACATGACGTACTGCACTGTAGGTAAACGATAAACATGCATCTCCAAATTTAGATGGACAGCTTATAGTTCAGCATGTGCCGGTTTGTGTATCAGCTGCCAGTATTTTGGTGTTTTGATTGTGCGTGTTCTTAGCGCCGCTGTTTATCATACTCCCTCATAGCAATCCTCAAGAGTTAAAAGAGCAAAACAAGAAAACAAAAAGGACAAAACAAAAGAATAAAACACAGGGACAGTCGTTGTTTTTATTCCCTTTGCATTGTTTCATTTTGATTCTCATCATTATTTCATTATTCCAGAGAGGACACGCGTCTGAGAAAGTTAACTCAACTTTTTTGGGGGGGATTTCCAAGTACAACTTTCAAACTACCAACTTGGTATAGCAACTTTGCTCTTTCTTTATGATTACGATTATGATTATTATGATGATATGATGATGATGATCATTATTATTGTATGTTGAACAATGCTTTCTGAATACTAACTATCACATAGCTTTGTATTATTGCATATCCATTATTTGCAGGGTCACGTTATGCTTGAATTGAATCTTTGCAATTTTTTTTCCAATTTATGGTTATCTGCATTCTAATTCTGTTTGTTGGAGTTTATTGTTTCCGCCTTTTTGCAGCTGTTTACAAAGTACATGTTACTACGGCATAGGTGTTAATTAACAACTGTGTGAAATATACAGACAAAATATTGTTGCACTTAAACTTGGTGGGATAAACATTTTAAAGCTAGTTTCTGTGGAATAATTGTATGGTCAAACACTTAATATAACACGCACATTATTAGAATCATTAAATCTAACTAAATTGGATAAAAAGTAAACCATGTATTTCATTACCTACAAAAATACATGCACTGCTTTGCACCTTTTAAAAAAAGTTCTCAAAGTTCTAATTTACCTTACAAGTTACTTTCTCTCACTTTTTCTTACGTCTCAACCCGTGAAATGCCAAGGGTCACAAGTCAAACATATGCAGCTCGGATTACAATTTATTACTCCGCATTTGCCTGATAATTTTTCTCTTTTGACAAGCTTAGGTAAATCATAAGGTCTGCTCTATTATATATGAGGGGTTGGCAGGCTTGATGAGTAACGCTCGCTGCTATTGGCTGTTACCCCTGTGGTGGTTAAGCTCCCATAAGACCAATAAGACTTCTCCGTGTTTCCGGCAAGAATGGAGCCACTGCAGGAACAGGTAGAGGTCCACATATTTATAGAACGCGTATGCAAATGTGTCAATGCCGCGTTGGATTGTTAGAGCCGAAAGGTGACAGTTAAGTACATGTACATAAAAGGAGAAATATATAGCCCTCTCCACTTCTCAGAGACACGTCTAATCAGTTAGGCCTCCTCTCTTCATTTCATTTGAATATATTCAGCTTGGACTTGGACTAAGGGATTGTCTCTCTCCACCCATGTATATTATTCCTAGCCACTGAAGGCTCATTATTTTACAGCAGGGTGTGTGAGAGGTGGCCCCAGTGTCTGAACTCTGTGTCGAGGCTGTATTAATCAAACTTCACACAGCGGGAAAGAGTCCACCCACTGACACGGCTCTTCGCACCGCACTTGAGGACAAAAACATGCTGCTACACCACATACCGTACCACAAAACCTATTATGCTGTTAAAACTATTATAGCAGGGATGACAAGATTATTTTGGTTAATCTGTAATGTTCAGGTCACATTATATTTGCAAATATCACAAAATAATATATGGGTCAGGTCATTTGCATTAAGTAATTTCAATTAAATCTGTGGTCCAGAAAGTAAATGTAATTGTAAAGTGTTCTGAATGAAAGGGAATTTTTGATTTTGATATTGTTTGGTCATGGGCGCAATAATCTCTGCAATATTATTCATTTGTTTGTTTTATCAGTAATGTCAAACTTTCTTTTTACTTGAGCTTTTTTTTTTTTTGTGCACGTAGGCTTTATTGACAGGAAAGTGGTGTGAAATTCTGCATATTATTCATTTGGACATTTGTTTTATCAGTAATGTCAAACTTTCTTTTTACTTGAGCTTTTTTTTTTTTTTGTGCACGTAGGCTTTATTGACAGGAAAGTGGTGTGAAATGGGGGATGAGAGAGAAGGGAGGACATGTAGTAAATGTCGGAGTCAGGAATCAAACTCACGACATTGGAATACTGGCATATGTGTGCTGTGCCTTAACCGCTTGACCACCGGGCAGCCACTTTCAAATGATATAGTTCTGTCTACAGTGCTTCAATTAATTACATTTATTTTTGTAACACCAAAATCACAACAGCAGTTGCCTCGATTGGCGAAAATGAAATAGAAATGCAGATTAAAACATGTTCACAGGAATTTAGCAAATGGATAATTGTCCCAGCATCCCCTGTCCTTAGACCCTCCTTCTCGGTGAGGAAAAACTACAAAAAACCTTGGGGAGAACCTGCTCCGGACAGGCGGCAGATGGTTCAGGACTGACGCCCATTTGCAGATAAGAGCGTTGCTTCAGGCAGTTGAGGAGCATCCATGTCTACAGGTCAGGGTCATGAGATGAGGCACCTAAGGTGCAGGCACCACTGGAGCAGCATCAGAAGTGTCTGAAACAGTAGAAGGAGAAAAACGAGTGAATGAACAGACACAGGTGAGCTAAAATATGAAATATTGTTTATAGGGAAAGTAGAGAGAAGCAGAGGTGCTCCCGCTGCCATACTTCCCCCAGCATAGTTCCTCCTAGAGCAGCATAGCTAAGAAACTGTAGGTTTTTATTTCTTTTCCTAACTGACCTGACCATCAGCTATTTTATATTATTACAGTTATGTTGGAATATTGTTAATTTATAATTTACTTTACACAGTAGAAGATCAAATTAACGGCATGGGGCAACAAAGCAAGTATTCAGCGAGTAAAATATTTTCTACATTGTGTTCTCATCAAATAAGTATCTATAGATATATGGACACAAGCTTGAGTTTTGTCTTTTTTCTTATGAGGTTCCTTGTTAAAACTTTTCAAGCCAGGCAGCTGTCTGTCAGACTACACTAATATGTAAAGCCCTCGGAGCGATAGTGATGTATGGACTTCAAAACTGTCAGAACTAAGAGAAGAGATAAAAGAAAGTAAGACACCGCTTCTCACCGTCTCATTTGGTATTGTCCCTTCTTCTTCCTGACTCCATGTCTCTATCTCCAAACACTGGCCCCTCTAAGCAGGTTGGCACTCTCAAGTGGGTTGCCTATAGTAGTAGCAGCCTATAGTTGGAGCTCAACAACACCCACTTGCAGTGCAAAGGGTGAGCATCTTCTGTTACACAACTGGCGCTGTGATACTCTCAAACTCCTCGGCTATTCCTGTTAGTCTCACTGGAGGCAAGAGAGAGGGGAAAAGTACGCGCAGGAAGTCGTGTAAATTTAAACTGGCAAACTTTCTGATGGAAATAGTACTGACCCCGGAGTGGTCTTGTCTTGAGTTGAAGCATTGTTGTAATCAATACAAGCTCTCGTGGGTATGCCCGGGCGAGGACCTTTCGTTCCCCGTTTGTGGAAATAATGGAGAAGACTGTTTGTTATTTTTTCCCAGACATGCCGCAAACTAGCAAGATATGGCCAGGGCATTGCAGGTTATGACGGCCGGCTCAGGGAAACAAATACAAAGAGAAGCATTTTATCAAGAAGCAGCAGAGTATGTTTGAAGCAGCTGGAGCTCAAGGGTCATAGAGCGAGAGCATGGGCTTTCGCTTGACCAGTGAGTCTTACATGATCTCTACTCACTTTTAATAGTAGGATTTGGAGTTCAACACAGTTATTTAGTATAAACTTGGTCCAATATTTATTTGTTTTAGTGATTTTAATTATAATATCTATGAATATTTATGGTATCTAAGGAATACAACTTAATGGTTAACTGTAAGCATCACTTTTGAATTATTTTTGTCTGTATATTTGTGTGTATCATTTTATAAATAAATAAATATATTTAAATTTCTTTATATCTGTCAATTTCTTCTGTGTATATGGCTGTGCCGGAAATAATTTCCTGTTCCATGAAAAATTTTAGCAAGTTTGCCTTATTTTTATTTTTATTCAGTTTGTTTTGTCGCTTTTAAAAATAGTTTTTAATGGACAATGTATTCAATGTTTAAGTTTTGAGATTGGTGATAGGGAGGGAATGTAGATGCCCGTTAATTTTTTGTTTTATTGGCAGCAGCGCTATTGCAATACTGACAGTTTAGTTAAATCATTAATCTTCAAGCGAAAAGATGATCTGCACCAGATTTAGCTACTGCTACTTTCCATCTGCAGTCCCTGGGCAGGTGAATACATAACAACAGTAATAGTACACATTTCCTTACAATTACAGCATGTTGCATTTCATTATTAACATTATCTCAGTAAAATACACTAAAAACAAATCCATTTCTAAAAATTACAAAATTAGTTCAGACAGCTAAAATATATCTTGGCTGATGTTGGTACTGTTGATTATCTAGGATGTGCTTTTTCAAATTTCGAGTGAAGTTATTAATATCTACAGACAGTTGGGTGTTCTAACACCTAATTATTTAAAGTGATGGAAATTGGACATTTCTTGGGAGAGTGGTGTTTATCAATACCACATTAAAGAAGCTAATATTGTTTTGTGCTGAAAATTACATTCTATTCTATTTAAAAACAGCTTTTTAAAGATCATTTTAATATTTTTTTTTTTTTTAAATTGACTATCTAGCCTATTGCTCAGCATCAACATTTTGTTGTTTGCATTGTGACATTATTGCTCAGTGGTGGTGTGACTTAAAGACAGCTAATTTCAGATAGAGCCAGCCATGTAAAGTTGCCTTTTGGTTGAATCAACTTTACAATTTTCATTGTTTAACTGTGGGGTTTATATGATGTGTAACGCGCCATCTTATCTTGTCTTTAACAATTGTACATGTTATTTTATCCATTAAGTGATGGAGAAAACACAAGGGATTGTGGAAGCTGGTACTGTCTTTGTGTGCTACTGGCTGCCTGTCTATCTCTGTCCTTAGGTGGCTTACCACAGTATCATGCCGCTGAACCATACAAATCCTAAATTAAGTGCTGTGGAATTGGAATTGGCTCTCTTGTGAAGTGTTCCACTTGCACTGGAGCTTAATTTTGCCTACTCGTATCATTTGATTCAGTGCCTCAGTCTTTCTATTGCTCACTGCTACAACCCATCACTCTGTCTTGCTTCTCGTTTAAAATAAGCTCATTTAGCACAAAGTGTCAAAGTCTAGGTGAATGAATAATGCCACTCAGCCGCGGATGTGCTCTCTGCTTATGTCACTCTGAGTGTTTCTTACTTCTCCCTGTTTATGTCTGCCATTTAAATCCAATAATAATATATATTATTTCCAACAGTTCCATTTTGTACTAGTTCAGTTTGTACTGAGTTTTGTTTATGTGACAGTTAGTGCCCCTGTTTTTTCTGTTTTTCCTTTACTACAAATATTAAGCACTTTCGTCTTCCTAATTACAGTTTTCGGACTATAGTCTGTATTCTTTTTTTAACTTGAATGTATATCAACTCTGCAGCTTGTTTTCAATATGGAGGCAGGGTAGGGCCGGCCCTACCTTATAAGTGGACTAAGCAGCTGCTTAGGGTTCCAGTGCACCCAAAGGGCCCCCAAGAGTGCCTTAATAGTTTTTGCATTGCACTTGTCAACTGGAAAACATTAAAATGAATCAGAAAACAGGTAAATGTCATGTCTAGCATAAAAAAAAGATAATCTGTGCACAGTTTTGACCATATTGCTTTCCTACATTTTTTCAGTCTGTTCAGACATGGAGCCCCACCTGCAGCGATGGCCCAGACACTATTCCATATGATACGTCTTATTGTTGTAAAGAATCTGTGCGTTAGAACTCACTTCATCCCTTAGGCTCAGTGTCTTCTCACTGTTTGATATACAGTGCTGGCAGAAAGAGGTCCAGAAACACTATATTCCTGTCTTTATTGGCCAGTGATAAGGATTTTGTTCACACCTGTGGGTCTTTTGTTCTGGAGTGCAATGGCATTTTGTCTCCCACAGACAAGGTTAGGTTAGCTTCTATTTAAAGCTTGATTGACATTATTTAAATGACACACCATTGGGAGACACAGTATATGTCTGCGAAGTGAAAAGGAAGTTCATGCCCATTCTCTTTCCGTTGCTCACCCTATAGGCTCTTAAGTAGTAGGAGGGATAGGGTTTTCTTTGTAACTGAAATGGACAAAATTCCATTTTATTCATGGCTATTGGAAATATTTCTTAAAGTTTTATATTTAAAAATGTAAAAATAACCATGCCTTGCATATTACTAATACATGTGAACGTATAAAATCATGAAAATAAACTCCTTCCTAAGTGTGACACATGCAGCTTGAGCTTGGCACGGCATCTACGTTCAGCCTGGCTGAGCACAACTTGTTTGAATGTCATATTTCTCCCTGTGTTTTGTCAGAAAATTAACTTCCTGTGAGTTTGCGGCAGAGCCGAGCATATGGCCGTAGCTCTCTGGAGATGACAGCCTAGCGGAGCGGGAGCTCGTCGGTGCCGCTGCCCTGCTCTGGCGGCAGATGCTCCGGGCTTCTCCGCGATTAAGTGGAGATCATCACTGTTTTCTTTGAGCACCGCTGTGCCTTGTACTCTGAAGTGTTCCGTTAATCACTGCCTGCCTTTTCCACACAAGCTGCCAAAGCACTCATTAAGTTTGAACCTCCTCTCACCACTGGCTTTTACCGAGAGTATACTCTTTGTGACCAAGCCTTTTGCAAGGTTTTACTTGATTTAAATCTAAACAAACTGGCGACAGGGTTAATGCAACAATGTGAAATCCCCCCCCAAAAAATTATTATCTCTATTTAACTCTTTTAGTTTAGAAACACACATCCAGTCATAACACAGTAAGTAACATCTGCAGCAGCCATCACTGTATTGTTAAAACATTGTGACGTGCTTTAACCCTGATTAATCTTGATCCCCGGCACAAATAATAATGTGATTACAGCCCTTTCTCACAGCAGAGGAAAATAACATTAGATAGTGCTTTTCATGTTAATCGTCTTGGTTGGAAGTATACCTCTGTGCACCAATAGGGCCGAGTAATGCTTCCTTTCTTCTGAAGACATCCAAAATAGCCCATTTGCAGCACACCCACACACACTGCTTAGCTTTCTAACACCCTTATTCTGCACCCATCAAAGCTCTGCTCGCTTGTCCTGGTGCAGTGATAATTTCCCCACAAAAGCAGAATGGCATTACTCCGCTTTTGAAAGTATTTGCATCGCAAAGCAATAACATGCACCTTGTAAATAAAGGAATTCAGCCTGTTCATTGCAGTTGGATTTCTTGGATAAAGCCGGTGGAAATGGATCTGTTCACATCTTATTTTGATAAGCAGGCCTTGTTTTGTTTTTTCATTCTAAAGTTTTCTTTACATTGTCTCTGCTGCATGATTGTGTCTGTCAGCACATTCACACATATGGTTCTCTAAAAAGAGTGTATGAGCTGAATTTGGTTACTGCGCTGAGAGGGATAGTACCCGACCCGTTTGTCTTGCTCATTCAGACTAAAATGGCAGCAGCTATTTTCTATTGACTGGGGAAATTGGTTTGCATTGTTAGCTGCTGATTAGGGATTTTGTTTTATTATAAAAATGTGATTGACAGCGTCAAATCTTTACAACACAGGGGTCAGTTAACATACTATTTGTTGCATCAATTTGAAATCAAATACATTCACAACCGAACAAATTACCCCTGTGTTCACGGCAAGGTACAGTGATTTTCGTTATTTGAGGAAATTCCTTGTCAGGGGCAGCCAAGGGAGAAGGTGTCATTCTGATATTACAAGCGCACTAATAGCTGCGCCGGAGCATACGTGTACGCTGCGCTTCAGTGACAGTGCGTTAGGTTTCAGCGCTGACCACTGCTGACGCCAAGCTTCTGGTTCTCATCTCAGCCTCTCGGGACATGCGAGCACAGACACCCGTCCTCTACTACTCTCTTTAGATTACTATTAGTGTTGCAAAGACACCCACACCCACCAGATACTCTATTTAACTACACCCAATAGCTCTGAATATCTAATCAGACAATGGCAATTCAAAAACAAAATACATACAGGTGAAAGAACTCATGAGTTTTGATGGGCTTATCCTGACCTCGAAATTGAACCCAACATTAAACTAATTTTGTCTTCAGTACTTGGTTTGACTTGTTTCAGAACTAAACGCATTTGCTTGTCACATCTTATCTAATTGCATGAACAAGCATTGGACATACCTAAAAAGTGAGTCCATTCGAGCGTCTTGCTGACAATAAATGGTATTGTTCGCTGTACTAAATGTCTGATGTTTATACTGTTATATAGCTACAGGCCTATGCAGCATATGGGAACTTTGTGTGGGTGTACAGCGACCTAAACTTCTATGCCCATCTTCCCTTGGGGCTTTCAAAGGACTCCTGTTCCCGTTCCTCCCTGGCTCTGTACTAGCCTGAAAAATGAGAGGCAAGGCAAACGAGAGACGGGGGTAGGTAGTCTCAGCTGTAGGAAGGCTAACCTGTGCCTCTGGAGATACGGCGCCAAGACAAGCCCAACTCTCTCACTACAAACTGCCTTCTCCGACTTGTTTAGGGCCACATTCTCGTATGGTGACTTGTTCTGCACTTTAGAAAGCTCCTATAGGCTTCCCTTTATTGTCTTGCATTTATCTTGGGTTATTATGCAGAGTTGCACTTAAAATATGCGTTATTTTCCCAGCGCAGACGACAGACTATGATGCTTGTGACCTTGTTTCCGTTTGAGTCATATGCCCCACTGTTCTCTAATATGCCCCTAGTGTGTGTGACGCTGAAAGCACGTTTATTACACATCAATAATTCTGTACATTTCCCTTCTGGAAAACTAATTCTCGTAATAGGATTTTGCCAATGTGATTTGAATAATGATCTCAAAACATCCCATTTTAGGCTACTTAACTAAATAGAATATTACTGATTGCAACACTTATCCATGGTTGCGGTTTTGGTAACCTTCTTTTCTGTTTCTTGCCAACAGCCAATTTTCTCTCAATTAAAGCATGATATTAGCACTTAGTAAGGCATAAACAGAAATAACCGTACGCTACAGAATATCATGCCTCAATTATGTGCTTAAGTGTGGGTGTAGAGATTGATGCCGTTTCTATAGTCAGCGTGCTGGGTTTTGACGCCTGCTTGTGTGTCTGGAAGGAATCGTTGCCAGTGTGGGCACAGTTAACCATTTCAGTGAGCTGCAGGTTAACAGCTGTATCTCATGAACATCTCTTTAAAGGGAAAGGAGCAGAGGCAAAAGAAAACAATAGGCAGGTAGGAAGAAAGTGGTTGCATTGTGAGTCAGTCATTGGTACTGCCAGTTGGCCAAAGTTAGCAGGAAGCTGTCCTAGTAAATGGCAGCAGCTGCTCGCAGTTCGAGAGAGCATGTCCCAGTCAGAGGAGAAAAGCGATGGCATCTACATTAATACTACCTTAATGGCCCATCTGGCGCTCCGTAGGGTCCCTGGCTGCGCCACCGACTCATAGGCGTTTGACAGCAGTCTCCAGCGCACCAGACGCGCATGGCATGCCAAATGGTGGGGAGACGGCTCTGTGGCGCACGGATCTGTCAAACTCTTCTCTGACGCTGTACACACACAGGCAAAAGAAGTTAAGGCAAGTTTTCACACGTGATTGGTTCTTGACATAGATTTTGGGAGAGTGTGGTGGCGGCGATGGTGGTGGGAGATTGTCTGTCTGTCTTTTCGGCGCTCTCCTAAGACACTCCAAATAAACACAAAGCAGACTCTGTATTCGATAAAGTGGCATGACCAGATTAAACCTCAATGAGAAAGTCGGGTTAAGATTAGCCAGTGGTGGATTTACTCTGGTCTGATAGCAACTTGAGATAACACTAATATTTTTGCTGCAAGTTCAAGCTTTTGTAAACAAATACCGAAACAAATTTCTTCATTGGGAGGGTTTGTGAAAAGGTCTTATCAAAACACCACAGGGGGTTCAGGCTATAATTGGCATAATTGGGTGACAGAACAGGAATAGGCAGTTCACAGTGAAGTGCAGTGATGAACTTTAAGGAGAGAGACAAATTGTGGATTAGCAGATAGCTTTCAGATAAATTATGAGTGAGATAATGCATGGAAATGTGTTTTTACTTGTTATTGTTCACGTTACGTATGTGCAAATGAATCAGTAGCTAGAGAATTTATGGTAATAGATTCAGTGGACTAAGTCGGCTAACTCAAACTGGTCTATTTGGGTCTGTCAAATTAAATATAATGTGGAAACAATGTGAAAATATCAGTATCAAATGTCTGGAGTCTTGTGAAACATTTACTGCTATTCTTTTTGTAACAGTTTTTCTCTTAAGGACTATTCGAGAGATAGCAGTTCAAAAATGGAACAGGAGCTTCCTTAGTAAATGCATTTCAAATGGCTTATCCAGTAGGTAGCCCCAGAGGACACCTCAGGGATAAACCTTGGCAAAAAAGGAAGATAGAGAAAAGAAGGTGAAATTGGAAAGACGACACATCCGTGACAAAAACAGTGAAAATGTAGAGAAAGGGTATCCTCTTAACCTGGATGTCTCTTCGGAGGAATCACTGCTCCCCTATCAACATTCCCTTCCTCAACTATTTCCAATAGTCTGTGTTTACTGTTTCTGCTGATGTGATGCTGACAGTCAAGTGCAAGGAATAAGCATATAAGTGTTACTGTAGCTGTTATAGTGCTAGAGGGAAGGAGTCATAAATGTCTATTTTAATAATATATTTGACCGTGTAGTTACTTATATGCTATACAAAACTCTATAGCGTATAGGATAAAAGAGGTACTAGGGCTATTTAAAATGAAAGGAGAATGTACACGGAAGGAAAAGAGCTAAACAAACGACACAGATTGAAATAAATAATATGGAACTTTTCAACTTTCAATTATATTCCCACATGTGTCATAGAGAAGACACATCCCTTTAAAAGCTTTTGGCCAAATAGGCAAAGTATATGCACTGTATACCATTTTCCTCTTTTTTCTCAGCTTCCTCTTGCTCACTCCCCTCCTTCTCTTTTTTGTCCCAGGGCATCTCCGTTCCTTAGTGGCAAGCTCAGCTGGGGGGTTTTGTTGGTACTATGTGTGAACTTTCCCTGTCTACTCATGTAGGTTGCTGTCCCCGCACTGCACATGCTGCACTTACCATGCACTCTTTCGCTTTTTATGTCTAATCTTAAACACAACAAATGTCTCTTTTATGCAAATGATTTAAACATTTAGGAAACACTAAACTATTAATCTATTCAATTTACACTAGCAGTCCACATTAAAACCACTAGAGGGAGCATCATATACAGTATGAATTAGGCAATGTGGTACTCTTTCCTCCTTCTGAACAACAGAGCAAGCAAAACTACATGATTGATTTTTTTCATGTTCTTTTAGTTCATTCTGGCCATTACAGTCTATGATCTCAACATATGTATGTATGTATGTTAGAATAATTAGCATTTGTTTACTGGTGATTTGTTAAAATCCATTCCCTGTTGCTTTGAGGCATGCAAAGGTGATAATTCTGAAGTTACAGCAAAACTACGGCAGGGTGTATAATGACATAAATATGAAGCATGCCAGGGCATGCTTTCAATCTGCTGTCATAATGTAATCAGCATGGGCAGAAGTCTGGTCACCCAAACTGGAACAAAACAGGAGGAAATCTGCAAATAATTTATCACATCCTGTGGAGATTCATCAGTTACACATGTCAAAATGATGCTGAGCTGAAAATTAAAAGGAATCTGTCGTCGTCATTGTTTCTCATATGGAGACGGATAGTTTAGGAAATTCATTGGACATCTTTTGAAATCTTGATGTACTGTACATGAAATTATTGTTGATTAATTTACATAATGTATTTAGAATTTATTATTAGTCACAATAGAATAAGTGGTCTTTCTTACCATAAAGTTTCCTTTCAAGTTACAAGCACAGCCGATGGGATTTGCCCCGCTCTTTGTGGCCTTTTCTTGTGGCAGAGCTGCCAATGATCTAGATCTAGCATGACATTTTACATTGTGCTCTCTAATTGCAGAAGCTGATAGTGGCATAGCTCACCATACAGCTGCATAGCTCCTCTTGTGTCGGCTGCTGGCCTTTTTCTTTTTTTAACTACCATCGGGCTGTGCTGAGTAATTACATTGTGGATTCCTTGTCTGATTATATGGCAGTCTTTCAACTGTACAACTCTATCTGTCCATTTAGTTGGCATTTATTTCCTTTTTTTAGGCTGGACAAGACTGCACATTGCAAATATTTTGATTTTGCAGCCAACCACATGAAACGAAATCTATAAATGTGTGTACAAAATAAATGTAATGGCAGAATACCTGTCCTGTCAGAGCAGTAACTGTTACTGTAAACCAAGGGAAAATATAACATTCATATATTCATATCATATTGTGATACTGTCAGTGTAATTTTCAACATAGTTCTTGCATAATGCATGTTTGTATACTGTTGTGCAGCTCTTTAAAATATATCTTATTGCCTATAAACAAAAGCTGTAGCTAAACCTGTGTGGCAGATGCAGCAGTAATTATACAGTTGTTTTAAGCCTGTCAGGTAGCAGTAAAAAGAAGGGAGCCAGGCATATGGGGGAATAGAGAAGGAGAGATAAGGAGGGGGAAGAAAGGGGTGGGGAGGCTTTGATGGACGGACATTGTAACTCCAGCATCTGGTAATAGCTGCAGCTGCTGTATCATTTTCCAGCCACCAGCTTGCCAACTAAATAAATATTGCCACGATCTGTCTTGTACTACCAAGTGTAAATTACTTTAACACGTCAATAACTAGTTTACAATGATGTTTTTGTTGCCATTTTAGAACATATATTGATTTTGCATTGGAGTTAAATGGCATGAGGATTGTTTCCCCAGTCTATGTTTCTTATTTTACAAAGACAGACAATGCCGTTGACAAGGGCAGAGGGAAAGAGAAGACACTATTAGTTGTGTTGCCGTACAGCAACAGTATTGTGTCAACATTATCATACAATGGCGCAATTGATGATATGATAATCATCACGTGATTGCCAATGTTGTGTGCAGTCTATCTCGTTCTGGGGTCTTATTCATAAACTGCGCGTATACTTGGGCTGTCACTAACCCTTATTTTAGTAGTGGACTAGTCAGTGATTTTTTTTAATTAGTTGACTAGTGAAACGATTAATGATATTAAACATTGAGACTATGTGAATACATTAACTACCAAGTAAAGGTTGGAATATGGTGACTGAGGCTTCCAGACAGACTATTTATGAATAAAGTGTATTATTGATGAAAATAAAAATAGTTTATTATTTTTTTATATTTGTATTTAATAATTCCACTGTCAAGTTATTTCCGTATATGTTTTAGAATCTGTACAATCCTGATAACGATGACGATATTTTTGTTATTGTCGACTAGTCACGATTAGCCCTTGTGTGCAAAAATGTTGTTGACCTTCCCATCATAATTTTATCCTTTATATAAAAAGACAACTGGAAATGAGCGGTCCTGTCCCAAGGCTTTGTGCGTTGAAGCATTCAGAGACTAGGCAGAAGTGAGGTTTGTGAAGTTTGTCTGTGTGTTTTGTCCGTGTACAATTTTAGTAAGAATTTCATGTCAAGTTTAATAAATGAGACCCCAAGACATCATTTAACACATGATTCAAAGACATGACATTTGTAAATCTGAATGAATGAGAATGAATAGTTAGCTGCAATTGTTGAAATTAACTTTTCATTAATAAGGCCATATTCTTAATAACCAACTACAAAACGCTTTCTGAAGTGTTTATGGCTATCACACATACAAATTTAAAATGCACGCATGTCTTTTCATCCATACGGGGTCCGCTTCTCGACCACAGATGTTGAGAAACCCGCAAAATCAGCTCCGAAGCCTCACTGTAATCACCACAATTTTAATCACGGCCCCACGTTGTGACCCACTTCTTTTTTGGTGCACAGTTCTGATTGCATGGCACTACAGCAGTGACTAACATGACAAAACTGCAGCCTGTTATTAACCTTCACATCATATATACGCATCAAAACCATCATACAGCCAATCCTAATCCCAAAATTACACCCACTTGGGCTGAAAAACCTCAGCGTTTGTCAAATTTAAGCATTTTTCCCCCCTCGTATAAGCTTAAATGATGATGGTAGCTTCCCATAGGACTAAACCGACGTCAACCTCCAAACCAGGTGTATATATAACCCATGACATCGCGCTACTGCATCCCACTACACTGTGAAATCGACAACCATTTGAAAAACACATAGTACTTTTAGACAAATGGGATTTCTTTGACAACATTGCACATTGCACACACAGTCACAACATTACAATCTAGACATCAGTGATAATAAAGCAGATTGATTATTCTTCCTCAAGCTTCAACACCATTTAATTGTGTGGCTTGATCACTGCAGTGAGGGGTCAAAAGGGCTCTCTCTCTCTCGTTTGCAAGCTCGAGCACACACAAATAAACACAGTCTAGAAATGCACACAAATTCAAAAATCACATCGGGTCTCCGTCCTACTATTTCTAACTTAATTTCACACCACGTCTTCTCACTGGGCCTCACAAAACATGTCCAGGCCGGCGTTTGCCAAAAAACATTCTTTTTTCAAACACACACTGTGCCCCGTTGTGGTCCCATTGCATTTATTAGTTGAACATCTCAATTAAAACACTGCAGGAGGTGTTACGTCCTGTGGAGGAACAGAAATACTGGATTGGCTGTAATCACTGTATGCAATTTTTATATTTGATATGCATGTCTGTCTTTTATTATAGCTAAACTCAATATTCCTCTCCATAATGTAGTGTTTTAAAGATACAGTGCATTGTTTTGCATACACTCATTTTGCTGTCTTATATACTCTTGATAACTTCTATAATACCTCATCAAATGTGCCCTTTTTGTGGCCCCACTTTGGAAAGTTGGACACATACAAAACATTTTATCTCGATATGTTTTGAATTGTCCATCTTCCACATATAGTGCTCACATTTCCATGTTTGGTGTATAGGCATTATATTTCAATTGCCTATCTTGACAACCCATTTATCTTGACGTGGAAACGGCACAAAAATGTTATTATAAATGTTATTGCTATTGTTGTTATAAATGATAGAATTGCAATTTTATTTATGTCAATGCGATACAGATGTGGGACAATCCAGGCCAACTGACACTTCTTCTTTGGCCCGGCGTCCTTTTCACTTTGTTGTTTATCATTGTGGTTTCCGAGGTCTGCTCCAGAAATGTTCTCTCGGTGAGATTTGGTAAGAAGTGCCCTCAGCAGGGCCTCCATCTGCCATTAGGCCTCTCCACACTTTTTATCCCAAAACCTCGGAGACCCCAAACTGCCAAATGAGTTGAATTATGGCCAGTTATGTGGAGTAGACTTGGCATCACCAGGGAGAGGCCTGAGTCAGTGGAACTAACCACACTCCTGACCATTAAAAGGGGCTTTGACAAGGCTCCTTCATCTTTCCCTCTGCTCCCAAAGACTAGAGCGCCCCCCGAGGACTGACTCTTCAACGCACTAACCAGTCAGCAAGACAGGTGGAGAGATAGCCAAAACTAAGAACAATTTCAACGGCTTTCTCTTTCAAATTGAAAATTAATGGGCTCATGAATTTTAGTATTATTAAGGTGTAAACACTAAATGTATTTCGCAAATACCCAGCACCAAGGACAATTCAAGTCTTTGTTCAATTTAATAAAAAGGAAAATAGACAAAAATATCTTAGCGAACGTAACATATTAAACATCATTCAGGCAGTCTTCTCTATCACCAGACTGAATGTCTTAACAACCTAATTTAGCTTATTTTATTTTATATATTTTACATAGTAGAACCATTAGATAAAACAAGCTTTACAACCTGTTTTCTTGCCGGTGTGTGAATGAGAAATGAAATGCATACTCATTTCTAACCACAAGGGTCAGGTTCACGTCAGCCTGTAGACCACAGTTTGCATGTTGTACAGACCGCCAGGCACCGGAGACACGGCGCACACTCACACACCACTGGATTTGATCTGTCACAATAACAGGGGCATCATGACATGATGGATACAGCTCTTTTTCCTCTGCTCTCCTTCATTCTGCCTCTCTTCGGTAATCTTGATGCAGTGTGTAATGTTTGCTGTTGCCGGCGGCTGAAATTGAATGAGTGATACAACTGGAGGTGCTGGGATTACTGTGGGCAGAATTGATGCTATCCGTCCGGTGATGTGTTATTTTGAGGAAGAAGTGGGGCAACAAACCGGAGAGAGAAATGGTTGCTGCTGTGTATGATTCTACAGTTTAAGTGGTGCAAGACGAATAGAATAACAGTTGATGTGCTAGCAGGGGTTGTAAATGCTTGAATAATTTTCCAAGATTTAAGCATTCATCTTTTCCATAGTCTTTTATACGGGGTTATGCATGGTAACTTAACTGCTACTTGTCCCGTAGACTATAGCGACAATTGCAACCTCAGCCAACTCGATGCACAACTTTAGAGGTGAAGAGGGTTGTGTCCAGTCTCCACTTTCTAATAGGGTCAGTGCAGAGAGGGGTCATAGGTACACTAATGACACCTGCAATAGATGCTTCTTCCTCCAAGCCTAAGCTGGGGCTGAGCTTGTGGGAATTAAAGTATGCTGCTTTGAGACCCGACGGCTGTGCCGAGGTCAGACGCAAACCACAGGAAAGACTAAATTCAGCTCTTTCTGCAGGTTTGGGGCTCCAGTGCAGGGTCCGGGGCTATTGTTGTGGGGTCAGGTTAAAGCTGCCCAGATTGCCGGAGCAGCTGACAACCATTCATCACACTTCAGAATACATTTATGCACTATACAGCTGGTACCAGTGTGGACAAACTTATGGTATAACTCGAAAAAACTTACAAATGTTCATCACTTCAACATACTGTATATGAAGGTTTTTTTCAATTAATCATTTTTGATTCAACTGAATATATCAAAAATGACACCTTGTTCACTCATTTATTTAAATGGTTTGGGTTTGTGATTCTGTGAAAATCACTAGCTCTAAGGAGTGATGTATAGATTGTGTTGTCTTACGCTTCTTATTATATAGCCACATTACATTTTGCACTCTGCCACACATGTAATCCTCCTGTGCAACTAAAAAATAATAATAGTATTTTTAAGTCTTGTTCAGACACTGTGGGAGAAATTAAATAAGAGGCTATTTTTCTCCCCCATGTAAACAGCTGGCAGCATCCCATGCTTGCACAATTAATGGGCATCTAATTGGCAATAATCATTTTTACTTAAGCAAATTTAAAATAGGCAGTTGCCCCTAGAAGAACAGCTGTCGGTGAAACCTTCTGGCAACATAGCGTGGTTGTTTGAGAGTGTGAATGATCATAGCTAAAAGGACGTGATCAGATACAAAAACTTACTACTCAAGTAATGGAGCATACAATTAAAAAATTCCAATTATGCGCTGTATTACTCTTTTGAAATATAAATTAACACAATATACATGGTTTAGATATTTGTATAATCCATTGCAATCTTTTTTTACGGGGGGTTTATTAATGTCAATTTTTTAAATGGTGAAAATAGAAAGTTAATATACTGTGAAAGAAACTGACAAAAGTTTGAAATCACTTGAAATGAAATGTATCAAAGAGTTCAGTTGTGTCAAGGAAAGATCCATTTGTGCCCAAGTTTAGAGAGTTTAAACCTTGCACTGATGTTTTCTTCACAAAAGAACTTATCAAAGACCAAAGCAACTATACTGGCAATGAATGAGCACCCTCACTGTTGTTAAATTCAGGCCTGTGCAATGAATATACAGAGATTTCATTTCAGTCCACACTAAATAAAAGCATTCTCAACAAGGTCACGATTCAATGGGGCAATATAAAAAGCAAAGGGCTCATAAAAAGAACTCACAGCTGACAGCTAACACAACATAATACAGAAAATGTATGTAATTTCTATCCAGGAATTTTCATTGTTTTGCCCGCTAGCGTTGTCAAAAATACTGAAAATCAGATACTAATCTATACTAAAACTATTATCGAAACTAGATGCAAAAAAAATATCAAAATTGTTGACCCCCTTGTTGATCGATCTAGATTTTCGATTTTATTTTATTTTCTTGCACCTTATTATAACATATGCTGGTTTACTTCTGGTATGGAGTACAGAGTGCCAGGATCTACCCATTTTATTTTGTGTTGATAAACCCGGAAAAATCCACATTAAAATTTTTGAAATGCGTTTAAGCTTATTGCATCCGTGCGTTACCGCTATCAGCAGAAACAAAAGCACTCGTCAGACCTAAACACCAGACCTTGGGTACCGTGTCCTGCTCATGTCCCGTTATGGCAGAGCAATGGGCCTGAGCAGAGCCTTAGATTCAGAGTGCAGAGACGACGCTCCATAGGAAACAGTCGTGAGACAGAGCACTTAGGCCGCGAGTGCGTGCGTGTGTGTGCGTGTGTGCGCATGTGTGTGTGTGTGTGTGTATGTGTGCGGAGACGAGAGGAGGAGGAGGCGCTCTGACCCCCGGCAGGTGGATATATTATCACAGGACAATGCTATGGCCATGTAAGTAGAGCAAAGCAATGCTTGAGAACGACTAGTTGAACTAACTTTGTGAATAAATCTGTGAGCAGCATGGTCCTTGTGTGAGTCATTTGGTGTTGTACAAAGCCAAAGCCTTCTGTTGCAGCGCATTGAAAAAATAAACTAAAAACTCAGCTAGGTTGTGCTCTGCTCTGTCAGTCGCGTTCAGGACTCTTCGTGCAGCTGCATCACGGAGGGGCAGATGGTTCTGTGCAAATGAGAAGCAGGAGAGAAGAGACTGGACTTTCAGTCAAATTGTGCACATTTAAGTAAAAAAGTTTTGTGAGGAGTCTAAAAAGACAAGCTGCTGTCCTGACTCTGTTCTTTCTCCTAAACAGGTGAGCACTAACTCCTCTTTAGAACCACGCGCTGTTACTGCCACAAGACTGGCTTGTAGACCTGTCGATTACATTGTGCTTGCCTTATCATTGCCATCGACCAAAATTGAGATCTATCCATCAAACAAATACTAATATTTTGGGTTGAAAATGTCTGTTGTGTAAAGTCCACCGTAAAGCCTACAGTTTCTGAATTTAACAATTCTTTAAAAAAACAAAACATGTTTCCAATACTTTCTCAAGACCACATTTATGTAGCTAATGGTTCTTCAAAATGTTATTTGATAAAAGTATATATATATGTATAATATAACCTCACTGTTAGCTTTTCCAGACAGATGTGGTGTGTGGGATGTTTGAAAAGTAACTGGATTTTGTTGAGGACATGGATTAACATCATTGTTTGAGCTACAACCAACAGAAGGTGACTTCCCCAAAGCTGACTGCCATCTTATCTGTTTCCCCAACAGCGCTCTAATCTGCGGGCGAGCGTGCCGCAAATAATTTCTATCCGGCATGAGGACAATGCAGCTGCCACTTTGTTGTGCATCATGGATTACTGTATGCATCTTGTCCCACCCTAACATAGACCTCTGACAAAGGACGTAATTGAAAACACCACCATGGCTAAATTGTATTTTGAATGAGTATATAGTGTACATGAAATGTTTACATTTTTAACGCCTTCTGCTTTAAGCACATGCAAGATGTCAAAGAGATGCTATAAGCTGCGCTCTGTAGAAATTATTCACTTGTTTGTTTAGTATGTTTGAGTCAGGAATTATGGCGTTGAGAAGAAATGAAATGAGCCAGATTCAATTAACTTCAAGGAACCTTTTAAAAACTGTAATTATGTGAGAAAATAATGGATATGTGTACCCTTCAACCTTAACCCCATCTTTTGCCATTTGTTTATGAAGTTAATTGAAGCCCGCAGATGTTGTTTGGCCTAAGTATAAATGCATTTAATCACCTATTTTAGCTTCACATTACACTTGTGCTTAAGCTAATTAATTTCCAATGTTTATAATCTTTTAATATTTCGGCTTTGCATTTTATTAGCTTTAGAAGTGGGGATGTTTTAATTAGTTATCAGAATGTTCCTTATTTAGTATTCATAATTTTGCCCTTGTATTATGACAAATGCACTCCATAGTTAGGGCATGTATAACATTAAAAATGAAAACTGAATGTTATAATTGGCCAAAACACAACTTTATTCAAATGTACAGAGACAAAAAAAGCAATATTTACCTGCTCAACTAATACGTGTCAAACTAGTCAAAACGAATATTATGTATTAAGTATGTATGCTGCTCGGTCTGCTCCAGGTCTCCCAGTCACTGTGATGCCACATTATTTAAGACAGCCATACTTCTGTATATAAGTATTTTCAGTAGAATACTGCTGACATGTGTGTGTCACTTAAGTAGCCCCAAACGGCCCGAACAAACAGTCTTGTGCACCTTGTGTATTTGTTTATTTTGTAGATAAGAGAACTCTTTTATGGATAAGCTGCGGAGTCTCCCCGTTCTGTCAGGCCGGGACAAGCTGAGGGGAGATAAAATAGAGTCTGTTAATCTGGCGCTGGTGTGTGGAGAGAGTGATGTTATTGACCTACGCTGGCAGCAATGTGTTTCAATTATACATCGCCATCCATTTTTCAGGCAAGTGAAGCGATGGGAGGGGAGCACAGAGTTCAGGCTTGGGTTGGAGTCATTCTCCATCACTTATGATGTGTCTTTGTAAACCACTTTAATTGAATTACCCAATTTATTCTTAAAGCAACCATGCCCTGGCACAGACCCCTGACGATTAGATACAAGTTTAAAAGAAGCTACTTTGCACAGTTAATTTTTCATGCACAGTGTACATAGTAAAAGTGCTGAGCTCTCCTCTTCACAACAGTTTATAGTGATGATAAAAACACATCCCTAATGAGGTTATCTTACCTTATACCCAGATTATTAATGGCCATTGGTAATTTGATTCAATATTGCAACATCTGTATTATTCTATAGAAATATATACATCCTATTTCACATTGCTAACTTGGTAGTACTTCATAAGTAGGTTGTTGAATATTTACTTCTCCTCAAAAGAAAAAGGCTAGAAATTGTATTCTGCAAGCGAAAATACAATATTTATTGCGTACTTTACTGTGTTTGTGTTCTCCTCTGGCATCTTCTTGATTGTGCATCTGTCTTTGTAGTTATTTAAAAGTTCCATTGTAAAGAGGGTACTTTGCTTCACTTCCCCCTTTTGTTCAGCCAAATTTTGCTGAATATTTTCTGTGTTATTTCCAAATTGCACTTGGTTGAATGTGATTAATTCTAATCAAGTTCAGTTTATTCTGGTAGAGCAGCTGGAACAGGCCTAAGTGGTACTTGCTTATGTCTGTGAGTCGTCTGAGAAGCTGGTGGGATTGTCAATCACATGGTCCCATTTCAGAGTGTTGGTATCATGCTTACACTTACACCTTGTCCTGCCTGTTCTATGGCCATCACACCTGCTGCTCACCAGTTTTTAGCAGAACCTGTTGTGCTCTACGTTCCAGCTATTTGGGTCTAATCAGCTGCATTGCTCAACGCTCTTCTTGTGGAGGGCGGAATTATGGATACCGGTGTTCTCTATAAGCATGTAATGTACACTAATTATGTTAATTTGTTGTATTGCAGATGGCCCAGTGTTGATTGCTGCTTCAGGATCAGGAGAGGCAGTCTGAAAATTAAACATGGAAAGTTATCAGATGTTCATTGCACCACAACCTAAATAAACATTATTTCGGATACTGTCTTTTCTCTTGACACTTCTGTATGGTTTCCTAAAGAGCCAACGTGCATGCATCTACTGAGGAATTAAATATTCGGAATCTTGTAAATGTGTTTTTAAGTGCAGTAGAAGTAATGGTTGTTTCAGTGACATTAGAAAATGCAGCATGATAAATTAAATTGGTCTGATTTAAATCTAAATCCACCATTTCTTACATTGCATCGTTCTTCATTTTTATTACATTTTTTCACATTTGAAGTCAGAAGACTAAGAACATAGCCTACAGTTAATGCCAATCCTATGGGAAGAGTGACATTCTGGGTGTGCCAAGGTGTGCCGCGTGTGAGACGAGTCGGTTCTGCGATGCTCATTACTGTGGCCATTGAAGCAGGCTAGTGTAGCCCCCATCTCTCCTTTAAACTTGGTAAAGTGAACCCTTGCTGATGTCCAAATGAATAGGGCTCTTTCATAAAGCCGTGGCCATTGAACTCTAGAGACAGAATATAGCCTTAAGTCCTGCAACCTTTGTGGCTGGGGGTTCCTGCCAGGCATGATTCCTGTTTAGTGAATAAGTGGGGTAATTATGGTGCGGTTTGGGCCATGCAGCAAATGTCACCAGCAGATAAACAGTGGGAGCAGCCCTGCTGTAAAGGCCTGATTTATTCACCCTGGACCTCCTGTAGCCTGCAGATGAATTGGGAGCATTTGAGTGGAAAAAACTAACTGGCTTGTCTTGATTCCCTGCAGTTCAAGGATGCATATAATTAGAATAAAAGTAGTTAGTGGATCATGCTCCCGGTTATTCTTACATTGTCACACACTGTAATTTCACAGATTTCTGAAAGTCAATTAAGTGCTTAGTTGATAAATAAGACGTACAATAAATGTTCTGAAAAAATTACCATTGAAACTTGAAATGTAAATGTACATAAGGTTACATAGCTTATTTGTACTGATCAGGGCTACTTAAAGCAAGGGTACCTGTTTTTAAAACTGTAATAAGAAGTTATTGCTATTTAACTTGCTCCTGGCTCTCATAAACCTTTTGGAACATTGCTTGCATTCACATGCATGCATTTTCTACTACTAGCACAGCTTAAGAACAGTTTTGTCAAACTGAGAAGTGAAGCAGGGTGGACCACTCTTGCACAACCAATCAGCTCTCATCCTGAAGAGTACACTTTCTCTGGGAGTCTGCGACCCAGCCTTGGATAAAGTGGAAAAAAGTTACTGCATGAGTTGCTCTTCTAATGAATGATAATGTTTAGTTTGTCCTTTAAGCAAAAAAAAAAATCCATTGGTCATACAAATAGGACCGCTTGTTTACTACAGCTAGGAGATAATATAGCCAATGAGCATTATTACTTATCACCTTCTCAAATATATATTGCCCTATATTTCCTCTAGATTAGCTTTGTCTCAAATAACAATGATAGCTTTAAGTGTCTCTAATTGAGGCTGCTAACCCTCCTTTCGCATGAAAGTGCTTACTCATTTTATCTGTCCTGTTAATAATTACATTATCATTTTACACCCCTGCTGCTACCCTGGCAAGTGAGGCCAGTGTGTGTGTCGTAGTGAAAGCTCATTATTGGAGCTGAATTATGTGCAGTTTATTGATCCCCATGGTGGATTATGCTGCTCTAAGTTAGTCTAGACAGAATAGTTAGCCAGATGACAGGGAGGAAACAGAAAGGCCCCAGGGGGAGATCCTTGGGCTCACTTAGTAATTAATGCTGCCAGGTAATGGAATTTAATTCCAAAATCCAGCAAAGCTTTGACATTTGTAGCACAGTATAAAATAACATTACCTTAATGAGTCGGTCAAGACCAGGAGGAACATGGTAACATGGTTACATGGTATTTCTTTGATATTTTTCTTGAATACAGTTTTGGGCAAGCAACAATACATATTGTGTATGCGGTTTATATGTAAAATATAGGAAAATATAAAAAGGGCAAGGAAGCTTGAAGTCATGAATCATGTACATTCTGTCAGGATTCACCAAAAAGTCTGTCCTACTTTGTAGTTCATGAAGGTGATGTGTTAACATGTGTTACCATATTGCCAGAGTGTACTGCCAGGAGCCAAACTGTACTCTAAAGGCTGGCCCTCATAAAACACTGGATCACCACCAGGCAGATTGCTGCACCTGTTAGAGCAACCCTTCACTGATACTACGCCAAGAACTTTGCCCTGCAATGAGGCAAATGTGTTGCTCAAAGCCCTTGTGTGTCTTTTGTGTGCCTCCTAATGTCCTTGGCTCAAACGCTGTGTGTTAGTAAATGCATACATGTACATGATGAATCTGGGCTGTGTCTACAATGGGAGGCACTGAGTGATTCAGAGGGGCGAGCAGGAGGAGAGTGAAGCCGTTGATTAGACTGGTTTTACTGCTCCTTTGACGACCTAGAAAAACACGGCTGCCCTGACCTTGCATAGTACAACCCTTATATATCTAATGATCTCTGAGTACCTTAATGATACAATGTGTTCTTGCTCACCCTTTCTCCCTCCATTTTGACTATCCTCCTTTTATGTTTCTCTCCTCCCATTCTCTCTTTTAGAACAAGCACACACACACACACAGACGTGTCCACATTCACACCCTCACAGTACATAGCCCTGAAAAACCCAGTCAGCAGTTTGGGTAGGAGTCTAGCAAATGAGCTGTCCTATTGAAATAGAAAGGAGAGTGCTCTGTTCTGCAGAAAATGCTGCTATGGCAAGCCTTACAGAAGAGGGACGAAGGGGAAATTGCTTGTTCGGACAAAGAAACATGAAAATGTCCTTTCACTACAAATGTACCAATTTACATTGAAGAGACTAGATATCTATTTCTTAGATGCTCTACTTTTCTTCTTCCTTTTTATGTCACAAAATGCCACTAAATGCTGTAAATGGTTTGAGAAACGCTATTCAATTTAATACCTGCTTTTTCAATTTATCCTTTACTGGGATTTTAAATGTGTGCTGTGGAGTGTAGCAGCAGCTAGTTTTTCTATATTTTAAAATGTAATAGTTTCTGCCAAAAATGCTAGCGTTACATGATAATACTCGAATTACTATAGCATCGATGGGTCACCATACAATTTGTAAGCCAGTCCAAAGTCCATAAATATAGTATTATTTCACTTTTTTGCATGCGCTTGTACAGGAGATGTTTCAGTATTCCACTGTTGCTGTTAATTCCCCCATTTAGCTCACTTAAAACATAAATCTCCATTAGTGCTTGTATTTGCGCACCTCTTCAGCACAGTAATTAAGATTCCATTCTGGCTCTCAATAGAAATGTGAAGACGGAGGGTTATCACTGGACTTCACTACACAATGAAACACCTAGAGTGACCTCAAACCTAGCCAATAGGCCAACAGGGTCCTTCTAGCACCTCTCCTTTCCCCCGGGCATCAAGCTGTGTGGTCTGCTCTCTCATTACTCTCCGTGTGAAGGCCTGGGTGGTGGGTGGCAGGCTGGGGAGGAGCGGAGGAGGGCTTCTGTCCCTGGATGAGTGAGTGCGGATAAGAAGTTGTTTGAATTCATAATTGTGTTCTCGTGAAGGGGACAGATTTGTAAAGCAAGGCTGGGTTCTTTGTGTGGCAGTGCGAGTCCAGCGGAGGGTGTGAGAGGCTCAAAGCTAATGTAATCTACGCTATTAGAGAGGGTTAATTAGCTGCTGAACTGGAGCCTGAAGAGCACGCAGGGAAAGAGGGGAGACACGCATTGAGATAGAAGGAGGCCGGGCGGCGGGGATGGAGAGGTCTTGAGGGAGTGATTAGTGAGCGTTTGTTGTAATAGAGCCACACAGTCAATAAGGCTACTCCTCTGAGGACCAGGAGAAATCCAGAAGAAAAGAAAAAGTGGAGAGAAAAGTTTCACCTCATAAAAAATGCCTGGAGGTCAGCTGTGGTGACACATGCTCAGGCTCAAGAGATGAGGATTTATTATTTTCATTTTTAGAGCAAACAAATTAAAATTATTGTTGTTTCTGTATCTATACCGTTTAAGGAATCTGCACTATTTAAAGGCTGAACATTTACCGATGACAGCCGGGTACATGCTAAAAAACCAAGACAAACTTATTGATGTACTTTTTATATTATTGATACTTGTTCAAGTGAGTATCAAGTTTTGATAGTTTTACGCCTGGTGTAAAATTACTCTCATTTGTGCAGGTCCCGGAGGACTTAGAAAGTGCTTAAAATCAGTGTGCCCTGTTACAGTGAGTGCCGAGCACTGCAGTTGTGGGTCCGTTGAAAGAATCTTTGCTGGACACCGCAGCGGTCTGGTACGGCTTCCAGGTCATTAGACAAGTGTTCTCGCACGTAAACCACGTAAATCTGCGTGGTGGTCGTAAAAAACAGACCGCAGTTGTAACTTGCAATCTGCAAGTAACCCGTGTGTCCCGAACTGCACCAGGACCGGAGTCAGTGTACACCAGGTGTTAGTTAGGTCTGTGGTGTGCAATTAATCAAATTTGTATTGACATCAAAAAATAAGAAATAATTTCTAATTGTCAATGAAAAGATTAACCAGTAAAAGTATGTGACTTGTAGTTCAAACTTGGAGGAAGATATTTTTATTGTGTTTGTTTGTTTGTTTGTTTGTTTAAAGAACAATTATAAAAGGTCTCTATTTCATATTCAGTAAATGAACACATTTATGCTTTTGGAAAAATGCAATAGTATTGAATAGTGAATTCATAAACTTTCCTAAGGCCAATCAGAAGAGTGCAATACGAACTGTACTTTAAGGACATGTAGGGGTTGTGTGATTGGCTATGTGCAACGAATATGTGTATGGCCTTCTTTTCGATGGATTGTGTAGCTCTCGGTCAGACGAGTGGATGTACTGAGTATTAGTATCCAAGACTTAGTTATTTGTGTTTGTATTTTGATTATTTTTTATAGCTTTTTCTTCATCTTAAGGTGAGAGCCTGATGAAAAAAAAAAACTCTGTGTAGAGTTATACCCTCAATTTAATAGCAGACTGAGGTGTTTCTCCAGCATCATCAGATCAATGGAGAGTAAATAGCCCACACTTCTTGTTTCACCGTGCAGTATTGATCTTTTCCTCAGCCTCGACTTCCCTTTTCCACCGGCTTCTTGTGTCTTTCAACCCCAGGGACTGCGCTGATTGCCATAGATTGGACAAGCTAACAAGCGCATGATGAGGAACCAAGGCTTTCTTTTCTTCTCATAGGCTGTTTCATTTTTTTCTTCTTTGTGGCACTGGCATGAACACACAAGACAGACAGACAGACATACACACAGGGACTTAAAAACAGCTCCACCGCCATCAAGGAGTATTTTTTTCTCGTTTCTCCTGTTTTTCCGCCTTCATCTGGGAACTACTGTACACTGCTGTTGTACCGATCTTTCGAGGAGGTTGCCGCGTTGATGGAACTTAACTAGACGGAGAACTTGATAGATTGTGCCTCTTCACCTCACCAGGAACTTTATTCTTTCCAGATGGTGCCACATTTGTTTCATAGCATTCTTTCGCCGAAGCAGCTCATGTGGCCTGGTCTGATGAGACTAGCACTGCGGCTGCTTGTGGGTAAGTCTTAATGCTGAAGTCCTGTAAGCAGTGATGGGAGAAGAGATGACGAGGGGGAAGCCCAGCCTATTCCCAGCCCCCTTGTGCCACTGCATAGGCAAATGAGGGTCACAACAAGATTCAATTATATGCATGTTCTAAGCACAAATAATATATACAATTAAGAATGATGTCTTCCTTCCTTTTTAAATTTTTCTGATCTGGTCTTTTTGCATTTTATGGAATATTTAGTTCATAAATGAAATTTATATCATCATTTTTAATCTTCAAAACAATCAGGTGTTATCTTGTAAACAATATATTAAGTATAAGTACAAAATCTTTATTGCATGTTGTGTGGTCTTTTTCATCCCAGGCTACAGAGTAAACTCTTGTACATGTGCTGCAGCGTGGCTCAGGATCAATATGGAGTGTGTTTATTGAATTTTGTATTTGTGTTTGTGGAGGACGTGCATAAACTAGCTGCAGTGAGTGATCAAATGCTTTTAAGGCTCATTAGGAGCCTGCCGGCCTTATAGATATGCTTTGATTTGTTAATGGCTCAACACCTCTATCATGCACTTGCTTATATCTGATCCATGCCTGATTTATAATTAATCTCCACAATGTCAGTTTCAAGACACGTGTGCTCTCTTGTTTGGCTTGATTTGGATTTTGACTAACAGTTTGTGCTTTTGTTCATTTAAATGGGAGAAAATAGTATAGTACTATGACTTTTTTTTTTTTTTTTTCCAGAGAATTTTTTTTTTTTTTTTTTTCCAGAGAATTGACCCTTTGTTCTCATTTCAAAAACCTAGTCTGAATGTGTTTTATTTGACCTCTTTCTCCTAAGTAATGCAAGTCCACCCCTTACACCCCCCGGCACCCCCCACATACCTGAGGACACACGCACAGATCCAGTATCTCAATACTCAATGCACTCTTCTGGGCTCCGTGTGTTTGCATGTGATATTTTAGGCGACTCTGGGAGGGTTGACAGTTCTAACTAGGCCTATTAGGTAACCCTCAGGGTGCCCTCAGCACTGATTTGAGCACCATTAATTTTCTATTATGGAGTGTTGAAGATGTGCCCTGTGCAGTCATTCACCTGGCTTATTGAGTCTCACACACACCAATTGTGGACTTTTCCAGGGCAGTGTTGCTGGAGGTTTAGTATGACCCCTCCAGGGAGCTAATTTATTATTTGCAGATATCGATCTGGCAGGGTAGGCCAGCCGAGCCGTGGCCCATGTTGACTCTGCTCTAGCCCCTGGCGTCTTTAACCCTTTCCAGACAAACACAGACAGACTGGAGATAGATAGTTAGCAACCATTACTTTATTAATTGTTGGTATTGCTCAATACTTTGCTTGTTTGATGTGAAAAGTTACCAGCAGGGAAAGAATAGATTTAATCTCTGTGTTTTTTCCTCTTTCAAACACACAAGTATGTATGTACTATACACTCATGGTGCGGACCCACACACAAAAAAGCACACTGTCTGGCCTGTCCAAGGGAAATAAAATCACAGTTAAGAGGAAGGAAAACAAATTTAGAAGGTCAGACAAAACATTTATCAAGCTGTGTATGTCTGGTGGGTAAATAACAGAGGGACAGTAAAGGGCATGACTCTGAAAGCACCAGATAACCACTGCGCATCATCACACACAGTCTCCACGTTCACAGTGAGAATGGATATTTCTCAGAGGGTCGCCTCTGGAGCATTCGCTAATATTCTTTCTCTTGTATTGCTGTTTTATTTTTGAACATTAAACTGAGTTATTATGGCATATACCCTTGAGACTAAAATGTAAGCTATCGCAAAGATAAAAAGCTATAAGAAGAGGTAGTGCGGAAAAGGTGAACCATTTGTCATTTATATAATACTAATACATACTATATAATTAAACACAACAAATAATTCATGAAATATTTGGAGATAAGGAATAATCAAGCATACTTTCAGACAATCCTTCACTATTGTAATATGCAAGTGTTTGCAAACTGGCTCAACCTTTAGTAATGTTACTTTTTGTACATATGAGCCTCTATGTCCGTAGCCTTTCCGTTTTTGTGTAAGACTTTAAAGTTAACAGCTTATTAGATATGCATCATTTTACCAGCAATACTCAAAGGTTTAATTGAGTCCAAAGTGAATGGTACTCCAGGTAGAATATTGCTATTACAATGAACAGAATATCCAGATGTGGTTTGATTTTCTCTGTTGGGACATTGGCTTGGCTTTGATGTCCTAATCCAGCACAAACACAGGGAGCTGCACCATCTGCCTGGAGCACCGGTATTTGTAAAAGCATACACCAAAATAAAACACACACGTTTATGCCAAGGGACCAATAAGCTTCTTCCCACAGGCCTCCTCATGGCCTCACAACACAGCCTCAGCCCCAGACTTGCACTGTCCCAACCCTAATTGGTATTTAAAGCTCTCACAAAATCTCATAGGTCAAACGGTCATGCGTGTCTGTTGCCATGTTTTTTTAAGAACCGCTAAGCCCGTTTCACAAGTTCAGAGTTTAGCAAAGAGGAGCAAAGAGGTAATTCACAGACTGTTGAGCTTTGGGGGTCGCCAGCGATGACTAACCTAAATGGAGGTGAATGATGACAGATGTCCGGAGTGGATTTATGAGAGATAATACACCAACATTTTCTGTTTTATACTGGTTGTTATGATAGTATTTTACCTGATCTTTATAGCCCAGAACATAAAATAAAGGTCAGGAAATTTCCCATGGCTGAAAGTACCCCCAACCTGTCCAGAATTGTCATTTCTGGCTCTGTGAAGACCATTTCACGGTTGACAAGGTTGTCTCTTGTTGAATTTGGCACCACCTCAAAAGTTGGCCTGTATTCATCTTCCATATTCATGTGAACGTGAGGTGCAGGTCAGGGAGAAGACGTCCCTGATGAGGAAACATGATGTAGTGAATGTTCCACTGGCCGACAGCCGTCTGTGAATGCTCTTAAAGTCAAAAAGGATCCAGGGAAGATTCTGTGTGCCCCTTCCCAAACTCTACAGTCCACTGTGTGTCAGAGTGAGGTCCAGGGAGACTCTGCAGCTGCACATGGAGAGGAAGTCATTTAAAAGGTATTAAAATCATTTGTTTCCCTTGATTTAAATAAGATACCAGACAATCAATTGCAGGCTGTAGTCTAGTCTTAACTTTGCATTGCATCAATTATGGATTAAATCTGGTTCATTGTATACAGTATTACAGGGAAATAAGGTACTTGTATTAAACAAATAGGTTTAGGCCAAATTGGCTATGGCATTAGCAGACCACTACTTTTTATATTAATTTCATATTATTGGAATAGACAATTAAATCAGTTTTAACGGGAAAAAACAACAACAACAACAACAACAACAACCAAAAAATAATTAAGCGTAGCAGTTTAATAGATTCATCTATATCAGACAATAGATAAGAGAATAATTACCTTGGCATTTTTCGATGGTAACATGTCATGCCGGCTGGTGTATTATTTGATATAGATTAAACCAATAAACTATTGTGCTAAGAAGTTTATATTCTTAATTTATGGCACCTCTGTGGTGCCAGAATGCAAGCATATAAGAACGCCCTAAACTGTAATTGTAGGTGAATGGGATTTGAATATAATAATGAATTTGGCATTTGGATTGAAATGAAATATATTACATGGTCCCTTTACTTTATCTACATTAGCTGTGGAATCTATTATGGCTAATTTCTCCATACAGGAACTGTTGTCAATAAGCTTCAAGTAGACCGCTCCGACACGCTGCTGTCTCATCCCTAATCAGGACAATCTGTTTTCACAAAATGGACATACTCAGATACTATTGACAGGAATGTCTCATTTTATCTCCACGGTGTCTTACAAATGCAGAGCAAATCAGCGGATGTTCCTGTGTTTAGGCAGACACCATGACAACCAGCTAGATTTGGTGAGCCCTGTGCCAGCAATTTGCACTAAGTTACGCTGCACACTAATTGGCTGCTACCTGGCTCCACATCACTAGCATCATTGAACAAGATGAAGATCTGGCTCAGTCTAACAGTGAGCTCTGTAGTGTTGGCTGATTACCCTCAAACTCAAACGAGGACGAGGAAGAGAAAATATCCCTGCTCCACGTCCTCTTGGCACTGGGAAGTAGAAATTCATCCACAACTCGATTAGTTCTTTTTAATCCAAAATATTTTTTATAAACGACTAGTTCTTCTTATCAAAAATGTAAGAAAGAGAGAAAAACATACTTGAACTAAAGACAAAACATATTTAACGTGTATTCTCTAAAATTGCTATTAAAATGATATAATGAAATGAAAGTTTTGATTGTCTTTTAGTTATTTTAAACGTGCAGTATGTAACAACTGGTGGTGGGTCTGTGTTTTTGTCGCTTGTCTCCATTGAGAAAGACAAGTCGGGAGTTAACTCGCCCACCAACCTGAAGGTCAGAGGTTCAATTCCCACTGCGACCAAGTTCTGTCATTGTGTCTTTAGACAAGACACTTCACCCACCTTACCTAGTATGAAAGTGGTGTGTGTGTGATTTAAAGTCAAAATGTTTTTGGTAATACAACCCCCCGTCCCACTCATTTAATTAATACTATAAGTGCCCCCTTCCACCAATAAGGTCCTGTTAACTGTGTAGAATTATAAATGTACGTTATTCAAGAGTTCGTTAGAAACTTTTGCTGTGTCGACTATGTCTGTTCTCAGTAAGTTCAGTCTCAACCGCCCTTTTAGGGCCACTGTTCAATTTGGTTCAATGGTGATTATACAAGCTACCAAAGTGTGTGACCCCAAAGTAATGATTCTGTGTGCTCTGTTTGAGAATGTTTGAGACAGCAGCGCTTGAGTGTTGTGATTTTGGACGTTACAAATTATTATTATTTTTTTAATTTCATTTAATTGAAAACTGTTCACTGTTAAGAGCTTATTAAAGAGAGCATTCAACCAAATCAAAAATGGGCCAGTTTTGACACCTTTTAGGCAAACAAAAATTTAAAAATCAAACCAAATTTTGACTATTCCGTGCGTCTGTGTCATCCAGTGTACAGAGGGTTACGAGTTTTTCAGGGGGTTACGAGGATTTCAGACATATTATGATATGTCCCTGTATCAATATGGGTATTGTCAAGAAGTCTGTCACAATATCTATGAGTATAGCCTTAGCACTTACACGGTAAAATAGAGCTGCAGGCAGCAGTAAACACGTCAAAAATCACTCCAGACGCAAAAAGCCAGAAAAGTCTTGTTTCAAAGCTATTATTCATGCAATGATTAAGTTTCTTGATATTTTAGGAGTTTAAACAAGTCATATGAAAAGCTCGTGAGACAAAGGTGTCCACTGCTCTGCAAATGGCCCTCTTCTGGCTCACCTCCCTCATACAAGGTGAGCAGGTCAGCGTATCCGACCATTGTTCTGTAAAGTCGTGAGCGCGGTTCAGTCGTGCAGTATGAGTTGTCATAAAGCCAATAAATACACAGAGGCACTGCTGACCAGTAAACAGAAGACATGAGGAAACAGCGGATCCAGAGTTGCAATTAAGTCACAGCCCCCCAGCCCCCCCTCACCTTGACAGACTCCCCTATCACCAACGTGGACTCCTTCCGCTTCCTCTGCACCGCCATCACCAAGGACCTCAAGTGGAAGCCCACCATCAGCTCCCTCATCAGCCAGGCCCAGCAGAGGATGCACTTCCTGCGGCAGCTGAGGAAAGCCAAGCTGCCAGTGCAGATGATGGTGCAGTTCTACACGGCCATCATTGAGTCCATCCTCACCTCCTCCATCACCGTGTGGTACGCTGGAGCCACAGCCAGGGACAAACAGAGACTACAGCGCATCGTGCGTTCTGCTGAGAAGGTGATCGGCTGCAGACTTCCATCTCTGCAGGACCTGTACGTCTCCAGGGCTCTGGGACGAGCAGGTCGGATCACAGCTGACCCTTCTCAGCCTGGACACGGACTATTTGAGCCACTCCCCTCAGGCAGAAGGCTACGGTCCATCCGTAAAAAATTTACTTCAGGAACCAGTATCGAAAAGCAGGAATCGTTGAAGCAGATTTTGTTAAAGTGCCGGTATCGAAAAAAATCGAATGGTCCCCAGCCCTACCCTTAAGGGCCATGTAACCGATGGTTCCTCATTTAACAGTGTGTTCGGACCAGGAGGAGCAGATTGATTTTAACACAAGGGAAGATTTATGCTCTGCAACGGGTTTTGTCACCCATTGTTTTGCATGTGCCCTGTCGAGCCATGCCTCCCAAAATGCATCATTGGAGCATAACATCACTCTCTATTGTGTGTAATGTGAACTTCTGAACAGTCAACTTCTTACACTGAAAGCATTAAATATACCGTTTTAATGTGGTTTGCCGGAAAAAAACCAACATACAGAGCCAAGGAATCAGTGAAGGCCAGTGTTGTCTGTTGCCAACACTTAATAAAAGTGTCTGTCTTCCTCTTAGCCAAGAGGAATGTGTCCCTGACGAGGAGCCAGATAAATGCGGGACCTCTGGCTGTGTGGTGGGAGGCTGGAGCTTGGGGCGCAGGGATTTAACCTTGAGATATAAAGCCCCCAATAACTTGTTTCCTCTTTCATTCGTGGCATCTCGTTACTAAGTTTGTGAGTTGTGCCATGCCAAAATGAGATTCCTTTTGTCATTTAGCTGCAACCGATTGTGTTTGGGATTTATTACAGATTGAATTTGCACTGTGACTTGACACTTCTCAGTATCACTACAGCTGGAATTTTAAAGTCAGTCTTTGTTGCAATATTTGTCCTACTTGCCTCGAGTAAGAATTTTAGTCTTCTACTAATTTATTTGTACTCATTATATAGTACTTTTTTATTATATCAACTTTTACAGTCTCCTTTCCTTTCACTTTTACCTTGAGGGTTTACCTCTGCAAATCATCTGCTTCCTGCGTACAGTGATACTTTCAAAGATGTACCCACACAATTCTGGCTTTGTTTCTTTTACTCCAAAAACACTATCTCTGTATAGACAACTTTGGCGTAGGCCTACTTTTGGGTAAAGCTCCCAGTATAATATTTATAACGTTTTCTTAAGAACAAGGACATACTTTAGTTTTTTCTACAGTACTATTATGTATAAACCAGGACACACACAAAAAATTTATACAATTGACAAAAGATTCAGTTTTAAAGGCGTAACAGCAATCATCAATTAATTTAATTATCACAAACAATTGAAACAAATATTTACATTAATGTTATGTGCTAATTTATCCGTTGCAATTTTTCTATACAAAGTGAAGTGTATTTAAATTAGAGTAAATGTTTTGATGCTATCTGATTTAGTGTTTTTTGCTTCAGGCATAGTTTGAATTTGGTGTAAATCTTAATATAGTTCTTTCATCTCAGAATTTCCTTTTATAAACTTGTTTTGTAACACATGACTGTTGGTGTTTTTAATGGTCTCACTTTGGAACATTGTTATTCTCAATACAAAGATTTCTATATTTGCAAATGACCTACAAACTTTAATTAAACTACCTACGCATATTTGCCCACATACAGCCGTTCTCCATCTGGAACAAAGCTGTGCCCCCTCCCACATAACACATCAAGAAAGTCACCAGTTTGTTAAAGACATTGCTTTACTTCCCTGCTGCTTACTCTCATACACTCTAGACCTACATACAAATGCTTACACCTGAAAAATATAGCATTACTGCAATGATGTACTGCAAATGAAAGCCAAGATATATATTCCCCAAGAGAGTTTGAGAAAACAATACATGCTTTTATAACTTCTAGATTGGACTGCTCCTTTTCGTGGCTTGGACCAGTCCCGTCTGCACCGCTTGCAGGTGCAAAATGCTGCGACTCGCCTGTTGACAGGGACTTGAAAACGGGAGCATATTAACCCTGCGCTTGCTGCTTTTCATTGGCCCTTCAGTGATGTTTTGGGTGAAGTTCCAAATCATTTTATTTGTTTTTAAAAGCTTATATGGATTGCCCCCACCTTACTTCGCCGAGCTCGTACTGGCCCACACGGCCAACTGCTCCTCTCCGTCCCTCGATCCAGACTGAGCACCAGAGGAGACGGGGTGTTTTCCGTTGCAGCACCCGAACTCTGGAACCACGAGTCTCCCTCTGCACATCCGAGCTGCACAAACACTAGAGCACTTTAACACTACTAAAACTCACATTTATTCCGTGACATTTAACACAATATAATCTTTCTTGGTAATGATGGATGTTGTTTACCCTTATGTGTAATTGGTGAAACTATGGGTGCCCCTGCTCTGCACTAAAGTTTGACCTGAGACTGAATGGTCTACAATAGGGTTTCTATAGTGACATGTTCACCTTGCGGTCACTCATTTAATTCGGAAATCATTTTACATACATTTTGCTACACATAAATATTTCTGGATGCTTTTTTTGACATGTCCAGGTTTTTACTGGTGCTTTATTTGAATGTAATGAAAGTGCAGTTTATCCTTTACTTTTTTATGTTGGTGATAATGTCCTGCCATCTTTTTGACTGTAATACTTTTGAATTTCTAAGTAATTAAGCTAAAATGATCAGACCAGCACTGCATTTTGTCACCTTCCATACACTTTATTACCAGGCAATACCAGTTTCATACATAATTTTGAGCTACCGGTATTTATTATTTGGTCTAAAATATATTTAATTAAAAAGCAACCAATTTGTGTGTGTTTAAACTTTAAACTTAGAGAAACAAAAATCAGGGCATTTAAGCAGCAGCCTTAAGGGTTTTCTAGCAGTTCCATTCCAAACAAAATAAAAAATATTTATCTACACATTCACGCATCAACACAGCTCAGTGTGTTGTGTAGATGTGTGAATGTGAGTATATATAAAAGAGCTGCCATTTAGTCTGTGGTGTGAAGAATAAAGAACAAAGCTGGTTTTGGCTGATGTGCGATGTTTTCTGCCCTTCTCCAGCTTTGGAGAGGCCCAGTGGGGGCTGCAGTGCGTGAGGCTTGAGAGCATGGAGCACAGGGCACTGTGTAGGCCGCAGCGCAGCATCTGCCAGCCCAGACTGTCCGTGGTTTGTTCCTTTCCCAGCACATTCTTACATAATTATCTGTGATGAACTCCTCTGCAGTCAAGCCACAAATCCACATGTCAGAGGCCTGGCTTACTGAAGAAAGCCACGCAAGACCTTGAGGATGCACGAATACACATAAACACTATATAGAAACACACAAAACAAAAAGTTAGAGCCGTGACAAGTGTGTTTGTGTGTTTCAGAGCCAAAGCATAAAGGGTATAATCTTGGCTTCCACATTGACACTCATCCGAGTTTAGCAGACTTTACTAGCTCCTGTCATGCCCAGCACTTTCCCCCTCGGTAACTTTCTTAAAGTCGCCTTAACAAGGAACCTGCTGATGCACTTCTGTCCCCAAAGTGCCTCTTTGTAAAAGTTTCAAATTCTGATCTGTTCATTAAAACTATCCGTTCATTAAAACGTATCCATAAACCAGTTCTAATTACCTACCTCAAAAATGGTTAGACAGACTATCATATTTTGCAACATATTGAACCACAAAAATATAAAACAATGGCCTGATTTTGAGTTCAAAGAAATCTCCATTATATTCTCTTGCCATGTTTTTTTACACGCCTCCTTGGATCTGCATTTTGCTGTGTATTATCTAGTCTGGTGCCAGCAGAATAGGAGGATGGGTTGACATTGGAGTAGTGTATTGCAAAAGACTTGAAGACCGTGCCAGCGGGATAAGAGAGAACAGCGGAGGGTGAGGGTTTCATTAGCATAACTAAGGGATGGCCAAAACCATGTTCTGGAGTGGCATATTTACGGCACCACATTTGGCAATGGCCCTGTTCTTTTATATGGTTTATTAAAGAGATAAGGCCAGGCTAGTCTCTGTTCTGGCTTTCATTTGTATATTGTGCTGTTTAATTGTAATCAGCCTTTTTTTGTATTTAATTGTTTTGACTGATTCTGGTGCAACCAATTGAATGTGTTATATTTGTGTACATTGCATTTTAAAACCTGCCAATTTAACTTCTGTTACTGTCTGGGGTTTCGAGTGAATCACCTCCTCCACTGATCTGGACATGTACGTTGACTGTATGTTGAAGTTTGATTGAAGTAATTAATCTCCCATAATAAAGTGTTGAATTTTATACCGTACATAATACAAAGTGGAAAAATCTGACCTGTCAAATATATGCTCAGGAATATGTTTTAGGGCCGTAACTAACGATCATTTTGCTAATCGTATAGTCTAGCGACACATACACATTTTTTACCCAGATGGAGCTGAAGTGAATTCATTCGAGGATCCTGGTGGAGCAAATTTGTGGACATAAAATACACTAAATTTACACATTTTCCACGACATTTTCATGCAATTACAACTCAACCTGATTCATGAAACCTCTTTTCCCCGCTCATGCCATGTTTTGAAACCTATGTATAGACCACTTAACGATTATTCGATTATTAACTTTGCAGCCCTAATATGTTTTATATATTTTCATCATATATCTATAATTTGGCAAATGATAAATACATGCAGATTGTTACATTTTTGCCTCGTGCTAGAGTTAATGTAGGGTATGTGAGCGTCTGGCATGTGTGGGGTCTGGGGAAGTGTTCTCATATAAGCCTACTACTTTTACATGTTTGTATTTTGGCTTAAGTGGCCTTTAAAAGCAATGAAATGGAAAGTGCATTCATAAGCCAATATCGGGAACGATCCCATTTCAGCTGGGCACAGAATGGTGCTCTTTGTTGTACTCCGGCCCCTTTCATGTCTCTGAGGTCATTTTCACAGAGCAAACAGGGAGACTCATTATCAACCTGCACCTGAGAGGTCAGCACCTGAACTCTCTCTCCGCGCCCCCTCCCTCTCTGACCCACCTCCCCGTCTACACCGCCCCAGCCGTGCCTCCGCTCCCTGGTATCCCTGCTCCGTGCTCGGGTTTATTAGCGCAGAACATCTTTTCCAGTGACTGAGCTTGCCCTTATTGTCTACAGTGGTCAGGGTCAAGTCAAGGGCGCTCAGCCTAGATTGGAATCATTTGTCACATGGTCCCGGACTGGAGCTGATTTCAGCAGAGGCAATGGCGAGGTACACTGCGGTTTCCAGCGGCACCTCTGACATGGGGAGCAGAGGAGAGCAGGTCCGCGGACTACACAGATGGCCCAGACGAATTACATAGCAGCCTCTTGCCAAAACACCTCCCCATTCTACCTTTTTTTTTGCTTGCAGATTTAAGAGGGATGAAATTGGACACTGAATGGATCATAAATGGAACATGTTCTCTGGGTTAGGTGGATATGCATCCAAGTGAAAGACGCTTTCTCGGACCCCCTGTCTTCTTTGACAAACCAAAATTGCCTCAGGAGTAACCATAATGATCTTTGTACCTTTTAAGACTGAAATGAAATCTAAAAATAAAAAAATATATAAATATATATATATATATATATATAAATGAAATCTAAAAATAAAAAAATATATAAATATATATATATATATATATATATATTATTATTTTTTTTTTTTTTGCAATTTAGAGGTTTTTTCCCCTAGCTGTCTCCTTTATGGTCAGCAAGAGCTTGCATGAACAATGGACGGTGCTGAGGTAGCATGGAAAATGACTTTAATACACCATACAGAATGTCTTATTGCTTTGGTCAATAGGGCCGCAGAGAAGATGGTGTATTCTGTCGCCTAGGAAGGTTAGAGCCGTCATACGGCCATAGTGACTGATACCCACACCTTGCTTATGAGGTCTGTAATGGCTGAGCATGTGTGTGTATGTGAGGGAAAGGGCGCAAAGTGACAGGAAACGTTATAAAGGTTACAGATGATGCACGCATTGCTGTTAAGCTTTAGATTAGTCAATATATTTTATTTTTTACATCTGAAGCCATTTAAGACATGACGCAAAGGGATGCTGAGGTGGTAATAAAACTTGTGTTACATGAAAAGCTGGAGTAACACATACCACCTAAACCCCCAGTCAAATAAACAAAAAGAAGTTGAATTGTGGTATAAAATACAAAACAAAAACAAGGGGAAAATAAAAGATTGAGCATCAGGCCATTTTTGCTTGTTTTCCCATAGAGGGGGCAAGTGTGGAGGTGAAGGTCACTGAGAGACTAAGCACACAGCTCATAAACAGCACAGCTGGAGGAATCATTGAAATATAGCCCTTTGTTTTCTTGGGGCCATAATTGGCCCTGGAGCGTTCTTCCCCTTCCCGCGCTCTCTGTCTCTCGCTCCATCTCTCGTTCCCTGCACATGTTTTGCACCAACATGGTGCAGTTTAAAAATCCAGCCTGCAAAGGCTAATGACTTTAGGGTCAAAGGTCACACCTGCGGTCACAGAAACAATACACAATACAATAAATACAGAAAAACATAAACTAACATTCAGGGAAATAAGACTCATAGCCACAGAGCCTCCTGGACTCCCCACACACAGGCTTGTGAGTTAGTTCATTCTGCCCTTATAATCCTGTGTTTTGTCTATTTTGTAATTGGGACTAAGAACATGAAGTCTTGATTATTTAGACTAAATCTTGTTTTCTTTTTTTAATCAGATGATATGCAACAAAAACATGTATACTTTTTGTTTACATAATACATTATAATTTGATTCCCTCATAAAACTTCTGAACTGTCATCATTAAGCAATGTGCTGTCAAAATAATGAAGCAAAAGACACTTTCTAATTTTCCCAAAGTGGGACAATCATTAGCTTTCCTTATCTTATCTTCTTACTTGTAATTGAAGTAGTGTTCTACTATCTATTATTCACAGTTGTACTTTGTCCATATTGGCACAGAAGATGGTTTGGATGGGGCCTGGTCCCAACTTGATGGCCTCCATTTTCTGGTGTGATCAAATGCTTTCACAGCATGTTCATTTTCATTAAGCTGAAGGTGGTGGTACACCTCTTTAGGGATTAGCTCTAGGAGACGGCTGTCGCTCCTTCTGCCTGGATGCCTGGGATCTTGCAGTAGTCAGGAGAAAAACAGTATCAGATCCAGCCTGAGATAGCAGGGCTTTGCGTATAATTACCATGTTAACCTAGATGATTCTCTCTGATCTCTGCAAACATCAGGGCACGGGCCCCGCCAGGCCGGCTTAGGCACGGATCTGTCACAGTGCACTGGGGGACACTTGATGTATGTAACACTTGCTAGTGCTATCTGCACACACTTCTTTTCAAACCTCTTGTGTGCTTCAGTGTATTTCTTTTCTAACCAGCCCTACTTTAAGTTTATACAGTAAATCAACCAGTATAAATAATGAATGCATAACTTATTGTTTTGAATTGCAGAAATCCTTATACTGTATTTAATAGACACTTTCATGCTTTATTACTGATATTCAACACCTTCAATCTTCTCTTTTTTAATCTAAACCTCAGAAAGTAGACCCATAAAAGATCTGAAACCCTTTCCTTTATCGAGTATTATCTCCTGAATGTGAGTAGAGATTCTGTCTTTGGATGCTTGCTTCCTAAGCCTTATTGATCTGTCTGCGTTTTTCCTTTTGCCATTCTCCAAAGTCACTAAGCTTGCATCAATTCATCTTAATCTGTTTGCTCCTTAAACCCGGAACAAGACATATCTTGTTCCTGGTTGTAGGAGTCTCTCGGCTGGCTACCCTCACATCCTTCCTCAGCGGGCTTCTCCTGGGTGGCAACAAGAGGCTTTTCATATCGAATCAAGTGTTATTGAGTTCCCCTGTACACCTCTTACATTCCCCCTCTTCTTGGTTTTCTCCATTTCTTTTTTCCCTCTCCTCCATCCACTTTTAACAAAGCATTCCTTTAATGACTCTGGGATTACGGGCCAACCTTTTGCAGCCAGTCTGTGGACTAGCCTGTAATCTGACCTCATTACATCCCTTGTGACAAGCTCTTGGGTCACTTCTGAGCGACTGCATCTTATCTTGGACGCCAAGCTACACACAAGTGCTTCTCAAGTTGGCACCTAGTCGACCAGTTCAGCCATATGGGTCAAATAAGCTATTTACCACAGGATCTTTTCATCTGTTTTTTCTTCCTCCCAAGTCTCCATTAGACATGAACAAGATACATGAATGTTTTTTTTAAAAATATATATATGTCTTTGAAGTTTACAGTTCAAATGTACTGTTCTTAACATATTGTAAGAAAACACTTATAACATCATGGCTAAAGAATTGAAAAGCATTTTAGTTATTTTAGAACTGCTGGCTGTACTGACTGGACATTCGGCAAACAAAAGCAATCTCCATTGCTTTCTTACTTTAAGTGTGAATCCATAACCAGCTGTTTCTTCCTCCACATACTGAATGGCTCATCTGGGCACTTCCTTTCCTTCATCCCTGTTTCCATCCCTTCATTCTTCCTGCATGTGTCCCTGCATGCCTGCGTGAGCGGCAGGTGTTGACAGCAAACTGGCAGAGTCTCAGCTCTCTACTATACATGCCTGTACAGTTGCTCTGTTCTTTGGATGAGCAGATCCATTACATCATCTCCATCAGGACTGATTGGGGTCCACGTAGGCCCAGGACTGGTTGGCTGGCCCCAGCCCATATGCCTTTAATACAAGAACAGATGTGCTACACCTAACCAAGGTAATCTAAGTATCTCCTCCTATTTCTAACCTCCATGGTAACCTTTCTTTGCTTATGTTAAAATGTTTTGGTGAATGAGGGCTGTTGTGTTCATGGTATACCTTTTATTTTTGGTTGTGTGCAGTTATTCTTGCAGATGAAAATATAGATTTAGACAGGGCAGTTGCTTGTTTCTCTAATTGTTCAAACATGCTATATGAAGCCACAATGAGTGAAAAATAAAATAAATAACACAAAAACATTTTTTGCAGACCATAAACAACAGAACTCAAGTTTAATTTCCACTAAAGCATCCTTCTTAGCTGTGCCAAAGCTGTCCAGCTATAATCAAGAATTGAAACTGCTGGCAGCTATTTCCTGGAGAGGGATTACGAACCCCTCCTATTGGGCGGGACAAGGCCTCCTAGTCTGACTTCATCAGCAACATGGCCTACGAGATGTAGGAAGCAGGTTAATAGACACTCATCAGACATCTGCTGCTGGGTTACCGTCCAATAATCTTCTCCCTGGATCTGCTGCCAGCAATTGATGACCACATTCCCCCCTCTAAAACCCTTCAGTTGCCCCCCTCCTCTTCATCACCTCGCTTTTTTCACCCGCTCAGTCGCTCCTTTGAGCTCAGAGCAGTGCATTTGTGTTCAGAGGCTAAGCAGAGATATACAATATTTACTTTTATGTGACTTATTATCACGGCAACCCAAAAGGGCAAAGAGTTCAACTCCCTCTCTCTTTGCATAATTTAACTTATTTTTCAATGATTTGTTGGCAGGTTTAAGCAGTGTTTTGCAGCCTTTTTTGGGACGTGGCACACTTTCTTTTATTGAAAAGATAAACACCATCCACTAAAACATGGTACACTTTCTAAAACAATATCGAAAATCTCTAATTTGAAATAAATAAGGTCTAAATAATGTCTGGCACTAGCGTATTCCATTAGTTATATAAGGTACGCTAGTGTTCCCGGCACTCTGGGTGAATCTATAGCATTTATAGATTAGCAATTCGATTATTTATTTATTTTAAATGCTTTATGTTTATTGGCCCTGTAATTTGAGATACCCCCAACATAATCTCAATCTCAATCTGGAACCCCAAACTCTTGGATTTCCTTAATCAATATTTACCGGATTTTAAATTGGGCAACAGTGGCTCAGTGATTAGCGCGCTTATCCACCAACCCTTAGGTCGGTGGTTTGAGTCCAATGCATATTGCCATTGTTTTTTGGGCAAGACACTTCACCAGCCTTGCCTCCAGTGTCAATGTTTGAGAGAGTGATTGTAAAACATGATTTAGTTTGTGTTTATATGCACGTCTCATGTATTTTCAATATGCACTGACCTGACCAAATGAACAAATAATATGAAGTTGATTTGAGCTGTCTAAAAAGATTTGTTGTAAGCGAGTAACCTCTCATGCACCCTAAATGTTTCCTTTTGCCCTGACTTCTCCAATAACTAGTCTGTATTGACTTTTTTCTCCATGTTGGTTGTACACTCCAGGGCACTTAATGGCCACCCGAATAATCGCAAGCACATAACTCCAGTGAAAACCATGCATCTCCTCTACTATTGATCACACTCTCAGCCAGGTTCAGGGGGCAAGTAGAGAGTTGAAACTCCTTATTTTGCAGGGTTATTTATGACTTTTCCCCCTCAGAGTGATTTTTTTTCTTCCAATGGCAGAGTGGTGTGTTAAATCCGACGTGTCACAAGATTACTCAGCTGGCCGTCAAGTGCACATGGTCAATTTGCAATGATGAGAGGAACTGGATCACACAACTCCTGGAATCTCTCAATAAAATCTCCAGGGAGGAGGGGTTACCCGTCGGCCGCGCACACACATTCAAGAGGAATGCCAATCTGGTAGTCATTTTAGCTGCCAAAATCAAATGCGAGTTCAATTGTTTCCACATTTCTTAAGATAACATTATGAGAGAGCGGTAGAGAGCGGAGGGCCAGTCCATTTAACCATGTTGGTGAGGTCAGAGGATGAAAGGTAGGACATGTGTATAGCCAGAGTTCAGCTATAGGACAGTACCACTTTGCTCCTGACTTATTCACACAAGCTCAATTAAGTCTTGTCAAAGGTGGTTTCAGATGCCCTATGGCCACTCCTTGCTGAAATTAGCACAATTGGACCTAATAACTTGGGGAATTACTAGAAAAACAGCAGGCCTATGAAGCACATGATGTAGCATTTATCTTTTGAAAACTATGAATGAACAATGTCCATGTAGAAGTATAGCATTAAAGGACTATTTATGTTGGCTTTACTACTTCATTCAGAAAGTATGCATATGCAAAAATGTGCTTTTTTCCTCTCATTTCAGTGGACAATGTCATACTTGCCTTGACTGATTGAAAGCTGGTACCCGTCTTGGGCGTCTCAAAGGGAATTTAGGACATATAGAATGGGCAAAGAGGGCGTGTCTTCCGTTCACACTTCAGCAATGCCCAGCCATGCTTGACCCCTGGCCTTCACTTCTACCACGAGCGATCATATTGCCTTTCCCAGCAAGAGCGTAATGAAGTGGAGAACATTATGGCCACTATGGTTAATGCTAGCCTAATGGAGTTCAAATAGATGACCGACCTTCCTCACCCCGCTGTCAGTGGTTAAGGCAAAATTAGAAACTGGAAAATGTTCATGTTTTTGAACATTACCGGTGGTTTTAGTTGTCTCTTATGTGTTCAAAATGAAATCAAGGAAATGAAACTGTCTGTGTTGTTTGTTTTATTGAAAATAATATTACGTTAGAATAAAAAATAAAATACTAAATTCTATGAAAAACTTTGTACATTTGACATTGAGTAAATTACTATTTCTTGCTGCTCTGAAGTTCCATAATTGTTCTGTTTGTCAGCGAAGGGCTATCTCTGTAACGTTTTGTTCAGTTACATTGTCGTTTGAGACAAAAAGAACAAATTTTTCTGAGAACTGGACAGTATATTGGTTTGTATATTCCACTGGAGTAAATTTTAAGAAAATGTACAAAGTTGAGTTTTGATTGTTGTGGTTTGTTTTGACAGATTTATGACGGTCCTACCCCCATTTTGCTGCTTACATATGCTCATAGAAAGCCACAAGCTGACAAGTTTTGCCGAAGTCTTTGTCACAGTCTCCCTGAGCCTGTAATGAGGGACTTTGGTCACAACAGATCTCTTTCTGATCCCCAGTCTGAAGTGAAATTCCTGCAGCGAGCAGTCAGCACTTCTTGACTCTGTAGCTTGCTGCTGCAAAAATCCACAAGGAGATTTGGACTTCCATTGCAGGCATGTTTGAGGCTTCTGTTTCATCCCATGTTCAGACTGTCCTGTCTTGGCCCCTTGATTTGCACATTACTTACTCAAGATGCCAAGAGCCGCCTTTCTTTGACTTCTGACATCAGCCATCTTTAAACACTTTGTGCTTGTGTTGCATTCTGTCATATTTCTCCTCTCATGCGCTCTTTCCCCTCTCTGTCCCTTTATGGCTATCTGGCTTACAGCTGAAACTGGTTCAGGCATAAAAGGGATCAGATGATTTCAGCTGAGAAAACTCTGGTGATTTTGCATATTGCTTTGAACCCTTCGATAGCACTGTGTCCTTTGTATAGTAATTCGGTTGGTTCTGGATACAACGGATGAGGGGGCACGAGTATGGTCTTGTCCAGGGTTAGCGGTTAAAGCATGAGAATGTAACTTTTTGTTTACATTCTCTATCCCCTTTTTATCAGGCAAAACAAACTATTCAGCTAGCATTTTCTATAAACTAATTACCAGTAGTCATGTTTCCCATCTTGCTTATTGTGCTTTGAGGTGTATATTACCCCAGCTTGTAGATTAAACACACCTCTGAGGTTTACAAAGTTTGCAAGCATGATCGGCGGACACAAACATTGATTTGTTGACAATTTCAAAACTCTGAGATTTGTTTTATATTGTGTTCTGGGCGTGTAGGACAGGGCCGAGGTGAATGTAGTCTGTGTTCTGCGAGGGGTCCCTGGAGGTTCCCCAGTGTTGTAGAATTGGTGATGGGCGTTTCTCGGCGTTCACACTTGATCTCTGCCCAGCCATGCTGAACCCCACGACTAGCCCCTCTTCTCCGGGACATCATCTAATCTCCACTCGATGCTGCGATGTAATGGGTTGGGGAACATTAGGGTCACTGCGGCTAATACAAAACTAATGGGGATCAAAGAGATGGCCTGCCCACCTAAAGACAGGTAAATGGGAGATCTTAACAACAAAATGTGGGGTTTGAATGCTTTATGTGATGACGCGTTGCAGCTATGTTAATTTAAAACAATGCACGTACATTTATATACTGGTATATTATTCTTTTATATGGTTCCTAAATACAAGGCATACACATTTGTTTCTTTAGGGTCACTATTATTATTATTATTATTATTATTATTATTATTATTATTATTATTATTATTATTATTATTATTATTATTATTATTATATATTTTTATTTCAGATACAATATTTAGAGAAAAAAATTACTGGTATTTTGACCAGTCAACATGGATGTTTTTAACAATAGAGTTCCTGCACCCATGTGACGCCATTACGGCAGGGAAGATAGAACGTTAACAGTAATGAATGGCAACAAGCCTGAAGTTTACCTTTTGAAGTTTATATTTGTCATTAAATGAAGTTGTAAATAACAATACATCTTTTTTTAAAAAAGCAGAATCAACATTTGCAACCCTTTTTGCAAGCTCTAGTGTGCTTTTAAATCTTTAATGTACGTTTATATCTTTAAAATGTTAATTGCTCCCTAAATCTTCAATATCTGGACATCTGATTAATTTTCCACCTTCTTATAAAAAGTGTTCCTAGAGAAATATACTTTATTATAAAACCCTGTACATATAACATTTACTGATATTGAAATTAAATAATGTGATGTCAAAATATTTTGTACTCTAACTAATGTGAAGCTGTTGTACATGACAGCAGTCTAATTTACTCATGTCATTGAAATTCATTGGTTTAACTTTAGTTTGTGATTTTATGAAACTGTAAATTATGCAAACAGTTATTTGGTCAATCATTCCCCAAATGAGAACCGGGAACAGATTAATGCAGAAATAGCTTATCGGTAATAAATGTGAAATTTGACTCCACCACTTCTCTCGATCAATCGGGCGCTTTGTAAATCTATTAAAATGCTTTGTTTTTCTTCTGCCTTCGATCATCATTTGTACAGTGTGAAAAAAATAACCCACAACCACTGAAACTCTGTTTGTTCATTGCGGCCGACGCTGTTAGTTTCAATGCGAATTCCCTGCCACCATCCCTACCCGTTAAGGTACACTTCATTTTCCCCTCTGCATTTGACTCATCCTTCAATGACACTGGGGCACCTCTTCAGGGGCAGTTGTGCGCCCGGGGACCATCTCCACATCTTGGTGCTAGGCTTTACCTATTGTGCATGTTTTGGTTTGATGGGGGAAACCAGAGTGCCTAGAGGATACCCAAGCAACTCCACACAGAAAAGACCGGGAGTCGAACGCGCGACCTTGCTGAAAGGCCAGCCACTCTGCCACCGTGCCGCCATGTGGAGCTTCGTGGTGCATGCTGGGATAGTGTGACGACAACTACAGGAGCTCTAGGTTGCTCATAATTACAGCAATAGCAACACAAACTCTTAATTGGTCAAGTACCAATTCATTTGTAATCAGCATGAATAAGACAATAGACAATGTATTGCTAACTCTGATAAAAAGAGAAGACAATAGTTGTTTGTGGTACATTTTGTATTATTGTGATAATCGCCATTATATCGCCACAAGCTGATGTCTTCTACTGTAAATCCATTGTTGTTTTCATTTTATAATAGTTGTTTAAACATTGAATTATTAGAATAAGAAATGAATGTTTTTCTAACTCATATTTTTAAACAGTCAGCAATTATAATAATTATTGTGATGTTATTGTTTCGGCCATAATAATTGTGATTTATGACACAATATCTAAGTATTGTATCATGCCTAGTTTTTTTTTTATTTTTTTAATCAGTTTCGTTTGATGTATTTACTAAGTAGCTATACAAAACATTTGAAACTGCCATAAAGCAATTAGAGATTAATTATTTGTAATTCTCATCTATAATTAATTGTTTTTAAATGAGGGATATTTCTTTTGACTTAATCCATTGATTCTTTTCCTTCACCTATCCATCTGAGTCCATCTGTATCTCAGTAACTATGGGAGGAAGGCCATTATTCCAGATAGAGGTGTTAGATGTGGTGGGCCAACCTGTATTGATCGCCTGTGAGAGGACGCTGAGCGGGGGAGAAGCTCTATTTGCTTTAAAGTTCAATGGCTCTCCACTTGTGTTAGTGTTGAAACCACAGTAGCAATCAATATCTGGACGGGGACCCATGTCACGAGACACGCTCCCCATTTAGAAACATCATAATACTCTGCTCGTGTTGTTTCCCCCTGCTTCCTTTTTCTCTCCGTACTTCCCTCCTTTGTGCCTTGACTGTCATGTACCCCCGCTGCATCGTACAAGCCGCTTTCTTATTTTTATACTGTAGGCTGGGTTTTAGCTTTACAGGCTAGAATCAGTGTGAATTGTAATTATAGATGATACACATGGCTGGAAGGGAGAGATAGAGCAAAACACTGGGAAGAATAAAAGGCAAACAGTCATTTGCAGAAAAAGTAGGTGTCATAAGGTAACTGATTATATAAAAGAGCACACAAGGTGTTCGCTACAGTGTGTGTTGTGTGTGTGTGTGTGTGTGTGTGTGTCAGTATTTTTTGCCGAAGATATAAAAAATATATAATGAAATATTCCCTGCGCATTTCTTGGCTGTAGTTCAAATGCTGAGGGGAAGGAAAAGAAAAAAGGGGGCGATTGTTTCTAGTTCAAGGTGTGTAATGCACAGAGGCGTACATACATAATGGGGTATTGTCAGGGGGTTACTGCCAGGATATTAATGCCCTGGTTTGTCCATGCTATTTGGTGCAGTGTCGCTCCCTGAAGGAAACAGTGCGCGCTTGCTCCTCTAACTACTCTGCCCCCTCCTCACCCCCCACCCCTCCCAAGGCCCCGACTAGAGGTCACTCTGTTTAGCACATGAGGCAAAGCCCATTTTCAGCATCATGCACCCAATATTGCTCCCTTCTCCTTCCGCCTCCATTAGTAAACATAAATGCCCTGTCTGGTGTTGTGTATAGTCGTTTTTTTATTATATATTTGTTTTAACCTTTCTTATCGTATCATCCCTATAAGCATATGCAAGGACCTGTGTGTGCATACATTTGCATCAAGACCCCACCTTTGGCAGCAACATCTCCCCACCCCCCACTCGGTGCAATCTACCTCCGCCAACACTCCTCCCGGTAGCCTCCCAATGAACCTATTTATGTTTGAACATTTCCACTGGCATTTGAACTCGTCCCATCGATTTCTGTAGAAGAGGTGGCAGAGGCAGCTCCTTAAAGAGGTAGGAATCGAATATCTAAATATTTGACCAAGAGGTCACCTGGATCATACCGGGCTGTAGCGGAAAACAGACAGGAAAAAACAGAAACGAAAGTAGGAAACTCGGTCTGACAAAATGAGTGTTGCAGCAGGAGAAGGTAGAGAGAAGCTGCAGTGTAGAAACTGTCTTTCAGCCATTGTCCACAAGAGGGTGCTGCTGGACAGTTCATATAGGCATTCACAATGGACAGAGATAAATTCCAACAGACCAGTTTTTATATTACAACATATCTTTTCAAGCCATAAAACTATGTTACATTCTTGAACAAATTATATTGCGTTTCTTAAAATGGCTGTTCTTATTCTTTTACCATTTCACTGTAATTACACTGCATCAAGAAAAAATAACTTCAGGCTTTCCCTAAATTGTCCATTATTTTTTCTTCCCCAAAGTGCATTTTTAAAGTAAATGTGAATAAAATTGAGCTTTAAAATGAGAAATAAAAATTGGACCTATTTGAAAATGACAGTTCCCACTTGGCCTGGAACGTGGGTCCCCTTGTACTGGATTATGTGCGTGTCAAATCATTTTAAAGTATCATGAATAAATTCTATACACATGATTAATGCACATATTTTGGACATTGTTCAAATGAACTGCATTTGAATAAATGATAAAATAGGAGCCTCTCCCGATAACTCTGGCTTTTCATATTCCACTTGTTGGTTGTAGGTGTAGCTAAACTAATGGTAATTACTGATCTCTTTGCATTACATTCTTCCCATTAACCAGCTGTGTGTCTCTGCCTCTCTCCTTCACTGTCTATTTTTCCAGTGCACTACAATGGTACGCTGCAGTGTCGTGTGTGGAGCTGCGACGGCGTCTGTTGTCATGGCGTTCAGAGCCCATGCCAGATGTCATAGTTAACTTTGAGGCAAAAAGAGGGAGAGAGAGAGAGAGAAGCATGCTAGAGGCTATTTTGTTGTCAGTGATTTAGATGAAACGGGATGTTAAAATGTTACACTTGCCCCTCAAAAAGCACCACTCTTTTCTTTTTTCCTTTTAAAAAACAGAGATAGTAAATGTACCTCAGGGTAAGCAGACATTTTATCTGACACAAAGCATTATTTCTGAACATAGATATTAGAAAAGTGAATAGATTTATGATAAGAATGTTTTGTATGCCAGAGTCAGAGGTTATGAATTGATTTCTATATGAGTTTTCTGAGCTTAAGCATAATTAATCAGCTCATTTTCTGATATTCACAGATATTATTTTGTTGTTCAACTTATAATGAGCAAAGGAAAACCAAAACATCTAATTATATTTGCACAGTCTGTGTATACATGTTGTGACTGATTATATAAATTGATTTGAGAAATTTAACTCAAATACATATAAATTACGCTTACCATAGTTTGGCATTTATTATAGTTATTTTCATTTGAGATTGTCATAAAACACTCATTCAACATTCATCAGAGAAAATGTTAAATTGATTTCCTTTCTCAAAAAACAATGCGACATGACATGTTGTTATGTTATGTGAGAACCACATAAAAGCATATTCATGCTCCTTATTTTCATTGGGAATGCCCAAGTATTTATATATTTTTAGTACCATTGTGGATCTTGCTCAAATTAGCACATTGTAGTTACTGCAAAGAGCTGCTGCAAAGGAATTAGACTGTAACAGTTTACATTTAGGCAATAATTCATCAACTAACTTTTATTGGTTTAATTTATGGGGAAGCAATTTTCACCACCAGCACTGTGGTAAACATCGTTAATCAAAATACATTATTATAATGAAGCTGTTTTAAAATGTTTATTAAAGAAAATAAAAAAGGGCTTACCCTTGCTTTCCACATCTTACCATTGTCATCATAATTAATCACTAAATTGATGCTTGCTCTTTGCCAATGCAGATGAGACGGGTGCCAGCCCAAGAAGAATAGTCAGATTATAAATGAAACAACTGGTATAGGTAAGTTTCACCTTAAGTGATGAAAGAGTGTGTAATATTACATGAGTGGGCCAATGCTCTTGCTGTCTTCACAGAGTGGGAGACGACAGCCAATTAAAGCACGCATATAAATGGACAAAGGAATTGCCTCATCCTTATTGGACAGTGGGTGGCCTGTTTGTTTTATATTATTGTCACTTATTGTTTCACAAGCATATTTCTGTTATCCTGAGCAACAGTAACCGTATGTATCTTATCTTAAGTACATATGTATCTGACCTGCTCACAAAGGAGCCCCTGACTTTGAACAGGTATTACGTCAGTGAACTAGCCGCCCCAGTACAGTCTGTGTCATTTTGTGACCACCTCTGTGCGTCCCCGTGTCCCACAGCAGGGAGGAGGATCACTCAACTGCCACCTCGTTGAATGCCATTTGTTAATGAAGGCCAAAGTGTTAGGTGATAAATATAGCAGAAGAGAAATGGCACTTGTAAGTGATCTCATTTAGGAACATTACATTTGAATTTATTGGGGTACTTAGAGGGGACAGAAAGGCCGTGACTTGCAGGGTACAGCAGGCCGACGCATATGACTTATAATAGACATTTAGGTCAGGTGACTTAGCAACAGGGATACAGGCAGCAAAGATATCCCTTTATAGTATACTGTGCAAAGTGTGGTGTACTTAAATCTTTAAAAGTGAATTTGTGTATACATTTCAGTGTAGAAGTTCTGTTAAGTGTGCAGAATATGATATCAGAGAGTGTGAATAAGAGATTAAGCAACTAAAGTTTTATTATAAACATCATTATGATGTACTGTGTCAGTCTACATTTTAATGCCTTGCTGGATTTGGTAAAACATTTAAAAATCATTACCATCATAAAACAGCCTGTAAAGCCTAGTATACAAGGCTAACAAATAGAGACAAAGAAAGTGACTATTGGGTAGGCAGTGATTTGTGTAGGGACACAGCTTTCACTTCTGGACTGTTTTCTCTCATTCATAATCCATGCCTAGGAAAAGAGTTGCTTGTTTGCTTTAGTTTCCAACAAATTCATGTTTGGTTTGATGCTGTGACTACCTTAGTAGCTTTTAAACATTGGCAAAGCGCAGCAAGCTGAATAAAATACCCTGCAATGCATCTAGCTGCTTGACACAATTTGGATCGCAGAAGACGAACAATATATTCAATCCATTTCTTGGCCCTGGTACATTTAGTAAATACAGTGCGTGCTTGGTAAGAGGGATGTTGACAGAAAATCAAAAGCAATGTAGCTGCAGCGTCTCATAATGGCGACTAAGCTCTACTTTACACTCCTGTTACAAAGATGTACGATTTGAAAACAATCAATGCCTTCATGAGAGCTTGTTATTTTTCCCTATAATAAGAGTAACGGCTTTTCATCATCCCGCACAGGACTGATTGTGTTTACAGTGAGGTTATAAGCATTTATGGCAAGTGCAAACAGCAATGGGTAAGAATATTGTTGTTAAGTGTTTTTACACTTTTCAGTGTACACGTAGAGTTACTTGATTATTTGGTTTCAACTCTCAATTCATTTTTGTCTAAATATTATGTATAACAAAATGCTCTTAACTGAAGATTGTATTTGACTTTATTTTAAATTCAACTTGAAATATATCTTAAACTTTTTCCTTTTTTTTTTTGATTGTTATACAATAACATGACCCGAGTGCACAACCAGAGAGAGCAAGATAAATAAATAAATAATAAAATAATAAATATAATAATAATAATAATAATAAATTATAATGGCACAGTATGACAAAACAAATACAACCATAGCATAAAAAGTGCCTAAATTTATGTCTCATTTATTCCAAATTTGATCAAATTTGTCCATTTTCAAATTAAGCCTGATTGTCATTTTTTCCATTTGTCTGTTATTATGTCAGTCCAGTCGTTGGTCATCTGTGAGGTTTGTATCTGCCATTTCTTCATGATAGCCTTTTTTCCTGCAGCCAAAAGTATATTCCAAAGGTATACATTTATTGTGTCTATGGCAGGAGTTTTGAGTCCCAAGTACATAGTTCCAAAATTGATTTGCAATGTCTAAAACAGTCTGCAGTGCATTGTTAATTTCAGTCCAATATTTATGAGCAACAGGACAGTCTCAAAACAAAATGATAGTGTTAGTGTTAAATGGTGTTATTAAAAAACATGACATGTGCTGCCCGGTGGTGGAGTGGTTAAGGCACAGCACACGCCAGGCTCCAAGTGCAGCCGGCCGCATTGTCGTGAGTTTCAATCCTGACTCTGACATTTACTGCATGTCCTCCCTTCTCTCTCAGCCCCCATTCCTCTCTCATCTGTCCTGTCTAATAAAGCCTACGGGCCAAAAAATCTTTAAAAAAGGAAAAAGCATGACACATTTTTCCAACAAAAGCCCCGTCCAAACGTGTGATTTTGTTGTCGTCCACTGCGATGTACACACAACTCCTCGTTGTCAAAACAAGGTTGCCTCCTTTTTCCATTGTTTTCAATATATTTAGTTGAGTAGCTGTCCAAATAGCGACGCGCGATATATTATTCCTCTTGAAAGTTCTGATTTAGAATCTTCGATAAAAAAATTCAAATCTTAATGGTCACATATTATACATAACAAAAAAGTTTGTATGAGCTGCAACTGTCATAATGGAAGCATATTTGATGTTGTGCTTATAGTACAAGATATAATCAGTAACTATCTGTGTGGTTGACACTTGGTAATAAGGACACGTTTTCATATTTTTCTGAGGGCTTGCCTGTGGCATAGCTTCTATTAGCCCCTGTTTGGTTCTTCTCACAAATGTCCGTTACAGCGCCTTTCACGAACCCTGACGTCTCGCCTGTTATTACTGCCATTGTCTGTCTTTCTGCTGTTTACATCCATGAGGCCGGGTCCTTTAATATGCGAGCAGCTTTTGCTTGGCTCTCCTACGGGCACACTGGTCTGTGTTTACCGCTCAGTCAAAATGCCTCCTCTCCACAAGTTTGACATGCCTTTTTGTTGCCATGGTAAGCCCTTCCTTAAAATATATATTTCTGCTTTTGGATGTTTTTATTTTTTTTTTATCTCTCTGGTTTAGAGCCTGTTGCCCCCAGGGCCAGATTTAAATGTGTGTGGGTCTTCAAGGATTTCTGCACAGAAAAGCTGTTTGGAACGCAGCCTTTTTACCATACAAGTGCGACCGAATTGTGTCATTTCAGGTTTTTGAGCCATTGCTGGAACCAAAGGAAAGTCCAATAGAGAAGCAAAAAACACAAGACAAAAGCTGATGAAAATGGACCAGATTGGATTATGTCAGGCTTGGCATGGGCCTCCTATGAGGGAAGTCTTCGTTCTGTCTTATCACACTCTGCCTCACAGCTAAATAAATTAAAAACGCCACAGCACAGTACTGCTCCTTGGAAAACAACAAGCCCATAGTAACTGTAAATATCAGCTTTAAGTGGCGTTGGCTCCACTTTTTTCACTCACTAAACAAGAAGTGAAGACAAGTAAGGAAGCCATCATTTATAGCAGGGCATCAAGCATGTTTTTCATCTCATGAATTAGTCATTAATAAAAATATACAAAAGTTGAATTAGAAACAAAACCCGTTTTAAGAACTCCAAATTAAAATTTTATGGCCACATGGTTTTGGAAAACTACATTTAATTGGTTATTAGTGACAATCAGTATTTAACAGACCATAATACACCATTAGTGGTGGAATGTGTAGTTATGTTTGCATGTATTTCCCAGTGTTTTATATCTACAAGATATTTAATTAGCGACAATCAGCCTTCATATCTGCGCGAGAGCTGAGAGGCGATCGATTTGCAGTGCAACAGGTAATCAAGACTGATTAGGCTCCAAACATAGACTAATTTCATTAGCTCTCGGGAGCACAAACACACACCTAATCTCAAAATACAGGCTTTACCTTCAGTTAATTACCATAATGTTTCATTCATTTATCATCTACTACTTATCTGTATTGCTCAGATTTATAAAATGTGTGCAAACTAAATTTATAAAAAATATGATGGAGGGAGGGTTTGAAGAAAGATTTTAAAACAATGGGAGTGGGATTTGAAACTATTATTATGTATAAATTACATTATATTAAAACTGTCAAATATAGTTTTTAGTCATTAAAGCTAGGGATACACTTTATGATTGTCAAGCCAATTTTAGTAAGATTTCAAGCCGGGCTGAGCATGACTCAAAGCTTGTCTGTTTATACTGTATCTTCCATAAAGACAAACAAACACATAAATAAGATCATAGTAGAAAATGTTCAACTAAACTTAATCTTAAAACACTTCACTCATGTCCTGCATGAATATTGTATGGGTGAGAGTGAGTGATTGGAGGTAGTCGGCCAATGGCACAGATTGGCAGCCTCACTTCCATCCATAAAAGGCAGTTGTGGCTAGAAATAGCTCCATTACTGTATGAAGTGAATGAATAATAACTACCTACAAATGTAGGCCATGATTCTGATTAGACCTACCATTTGGCCTGAGGTTATTTGTGCATTCTTATATAGATCAGCAACATGACTAACGCAATCCTTCCTAAACGTACACATTCAAGTTGTCCAAAATGTTAATACAGTAATGTGCAACGAAGGCTAAAAGAAGTTGTGAAAGCATCACCTGAGTACAGATCTCCACGTGAGCCTCCTCTAACTGGTTTTACTCGCCCAGGGTCATCCGAGCTCTGATACTGGAGTGGTTTGATCAGACATGCTCCTCTCATTAGAACAGGTCACACTCTCGGCTTTGAGCAGTTTTCATCATCTTGGCTCTGAAATGTTATGCCCACAGATACATTTCCCCTCGTACAAAATAAGAATTGGTGTAAAAGTGCATAACATTTGATTTTGAAGATGCACTAAAGGTTTTTTCTTGTATCTAAACAATACATCTCTCAACAGGGCAGTATAATAGTCTGAATGGACGGCAGAGTTAACTGATGTAGATTGTTTCGCACTGAAACCGATATTACACGATGGCGTAAATATCATCCGATACCGATACTGATCCGATATATCGGTGCACCCCTAGTTATGGTGCAGAGATTGACTGGAAATTTAGAGGGTTGCCGAATTTGTATAAATCAAATCAAAGGCAGCAGCCAGATAAAGGGAGGAATGAAAAAAAGTCTTAAAAAAAAAAGTGAAATGATTGTAATACACTTTTTGTTATCTTCTTTTTACAGGTTATTTCAAGAGGCCTTTAAAAGTATCTTCCCTGCATCTGGAGCGTAGCAGGTCCAGCGGAGATCAATGTTAGTATTCCCCTAACTCATAAACACTTCAGATCAAGGGCCAATTGCACCGCTTGTTTCTTTCCACCGAGAAAATCTATTGCCCAATTCATCACGTCTGATTGGTTAACACTCGGACCCTCAAAATGGAGCTCTTTATAATTTAGAAGCTCCTCTAAATGCAGTCGTCGGGGGCTACATCTAAATGTTTAAAAGTCAAGTGAAGGAAGGAGGCGCTCGGACCAGAAGTTATGTCCTCCAAGGGAACTTTACAAAGATCCTCTCCCAGATTTATAGCCACTTACCTTGGAGCTCAAGTCGATATTCATAAACACTATACCTCAAACAAAAGCCCCATCCACTATCCCCTGCTTGTAAATAAATACAGATATGCCTCTTTTACAGACAGCAGCAATCTAAAATATTACCACCAGCATAATTTTAACACACACATTAATATTTTATGGCACATTGTATTTTACCACATTGCATCTTAAACTTTCATAGCCCACGGCCCAGAGGAGTTTTTTTTCCTCCTTTTTGAAGTCTGTATCATTATTAGACAAGATGCATGACAGATACAGTAGACAGTTTTATCTACCGTGTTTAATAGATAATATTTTAACAATCAATTGGGCCAAGAGCTTGTCCTGTCTAATCCACTCAGGTTTACACGCGATAGGTGAATAAAAAAGGCTGAATTGTATCAAAGACCCAGCATCAAATATCATATTCGGTGTGCGCTATTTTACATTTGACTTAATTTGATTTGCTAATTAAAGATGCTCTATGTAACTTTTCTGATGGGAATGGGATTGCTTTGTCCAGAATGTGCCAAAATATCACACGTTGAACATAACTAACTTGCATTTATTTGTTGTTTTTTTATTGTGTTTTTGTGGCTCAATAATACCTTGTAAAACATGTTTCTGGAATACAATAGGGATGGAAGAGGCATATGGAGGTACATAAAACGAATAGTCTTCTCCACTGACTTATATTTGTGTCTGCTCAGTAACAGCCCCACACAGTTCAGTTAGTAAATCTGTGCTTAACCTTTTTTTTTATAGCGTTTATCTAATTTTAATAGCAGTAAACTCCAACATCTGTATATTTCTTCACATCTGCTCTAGTGTAACATAGCATGTGATTTAAGTGCAATGGTGTCACAACAAGACTCACAAGCTGGTGCAATAATTATAAGCAAATTTACTGTAGATAATTGAGACTGTATCTTTTATCCCTGATGCTGCACTGTCGGTAATTAAGCGCTATTTTTTACTAGCTTTAATGTGGGATACAGCCAAAGTGTAGTCAGCATTGTGCTTTTCTCCATCCCAAAAACAGCAATCAAATAGTTCAGAAAAGGCTACGTAAAATAAGGAGATGAACTACGGGGCTTAGAATTTTTTCAACTGTTAACAAATGATTCTGGTTCCTTGTTTGAAATTTTAGGGGAACACACATTTTTTATATTTTTAATACTGTTTGTACATTGGTTTAGTTTATTAATAATACAAAAAATTGCAAATTCCTTCACCATGAAATTCCATCTCCTTTTCCTTGTCATGTTTTCCTTACAACTTTTTTTCTCTTTTGCTCCATGTATTTGAAGCACTTTGTACCAGCCGTGTCTTATCCAGGTGAGCAGAAGATGATCCCCAGGCCCTTTGCTCTTGTCAGGGATCTCCTCGGCTATCGCGCTCTCTTGAGGCCCTGGTTCACACACTAAATTGATGTCTGCAACTGGAAATGACACTTTCAGCAGGATTTGGCATTCTAAACCACCTCACACCCATGTGATCTCACCCGTTCACTCTCAGAGGGATTGCATTGAAATGTGCAGTAGCTTCAAAAGTCATTGAGCATAGCAATGAAAAGCTGATACATACACTATTGGGGAAAAGAGACAGAGTTCAAAAATGCTGGCAATGTAAAACAGTTTTTTCATGTAAAATCTTCATGAATAAGTAGATATTGTCTATAGAAAAATCAATAAATCTCATACATTTTCTATTTGCTTTATCTTTTCATAATCTGGGTACGCGATTAACAGCAAAAAAAACATACATGCTATTTTATAGGACCTACTGTAACTAAACAAATCTTTTACAAAACTCAATTGATGTTTCAAAATGGTCTCCTCCTTTGTCATTGGGCCATTGCATATTGACTAAAAGTGCTTATGATAGATCTTCATGTTTTTTCTAATCATAACAGTTTGGTGGGATAGAACTTGTGGTAAATATGAATCATAGTTTTACATCAATCCAGTGGCAATTTGTGAAGAGATTTTGAAAAATAAATGTTGAAAATGAATGGCAATAGAGCTGAAATCTACGTATGTCACCAATTTAAGCGACATTCCATTAAAAATACAAACAATATACACACAACTGACAATCATTTAACAAAGTAAATGTGTCATCAGGTATTATGTTGGCCCTTGTTTATAATACGGTTGCTCTGTAACAGTTGTGGCATTACTTCACCAGAATTGTCAAACAGGGAAATAAATAGGCAAATCCTGTAATAAAATCTTAAATACTGTATAATCATGTTATCTACGTTTTAGTGAAATGTGTAGTCTAACCAGTCATATACCTTAAGGCCGAGACAAGTTCCTACGTTTTTGAATTTTGTTCATTGACAATGGCAATAAACTCTTTCTGATTCTGATTCTGATTCTGATACACTTGAAGTACCACGTCATCATCAGACTGCGCCTGCTGTGTTCACATGCAGAGGCAGTGTGCCCCTTAAGAATACTTCTCGAATTTAAAACCTTTTGAAGAACTAACAATTGCTTTATATAATGTATAATATTACAACCTACAATGTATGCCAAAGAAAAAAATAAATAAAAATAACTTACAAAACTGCTCACCTTACTATGTGCAGCAAGGGCACAGTGACCATGTTTTTTGCCTAAGGACAAGTTGTGATATAATTTAGTGCTGGAGTAGAGTAATAAGGAAGAAGGTGTGACCAAGAATACCTCCCTTGACTTATTTTCATCCCAGAGTCTTTTAGGGGGCTGCAAGTTTCTCCTCAGGGGCTCTACACATCGGCATAATGGATAAGGCCAAGGGTGTGAAAAGAGCACCTTTAGGCTCCTCATTCAGCTCGCTCCGCCTCGGCTGTGCATGCTCTTGAGCTGTGAAGCCCCCTTTTATTTGCCCTGCAACGGTGGGAGCCTTGTAATAGGCTCTAATTGATAGGGAGGTGTTGGGGTCTCTGTATGGGCTGAAGCAATGAGAGAGGGAGGATTACATGTGGGCATCTGAGGTGGAGTGTAGAGGACGAGGAGAGGCTGTGGAGCGGCCTCAGCCCCTGTTTGTAATGAGTCATTAATTTCCTACTGGTTTTGTGGCGGTTTGCTCATTACTGGTCTGCAGAGAACATCGGGACAAAGCGTGGACTAGGTAGGAGGTGAGCTTAAGTAGTTGGGGCTCAACACATCCGAACAAAAGGTAGAGGGGACATTGAATAGCACTTGGAACTGATTCAGTACAAAGTGGCAGATGCAAATAGCTGAATTTCTTGCATTATTTTTCACATTATACATTTTCAGCTGTCGGATAGTAGGCAGAGCTAAATGCAACTTGTTTTGGAATTTAGTCATCTATCACTATATATAATTTATTGTAATTTTCATTCAATGTAATCATTTATTTGTGCAGTGGAGCTCCATATTGTGTCAACTTACCTCAAAGAATTCTCTCTCAGCCTAATGTTTTAGATATTAAGATATTAGGAGATACTAAGAAGGTAAATACTAAACTTCGTTCAGTCAAAATTATACGGACACTATAATGCATTTATCAGTAGTTACTAGGGGTGGGAAATATCCGTAAAAATGTATTTGAGTATCCCGATAAAGATATTTAAAGGATAGATCAATCCAACAGAAATGTGTTAAAACTTGTCTCAAACAAATTAAAAAGTCATGGTTTAATTATCAGACAAATGTGAGATGATTTTTCATCTGTATTTTTAATTAGCACTTTTCGAAACATTTTGTGCTATACTCGATATTAAAAATGTGAATATTTTCAAAAGTGAGCCAGCAGTTTATTAGGTGTTCCCCAACTCTTTTGTTTACTCTTTTAGCCATTCATTCTATATCAATGTTTTACACGTTTGTCCAAAAACATGCATGATTTAGCTAATAACGGAAATGTTTTGACGTTCGAGTCCAAGCTCTATTATACATATTTAATTACTTAAGACTCAGTGTATTATGCTCATAACTTAATATGAATGAATAATATTATTTCATTTTGGCAACTTGGAGCTGTGATGTTTTGAAAGGGTTTGAAGGGTTTGGATTGTGTCGAAAGTCATCAGTGGACATTAACAGGTACAGTTCTTTATTTGACAAGTAGCAATAGTGTAGATTTTGGCCTTACATCAGAATTGTTCTTCAAAGTGCAGCCATTTTGTTCATTTTTATCTGAGTCTCCAATCTCTGATTCCCCTATTTGCACATAATCTAAAAGAGAGAAGAGCAGGAGAGTGAGAGAGGATAAGGCCCTGGCTCCTGATCCATGGCAGTCATTGCCTGTTACATACATTTCAGAATTCATTCAGGCTATGAAGATAATCGAGGTAGTAGACAGTTTCCCCTGCAGCCCAATGGATTTATGATAGCACTGTCAAGAAAATGAGGCGAAATGACACAGTAGCTGACTTTAGCTGCAAATAATGTGATAGGCCGTACAGTGGTGCAGCAGCAGCTGCTGTCATTGCAGGTAATAGGCTATAAAGAAGCCTGATAGCAATACCTGTCATTTCTTAATGGCTGACTTCACTGAAGAGCTTTTGTGGCCTTTAACATGAAGATAATAGAAGATACAACAAATTTTTACAGCTTTTGCATTGCATCCATAATTTATAACCATAGGCCTCATGCAGCAGCCACACAACAAGGACAACATGCCGCCCGAGGTATGCTAAGGAGAGATGCAGATGAGCTGCCGGGTAAAGGGGTTGGCCGTTTACTGAGAGGAATTAATGGAGGGAAACACTTGGCACCCAGTGTCTAATAGTAAATGACTAGTGTTATAGCATCTAAAATAAACTGTTTTAGTTTTAACAACAAAATACACACACACACAAGACTCTTTAAAAAATAAAAACAAAATCTGAAATCTCTGAAATGTACCAAATGTACCAAATGTACCAAATGTACTTTTGTTTAAGGAAACAGAGAGTAAAGGACGACAAAGACATAATTTGTATAGAAGCCATCAAGCATTGGACATGCTGAAGCAGCCGACTTCAAACTGGTAAGTCATCAACCTGAGTAAGACCCTGTATTATAGCTGTTCATATAGAAGTTACACTGCCATAAAACGTGTGAGTGTGTTCTGGTTCATGTGTAAAATGTAAACATAAAGTAAGTCCTTGGTGTGTCTAGATACTTTCACACATGTGGTGTTTGCACTTGGCTGAAGTTGTAGTGTCAGTCGGTACACATCATTCATTAGGAACTCTCCCTGGGCTTGTGCAGCTACATAAACACAGAGGTTGAAGCCATGGCTGCTCTTTCACCTCGCAGCAGTGAACTTCAAAGTCACTTCTTTTTGCGGGCCAGATGAATGATCCTTGTCCTTTAGGCTGATATATGGGCCCCAGTTGCCGCTTTCGTACTGTAGTATGACTGCGACTGAGGCCCCGTCATGGAGCCAGAGTTGGACCATTTGTTAGTTTCAGCTTTATCTGTAGAACTAGGCTTTAACTCTAAAAGGAGGACATCAATCCTTTTATTACAACCCTTGGGGAACTATGTCTCTGTGTTGTTAATGCCGCCTATAATTACCATGTTAAAATGTATAATGGAACTTGCATGAGGTTGGAAATTGCACAATTTGCTGCTGTAGTAGTTACACTTTTCAGAAAATATGAACAAAGCAAGATGTACCAATGTGCTCAAGGTTAAATACCCTATTCAGTCAGCCACATTCAACCTCACAATGGTAAATAATGTGCCAAGTTGTTTTCCTAATTTAGCCTAGTATCTCCACATAGCTGACAAAATAGTTCCCTAGACATAACATGGATCACTGCCAAAACTGAAATTGTATACCCAAAATACTAAGACAAGTTAAGACAAAACTATTATTACAACTTAAATGTGATTAACCATTAATTGAATCTTTGTTGACCTCACACTAAAACCACGAAGACTGTGCACTCCGAAGAACATTCTCCAAGGCCTATTTCTCCTGCAATTGCGGTAATATTCCCACTTTGATCTCTCGCTTTATTCTGCCATGAGGGAACAGAAATATCCATCTCCAATCAGGTCTTAATGAATAGCCTGATGAGTGTTGGGCAGAAATGAATTAGCCCATAGATTTGAGTGTATAGTGTGTGTGTGTGTGTGTGTGTGTGCCTGTGTGGGATTGTTGTGGGGGTCAGTAGAACAAGACACATGGAGGAATGAAATGAAACTTTTTTTGTCACACATCCCTCATTCGCCTAAGGTTTCACTTATTAGGGTCGGGCCACAATGAGGTGCACATGGGAGCGAAACCTTTTGATTGGTGAGATCTGAAAAAGCTGAAGGGGGAAAAAAAAAAAAAAAAAAAATGGAGGGAGGAGAGGGGGCTGACAAAATAATTGGAAGATTGGGCAAAAAGCAAAAAAAAAAAAAAAAAAAAAAGAGGCACTGGTATGAGAGACAGCTTGCCTGGGCCGGAGCATATTGAGGGCAGCAGGTGGAAGAGTGGCACAGTTAATTAAAACGCCTGTCTTAATGTCTCAGCCCGTCACTCCGGGGAGAGAGAGAGCAGCACCAAGAAAAAAGGGGAAGTGAGAGAGTTGCCAGGCTCGAGCTGGTCTGCACCCAACCAGCCATCTCGACAGCAAAGCAGCCATCCAGCCAGGCCACCATGCCACATGTCAGACAAGCCCTGACACCATGCCCTTCATCCCCTTCATCCCCTTCATCCCCCTCTCTCCCCTACCTCCTTTTAGACACAAACAACCGCACAGGCCTGTACAAGTGCCATTTTTGCCATAGCCACCTAGTAAAGCTTGTTTCCTCCTGTATAAATATGAACAAAAACAGACTTATGATGTTGCCATTTTGCGCAGCAGCATCTGTAGCATGCCTCTAGACTTCCAGCCTTGCAGCGTAATCTGTTAGCTTTTAATAATTCACCCAACGCTCCGGCTGCATGCTACGTACTGAATGTTGAGAGTAATAGTGATGTTGTGATATTTCTATCATAGCTTGTCTGAAGCATCAAGTGAATCAAAGGATCTGATAAGCAGCCTTCTCGCTGTTGTTACCGCATCAGCTGTCATCACTGCCTTAGGTGGACATTGACAAAATGACACCGTATTGGCACCGTTTTTTAAAATCAAGTGAAATCAGTCATGACATAGCCAAAGTGTCATGGACATGCATGCTCAGTGAAAACCTGGATTGGATTACATATGAAAAGCTTCCATAGTTGTAGTAATCTGCTCTTTGTGCTGCTGCCTCTTGACCAGCTTTTTGTTGATTAAATGGTTATACCTGGATAAATAAACTTTAAATTGTTCATTACATATATTAAAATGTTGGTGTAATCAGCGTTTATATAATTAGCATTCTGTAAACTGAATTAGAGTGGAGCTGTTTTAATAAGCTTAAGACATGTTGGGAGATGGAAAAAAAACATTCCAGGACAAAAAGAAAATGCAAATCTCACTTAGCCTTTTCCATATGTCCTCTATTCTACATTGCATCATGTGTTTAATGTTTGATCATCCCCTGGTTCATCACTGTGGATTGCTTGGTCAATAAGCAGCCTTGTGCCTCACTGAGCAAGGTACCAGGATTGTGGGCTTGAGTGACAGCCTGGAGATGGCAGATAATTCAAAGAAATTGGAAGTGTGAAATCTTTAAGGGCCACTTCTTAACACAGTAAATGCCAGGGTATCTTTCCATCAGCTGCTTCTCTCACAAGCCACCTCATTGTTAATGGTGGCTTGTCTGTCCATCAAGACTGCTTCAGGAGGGATTTAGACCTGTTGGCTCCTTATCTCCTGTGCCGCCTCCAACTAACCTCTCCACCCTGAAATGTGTGGGCTTGGTAAGGGTCAGAAATTAATACATACAACAAAATCATGTGTGTCAACTCTCAGTTCAGGATCCCTTTGAGGAGCTTTGTCAGCCGATAGTTGACAAATGTTAAAATTATTAGTATAATTATTATTATAATTTTTTATTCTATTTTTTTCTCCACCAAACTTGTGTATTTAAGATCAAGGTTGTGTCAAACTGTTTCTGTGTTTCCATTGTAATCTATTTATCTATCTTTTTGTACATTTTGCACACATATACTATAAATAGTGAAAATACAGAAGAGGAACATCCATTGATTAAAAAAAAATGGAGACACCATTTTCTATGTGTATGTTCAGTGATATAACAAGAGAAAATAGACAAGAGGAAGGAGAGAGGAACTGTACAGAAGGCAAGAAAGGAAATAAACAATGGGAAAAAGAAGAAATACATCCCCCATTTTCCCCTTGTAATAGTTTCAATTCCACACCATAGCTCCCTGTCACAGAGAGGTGGTTCCCAGGCCGACACATCTCAAGCTGTTCAAACATCCATTAGGATGTTTTGTTTCACACATATTACAAATACAGCGAGATGGGAGAGGAGCGGGGAGATGACGAGAGGGGAAATTGAGAAAAGGAGGAAAAGAAGACGAGAGAGGAGGAAGCTGATGTGAGCAGTAGAGAGAAGAAGAAATTTATCAAGAAAGTCGTGTGATATTTAATGATCCTTGTATGTGGAGAGGAAAGACCACACCAGCCCGTTCTCCTCCGCCAAATACCGATCCCCTAACTTAATTTCCTGCTCAATTGCTGTTCTATAGTGCATAGTACACTGATACAGGCTGGTAATATAGAAAACAGATTGCCTGTGCGGCAGAGTGGATAAGGCTCAGGCTTGTGCTGCTGGAGACCTGCTGTCTCCAGGGGGGTCTTGTCGGTGGGCTTCACAAAACCAACAAAGCCCATCTTTCTGTGCGACTGGCAGCAGCTGGCAGGTAGATCTTCAAGCACTGGAGGTGGGGAGGTGGATCTGCAGTACAGCAGAGCTGTGTGTGCATGGGCCGCACACAGTCCTGCTATACTCTTTGTAGTGTAAGTCTGCCACAGTCCTCCATCTTCTGTTTGCTCATGTGTAAGTACTCCAGTCTACTCAGAAATGTAGGCCTGCATAGACAGCAACCATCAATCATGGCACAGAGGAGTGTAACTAAAGCTGCGGTGTTTTCCCTGGGACACACTCGGAGATATGCATATACATGCATCCAGTACCTCCCTGCAAGAATGTGGAGAAATCTGTCTTATTAGTTTGCTTATTATTGCCTTATTTTATTTGGAATTCTTTTTATAGCACAACTTTTGTCATCCAGTGTGGCTATGTATTTATTATGACCAGTTCAAAGCCACTGTAAGATATTAGTCACTTGTGCTTTGGGAATAATGGTGGAAGCATATGTAGTGTTAAGGTGCAGCTGCTTGACACTAAGTAGGCCAGTGCAGCCTCACCATGTCTACCTGTTTACACACTGTATTCCACTTTTCTCTAACTTATTTAATTCAGCAAGTGTCACTAACCTAGATGCAGTTGGCTTTACACTAATGTTGGCAATGTGAACCGCCTCTGACCTCTCAAAGTGACAGAGTTCTGTTGCATAACAACCTTGTGTTATGAACTTCCTCCCCGGAGATGTCATTAAGGACGGGAGTGTTTGTCTTCCGCTTGTACAAAAATGAATATTCAGCTATTATCGCTGTGCAGCACTTAGATCTGATATGGGTATTGGGTTTTGCTTGTAGGGAGATGAATTTCATTCCAGGCTTTATTTACTGTGTACGTTTGATCAGCAGCGTCTCATTTTCCCATGTTTTCATCGTGCTCCTGAGGTCAATTGACTGTAAATATTTTAGATTAGCCCTAAACCAGATTTCTCTTCCGTTTTCATTCATGTCTTATTGTAGGACTGTTATACTGGTAAAGCTTTGTAATAACACAGCTCAGGTTTCTACCGGACAACCATCTATAAAACCACGGAGGAATGGATAGACCTGTTAGGAGTCTTTTGGTGCTCACATTGGATGAGCTGCTGTTAAAAAAAATAACTGTAAGGTATGACTGCTTATTTTATTATTTATTATTTGTATTATTATTATGTGTAGTTTAAAGTGTTTTAACTATTGTCTGTATCACCATTGTCCCCTGAAGTTTCATTACTGTAATAGTAAATACACAGGAAGTAATGATTTCTGCTCCCAATTAGGTGGATGTTTATACTGTGTGTCGACGATATTTCTGATTGAAGATAAACTTCATGAAATAGAAACTGCATTAGTTCTACAGTGGGAAAGAGGAAATGGCGTGTCCCTGCAGACTGATGTGCCTTCTAAAGTAAACTCTCTCCCCCTCACTAAGCCTCCAACATGGCTGCTCAGGCTCTGAACCTTTAGGGCTCGACCCCACTCGTCCTAACACACCATTTTTCTAAAAGACCACCAAAATAAATCTTCAGAGAGTCACCATTTTTGTGTTTTTGTGTCCACCTCACAGCTGCCTTCTTTTGTAAATCCTGTTTGATTCTTCTTGTAAGATGTAAATAGAGGTTACAAAGGATTTGTCATTTTATGCATTGTTGCATTGCCGGTTTTAAAACTGGACTCTTGTTTTTATGCTTTCCGCTCTGGCGCATGGACATACTGTATTTTCTTGGCAAACGTTACACATTCTTTGTCATATGTTTGTGATCCCTATTTTACATCCTGTCTGAAGTACCATTGATTGTTCCAATACGTTTTGTGTACAAATGACCTCATATGCTTCGAGTTATATATATATATATATATATATATATATATATATATATATATATATATATATATATATATATATATATATATATATATATATATATATATATATATATATATATATATATATATATATATATATATATATATATATATATATATATATATATTGGTTTAGTGGCAAGCACTTTTACCTCACAGCTAAAGGTTTGATTCCTAGACCGACCAAGTCTTTCTCTGCATGTCTGCCCTTGTCTGGGTGGGTTTCCTCTGGGCGCTTTCCTCAATCAACCCAAAACATACACAATAGGTACAATCCTCTGGCTAAGATAGTCCTGACAAGTAGGGTTGCTGTGCTTTTGTTGTTTAGTCGATTAATCGGTTAATGGCGTCTTAGTCAACCACATTTTTTATTTGTTGAATAATTCTACAATTAGGATTGTAAGGATTTATTTGGACCACAAAGGAGAAAGGAGAAATGTAGTTTTTTTTTAACAGCATCTTCACTTGTGAAAATGCTGTTACTAGTACTAGTACAAATACTTCTCTGTCTTGAACCTTATCGTTATCATTTTTAGATCTTGAGGTTAAGGTTAGCCTTTATTGTCCCGGGAATTAAATTTGTCTTCTGCATTTGACCCATCCTTCAACCGGTGCTGCTGTGGAAACCTGTCAGGAGCAGAATGCAGAGCATTGCCCGGGGACCCATCTCCAGATCTTTAACCAGCACCTTTTCTTTGATTGATCAAGGCACAGGGCATGACTTTATTTGACCAGATATTTCCTGTGGTGACCACTGCTCCTGACAGGTTGTCCCTGCGCCATTGAAGGATGGGTCAAATGCAGAGAACAAATTTCCCTGCGGGGACAATAAAGTGTATCTTATTCTTAAAGCCTAATGCTGCATTGCTAGTATCAAAGTTTAATTGCTAATGTTGAATGTATGGCTTAGTGAGCTAGAGAGTAATTTAGTCTGACAAGTATATGTAATAACTTCTGATTTATTTTCTCTGAAAAGTGCAATAATAGGTTTTCAGTCTCGAGCCAATCACTGAGTGGTTTTATGAGATTTTTCCACTCTTCTAATAACATTGCATTCTTCTGGTTTGTGGTGCTGTATATACTAATATGTCGATTTTATGGTTTCAGTATCGCATTGTTCATGCTCTTTTCATTTCCGTTGGTGGACAGAGCATGGGGCAGTGTGTGTGTAGAAAAGCTCCCAATAAATCTTGGCCTTACATCTACAATCAAATGTTATATATAATCATATATACACTCATTTGCCAGACATTTGGTCAAGTACAACTAGGACTCTGTAATGTTAGTGTTGTACCAATCTGCAGATTTTTGACAACCATATTATGTAGATGTTATTTCTCACTTCCTCATATATCTGTGCAATGGCTAAAATGCAAGATTACAGATTTTGGCATAAGATTCTTGAAAAACAATCCATCTTTTAGTTACTATGGCTGCGTCCGAATGGCCACACTAATCCCTATATAGGGCGCTATGCATGGGTCACGTCAGTTCTTGTGGTGTCCGAATGTCAGGTAAAAAAGTAGTGGACAGCGCTGGTCACTAAACCAGTCAATATAGGTCTTAACTGGACACAACACGTATAAAGAAAGCAGACAAAAACGAATTTGATTGTGAATAAAGAACAATTAAATAAACCACTGTGTTGATAATATCTAATATTAGCCGCTTATCTGTTGAAAGAGCAATAGTTTCCCATTTCAGGCAAAAAAATGATTAATCCAGTCCATTTTGACAAAAACTTTTGCGATCAATTAAACTATTAATATTAGACTATAAATATGTGCTCATCAGACTTGATTTGAATTTGATTAATTGTTCATCACAGACATATATTTATGGAAAAGTTTTGCATACTTTTTTTTTAAGGGTGCCAGTATTGGGCCCAGTATTGGTACTGGCTGATGTTCTTGCCATTGTATAATATCGGTTTCAGTCCAAAACCATTGATATCAGTTTGTGATGTTACGCCTTGGTAATTATAAATCAAGAAACCAATGTGGAAAATCATGCATGTAACTTTTTTTGTGCATACGGATGCTTTATAAATAGGACTGCTGGTTAGCAAGCTAAAACTGCTGTCTATACCGTTAAAGCCGGGTCCCAGACTTGTACAGAGTCTACTTAATACACTTGTTTTACTGTATCTGCACTCATACACCTACTCCATGGTAACGCCGCCCACTCAGAAACCCTCTCCACATCGCTGAATGTGGCTTCTTTCCTCAATCCTCAGTCTCCACCAACAATCCTCTCCTTCACTTCTGCTGTATCTGTCATTTTCAGATACTTTCCTTTTTGATCCAAGGCCAGTAATAATGAATACATCTCACCACCACTGCAAAGTTTTGAAAATATAAAAAGGAGATGTACAAATTAATGCTATATTACCATTATTATATAGCCACACATTTCTACTGATTCTGTATTTACGGTTTAAATATTCTTTACACTTTATTACTGCTGTTATGTGCTGTTAATTTTTTATTTTTTATGTATATCTTTATAGAGGTCACCAAACAGTTGATTCCAAAACAAAATATGTACAGCATTTATATATAACAGGTTTGATACATTAACTAAAGACATTAGACAATTACATTTTAAATGTTTTGTTTTTTTTACTATTGAGATGAGGTATTGCTATCTTAAACCTGTCAAGAGTTGGACTAGTCCAAACGTACTGCAGGGGAAAATCTTTTTTTTGTTTGTTAAAAAAACCTTTTAGCAAAGGTTGGCTGTTTTTTGGGATGTTTGTGGCGATTGCCACCTATTTTCAGATCATAAACTTTTTCTCAAAATGTAATATTTATGCTTTAGCTTTGGCTCACTCTTGCACTGCACTAGCTTTGCTTTAGCTTCGCTCTAGTCTGCTCTTGTGCTGATTGGTCAGAGGCCCACTCTCTTCACGCTGAGGAATAGCTCTACTGCGCATGGTCGGCAGATGCACCAAGCTGCTAAAGACGTGCCTAGCTGCTAAATATATGCCTAGCTGCTAAAGACGTACCTAGCTTCTAAAGACGTGCCTAGCTGCTAAATATGTGCCTAGCTGCTAAAGACGTACCTAGCTTCTAAAGACGTGCCTAGCTGCTAAATATGTGCCTAGCTGCTAAAGACGTACCTAGCTGCTAAAGACGTGCCTAGCTGCTAAATATGTGCCTAGCTGCTAAAGACGTACCTAGCTTCTAAAGGCTAAACTGCTACCCTAGCGACTGAGCTTGGCCCATTAACTCAAACTGGTGCCATGTTTGCTCTACAGACTTTTTGTATACTGCATTACAGTAAATAGAAAGAGGTTTGGCTGCTGGGTCTCAGAAACACCTGGTTAATGGGCCTGAAGATTGCACATGCAGTAAAGCCGGTGTCAGCCCTGCCTCCTCAAACCCTCGCTCTCTGGATTATGTGCAGGTTATGGAGCAGGCATAGCTTAGTGGGGTCGTCTCTCCATGCTCGCTGACTCTGTAATGTGATTATGCATCATCAGGCTTGTTTACTGTTACTACTTTATTGTTAGGAGCTGACAAAAGTTCAACCCACATTCTGCTCTGCACTCCCACACACTCATGGTATTTAAGGCGTCGTAAGCTGCTGCTCGTCCTCTAAAAATAAACAAACTTACTTTTTACACACAATTAAAACCAATGATTATTGAATATTGTTTTGTTTTTATATTATGTGATCAAATATCAAATATCGATCACATCTGTTTTATTTATACTGAAAATGACAGATGTAGCTTGAATCCAGAATACCAGAATAGACCATATATTTAATACATAATTAAAGTAAAGATTCTAAAAACAAGTATCACAAGTAGCCCATAACAAATAAGACATTGTATTTTTAAATATAGAAAGTGTGGACTTTTGACCTATTTTATATTTATGTATTCAAATGTTTTATGTTGTCCACTTTGATATAATCTTTTCAAGTTTAATATTTAACAACTATGATTGTTGTGTTTACGGACACTATTGATAGTGATGATTGTATTGAGAGTAATAGCGTATTACATATTTTCTGTTCAACTTGGTGTTGAACCCACCTTATGCTTATCTAATTTTCACCTGAGGACATAAATCATCCTTGGGACGACCACGAGAATGAGACAAGACATGATTTTGGCCTGATTTATAATAAATACATTGTGTGGTTCAGATTCAAATTTTTTATTTATACTTGACTTACTGACTTTGCGGTCATTGTAACACGACTTTTTGGAACTACTTTAGCATTTAAGGGTTAACGTTAGCATTTAACCCTTTTTGTTGTGAGGTCATTGTAAACACATGGGAAAAAAAATCTCACAAGGTAACTTTCCCTCTCGTGGCAATTTCATCTGTCGGATCTCGTCCCATCCCTAATAACTGTTGAATCTCCTTTTGGCCATATTGAACCCTCCAGAACCGTTAAGTGTCTTTATGCCCCTTTAGCTACCACTATACCCATCTTTAACAGTAACGCGTCTCCTTTCATTAGCCTAATGAAGCCATCAAGACAGCGTGTTTGTACAGAGCCAGGCCTACCTCCGTCAGACTCCAGCCCTGTACTCCATCAGAGCTGAACGAGGAGCTGTGTGGCCTGAGGGGGGTGTGACTTCAACTCAGTGTGTCATTAACCATTGATGTTATTGGCTCATTATCTCCCAATTAGGCTGCTATCAGAGCTAGCTGGCGTTTTCATTACGACGTAGACCTCCGTGATCTGACAAAGACCAGTGCTGCTGATTAAAGATGGTTTCGGCAATCACATGTAGTGCAAGGTCTTTGAACCCTCTGTGATATAGTTAGAGCGAAGGTGATGGAACACAATGAAGCTGATTAGAGAGGGCATGTCTCTTATTGTGCCACTTACCAAGGTTAAGGCCGAGTCATACTGATTAATGCACTCTTGGACGCTTTGTTAATAATGTACTGTCTATTATGAAACAGAATAATTGAGGATGATAACAATTAAGCTTTCAAAAATACAATAGACATCAATTGTGTTTTTATAATAAGATCCTCTTAAGTGTAAGCACTGGCCATCTATTCACATTCAGGATATGAACAAGAAGTATGTCTGGACACGCTGTACCGGTGCAGTGTGTGACCGCTCAAGGACAAATACAAATGTGTGTGAGTGGAAAAGACTAATCAGGCCTGTTAATCACTCTGGGTGAGTCAGCCTCTGAGGCACAGACCGGAATCGCCGCACCCCAGGTAAATCAGAATTAGGAAATAAAGTCCTACAAATGAGAGGTCCACAAAAAAGATTATAGTGGCTATGTTTGTCCTTCACTTTGACCATGGAATCAGTGCCAGCTGGGTGATGCTTCTCCCTCATGTTGTATTACACTTTTATTTAATCTCCCACAGAATTCTTAGAGGGACGGGGGTCATTAGAATTGTTAAATTAACATCCTATTTTTAGATGAACTAAAATTATTGGGGAATGGTTTGTATCATTATTACAACATCAAACAAAGAGGCAGAAGATTAATTGTAGTTACCACTTTCTAAGTTCAAACTTAGAACTGAGTCAAAATGCCTGGTAGTTTATGCTGGGTGGCTTGCAGGAGGGCTGCATTTCTGCATGTTTACCCATTAGATGGCTTGGAGCCTTGATCCGTGTAAACTTTCGAAGTGTCTGCTTGGTGATTAACTCTACACTGCAGCACCACATCTTCCCCTTCGCTGCATAAATGGGCTCTAATTGAGGGAACTGGCTCCTTAGCAGGGAACCACTTTCACTCTGTCGATTAAAACGTCATTTTAAGGCCAAAAAAGAAACACGTTCCCAATCACTGCCCTTGAATTATTGTTCTGTAGCTCGAGGCTTGTATTTTAAAGTCACTGAATAATTGCAATCAGATTATTCTAATCAAGTGCTGGAACAGTAATTACAGGTTGCAGTCTTTTAAGCTAGCTGCCCTGCTTGTCCCATACACTGTGCTCCAGCACATATTAAAAGTTTATGTCATGAGAGATAAATTTAATGAGGATTGTAATCTTTCTGCTATTTAAAGCTAGGTTGACTATCTGAAAGGTCAGTATATTGATTATACTTTTATTTTTCATCTTTGAACACTTTGTTGATCCATTTCCAGACAAACATTTTTTCTCTTTAACTAAAATCTGGTTGTAACTTTATCCTTTTCATTCAGTACAACTACGCTCCCAACTACTAAATCTTTCTTCCAACAACAGGACTTCATGCCTTTCCTCCCACACGTCTCCCCCCACTGATAACCTCATCTGTGCCCAGGTCTGGATTTCATGTCAAGGCAAACATTAGGTGACTTAGTGCTGTGCCAAGCTGTCAGAGAGGCATGAGAATTACAATCTGGAGGGCTGTGTGACAGTGGAACCGTCTCCGCTAATCCTGTTTACGCACATCCGCATCACCGTGTTGAAAAACCCCGCCGTGTGAGCTGTTTTTTGGTGTGTGTTCAGGGGTGTTCTTATGTGTTTTCATAGAGTTTTTGATTGCTCTCTATGTGAGCCACTGTCTTTGTATTGTGTGGATGTGGAAGGTATCTTACATGCTCTGAATGTATAATTCAATATGACTAATCATGGTGGTGGCTGCCAAACTGCTAGTGCTGGCTGACAGACTGGGTCCAAAGCAAATTCGATAAGGTTATGACGCTTCATGGCTCCGATTCAGATCCAGTTATAGTTGGTGAAACATAGCAGTTGTTAATATATATCGTACATTACACACTGACATGAGATGTACGCATGTAAACTGCCTCATCTTTTGGGAACTTCGAACGGATAGGATTTATTGTTTTTATTTTTTTTCTAACACTATTTACTATACCCTTTCATTTTATCTTTTGTATTTATCTCAAACCTGAAACTGGGAAGAAAGAAGTTGTGCTCTTGGCTAAATTGTCACATTTGTCTTTCTAAATCATCATTACTAATACATTTCGGTTTACAGATTTATTTTTCTCTGGTCTCTCTGATTTTGGTCAGATGGGAGATGATAAAACGCCACTGTCACAAGCAGCCCATAGTCGTTGTATTTGCTCGAATGACGATGGCTTTTTTTTTTAAATGCAGCTTCAACATTATTTGTATTGATGCTTTGTATGTGAGTCCAATAGCGGCAAACTATTCACTCCATTCATCTTCAACTATTTCTAAATACAGGCAGGAATCTATTGTCTTAAATACATCCAAATCCGTCAGCTGCTGAGATCTATTAAGAAGTAAAACGTGAGAGGTGTCAGCAAATGGTTAAGATAAAACTGGCAGGTTATTACACTTTTCTTCCATTTCAGTGTCCAATATAAAATTTTCTATTATGGGGACAATTAATTACCCCTGCAGAATGGTAAATGTGCATCCTTGTCAGGTGGAGTGTACTCTGATGGCCTTTGCTCAAACAGAGAATGTGAAGATTTGATCTCTTCTAATGGTTCTGCGAGAAAGGGTAATCACTGCATGGTCAAAGCTAATTTGCTTTCTGCCAGATGAACTGTTGTATTTTATTGCCGGCTGACATTTGAAAGTAATTATGGCACTGTTGACCCCAGACAATTTCAGTGGTAGCGTGGTCTTGGGTGATCCTGACTCTCCCTCTCTTCCACTTTTCCATCCTTCTAACACCTTTTTTCTCCTCCCTCTCTCTTTCTAAGTGGGAGTCAAAGGCGTAACAAGGTAATGACATGGACGGAGAGAGCCATATGGGGCTTCTTCATCCTGGCTCATATCATCATTACCCACCATGCATTGCACATTGACTTTGCATCCAGATAGGAATGTGCGCCACTCCAAGGATGATGGTGTGGTGTGTGGGCATATGTTTTCCTGCAAATATGAAGGTCAAAGTGCAGGCATTGTGAGTGAGAAGAGGCAATGTTCTCCGTCCTTTCATCTGGAGGTTGCCATCCCAGAGATCGGTGTATCGATGAGGGTGTAATTATGTGCCTCAGTGATCGTCTCTCTGTTTCTTTACTGCACAGGAATTAAGTAGGCAAAGGTCAGTGTGTTCGCCCTGGAAATTGCCTGCAGAAAATCATATGGCGATGAGAGCAATTATGGATTTTTTTCTCTTTCCCTTACAGGACCTTCTGGCTTGCACTCTCTTTTTGTCAGTATTTCTCCTTTTGTCGATGAACATTTGAGCTCGTCAATCGATGCGTGCTCCTAGCAACGTCTGTATTTGCGCCACAGCTGATACCCTAAATTGTCTCTTTTCTATATTTCCAGTTCAGATTGGAAATCTATGCAGCCATAGGTGATCGGTTGGATGTGCTTCTAAGAAACGCAATTGCTTTCTCAGTAGCTTGCACTAACATTATAACTATATCCGTCTCAACTTTTGCATCTTCGCCGCAACCCAAACATTTGTATCAACTTGTCAATGCTTGGGGCCGAATAGTTTATTTCATTCATTGACTGATGTACTTACTATTCAGTCAGTTTAGGGATTTTGGAAGTTTGGAAGGGTTCAAAGTGTACACATTCAATAATATATAGTTATATCAACTTTAGCATTCTCAACCAACCCAACATTGGACAATGGCTTCAAAGAGCGAAGCATTGTAGCAAGCCAGAATGTCAACCCAAATAATATGAATACACATCCTCCATCGAGTGAAATCATTGTAATCTTCTGCTGACTGAGATATTGCGACGAGGTGCATTTGTTTAATTAGATTACATATTTTACATTTTCTTTATTCTAAGTGAGCGTGTGAGCCCTGTTAGAATATTGAGCATTAAGATCAAAGTTATCCATCCCCGTCCTATGGTCGCTTTAGGGTTGGTGAGAGGGTATTTCACCTGCTGTGCGTTGTGAGCTGAAATGTGTTCTTTGTCGCTCTAGAACAGCATGCCTAATTATAAAGGCCTAGTCAATTGCCTGATACAACTTTGATAATGTGAGCCTCCAGGTTAAAGCGTCAGACAATCATGTTTTCCTGATCCAAAGCTTTAGTTCTTGTTAATCACAGTCACCTTCTAATCTAATACTCATTTCTTGCTTCTCATTAGGATTTATTGAAGTCTATTCCTGGTGAGGGCGTTGCTACTAAGGTAAAATTGTCGTACAGTCTGGGAGATACTGTGAAGATTAATTCTTGTCAACCTCAGCAATGTTTTAATCACATTAAAAAGGCCTTTTCAGCAGGAAACTTTAATATTTGGGATTACCATATTGATTGACAGCACTACTTATGCACTACTTTTTGATAACATTGGATAACATAGTGTTTTGTGAATTTATAATGATAATGTTTGAAGAAATGAGAAAGATGGGTTTAAATCAAGTCATATCACATCTTTAAGATTCTTATAAACTCCAGTAGACGTCCATACTATTTTTGCAATTAGGCCACTAGTTCAACAATTATATATGTTTTAATTTTCATGGCTTTTTTGGACCATAGACTTTTGTAGACAAGACAGTGTAGTGTGAAATTGAGGTGGGAGCGGAAATGACGTTCATCTCACCATGCTGAGCCTGGCATATGTGCTGCTAGTTAGACCACTTGACTACAGGGCAACACCAAACTATTATATACATTCTTAACTAATTAAAGGAGCAAATAGAGTGATTGAGGACTTGTACTTCGATAATATTTACAAATACAGTGTACAATTGTTAAAAATGTTTTGACATGATTTATTAGATTCCACTATATTTGTTGGAAAAGGTCTTTTGGTATGTGTTTTAGAGTCTGCTTAGTCCACTTAACCATTTCGTTTATCAAAATATGATTATAATGGTTGTTATGGTGGACTATTCATGAGTATTCTCTTTTGGACTTGCGGATCAGAGGGAGGCTACAGGTTGCAGGTCCTGGAGGTGCTGATAATCCTAATAGGACGGCTTTATTAGGTTACACTGCACTTGTCTGTCAGGTCTGTGCCTCAGAGCTGCACCCCTCATCACTGCGGGATGAGATTTCCCAGTGAAAAATGCTCTTTAATTCATCATGCAATCAACCAACCATATAATTTAAACACTTCTATGGGAATTAGTGTAATGTTTAGATAATTGGCAGGCAATGCAGTATCATAATTTTTTATCCTGGTGGAAATTGCTCAATTTTTCATTGTAAAGGTGCAAATAATGTGACTTTAATTGGTTGAAAGATTCTATCTCAGTACACTGAGGATTTCTGGCGTTTGTGTCAGCTCTTTATAACTCTCATATGTAACACAATGTGCCATTTGCGACTCTGTGTCTCAGTTGTATTTGACATCAAAATAGCATGAGTATTGTGAAAATATCATGCCATTTTTGACCCATATAGATTAAGTAAAAATTTAATATCTGCTTAAGTTTTAGGCAGGTGTGAAAAAGGCTATTAGGTTGAGTGTTGATAAGATCTTCAGTTTTCTTAGGGATTTAGATTCTGTATCTTTATTAAACTAGTTTCACAATTCAATAAAACGAACATTCACATTAACATACTGTAGTATATTCAAATTTTGATGCATATTATCTAGCAACTAACACATTTTCATTCCATATTTGTCTTAGTTTCATGTACCTTCACCCAAATTGTTGAACTGATATATCAATGTTTTTGTGTGTTGCAGCTGTCCGTGCGGCTTTGTTGTGTAGAGTTGGGGGCAGGGGCATTACTTTCACAGCCCATCACCTTCACTTCCACACCTAATTTGTCATGAGTGTCACACATCAGGGCGAGGGCTGGGGAGGGCACCACATAAAAATGGCTGCTTCCACATCAGCAAAGGGAAGAAGAAGAGACCATTTTTCAGAAGTGCTTGAATATGTGTCACTGTGGCAAGTTATTTGGACCATAATACCAGATAAAATCTTTAAAATCTTCTATTACTGTGGCTTTTGAATACGCTGTAAAGTGAGGGTGGTGTTGATGCTAAGTGAGTGGGTGTGGTGGGTGTCATGGCTGACTCTGACAGATGAGCTTTGCTGTTGTACCGGGCATCTGTAAACATCTGCCCTGCTCTTGAGTGACAGGTCATTAGCAGTTTAATCAGAATCTAGTCTAGTAAGTGCTGCATGCAATTATTGATTCATAAGCCCCTCCTCCATGTTTGTATGTAATTATTGTTTTCTTAGGTTTCATGCCTTTTACAACCAAGGGATTTTGTCTTGCACATGATGGCAATGTATTTCTATGTCTTTTAAGTCTCCAGTATTCAAAAAGCAGAGGTCAAGAAAACTATTCAAACTCATGAAAGCGTGGTGGGGTTTTTTTGCCAGATGGTTGATGGTGTATGTGGCTGTGAAACATAGTAGCCTGGTGCTTGTTTTTCAGTTTATTCAAACAGACAAACTTTGGAAAAAGCAGTTGGACAGTCTTCTTGTTGCAGATGACTTAATTTGCTGAGAAAAAGCTTAGCTCCCTGGTCCTTCCCCAGATTTCTCAGTTTACTTTCATCTCTTCCTTTGCATCCTTGGCTCCTCTCTCTCTGGGCTGTGACCTTCATTGGCGTTCCACCTGCAGGAAGCCATGTTTGATTCTCTCCGCCGAGATGCCTGCTTGACAGCAGAATGGTGTCATAGGACCGACTGGAGGAATTTCTCTTTCTCTGTCATCATTAAGGGGCTTCCCCCTATGGTGAGGGGGATGAAAAGTACGATTTAATGTTCTCTGGAGAGTGGCAGCCAAAGAAAAGCTCAAAGCCCTGCATGCTGGTTTCTGAGTGGGTCACTCTAGCCCTTGCAGCGAATGGGATGTCCCTGAGGAATTTGCCATAGACCAGCCTGAAAGGATAGGGATTAAGACCCTTTTAAGGATGAAAATATAACAAAAGGAGCACTTTTATGATGTAGCAGCATAAAATGAGGGGGTCTATTGTGTAACACATTGCAAAAGATCTTTGAAACAGGCGGCCTTGCACTGTGTGCCTGGCTGGCCCAGTGGGCTTTAAAGGCTTGTACAAAATGACTTGTCTACATTAGGGACAGAGTGGCTTTCGTTCAGGAGGCAATGCAGGAGATTATTGGTTTGTTTCTGTTTTCAACTATCGCTCCTCCTTCTCCTTCGTACGCTGAGCTCCAGCCCTCCTCTCTGTCAGCTCAATTCAAAGTGATGATGGCGTCCCAAGTGAAAGTCGGTTAATTTGGAGCAAGAGAGGAGCTAATTAGCATGCCCTCAGGCATGGCTAAACTAGAATAGAAGGCTCCCAGTATGGTATAAATGTGAAACACAAGGCTCAGTTCAGATGCATTAGTGACCACATGCTTAAACTCACTGAAGAAAACTCTCAGTTTAAAAAAAAATTCCAATTTCGAATCCATCAAAGTTTGAGCATCATGTTACAAAAACGTATAATTATGGGTGGTACACATTTTAAGGTTTTCTAAGAGTTTGGGGTTTTCTGAATACAATAGCAGCTATTGCTGATCATTTAAAGAAATCGGCTGTTTAAGCTTGAACTGATCCATTGTTTTAGAAGAGCTAAACAGCACATGCGCAGGTCCAGTGAACACTAGAGGGGGAGCTTACCCATGATGAGGCAGTGCTGGGCTGTCAAAGGGAGCTGTTTTCAGGGCCCCTCCAGATCCACGCCTTTTAGCGCCCTTCCATTCCTCTGTATCCCTCCTCCACGTCTCGCACAGGCAGAGGGAGACCTCCAGGGTTCAAAGGTCAAGGGTTGCGGAGAGAGTGACGGGCCTTTTTTATTGTCGTTTTTTCACGAATGAAAAGAGTATTTGTATTTGTCTTTGTGTGGGAAGATTAAAAGTGCTCAAAACGTTTTCCCACTCTTTAAATTTTCTTCCAACTCAGAGATATTCCTTATGCATAAGTATACCATGTTGAGGTATCACTTTCATGTGTAGGTATTACCAGATATGTTTGTACAGTAAATGCAAGACAAATCGGTTGTGGAGTGAAGTATTTGTAGAGAGGGGGGGAGTGTGAATGGGCTGCTGAGTTGGTAAGTGGGGGGGAGAAGTTTAGGAGGCCGCACACTGTGATATAGAGCCCTTAAAAGGCCTCTGGAGGCAGTGTAATATCAAGAGCAGGATTATTCCCCTAACCCTCTCCTCCGCCTTCGCCTCCTCTGCTCTCTTCAGCTGACCCACATCACCCCGCCTCGCTCTCCACACATCATTTAAATGTCTAAAGAGTAATTGAATGAATTACCATACATTTTTTGACAAATTCATTGACTTGAAAGCACGGGTGAGCCAAACGTTTCCTTCTATTTGCGGTGACATTTCAAGCTAGTTTGCGTGCTAACTTAAATTTTTAGAAACAAAAGGTTGCTAAGTGCATGAAAGCAGCAGCTTAAATGCAACACAGACTGCTAACTTTTGAGGAGGATGTGGTGTCTCAAACTTGTTAGCAATCCATCTCTACTCCTACATATTCACTTTGTGCTGAAACCTTTCTTCGCCTTGTTTTGAAGATTCACAAACCAAAGTCAGGAGTGGGGTGAAAAGGGAACTGTTCAGGGGGATGGAATTTAGCGCTGCACAGGCTGTTCTCTCTGACCTCGGCGTTCCCACATCAAAGGGCCTCCCCAGCCCACTTCCCTTGACACAAGCTGAAAAGAACTCTTTAGTGTGGAGGCCAGTGTTGTGTGGAAACCTTCAGGCTGACTTGTATGCTGCCAATAAGTAGTGTTACTGGGAAATGCAAGGTTTATTTTGAATGTGAGCTGAAGCCCTTTGTTGCAAAATATAAGCAAAAGCAGGGCAAGAAGGGTAATAATATTTTGAGCTTTTGTCTTTTGAATATAATACTGTTATATTTTGCTCCGTTGTTATAAAATTGAATTTGTATTAAAAATTACAGATGTTCTTCAAATAAATAAAGATAGAGGTTGAAGGTTAGAATGAATGTGTTGAATTTGTAGAAGGTTTTCTCCTGCTGTTTAGTATTAAATCAACAAAGTGAATGGGTCAAATGTAGAGAGCTTTAACCTGTTAGCAAAAGAGTCCCAGGACATGCATACATTTCAATGCCTGCATTTAGAATAAATTAAACATCTCAAAACAAATAAACAAACGTGGTGTTGCATACATGCACACAGATCCTGAAGATGGATACTGAAGTGGGATATATACTGCTATTTCCAGTTTGGGCTGAGTACGTTTCAATAGTACCTGAACGATACCTGGACATTTTAATTATTTTTTTGGCCTAATTCTGCATCATTTATTTTATTAAAGTTTCAGCCTCACAATGTTTATAAATTCAGTTAAACATATATTATATATATATATAAATATATATTATATAATATATATATTTTATTTTTTTTATTTTGTATCTTTGTTTTTAATAAAACCTGTACTTTTAAAATACCAGTATTCAGTTTTGAAGACTAAACAAGTGACTGTGCTCTTCAAAGACCCATCAGACTCATTGTTGAAAATATTTTTGACTTCCTTAACTCACTGTAATACTATTGTGTGTTAAGCATGCTACTACTTGTACTTTTTACTTTTACTTCTACTGCCATTACTCTTGACTATTAGATTGTAAATATGGAACAGAAACCCAAATCAAAACAATTAAAACCTCACTGCGTTAGAGGATTGTATATACTAATTTGTACTACTCAAGTAAAAGTATATGTTTGAAATGTACACTGATAATACGTACATTTCATTCAAATGTGTAGCGACATTAAAACAGCTGTCACACAGCATGAGCATGTTTTGATGATTTAAGTTAATTAAAATCTAACTGTACTATTTAGGGCTGTAGTGGTCCTGTCCCAATACTCGCACTTGCGCACTTCAAATGCACTTTCACGGCGCGCTGCTGAAGTGTGCATGGTGTCCCAATTCTTAGAATGTTTTGATCCACACTTCACCACGGGCTTTTCCCACAATGCATTTCATTGTAACGTTTTCAATCGGCACAGTGCTTCTTCCTCTGCAATTTAGCAGCGGGAGCTAACAAGAAACAAGGGAAAGAAATTATTTAACAGTTAATTTTATTTTAAATAAATATGCGATTGTCCAGCAACAATACTGTAAAAACTTTAAGCCTGTTCTCATTTGTTTGTGGCCAATTCAACAAATGATCCAAACTAAACTGGGCTGTGCTTTGTGATTAATCTAATTGCTGCCGAGTAAACTCACAATTCACACCAATCTTAGGATAATGCATTAAATGTCTTCCCCTGTCTGCTGTTGTGAATACAAATACTTTAAAATCCCCTCCCAAAAAACATGTCAACTAATAAAAATTGATCGATTAATTGACTAAACAACTAAAGGTCTACAGAGCTAGTACTATTGGTTTGAAGAATGTAGACATAAAGTAATCAGCTGAACACTTTTATAGACATACACTACTGCTGGGTGAAAAACACCTATTTGCTGACAGGCAGAAAAAGTGCCGCCACCGCATGCCCCATCCCGCCTGGCAAACGGCTCGATACATCACGGCTTACCTCCTCCGTCCTCCTGGCCTGTCTGCCTTTCCCCGGCCAAATCGAGCATGTTATTCTGGCTCACATCTGATTTCCCCCAGCCACCCCAGTGACTGAGCATTCCCCTCTACAACACGGGGAAAGAGCCCCACACACACACAGACACGCACCCACACAGAGAGAACCAGACAGAGGAGCTGACAAAGAAAGCCCAAGACACACACACATTCACTGGGTTGACCTCTGCTGCTGCCACCACAAGGCTGCCACTGATCTTCAAATACAGCCGAGCATCAATCAGTCCGGGGCCTGCCTTTTACTGTCATTTTTCTTCTTCTTCCCCCGGATTCTGTCCTCAACCTTTCGTGTGCTCCTTGAGTATTCTTACAGGCGTCTGCTCTTTCCGACTCAGCCCGCGGAGCATAGGTCATATTCAGTTTATCGCACAGCCCCGCTCTCATTTTGCCGCGGTAAAATATCCACAGAGATAGAGACAGGATAATGTATGTAAATCCAAATTTTTGTATCGAAGGCACTTATTTATACTACTTTTTTATGTAAATCTTCTGGAATTTAGTTGTTTGGATTTTAAAGCTGCCTCATCTTGCCTCTCTGCATGCTGAACTGGAAGAAATGATACGCACAATTCTTCTATACATTTTTATAACACATACTTTTTAGTTTTACACATGTAATAATATGGGAGAAAAATTATATACAGAATGTGGATAATTCAGAACTAGACTGCAAAGAAGGAAAATCTGTTCCTCTCTTGCAATGTTTAAAATATAATATAGTGTATAGACTTTTTCATTGAGCCACAAAGTCATTATCGTAATCCTTTCGAGCATGACTATAAAGTGTATTTGACAGGTTTTCATGTTTTTCTAATCATGCATTTGTTTGGTGAAATAGTATAAGTGGTCAATAATGATCATAGTTTTACATGAAGTAACAATTTGTGTGAAAAATTTTAGGGAAAATTATAGAAAGCTGTTGCTCCATCTATGTCACCAAATGCCATCCTTCTCTTTCTTATGCGTAAGAAAAAAATATCTTGCACTTTAAATATTTATTTTACAAAATACAATTATTGTATTATTATATATATATTTTAATCTGTCAAATAATAGTGCTATTGTGTAAATTAGTCAAGCTTGACCCTTGTTTACGTTAGTCGTTTTGAGCTTGGTGTGTGGATATATGGGTTGCTAGGTTAGAGTTAGGGAATGACTCTACAAACTCAGGGTACAGGTACAAGTACAAAACTTCATCATAATTGTAATGTAGGAAAAACTGGTCTTTTTTTTTTTTTTTACGTATGTATATATATTGAACATTTGAGTGGAAATTTACTTCTATGAATTTAAGTGATATATAATGGTGAGACATTTTGCATTCTCTACAGCTACGAACATAGCCCAGTTTTCGCACTGGTTACTTGTTGGTGCTTTTTCTATTCTAGAGTCCTTCCCTCTAATTTGTGGCCCGGATTTTTCCTAACAAGTCAATAATGCTCACATTCAGAGCCCAATTAAGTGTGACTGTTTATTTTTAGCTTTATGGCAAATGAATTAAACTTCTCGGTGCTCGACTATTAGACATTCTCTGGCAGCAGCAGCCTGCCAGCCTTCCAGCCAGCTCTTTGCTTTGGGAGACGTCAGCCACATCGAAACACTCACCCCGCAGAGCACATAATCGTGTTTACTTGGTCGAGGTCCCAAAATAAGTGTTATCTTAATTAATAAACAAATTACTAAATATTATAAAAAATAAATCGTGGGCATAGAAGTTCATCAATTACCGGGATTAGCCAGAGCAAGAAGCATGTAATCTACACAGAGACATTTATAGGGCAACGATTATGCCACCCTTCTCATAAGCCGTTATTGTGATGAAATTTTCAGCAATAAAAAGCACCTTCCCCGTTTTCCACTGACAAATCCGCAGCTCCTGTACAGAGAATCAAAAGGTGAAGTATTTAGTGGGTCCGCCGCTAATGGGGTAAAGCCGTGTGACGAATGAATTGGCCTGTACAGATTTACTGCAGTGCTAAAGAGGGGAGAAAGTCAAGAGTGGCAAAGTAACTCAAGACGAGCCACAAAATGAGTCATTTTAATTAAAATTTATATAGTTGGTGTTATTATGTGGAAAATCGTATTATAAAAGGCAGAAGTACGTATTGTATTCTGGTTTTCCGATTAAAATTACCTTAATTGTTCATTTCTTCACATATTCTTCTACATATACTTTATTGTATTAGGAACATGACACTTTTTCTAATTGAACCATAAAGTCCTCTATACTTTTTAGCTACTGATGCTAATGCTGCTACTGCTGGTACTGCCCACTCGCCACAAACATGAAACTGAATCCTAAAAATACACAAAAACCTGTAAACGCAGACTTAGCATGTAAATTACTTGACTAGATACTCCTACCAAATCCATGCATGATGTCGGTGTATCATTGTGTCCAGCTTTAATTCGGATATGAATTTGTAATGCGCATACCCTTTTACAATCATTTCAGATGCTCATACCCTATTTGTCTTCGTTTTTTAGCCCAAACACAAGCCGTTAATTATTATGTATACGGGAATGAAGTGTCGTTTGATACCGTTATTGTCTCCTCTGGCACACTGAGTCCTGCTTTATGTCTTTCCCAACACTTTATTTCGAGTAATCTGCTGATAGAAGCTATGGATTATGAACTGAAGCTTCCCGTAAGTCGGTTTCTGGCTCTCTTACCTGCGAATTTGTAACTCTTGAGGAGGCGAGGAGGGAGGGAACAGGGATACACGGATAGGACGCGCAGGCAACGGAAATCTCCATGTCGTTCCTTTGATATGTATATTTTCAACCACTTTCTAAATCGGATATTTTTCCCCCTCCCTACCGTCAAATGCCACTTTCTTTTTACCCATAGCTTCTTTTTTTTTTTATTGAGGATCAGTTTGTGTTTCCGCGTTCCCCGTCATCACAAGCATAGACACATCTAATATAGCTTTGATATACTTTTTTGCTGGCATTTTCATCTCCACTTTTGTGATCCTTTCATGTCTTTTAACATATACACGGTGTACTTAGAGTTTTCCTCCTGTTTAGAATGCATGGATTAGCCCTGTATCATTACGACGAGGGCCTCTCCAGATCCCCGCTCACTTAGTGATACCGCTGTAAATCTTTAAAAGTACATTTTTTTCTTGTTACTGTTCGTTTGTCAGCGTTCCTGGATGCATCGTCTTTATATCGCGGCGCTTTGCTATTGTGCTCTCAATTACCTGGCATTAATATTTCCATGCATGCTGCGGCTGATTAAGTGCGCTGTCTGCCCACTATCCATCACCCGCACCTGGGCAGCGTTGCGTGGTGGAGAGTGATGGACAAACCTTTTGAGGGACTTGTTGTAAATGTCAGCAAAACATCTCCGCGGGTGTCCAGGTTCCTGTCTCGCCCATTGTGTTCTTTATGGGAAGATTTATGTTTTATCTTTTTATGCGGGATAATTTATACAAGCTCGTGGTCTGACAGTGTCACACTCTGGTGGGGTTTTTAAGATAGTTACGGTGTCATTTTTGGTTACGCATTTTAAATATAGTTTAGGCCGGCGAGTGATTTAAGCTGTTGCACATAGTGTTACAATCTTGGTGTTGTGGGTTTGAGGGCAGTAGCCGGGTTGCATGTGGATGGTGGACGGTTCCTTATAAGCACCCATTCACTCTTAGAGCTGGGGGTTATATTTAAATTAATAGGGGGTTATATTTAAATGTATTTATAATAGCGCGAATGTGAGATATCAAAAATGTTAGTATTTGAGATAAAATTGTTTTTGTTTTTAAAGCTGCAAAACCACTTGATTGAAACTTGAACCTTAACTCAGACATGTTCATGCAGATTTTTTGCAAGTTTCTGATGAATTGCCAAAAATATGTCCAAATATTGTTATTGGTAAACTGCCCAAAAATAAGATCAACTTAATCTAGCATTCATTCGCAGTCAGAAGAGACGTACAGTACTAGGCCGTATTAATGTGAGTGCAGAGCAACTAACTCTGACTACAACTACTATCTTATATTAACTGTACGTAAATATAAAATGTATTCCAATTCATAAGTTCAGTTAAACAAAATGCAATGACCTGTTTAGATGTCGACCCTTCATAAAGAAGACTATACTTAGACTCTATAAGTACCTGCTATGTACTGTATATTCAGTCTCTTCTTGTTTAAGTATCTCATACATTCTCCATTTTTATTTTTTTTTTCAAATTAATATTCAGAGGTTAAGATATCTCTTCACAAGGTGTAATGAGCTAGACGCAGCGATTGTTACCGTAGGTGTTCCAACCCAGAGACTGCATTAGGGACTGCACCTCAGATAATTTATGAATCCCATAGCCCTCCTCAGCGGGGATTAATTTTGAATTATTTATGCCTTTATGCACGTGAAGCCGAAACACTTTAGTAGGTGTCAGACGCTCGCACACAGACAAGGGTAATGCGCGGACTAGCAGGGGAACTGATGGCATGCCTCTTGTTATTTAAAGTGTGCCTTTTTATATTATTCGCGCTCTTTCCCCCCGAGGGACTAGCGGGGCAAAAGATGAAAACAATATGTCTCTTTAAATAGAAATATACAATTCAGGCAATGGTCGGGGTGATTCAGAACGGAGCGCGCACACACACACAAAGTTTAGTGTGTGTTCAATCTTTGCTCTTTGTTTTTGCTGCTCAACTTTTCTGGCACACGTTGCGACTTATATAGGAGACTATGAGTTATGCACGGCTGACAACATTAGGGGATACGACCAAAGTTTATTTAGCAAAGTGAACGTTGACTGCTTTATTTGTAGAATCTGTGTCAAGAGTCAAAGCTTTAATCATGCTTTTGTTTTGGCACAAATGAAATGGATGGACGTTTTGAAGCCCTCTTATGAAAAGGTGCTCCAGGTTAATAGTAGCTTATATTTTGCACAATTTGTACAGTTAGTCATTCCTAATATCATTAGGCAAATTAGGTGCGAGGTGATTTATTTGTTTATTTGTTTAATAAATCATTTAAAGCCATTCTTGAATCTTAGGCGTGCGAGTTGGAAGACGGATTGCCTGCTCACTTTGCCCTTATAAACAGTAAGCCATATAAATCAGGTAATAAACGTACAACATGTTTTTGCATAGTGCTAATTACTAGTGTTTTTAATTTGTCCGGTTCAGGCAGGGTTCTGCTGCAGTGTGTCACATCTCATTGCTCTCCGGTGAGTAATGAATGATGTGATTCTGCCTAATTTGTGTTATGGATATTTCCCCAGCTTTGTTCTCCGAGCTTGCAGTAATTAATTTACCTCCACCGGACGAGGGCTACTTAAAAATGCAAGTTTATGTAAATGATTTTTGTATTAATTTCCAAGTAGAAGATATAGCACTCGTAACGCACTGTTTAGTATATATTCATTATCATACTGTATACAAAGACAAATGGTACAATATAAGTGCCGCAGCCCTTATGACTCAGGGCAAAGCTTTGTAATTGTGTTTGCCGTTATGACCACAGCGACCATTGTAAGAGAAAGGTCTCTCATTTTCACTGGCTCAACAATGTCCAATAAATCCAGAGGTGGGGAACGTTGATGCCGGCCACTGACTGCGACACAAAAGAGGGGAATTTGGGAAGAGGCTGCGGTGGATAATGAACAGTATTTTAACTCGGCAGTTTAACCTCCGAGCCTGTCAGAGCTGACCTTTCGCCAACCCCAGCGAGAGTCTTGATTTGGACTTTTTTTCTTCTTCTCTCTCCTCCTCCCATTTCGCTTACATTTGACTTACTTTTTATTCTGACAGAGGGTATGTTAAGGGAGTGTGCGCCTCTGCCTATGTGGGAGAGAGAGAGTAGGGGTTGGGCTGTGTAAGAAGTGTCAAGTCCGAGACATTTACATGAAAAGCAGTTAGTAGTTGAAAGGCGAGCTGTTTCACAATCTGTCTGTACATTTTTGTTTTTTTTCCCTTCTCTCCCTCTTTCCCTCTCTCCATCTCTTTTATTGCGGCCGGCGATGTTGAATGAATTGATGTGAGAGCAGCGTCGACCCCCACTCGTCTGCACAAGACTGGGAGGTGTTATTGACTCTCATTGAGGCCTATGTGACCCTCATATCGTATGACCTTTATACAACCTTTAGCTTCACCTGAGATTGACCTTGAAGGAATGTACCACTCTGCGTTTATACGACTGATGTTATTAGTTCCCTGTTTTCAGAGCCTTTCAATCCCACTTGTCCTTCAGACTGCTTTTCATATGTCTTCTAGACACTTTTTCTCCTCTGTTTTCCAGTGTCCCGTAGTCAAAGGTAAATCAAGCTACAAACCCTTATAGTATGGGCTGGCATGCTTTCAAATCACTGGTCAAAACTAAACACATTACAACTTGTACTACTACTACAAAATAGGAACAGGGACAAACTCGTGTCTGAATAATAAAAAAAATTGTGCCAAATTATAATCAAAACAAAACAACATCAATAAAATTTTTTTAAAAATCCCACAAAAAACATATTTGAATTCGTTGCAATTATTATTTTATTATTCAATTATCAAGCACTAACATCTCTCATTTTCTAATATATTATGGCACATTGGAAATCTGGAATAGAATGCAGTTTGTTTATATTTGTTTATCGTTTATATTTAGAAACTACTCCATGTAAAGAACATTCGCCTCAACAAAAAAAAAAAGTTCAGTCTGTAAGTGTTGCAAATTCATTTGTATATATATTCATGTTTAAAGGGAAACGTTCTTTTGCGCATAGCCATCCGTACTGTTGACAACCGTGGATTCGTTTCAGAGCCTTTTTATCTGGCCCTTTCTTTGATTCCCTGCATATGTCTTCGAACTACTTTTTTTCCCTCTTGTTTTTCTATGTCCTGCAGCAGAGGGTAGTGAGTGTAAATCACGCCTGGACCCTTTTCTTTATAGTGCAACCCTGATTAGTGCCCATGATGTTTCCAAAGAGGTAAAGGGGACGACTCGGAGGCCACTGCAGCTGCTCCCTTCTATTCAGAGCCTCCAGATTTATGTCCTCCCTGGCTCTTTTTCCCCTCTTTGTGCTGCACTCTCGCACTCTTTCCTACCACATTTTCAACATTATCAATATCGATCGGGCCGTGCACTTTGGAACCCCTCTTTAACAATTGGCTCCCGCGGTTGATATTGGCATTAATGGTGAGTGCTTGCAGATAAAAAACGGCGGAAGGAAGGGCCGATAGTGATTTAAAACCATTTGAAAGATTTATGTAATTCCGCGTGAATGGCCGGCTCACGTCACAGAAGGGGATTCACTAAAGGTTCATCAGTGTAATTGTTGGATACGCACACCTCTCCCAGGCACTTATTATCTTTTGGCTGAATGTCGTGGTGTTATGGACATTTCACAGGGAGTTGAGATGAGGTCATAGTTGAGACGCTGCAGCTTTTGCCTCCAGACCCGCCGCGATGTCTTGACCCTCCCTGTCTGATTAATAGCCATCGAAGTCCACCAAAGGTCGCCGGGCTCAGATCTATTCAGCTCAATCACTTAATGAACTTGACAGTGGTCTGGACAGGTTAGCAGACATAGCATTTGCTGCCTTTGACTTTTAGATTGAATTAGCCAGCCCAGAATGTAATTACGATATTATTATACATGGTTAACAAAGAACTTAAATGGGGCCAATTCGATTTTCTATTTAATTATTACTGTAAGGATGATGCGATTAAGAGTGGGTTGTTATGTTAGTGTTTCTGTAAGGGGCAGCAGTGCTACATTTGTTGTACAACAGTGAACATGACAGTGATGAGCTATTGAAAATGTATAAAAATCATGAATGCATTTTGTTGATCCGATAAACGTCTTACGGTTGTGGCTGATAACCGCTATTTGCCGATACCGATAAGAATGTTTAATCGTAGAAAGGTTCACAAATGATCTTTTCACTGTTGTAAAAATAAAAACGAAATGTGTTTATTGTGACACTGGTTTTAGAAAAGCAAGACGTTTCGATTTCATCCAAGAGTCATTCTCAATCTGAGATAAATGTATTTATTCTTATATAACATTTTCTGTCATGATTGTGTAAACCTACAGACATATTTTTTAGCCTAGTCCGGCCTCCTTCCTATTTCTATTTTTACTCTTGAGTCTGTTTAAAAAGACAAATCTTTTGCGCTGAGAAGGAACTCGGAATGACACATGAACACTCACAGACTTGGGCAGTGCAGCAAAAATACCTGTGCCAAAAATCTGCAAAATCTTCAATATCGAACTGATACCGATATCTGTGGAAACCTTCCAATATCACGGACAACCGATATACCATCCGTACTTTTTAGTTTTAGAATATCCCATACATATACAGCGAGCAAACAGGAGGCTCATCTGATTATAGTGTCGATTTAGATTTTCTGAGGTTTCAGGATTTAGTTGTTCAAGTGTACCCCCTGCTTGGCATAAATAATTCTGCCTGAATGAGTCATTTGAAGACACGGCATGCTAAGTATACAAATCCCCCTTTCTTCCCCCGCTTCAGGGTTCATGAGGAAAACGCATGGCCGTGAAACAAAGGCAACATCAAGCTCATAAAATTAACATAGCAAATGACCTGAAGAGGAGGCCCGATAAATATTCTGATCTTATCACCCCTAAGTACTGAGAGACGAGTCGAGAGAAGCCAATGAAAACAGCCTCGTTAATCTTCCATACCCTCGGATAAACTTTTTACAGGAAGCCATCTCTCCAGCAACTCCGCAGGGGTCGGGACAAGGGCGCCTTCTTCCGAGCTTGATAGATATTTTTTGGGAGATCTCCGACTTTTGTTCAGACAGTTACACACTGACCTTGGACTCAAACTCAATTTAGTTTTTCTTTGCCTTTTCTCCGTGCCTCCCTGTTCTGATGTAGCACGCACTGTCTCCGAAACACCAGTTTTAAAAAAGTGTCTTGTTTTGATGCTGTATTCAATCAGATCTACAAAGCCCAAACGTGGGGCTGTGACTGTCTTGTGTGCGCTCTCTTGCACACACTTCTCCAGTCTTGTCTTTGCTGCCTCCTAAAGCTGTTTATGCAGTAAAAGAGACAGAGCTTTGCACTAGTTTAAATGTTGTCTCATGCGTGTGTTGTCAGCTGAAAACAGTCGTTTGGAGATGAAGAGCAAATCAATCAGCCTTACACCCATCTGCCACATGTGTCATCTGTCTTTTGCCCTGTCATTCTCCTGTGCCGCAGGTAGATAAAAAGCATAATCCTCTGCATTTGATTCAGGTGCATGTTTTGTCAAGCTGGTTTGCGAATAAAAACGGCAGTGGGCTCTCAGCTTTTTCCAGGTTTTCAGATACACATGAATTTCAAAAAGTCTGGCAATAATACACAAGGAAAAAAGTACAGTATGTAAGACAAGTGTTGTTCCCATTTGGTACTTTTTAGCATTTCATGGGTAATTTTCAATTAATTGTGCACTATGTAACTTTCTGCTTGTCTCCATGGAGATGTTATAGCTTTGCCTGAAATGTTCCTACATATAGCATCCGTTATAGAGAGTTTTTTATTGCTTGAACATCCAATTCCGCCTGTCCACGGATCAGACATGCTCATCTCTTTTTAGTGTCATATAGAACGTCCATGTTAAGCATTAAAAAAATGTATTCATGGTAAACAGTTTCCAATTCAAAATATATAATATTTTGTTTTTAATTGTTAATCGCTTTTGCAACAGTCCTAAACCCATGGATAGCAGTGATACTAGACAATGCAAATGACATGTTTTACCCCACGCACACAAAAACGTTCGCATTTGAAGATATTATTTTAAGATGCAATTATTTCTATTGCTGTCTTTGTAATGTTTCTCCCCTTTCTTTAGTCCTCCCCTCTTGGTCATTGCATCCCTTGTTCCACTGGAGACCCACGCTTTAGTCTTGCTAAAATTGTCGCCCTCCGAGAATACTTTTCACTTCTCACAGTTCTCCTGCAGCAAGGGCAGAATCAACAGCGGGATAAAAAGTTGGTGTCATGAGCGCCACTGCCACAAAATAGGGACATTTGATGGCCTAGTTTCTTTTCCACTTGTGCCGTACTTGTGTGATTTTCCGCACCCGATATTTGAGCTTGTCTTTGTCGAGTTGCTGGCCGAGTGCGGCATGCTTTAGATGAATGGTTTCGAGGGCGGAGTGTCACCATGGGATGGACAGGTCATTTCAGTCACAACACACCAATTGCATGTGGCTAACTGATGTGGTTCAAGGACTCTGTAACTTACACGTGCTATGAAACGCTGGGGTATAAATCACAATTAATAAAGACACCGACTACTCTGACCGCACAGCCTCTCCGAATATATACGCTCCTCTTGCCATCTCTCTACCCTTGTGCTGAATGACACTCCCAGAATAGAGATTTGTGAGAGTCTCCCACTAGCCAAACAAGACAGGACAGGAACACAGCGCTGGTGTATTTTCGGGGCAGTGCCAGGAGCCTCAGTGTCAGCGCACCGAAGAGGAAGAGGCAGGTCGCTGTAGCACTGAGCTGGTGACCTGGCTAATTAGGAGACTGTGGTTATGTGTGCGCGCGTGTGTCTGTGTGTGTGTGTGTCTGTGTGTGTGTGTGTGTCTGCGTGAGAGAGAGGGAGAGACAGAATAGCAACCTCAGCTACCTGTCTGCTCTGAGGCTGCTCCCTGTAGTGTGACACGAACACGTATTTATCGCTGCTATTAATGAGCGATTAGGTTTCCCCCTGTGTTTTTAGCATTAGATGGGGGATAATAGAATGAGCTGGCTGTCTAAGTTAAGAAAATAAATTAGCACTAAAAAGAGTTAACAGCAGGCAGCCAATCATAACACAGATTTCCACGTGCGCACACTCCGTCTTTCCTGTCTGTGTCTACGAGATATGATTTGGGCTGACAGTGGCTCCAGACTTCCTTGCACACCTCTGTTGAGTAGGCCGGCCTTGTCTTGGCGTGACCTTGCGTGACCTCTCATCCTCTGAGCGCGGCAAAGACAAAGGCTCATTAGGAAGGAAAGTATCCACTGAGATGTGTCATGTGCTGTGTCATCATGCGCAGCCTGCTCATGTGTGCACTTTGGTTTGACTTCTGACCGCTTAATCGCATCACTTCGGGCGGGTATTGTGTTTCATCAGAAAGAGAGCAAGTAAAGTCAAGAATATATATATTTTCTGTGAGTGTTCTGAATTTTTTTTGAGAATGCGTTAAACTTGAGGTCGGGTGAAGTTGAAACTCGGGTGTGAAGAGGGGAACAAATAAATTGACAGACAGATGCTCATACTGACATCCATTCTAGTTTCCAAAGACATCCTTGTTCACCTACACAAGCAAGGCTCTGACCACAGACAAATCAATAGAACTACATACTCAGGCTTAGAGACTTGAAATGTAATCCACTCACGACACAACCATCATTATTTGTCCACTTCATTTATTAACAAGTGTTTCAGTGATACAATTAGAAATTACTCTAAAATAACCTGAAAACCTGAATATCCTGTATGTTTTCCTGTTCACAAATGCAAATCGCCCTGTTAAAAGCTAAAGAAAGAAAATCAGGTAGCATTGTATAATAACTACACTTATTCCTGCCTTAGTAAAGCATGAAGAAATACTTAATTCATTGTGAACGAATAGTTTGTTAAGAAGGATTCAGGCTTAGTAACTAAACTAATACTCTAACACTTTAAAACCTTAATTAAGTGGTACCTAAGCCTGAATCGTGCTTAATAATGTATTTGTTCATTATGAATTTAGTTGTTGTTCATGTATTGTTAAGGGAAATTGAGGTGTAGTAAATATAAAGTGTTACCGAAAGTCATTGCCTGTTTTGACCACTAATTCTGCAGCATCCCTTGCATTCTAAAATGTAAGTTTTGTCGGCTGGCACTATTGTCCTTTAATGCTTTACTTAATAGGCTGTAAGATGTTGATTTAAGGACCAGACGGGGGATATTAGCGGTGTAATATTTTACATCCCCCGTGCAGAAAGGAGGAAAGGCTGCCTGGCTTTGCATTTCTTATATGATAACTGAGCTTACCGGGAGATACTTCTTAAAGTGTGTAGTTGCCGAACATGCACATTCTGCAGTCATTATACCAGGTCTTGAATTGTTGTGCTGTGCTGTATAATTCACATATTTTTTGTTCTGTAGATATCTCTAATGCAATACCAAAATAATAAAACTTTATAGATAAGTTTAAATTTCTACCATGTGTATGTATCTTGACATGGAACAGGCCATTGTCAATTCCACACTCCACATTCAACAGTTATATATGACAATAATGATTCCTCACCATCTTTTCACCAGTATTGACACCTGCCTAAGAAAATTCCAACAGGTAGGCAGAAGGCAGGAAGCACCGCGCTTAGTTCTATCGACATAATAAGTTCCCCCGGGTGCATCCCAAGACGTTATTACTGCTGCTGCTTTCTCCTAGTATGAAAACTTTGAGGAGGCAAGGGAAGACGTGAACACAGACAGGAAGAAGAGCGGGTGATAAGAGCACAGGCAAATTGGGGACACCATGCCTATTACCATTAATGAATAAAACTGAACGGATCAAGTGCGGTCCTTAAATTAAGGGAGGTAAATTTAGTCATTTTTGCTTAGGATTGTTGGGTAGCAGTTTTTTGTTTTTTTCTTTGTTCTTAATCTAAATAGATTATGGCAGTAGGTATTTAGGGTAAAGAAATGTGGTTGCAAAAATTTGTGAAGAAGTCCAGAATATATAATCTCACATATCAGTGTTTCCGCTGCGTTCATCTGTGTGCGGCGGCCCGCCACCGCTGAATCCTGACCGCCACGGCAAAATGATTTGACCCAGCCTCTGTGGAGTTTGGACTTGTTTCATGTTGTCCATGAACTGAGAATAAGCTTGTGTGTAGCATCAAACCTTATGGTCCGTATTTGGCGACATTTTAATTCAAGTCCTTGTGTACTTCTGGTGTCGTTCTATCTCTCTGCCGCTGCACTGGGGCAAAGCGGGGGGAGCTGTCACCGAGCGTGCACGGACACATGCACAGAGAGAAGAAAACTTACGTGAGACCACAATGAGTTACAGGAGAGATGAATGGATATTAGCGTTTTACTCCGTGTTTTACTTTGCGGCTGTTGCTGGTGGAAGTGGAGGAAAGGTATTGTGCTACAGCCAAGCCCCCAGGGTGCAAGATGGTTGGTCATTGAAGTCGACGCTCACTAGCGCTCGTCGCCACTTTAGCCTTTAGCGGCTGGCTACTTATGATGGCTGTGTGGCCCGGAAGCAGCGTCAAGTGTAATCCAATCAGAGCGAGCCACAGCTAAAGATTTAAAAGCTGTTTTTAAGAAAACTGAAGGATTTTGAACCGGAAAATAGTTTTTGACCTGAAAATGGGCAAAAATCGCTACAAAACCGACCTTTGTGAAAGCTGTAGGTCCCTGTCAGCTGACCATGACCAGTTGGTCTTTACATTCCGCTCTTTGGGAAAAATACTTTTTAGGCTGTATAGAATTTTTCCGCTGCAGTTCCTATGGACTGGCCACTGGGGCCAAATCACGACCCTAACTTATTTTAGGTCCAAGATTGTGGCACAATTTTTCGTGCAATTTAAACTATAGTTTTGGAAGATATTTAGACTGAATTTTGTTCAATTTTATCTACTGTATATTCTGTAATTTTAATATATTTTTTTGTTCATGGCTTTTGTGTGGCACTCTATTTAAAATATGTACTTAATATTTCATATGCTTGGTGCGGAGGGGCTATAGTTCAATATCACATGACTGTGGAAACTTTATTACATGTGTATTTAATTATAATAAAATGATACGCATACTGTTATCTAGGCCCATGTTTCAAAGAGAGATTATTTAATTTAATATCCTATTTGTGCTGAATGGGGCTCTGGCCCTCCAAAAGTTTTTTTGCTACAATCTTCTTTTACATTTTAATATTATTTATGTTAATATTATTATTTGCAAGTCATGAAAGAGATAAAAGCAGGAGGTATTTATTGTAATGGGGCCCATTCCTCTGATAAATGATGTCCAGTTCTTTAAAGACAATTCTATTACCTCTGCAGTCATGTGCAATCATTCTCTGTCAGGCAAATGGATATGCACATGTGTCGCCAAATCGCTAACCAAGGCCTTATCAATACAAGCCAATCTCAAGATTTATGCTGTTGCTCTTGTGGTTTCTGCTGGTGCAAATTCTCAACTTGACATCCAAATGTAAATGCCTATACTGCCTGCAGGGACAAGAAGTATGTTTTTATTTATGGAGAAAATGACACTCTTTGACTGCTTTTCATTGCATTTTTGAATGTGTTATAGTCAAAAACTAAAAGAAAGTTCAGTGTATTTTTAGAAGACAGACCTGTGATAGCCCATCGGGACTCATTATTTGCTGTTAAGAGTAAGACAAACGTTCCTTTAAATGCTCACAGAGGTAGCACCATTTACAGACACGCATCACTGGCAGGAATAAATCTGTTGGATGCCTCTTGGTTTCATCCAGGGCAGCTTGTTATGTACTGGTAAGCCCTGGCCACATGGCTTGAATTCTTCTACATTATATCCTCTGTTTTATGTTTTGTACTCTTTTGCCGCCTCTCTTTTCTTAAATTTTTTCAAGTTCAGTTTTTTTGCCCCGTTGCAGTTTTGATTTTGCCCAAGAGCATGAAACTAGAGTCAATGAGAAGCAGGGCTCGATGGGTTCCAGCATGGGCCAGAGGATCAGACCCTGGGAGCGCGCTGTGTCACATGTGGTGCTGGTTAAGAAGGCAAGGAATGCAAAAAAAGATGCAACTTCAGTGCCTAAATACATATTCAAAAACCTGTATAATATAGCATTTAATAAGTTAAAAAAAGACTTGCATTGATAATAATTGAATAGTAAATTTATAAATCCACAACAGGCTGAGTGGCAAAACCTGCACACCAAATCATGACTCAAATCATTTCGTTTTAGTGTGGAAAGTTGGTATATAGTTTGTATCATAGAAAGCCATGACGAATCAATTTATCTTCCAAAATGTCTTTACGATGTTTTTCAACTTAACAAAACTTTGTGTTGTCTCATTCTCTGTTTGAAAACATATTAGAAATCCTTTTCCAAGGCCTGAACATCTGGAGTGAGGGAAAACACCTTAAGCTCCTCTGATTAGAATCACATTCTGCCTTCAGCCGTGACAAAATGACACTTAAAACACCAGCCTTACCATAACACACTTATGTGGAACAATAATACGGCTTAAGTCCTCTCTTTATTAGATAAGACTAAGCACTGATAGGGGCTGATGATGTGAGGACTTTTGCCTTAGACTTACACACCATCTCGATAACCAAACACAACATATTTTCTTCAAGGCTCTTTAGCTAATTTGTTTGTGGACCTATTCAATTCTCATAATTTCATCCTAAACTCTCCTCTTAAACCTTGACCCCCTGAGCTATAGCGGGGGCCAACGAGGTTAGGGCTGCAGGCTGGGTGGCCGAGCCGTGCAGGGAGAAAGGCAAGAGAGTGGGTAGGCTTTTCAGACTGCTTGGGATCTGTTTACACAAATGGGGAGCTTTTTGGTGGGAGATAAAAGTTCCTAACGGCATTGAAGTGGTGTTCCCATCCTTCGCTGGAAACCCTCTCACACAGACTCCTCTTTTGTCACTTCAACAGATGTTTAGTACAAACAGTCGATGTGCTTTTATTTCTGTTATCTTCTTAATACCATAAGTCTCTTTGAGTCATAATATATAAAGATCTTGGCGCAGACTTCACTCACGAGACTACTTTATTGCATGTCTAACAAGCAAAGCAGACGGTTGGCTCTGACCTTAAAGACAAGGTTTTATGTTATGTTTATAAAGGTTATACAAAAGTCAAAGGGATAATGCCCCTCTGCTTTTTCAAAATGGTTCTTAAAATGGTTCTTCACCATTTTATGAATAATGACACAATTTTAATTTGTTGACTACAACATGTCTCAAAAAAGGTTGGGTTACCTGAAGATCATGATCAGCTTAAAACGTAATGTCACATAAGTAATCAATCTGACAACATGTTGGCGGGTTTATTGTTTTTATTGTTAAAAGAATACTATCCTTCTGCTTTAGTGACAATAACAGCAGTACTCACTGCAACAAAAATCATCTTAAATTACACTTCCATTAGTTTTCCTATTGCAGGAGCCTGGCAAATATACATGCCGTGAACACAAACTGTGTGCTTGTCAACCTAATTCCAAAGAGGCATGTAAAAATCAAGCCCTCTATCTATGACCCAATGTCTGTCCGCTTAAACCTCTCCTCTGTAATCCCTTTAGTGTTCAATTAATCCACTCAGTGCTGTTCCAACTTTGTATTACACAGTGATTTCTATAACCCCTCCTATAAGCTGCCTGTATCTGTGTTAGCTCAGCCCTTGCCTCTGCAGCCTTTACCATCACCTCCACTAGCAAACAGGCGGACACAGTGGAGCGCTGGAGGGAGGGTCCTCAAACATGATGAATGCCTTTCTACAAAAAAGCTGCATGGAATGTCCTTGACTTTAATCAAAACTATTTATTTTTGGGGTGGTGCGTCTGTTGTCTCATGCGCTCATGTCCACTGATAGCCTGACATTAATGACACCATAAATCAGAGCGAGTGACACCAGGGTTTTTGCTAATGTTTAGGGGTGCAGCAGAGATGGCGGCCACTGAGGAGGATGAGGCGCACAGATGAAGATTGTGTTATGGAATGCCAGATTATGTGGGAGTTAACTAGGCCCTTGAGGCACAAATGGGTTTAGGCTAAAGCCAAAAAAATCAAAGCAAGGCCACTCTTCTATGTACGATGTTGATGAAAGTTCGTTTCTTGAGGATGTTTAAAACATTTCTCGAACCTTCTGCAAACAGCTGATTCTGCTCATATTTCCCCTCCTATCTGTTCAAAGGCCACATACGAACATTTGTACTTCGCAGGCATCAAATGTTGGAGCCAAAAACAGATGATAAGCTACTCTCAGTGGATATATGAATGCCATGACTCTTCGCTGCTATCCCTCTTCCCTCCCTAAGATAGTCTCACATAAACACAAGTCTTCTCTGGTCTCAGATCTAAACAAATGTGACATGATTGATTTGAATGAGGCTCGGAGATAACTGTTCATCAGCAAATACTCTGAGAACAGCAGGGGCCTGAAACCCTTACCCTGGAAAACCTTCATTTTGAAAACGCTTATTAACTTGCAATATTGTTGACAAAAGTTTCTAAAGAACAGTCTGGGGAGACAGTGCTTTGCAACTTATTTAACACAATAATGCGCTGAGAGAGTCTGAGATAAACCATTTTGTTTAAGGTAGATTTTTATTACTGGAGCCATACATCTGCTACTCTTTCTGCACTGTATATTAAAGCTAAATATCTTGATACTTGATACCATGCCATCTTTCCTTGAAATTAGAAAAACATATATACTTCTAATATAGGGTCTGCCCTTGACAATTTTAATTATGTTTTTAAAAGGAACAGTTGTCCTAAAAGCTAACCTTTTTAGCAATAAAATAAATCATATGCACACTAATGACAATACATGCTCTGACTGAGGCATATGAAAATGCATGTTTGCACACATTACATTGCCTGGATCCCAATAAAAAGGCTCTGTCCTGTATGGTTCTAATTTGAAATGTGACACTTTGATAAGTAGCACAGTAAGTGGTGTGTGGCTTTGCTTCTGTCACAGTCAATGCAAAACTAAGCAGCGGTACATAGATCACAATCACAAGGGCTGTTTGGTTGGATCGCACATTGCCAAGAGAAAGCTATCTAGACAGACACTGGCTGCCAAAAGGAGTGTGCATTTCTAATCCCTAGATGGCTCATAGGCGCAACAAATCTTATCTATCTACATGCTGTCAAAAAATGTCACTGCCATATCAAATGGAGGAGATGATACCTGAAGGATAGGGAGCGGAGGGGAAATATACAACAATGCGCATTGCCACCAGTGTGCACGCTAGCATACACCTTAACCCGAATGCACCAGGGAGACATAGCTGTCGTGAGTTGACAAACAAATGACAGACAAATGACATGTTGGAACACCTCCAGCAGGCCTGATAGTAATCGCTATGTGAGATTGTGCCAATAGCATCTCTTATGGAGAGTGGGGATGAGGGGGAAAAGGTGGGCAGGGGGAGGCAGAGAGCAAGGCCTGTGTGTCATTTTACCCAAACAAAACCGCTGCCAAACACCGGATCTGATTGCTTCCACCGCCGTCAACTGTGTCCAATCTAATCTGTCTGTCAATCTGGGTTGCAGGGAGAGAGGTTAAAGAAGGAATGATGGAATAGCAGGATGGATATAGGAAAAAGAAGTAAAGAAAAACGTTGTGGAGAAGGTTTTGTTGCCTTAACAGATTTCAAATTAATAGACAGTTTTGGATTTGCCCTTTTTATAGATATCTGGTGTGTACCTCTTTGCCATAGGTGTCACTTGGTGTTACTTGCACATTTGTAATTATGCCTGCTTGTGTTTGTGGAGTGTTACAGCAGGCTAGGTGTCATGTATCCAGCAGTGAAACTGCCAGATAATTGGCATCACGGTCAGGCTCTCGGCAGTCGGCGCTGACCTGAGTGCTGCATGCGGAAAAGTGAGAGACGAGGGGACTGTGCACCTAATGACAGAAAGACTGACTACACATATACAAAAACATGCATGTGATTTATTTATGAATCTCTGAATATGAATATGGTGATACTGGTTGCTAACGTGTAACCTGATCGCCCAAATCACATGGAGATGTGTAATATTTCCCACTCAATTATTAAGAAAACATGTATTTATATTAATACCTGTGTAAGATTTCAAAATTATAAGAGAAAATACTAGTTATTTATCGTAAGTTGATCAGGCCTAATAATTACATAACAAGTGTGTTATGTAATTTTTTGGCCCTATTAACTTAGATAAGCGTCATTCGCAACAGACTATTCATCTTATGTGTGTATTTGTGCTAACAGTCTCTCGCTGGCATATATACAGTATAATGTGTGTGAGTTTTTTTTGGGGGGGGGTTTCAGCCTTAATTCAATCAAGCCTTTCCCTTTGCTGCAACCTCTTTATTCCAATTCGATTAGTGGGCTAAAGCCATCAAGATTTCCTGGACAAAATGAATGCTTGTATTAATCCCCACAATTTCCATTTAAAACATAAGGGCATCGACTTGATTAGTGAGGGCTGATGCTGAATAATTACACAGCAAACATTGGGGAGGCTTATAGGAAAAAGCACAGCTGGGCTTGCCCCCGGACGCCCTCTGGGAAACCAACAGAGGGGGGGTCAAAGTAAAGCAATGGCAATGACTGAGGTGATGAATCTCTTAGCTGGCCCCTTATGCAATTAACAAGCAACGCTTCTATTAATTTTAGTCCCCTAGAGTGGTGACTGGTCAGATGTCTCAGGGTCAAGGGGCAAGGGTCGAGAGCAGAGGTCAAGCCAACAACAGCAGAGAATAGGGCTCAATGTAAGATAAGAAGGGGCCAGAAAATGGGAAGAGTTGATGAATTTATAACTAAATCATAAGAAATTAAATTAAAAGCTTGCACTTAAACAGCAATGCATTTGGACAAGGGTTCACTTTTTCTGTTTGGAAAAGGCTTTCACATTGATGAGATGAGATCAAAAGCATCAAGTGACTGTTTGATTGGAAGGAATAATCTTGAAATAAATGAGCTTTAAAAAGAGACAAATCAATTGTTGGGCTGAACTAGAGGAAGACAAACACTGGTGTGGAGAAATTCTTTAAAGAATAGATTGCAGGTTAATGTTTATCCTTTAGAGATACAGTTAGGTCAGGGACGCAAGTCGTGAAATATTAAACCAGCGGTTCTTGGTCTTTCCTTACAAATGTCATTGATTTGTGCATTGGCACATCCTTATTGACATTTTATTCCAATGAGAAGATTTTTTTATTTAAAACCCTTCAGGTAAATCAGGAAAGTTATCCTCGCTATTTTTTCTACCTGTGTTTTGGCAACTTGTGGAATAAAAGACAAAGCCTGTATCATGGAGCTGCAAATACGTATCATAAATAACCGCTAATAACAGACTTTGTGACCTCAATCTGGATTCTTTCACTCCAGTCAGGAGGCACTTCAAAAGAGGTCCAGCGGCCTCAAGGTTAATGCCTTACCAAATAAAGGACCAAGTTGTTAAAATTAACACAGTGCCAAGGCAGTTCTGTTTCCCTTTAGAATATAGTTTTCATCCTTTTATGTTTGAGAGAAAGCATTCCCACATGTTTTGGAATATGGGAAAAATGCTCCAGGGATGGGCCGCCATGGCTACCTCCTGAGCGGCTTCAAAATAGGTCTTTGTAAAGTGGCAGACCAAGAGGAAATGAGGTCTGACACTATTTTGATTTGGAAAACACGATTTGGACCTAGAGTGCCCCAACTATTGTCTTAGTCCCTCAAAATATATCAAAGGTGTGTGGCGATGTCATACACTGTGATTTGCTAAGGCACTGTCAAAGAAAAGGAAAATCTTGTTTAACGCCAGCATTTTACATTAATGTGCCCATTTTCACATCTGCAGATGTATATACTCAAAGAAATAACTTGAGAGGAGAAACAACGGAAGAAAAGTGTGGCTAATCAAAGGGACAAAACAACATATGCTTATTCTTACCAGTTCCACTCTAATATGTGGTGCCACAGTTGACTGACAATGTTTTGTTTCGGCTGCACTTTCACCATCTGCCAGAAAATTGTCTGTATTCATTACATTGACACAAGAGGATCCAGCGAGTGTGCCCATGATTGGATGTGTGTGTTCTGATGTTTGCCTTGTGGTGTTGAACATGTGGGCATGCTTGTCATGCTTTGGGGATATAGTTACAGTATCGATCCCACCAAGCTGACTCCCCTCTTAGGATGCAGCGGGCAGCAGACTAGGAACAATAGAGGCGCTCATCTTGCTTTCTCTACTTCCACTAGCATCGTATAGTATTGTTCGTGGGACACACATCAAGTGGAACTATCAAGCCGGAGGACATGGATAGGAAGAGGTTTTCAAACGAGGGGAAGTGGTATTGTGAGGGGTTGTATGTTTTTTGTGTGTGTGTGTGAGAGAGAGAGAAGGTTAGGAAAGCTAGCGTCTATCTTCCATCCTCTTGAAGGCCGACAGGGTCCTAAGCCTGGCTCAAGGGGCTTATGCAGATTCAATGACCTTTTTCCCAGGGAACAGATTTTACACTTAAATTACCATTGGAGCGTTAGTCTCCCTTTGGGGCTGGAGGGTCCTACCCAACCCCCTAGCTGGGGTTAAAAGCCACTGTGGCACTTTGCCTGGACTGCATGCTAAATGATGTGGAACGTATGTAAACTGCAGAGAGGCCATGTCTTGTGCATGGAATCACGCACAGAGGTGAGTTCACTGACTGTTATGGCCAATGTATTACACTGGGAGTTGAAAACCATGGGGGATAGGCCACGTTCAACATTCAGGTAATGAGAAAATGGAACATGGCTTGTTATGGTAGATCCTACTCTTCCTTCTTTTGGGGTCAAAGCCTTCTCCTGTTGTAGTTATTCACAAAGATTTCTTACGTGAGATGCCTCTTGGTTTTGATTTATCCAGGATTTGGACCAGCACATGCCTTTGACCCTCATTGACTCTTATTTGAATTATGAATTAAAAAAAACATACCACAGCAATGCTAAGATACATGAACAAAAATGTAAGAACTAATAAGATTCACTATTTATTTTAATGTCATACTTAAAACTGAAAAGACGGGCAGCGGAAACGTGGCAGAATCTATTCAGTACAAACCTGGGGTAGCTGGAACGGACATGAGAGGAAATAGAAAAAACACTAATTATCTGGCCTTATTACCTCCTTCAAACAGAAGAGAATGATGACATCTCTTTTTCACACTAAGAGTATATAAGGACACATGGCACTGCGGCACACTCAAAGCACATACAATTTCACCTGGACTCATGATGGCAGCAGGTTTGTTTGTCTTTAATTCCCCGCTGCCTGGGTGTAATGGGGACTCGCTGACAGCTGTCATTCTGCCTGACCTCAGAGGACGGCAGATCAGTAGTGGCACAAGGCCTGTCAGGTTTAGACGATCCAGAGGTGCGCCCATCTGCATTTACACTTGACACTTTAGGTACTTGACAGAGGTGGATGAATGGAAGGGACAAGGTACATTTGAAGTGAGAATGGTGCTTAAATACTGAAAGAGACTCCAAGAACCCCCAGGCGCAACAATGTGCCACTGTGGATATGTTCATTCGATGAGAGATTTGGCGTGACAGCAGGCCAAAACACCACTCACACTCAGATGGTTAAGGCTGAAGCGACAATAGCTTCTCAAACTTCATCATGTTTGACTTTCTAGAAGTGGACTACGATATGCCTTAATTTGCGGCAAAAGTACAGGTAATAAAATGAATGTTCTTATTTTTTTCCTTTCATTAAACTGATCGTTTGACGGCGACACTGTTTGCACAAGGTTGACTACAGCAGTGAACATTTCCATGATTCCATTTCCATGATTGGAAAAATAACATTCTTGCCTTTGTCTGCCCTTTTTTTTTAAAATTCTTTTCTACTTCTAATAACATCATCACTCATGTTCAGTTATCACCAATTCAAAGTTGAACACAAGTTTACAAAATACACATCCAGTCAATAGTTGAGTTTGTTTTGTTTTATGCATCGGCTTAATTTGTCAACCTTTTAATTCATTCTCCTGAGAATACCTAATGAAGATCCTGGAGGAGTACCACCAGAACAACCCACAGACATAAGCTTTAGAAAAAGGAAGAGAATTGAGTAAACCACCAATTCTCGCATTTTAAATTATGAAGTTCATATTTTGTATAAATTGTTTTTACTTATTTCTGATTGGAGCCCTTAACTAACATGCCGGGTTTTCAACTCATAGTTGCTGCTAAATTTAATGATGAGGCATTCATTTTTCATCAGGGAAGTCTCCAGCCCACATTACTACGGGAAGGTCCCGCGTGCAATGTTATTTTCCCTTTCAAATTCAAGCATTCTGCAGCTTTCCTCCGGTCGCTCCTCAGCTCATGTTGTCGACTGTAGAGGAGCTGTCAGAGATTGTGGAAATGGGAGAAAGAGGTGTACATGATCGCAGGAGCAGAGTACGGTCGGATGCTGCTCTAGGGCTGTTTGGGGGTTGCAGCCCGTGGAGGGGTAAGAGAATTGTGGAAAAGGCAAGAAGGTTCATAGTTAGTGGTTCTGCTCACTGACACATCAGACCAGGCTGTGAGGTTGGCGTGCAGTTCAACCGTCCCAGTGGGAGTGGGTGTCTCCGGTCGAAAGCCAGTGAAACAGCCATGTGCTAGAATAAATGTGAAAAAAACAGGGATGGGGAGCAGGGATCATTCTCTGCCCTCGCATCACCCTGCTCAAACGTAGCTCAAACATAGCTCTCTTATCATGGAGTTGTGCCCGGGCCATGCTCACCTCAGATAGGACAGGCTGTCTCCCCGAGCGAGGGCCAAGGGGTGTGTGTGCGACCCCACTGCTGCGCATGAGTCATCCTAATTGGGAGAGTTCTCGGCTCGGCAGAGGATTCCCCTCCCGCTGTTCCTGCCTGTTTAAAGTGATGAACCCGGGATGAGATCAACAGTCGGACACCGCGGCTTTTATTGCCACAGAGTTTGACCTCGTTCTGTCTTCAACACCTCTGTGCATGTGTGTTTCAGATAGTGTCATGAGTCATTGCCAGTGTAGGAAGTAAACCGTGTGTGCGTGTGTGTGTGGGTGTGTGTGTGGGAATTTAACCAGTATTTGTATTGAGGCTATCTCCCTCCTCGAACACACACTCTCACCCCTCTAAAACGATTATATGTCAGCAATCCCCACAATTTGGTTCCTGCTAAAGCTGCTGTGAACTCATCGCACCCATCTAGGGAATTATGCAAGCAGTAATGCAGGTCTCACCTGCCAACACACAGTGCGGGGCTAGTCAGGGGACTGGCCGTCATGTGATAAGTCTACCCTGACCAGTTCAAAGCTGATTTGGCCAGGGGCTGATTGCTGGCAGCTAATCATTTTAGCAGTACCTAGGTGCACTGAAGTTCAGGAGAGGTGGAAGGACAGGGTGAAGAGAGCGGGGAGGAAGAGGATCTGTATTTATATCTCTGCACATTTCAGCTGCTACTTCTCCACTGAACTGACAGTGAACTCAGCGGTATTTATTTATTCAGAGAGTATAGGTCTAGTACAATTGATACTCTTTTGTTACACTATTCTGGCACAGGAAATTACAAAATGGTTGTAGTTAAAAAAATATATAATTTTGTCAAACAACAAAACAAATAATACATTCCAAGTACTAATGGATTTGCAGATGAACAGCAATCTACCGAGTTTGATCATGTCCTCTGTAACTTCTTGTTAAATAAATATTATAGCGTTATTAATACAAATACAACACAATCAGATGTTTTAATGCTTTATTTCTGTAGACAGCTCTGTTATTATTGTGACAACTTTGAGTTGGACCAATTTGAGAAGAATACACTTAGTTGGAGGATTTAAAACAATGGTTATTTTATTTCAACCTGCTTGTGAAATATGGCCAAAAAAGTGTTCAGTTTTGTTTTGCCATAAAATGCATCTCCACCTAAAGGCTTTGTGCCAAACAACCTTGTAGATTAATGCCGGCCATGAAAAAAAATAAGAAAATCCACAAGGCCATGTTGCCTAAAGAGAAGAAACGTCTTATTTGTGCCACCCGAGGATCGAGTGGATGGCACATCTGCACTCCATGTGAGTAACCCGCAGCGTCATGAGTTTGGATCCGGCTATCAACAGTTTTCTGCAATGTCCTTCCCCAGTCTCCTCCCCATTTCAAACTGTACTGTCCAGTCTGATTAGCCTTTGCGTGCCCAAAGATTGTGTACTGTTTAATGTCTCTTTGCATGAAACAACGCAGGGCTGATTGAGATGTCGTTCTGTGTGCTGCCTTTGCGGGTAATAGTAATAGTCTTGGCAAGATCCCTCCATCTTTTTATCTCGGTGGGGCGCAGTGCAGCCCAACCCGACCCAACCCGCGCTTCACAGCCTTCGATAAGCCCTCAAATGGCACAGGCCAAGGGCCAGAGAGCGGTACAGACACATGAAGACAGTTCAAAGTGGAAAAAGCTGCAGAAACACTGAAGATAAAAATATCACGTTGCTCCAACAGAACTGGGTGGTCTGTATGAGCTGTGCTCTGTTGTTGCCTCAGGATGTTAGAGTGGGATTTGTTCCATTCAGGGCGTCTTTTGTGTTAATGTATGTGTGTTAAAAACCCCTCTCTCTTGTCAATACATTATGTCAGGCTCCCCCTATATCGTAGACAAGGCCCTGTGTCTCCATGTTTTGTCCCCATCATCAGATGACATAAATACTCAGTATGTCAGAGCAGGCTGTGCTCCTAACGCCCCCTCAGTGCTTATCTTTACAATTGTGAATCTGTTATTCTACTGTAATGGAAACCATGTTGGTAACATCTTAACATATTACATTCAGTCAAACACACTGTGAAACTCTATCTTACCACTGTGTCAAAGCTGTTTTTATACTGCAGGAATGTATGTGTGTTTTGCCCAAAGCGCAAACTCTTGGAGAATGCATTCACAGACTACAAGGTTCCTTTTTTATTCTTTATTTCTTTTTTTAAGCGGACAATTCAGCAAAGCTAAAAACACAGGAGTATTGTGTGCTTTAATGTGTTGAAGCTCTTGCATGTCTCTCTCGGTCGTTTGCACACCAGCAGCGGTTCAGATTTCTTCAGGCAATTTGTTTCAGGTAACTGGAGCTTTCAACTGCAGTTGAGTGTATCCTGGGAACTATTAGGGAAAAAAGAGAGTGTTCAAGCTTTTCAAAATGTTGATGGATCCAACGTAATGAGCATGTAACTGATCACAGATTGGCAGATAACATTTTTTTTATATTTTACCATTACATTTGGGAGCATAGAGACAAATTCAATAGCACCTGCAGTATAGATATGATGCTAAAGAGGTTCTCAGTAGCACATTGTTATTCACTCAGTGTTCCTGTTGGGATAGCCACAGGCTGGTGAAGGTTTTTCCCTACGAATCTTTGAATTGAATCAGTGCACTGTCAGCATACTGTAAGCTCCAAGCAAGAACCACTAAACACATTTTTGTCAGGATTCTCCGAACTGTGTCGACAAGTTTTGTCCATGTGTATGTGTGTCCTATGTGAATAGTTTCTATTGTTGCTGAAGATTTGACTTGTTTTCCCCATTCATTGTGTTGCCCCAGCAAGTACTCATTTTAAATACTTTCTGTTTTCTATTGGGATGCTGGTGCACTTTTAGAAAAGGGAGATGGGTGCCCCAGGTAAAACGTCACTATTTAGGGCATGGATTCCACAGAGGGCATTAGAGAGACAAGAGGTTGAAACAGGTTTTACTAATGCAGACAGCTCCTTTTTAGCCTCCAGTCTTGTAGTCGTTTGAGACAACCATTCCACGCTGATGTCTCCAGTTTAGAGGACATATGATAATGAGCTGAGACTGACTGACATGTGACTAAAACCATTGGGGGCCTACAGCGAGGACAGTGGTGGCGCTTTAAAACAGACTTTGCCAGGAGTCATGGTTAGGAAATAGATGAGAAGTAAGTTCCCGGGAGGTAGACAGAGACGAGGTGTGCCATTGAGGTAATTACGGCCACGGTTATGGTATCTGTAGGAAAGACTGATCCCAGACCTGTGTCTCTGTCAGCAGCCGTATATCATCTGATTGTCCTTGAAATTACACATTGGGAATATATGTTATAAAATGGGTTAAACACTGTGGACTTAAAATACTCCTCAGAATCTTTATTTTACGTTCATATATTTTTTTTCTCAACAACTAAATAACAAAACAATTCCTTATATGCAACCTATGAAGCTAAACTTTTTTTCTGACCACAAATGGTTTGCACATTGGTGTTTATTATTCCTATCAGAGCTTACTTTGGGCCATACACAGGGACCTATTGGACAGATGTTAGTTACAGGACTGACTTATTTTTTATGGAACTTTCAAATAAATGTTGGTATAGCAGCAATACTATTCTATTCACCATTGGCTCTGGCTGAATGCAATGTCCAGAGACAAGGCTGTGTTTGTAAGGGTCAAAAAGAGGTCGGTTTTCATTTTCATATTCCCAGCTCTTTAAATATACCTTGGAGTTTTGAACTAAATGACTAAATGTATAAAATTACATCTTTCAACAATGGGTGAGCTATTTGCAATAAAAACAAAACTATTTCACCACTTGATAACGTGTTGTACTTTGCATTGATTCTAGCAGAGAGTGCCTCTAACACACATGCTTTTTGAGCAGTGAACCGCCACCATTTTTGCAATGTTAATTAGCTTTCTTTAACCCCACAGAGACCCATCTGAACTTTCTCTGACCCATCAGCTTTTGATACATACGTCATCTACAATTTGCCACACACAGGTTGTCCTGAGCCTGCTGCTGCCAAAACAGACAGATCTCTCTCAATCGCTACGCCTCTTTCCCCTCTCTGAAGTCAAGGGCACGCTTTGAACTCCATTCACTTTTCCCACTCGTTTTTTTTTTTCTCTCTCTCTCTTTTGCTGGACTCTACATCATTTATAGCCTCACTCGTCGTACACACTGCTAATGATACAGATTTCACAGGATGTCAAAGGCGTATTAGAAGTGAGTCAGTAATGGCCGGTGGCGTGAATACTTTTACCTTGCAGTGTGGACATAGCTGTCATGGAAAGAAAACTTCCAATATGTTCAGTTTAAAACTAAACACCTTTTACATTGTTATGTCATGTGATGTGGCTCCACAATGTCTTTGTTCTACATAGCCAGATATTATATATAGTACATATTTGCCATGAGGGCTGTAGTAAAAAAAAAGACATGATAAGCTCGCAAACCTATTAATTATCTCTATGATTGGACCATGTAACTGTACCTAAGTGCGCTGACATGACAACCAGATGACAAGAGATCACGCAATAAATATAAATATTTACACAAAAAACCTCTAGTAAACAGTGCAAATTAAACTCAAATTTCACCCTCAAATCGCAAGAATATAACAATATAAGAAAATAAAAATATTTTCGAAATACATTGTACATATTGCCATGATCGCTTGGTGTCTCTTTGAGGCTTGCCTCTATATCAGGCTGTGTGACTAAAGCTGTTATGGAAAGTGAGTGGGAAAGTGTCCAGACATGGTGCTGCCAATAAAATTGACACGGATGACTTACCAAATCTCCACACGAAGGCTCAAATTGAAGACTCTGTATCACTGAAAGGTGCTTGTAGAAGACGGTATAATTCCCGCCTCTGCCGTCAACGCCACATCCCAAATGGCCCCCACCTCCATTCTCCATGATTTATTCTCCTTCCCGGGGCCGTAATCCCTGAACCTTACGCTGCTCAAGTGGACCCTGTCTCCCCCTTCTTTCCTGTTCTCTCCAACTCTCCCCCTCCACTGTCTATATGGCATCATCAGCCTCAACAAGGGAATAAATTTAGCCCATACTGTCTGAGGGACGCCCATGACAGCTCTCAATAAACCGCAGGGATTGTTTTTTTTTTTTTCCTTCTGCTTCTTCCCGTTTTAATCTTCGCGGTGGCAGACAGAGGAATCCTGCTGTCAGCATAACAGGAGCATATTACCAGGGCCATCCCCACCTGGCCCCAACCACTCCTCGACCTGTCCCCTCCCAGTAATTACACCCGGGACCCTTTCCCATTAACCTAGTCCCTTTGATCCCCACACATGCTGATATTATGCAAAACTGCTGAATGGGAGACTTTAGCGCCAAACACTATGCCGTTACCCATAATTTCAATCTTTCATTCACCTCTTCTTTTTACTCTTTTATCTCTGCCTATTTATCAGACTCTTTATCGTGGATTAAATTAATTTCAAAGGTGTCTGTAAAGAAGGGGAGAAGAAAAGGATGGTTGGAAAAATAGTTGTGTGAGACATTTTTAGAAAGGTGAACAGGAATCTTGGGGGGTGCCACAATGAAGTAAATGTCTTTTAGCTCACCGTCGCATGTATCGACTTCATTAAGCGTGAGGCCGAAAAGCAAATATCGGGGGCCTGTACAATGCCGAAGGTCTGGGAGTGACCTTTCTTTGGTTTTAATCATTGCGACTCTTGACAGCTTAATAAGTTGAAGGTGCCGGGTTGCAGCCTAACTTAATAAGACCCACACCAGAGCCTTGGCCACCTATGATTGCTCCCATAAGTCTTTGCACATCTGGCGCCGTGTCCTTGGACCTGAGAGATATTTTCCATAACTTTCCCTATGCTCACAAGGCGCCATCGTCTTTTATTAAGAATTGGGATGATACACTGCGCAGCGTCAGTGTACACTATAGATATCACACGGTCGGTTGTCACTATAACCCTTTAAAGTGACAACTCAAATGTACTACAGCTTTAGTGCATCTCGCCAAGCAATGTTTAACTTATTAAACACTTCAATAATTTATAGGCACTCTTGGTAAATCAAACTCTCGTATTTACTTCCTGCCCGCTGAAGTATATTGTTAGGTGCGATATATGTCATCTATATTCCATGGTTTATTACTTCTATGGATGAATTACCAACCATTTATGATGCACATAAGGTGTATAATTCTATAAGCAGTAAAGCCGGGTTTTTATGGAGTCGTAGCTTTTCACTTGTCACTCTTTGTCCCCGGTCCATAGAGAAAAGAAATGTATCTAAAGCAGTGTACAACTTTAGCATTGTTTTCTATTGAGCCACTCGTTTCATTTGAGTGTACATAAATTCGTTGGTTAATAAAGCTTAAGTTTTTCCAACAAGATCATAAATTATTGCTTTAAACTCATTTAAGTCGACAGTGGCAGAGGAGTTAAAGTGGGCTACCCAACTTACCAGAGAGTTTCCTCACTTCACCATGAATTAATAAAAAACTAAATAATGTAGATATTTTTTTTTCATATTAAACTAGGCTTTTTATCGGCCAGGTTTAGGTCTTATGTAACATTTCTGGTGTAGGGTCCACTTCCGGCTTGTCTCCATCATGATGTGATTGCCTTGCCTGAATTGATCCGCAGTATGGTATTACAATTATTAGCCGATTAAATCATCTTCACAGGAATATAGCAAATGGATAACTGTCCCAGAGCATCAACTGTCCTTAGACCCTCCTTCTCTACAAATAAAACCCATTCCCAACCCATAACTTTTTCACACATCTCCATGGAAACAACCAGATCGCCAACCCCCCACTATAAAAAATTACATATTAGCCCTTTAACTAACTCTAACACGCACACACACACACGCACACACATCAGGCCTATAGTTGCTTGACCTTTTAAGTTCTCTGTGCTCATATTTAAGGATGCACTAACGGATCCTGCCATCATTACTTGTGATGTTTCTAAAAGAGTCTGTTCTACGGCTGAAAATCAAATGTCGTTCCTGGCCACCCACTCACTTTTCAGAACAGGTGCTCATCCGCCCACTTAACCTAACATTTCCATTAGACCCAAACCACCGGCCTCCCTGGCTGTGCTTTGCTGGGGTCCACAGCGTCCGATGGCGAGTACCTGTGTGTTCTGATCTCTGATGTTACAATCCAGACTTTGAACTTGAGTGATTTCAGCTGGAGATATTTTAATGAAAGCCCTTTGTTTAGGCTTCAAGTTACAGTGCAGGCCATTCCGAGCCAAAGGCTGATTGGACGTCCTTAAAGGTGAGGTTGAAAGCCTTAGTCGGAGACACAGAAGGTTGAAAGGGTGAGGTGGAAGATGAAGAGGTGGTATGGAGACAGCGTGAAGGCATTAAAGGCAAGCCGCGGCTCTTTTAAATCCACCCTTAACAGAGACAGTCGAAATTTAAATGTAAATTGCCTATTAGATTTTCATGTAAAGCATTCCTATCCTCCATGGTGTCTGCTCAAAGCACGTGTCTGTTCCATTTTAGAGAATATAACGAGAATCTATTGTATGCCATGAATCCATTTGTACTTTTAAGGTCTTTTAATTCCCCAAACTATTGAACTGATTTTTTCATGTGGTATAATGCAATCATTTGCCTTATTCCTTTTACAATTACTTGTAGTGGAGCAGTAACTTTAGGGTCTGTGCATCCTGGATAGTGTCAAGTTAAGTTACCCAAAAATAATATTGTCCTACAAAAAACAGTACATAGTTTTCGTGATTCTGTTTTATTGTCCTTATCATCTTATTTGTGGAATATATTTCTGGCATTGCTCTAGTAAGTGATGTACTGCCTAATTACTCAAGTCAGCAGTAAATTAGATGAAGTAGGATGTTCAGACTATGCTTTTTCCAACTTTTCTTGCTCATTTCACCCTTTGGTCCGCATTCATCTTGACAAGTTAAGTTAAGAATACATTGCAGTATTTGTTCTGTACTCCCTCTCGTCCTTTGTGCAGAGGGCCAAATTGAAAGAGTGAGGCGCCAGTTTAAAGGGCAGTGCTGGGTCCATGCCTTTGGGGCTTTTACATCAGCGCTGACAGAAAGCCGTGTGAACCGCTGGGAAATGTTTCATCGGTCACAACACATTATACAGCCGGGTGAGAGCCACATTAAACTTTTCACTTACTCCGTCATTGCCTTACTTTTATTGTCCTGCTCCTGAAAAAATCTCCACTCAAGAGTTTAACAACGGACAGTGTTTCCTTCAATTAGCATGATTGGCCAGCTGTTTGAAACGTAAAAATAAACAAATGAGCCGAGTTCATGTATAGCTGATCGCACTCCTGTTACATTCAAAACAGTGAAAAGTCATGTTTTATCACGTTAGACACACATTTTTACGCTTGTCAGCATTAGTGCATTGAAAGGTGCTAACTGTATTTGCTCGCGAGTTCAAAGTCTACTTGAATCTGTAAAAACCATAATGCATTGCTGGATACTGCTAGATTGTCCAGCTCAAGTTTATAACGGTTAATATTGGTTTCTCATCATGTTACTGACTTTACGTAAACAGTTAAAAATAAGTTTCATTATGTAGTTTGTATTCTTTAACTCTTACTTTTACTTAAGAACATGTTTAACTGAAAACAGGCTACAAAAATATATGTATTTACTGCTGCTTTTTGCCCATGTTTTTGTTTACTTTGTTAAATCAATATTTCCAGCCCGGGTGGTACCTTGTCAGCTCTTAAGAGACATGCTTTAACACCGCAGCTGGCTGACCTAAATCGGCTTTGACCAACCCCTGATCATGCTTTCCACCACCTTGTTATGTATCAAAATCACAGCGGCATTATATTTGGCATCAATCTGAATTTCTCTCAGCCTACCAAGAGGAAAATGTTCACGGGGGTCAGCCAAGGGACACGGAGCCAGATCCAGAGAGTGGGAGAAGGGGCGAGTGAGGGGAGACCAGAGGGGGGAGGCAAACGGACAAGAAGGAGATTAGAGCGAAAATAAATGTTACAATGGACAAGAGAGCTTTATTAATAGGATTACAGGCTCAGATTTTGAAATTTTATCTGTGCAAAAAGGGAGTGAACATGTCAGGGAATGCAAAAATAGAGATGTGACTAAGAATTTTAGAAATGTCTTCAATATCATAAAAGTTCATGTACTTTATATATTTTATGTAACTTTCTAATATGTTTTTTCATATTTCAACATACATCCCTTTTCAATTCCCTTTTATTCAAGCTGATATTGAACCTTAAAGTAATTCTATTAAAGTTTACTGCATGTAAACCATTCAATTACCGGTCAAAATATAGAAATAGCCAATTGACTATAGTGTAGCCTTGTTGAGAATAACTGATTTTCACCCCGAAGTGGTTTTCCTTGGTGATATATTACTCATTTTATTCAAAGAGCTTAAAACAAAACCACTTTAATGGCCGAGTGCACTATATTGTTTATGCTTCTTCATAAAGTGATGTTTATTGACGCTGTATACAGGCTGCGACCATTCACTGAAGCAAGACAGTAAAAGACACTGCACCTTTAATGGACGAAGAGGCGTGTGCTTGTTACTAAACTGAACAGTTAACCTTTTTGCACACATTAGTTGGACCGAGTGCTAAATCTTTTTTCTATTACTTTCCAACTCAGAAAACAATGTACGGAGCCTCTCATAATAACCTTTTCCATGGTTCATTAGACGCAAACTACATATTTTTCCTTTGACAATGCCCAGTAACGACTGCTTTCAATAAAACAAGCTGTCTTTGGTTTATCGTTGCAAGGGTTCAGTTTTTCCGTTTCCTTCGCTAATGTTTTATTTTGTTTTGCAGATACTAGTTACACCAGCCAAATATGCAATCGACAATATAAACTGGTGTCATACATTTTAAACCAACAACAATCATTTCCATGACTGTCTGCAGCACATTGCCCTTGTGCCGCGTTACTGCACTGTACGTCCCGCAAGTCTTTGCTATTTCTTCGACAGCTTTTCTGCCCTTTCGTTCGTCATCTGGAGCTGATCCAAACAGACATCAAAAGGCACTTTTGAAACTGCTCTTAAGGAGGATTGCTTTCTGAATCATTTCAAACAATTTCCCCCAAAAACGTTATACTTTGTTCACTATGTCTGAATGGTGTTTTAATTCTTGGGCAGAGGATATTTAGTGGGTGGGGATTGGTTGAGGATTGACAGTAATTCGTCCACATTGCCACATTTCCATGACACCCGTGATATGTGGATGTGGTTATGCCTTCGCCTGATTATTGGGCCAGACTTTTAAGACAGACATGTAAGAATGAGTAATAGCGCTGAAGCTGGGTTGTACAAACATGTCAAGGAGCAGAAAAGTTTGCATGTCATTTAGGTCTTTTACTTTGAGAGAGTGACAAACTAAATAGCCAAAATCCCCGGGGTTAAAAGCAGAACGTAGCACTTCTTTACAGTATCGGCTTTAATGCTTTAAGTGTGACAATCGTATACAAGCATTTTTACATGCCTTCGCCCCAGCCTTGTTAGTGAACCCTGTTTGTTTTTCCTCCTTCGTCTTCGAGCCCCGTATTTCTCTACAGGCACGGCTTTGGAAGTGGTGATGAATGACTAGAAGTTGACTCATTATTAAAGGTGGGAGATGATTAATAAGGACCATGTGTGTTTTTCTCTATAGTGTAAATAAAATATATCATTCACGTAATGCGGGGCCAGGCCGGGGGAGTGATTTATGGTGTGTTAAAATGCACGGGGAGCCAGCGGGTGAAGCCCTCTCAGACATGCAGCCATGACAGTGCCCTCGCCTCTTGCGTTAACATGGCTTCTGGATCTCACTGCCGCTCTTTCTCTTCCCCTTATCTTGATTCAACGCCAAGATGGAGTTATTTGTCTCAGATTATCTGAATATTTCAAGATTTTTCTGCTGTAAACTAGTACAAACAAAGGATTTTATACGTTTTTATAAGAGTTTTAAAAATACAATTTAATAATAAATATATTTCCTAAATACTCAACTGACTGACCTTTAGCTTCTTTCAACTTTCCCAGTGGTCATTCTTGAGCAGACAATCGTCTCCCATATGAAGTGTGCTTACCATTTGCACATTCATTCACAAATGCGCTTAACTGTTTTGATAGTTCAACTAACTCTTGATATTGCTTTGGCTTAGATGATATTATCAATCCCACAGAAATGTGGGACATTTACATGTCTTTAAATGTATTAGGTGAGGTTTAATTATCAGACAAATGGGAAATGTCTAGAAAACTAATCAGAAAAGTTCAGAAAATTCACTGTATACCCTTAAACTTTTACAGTTTTACAACTTAAACTTTTTGTATCAGTTTTTTTCCTATGGGCAATATATTCACTATTCAAACTGCATTCACAAAATTATTGAAAATTCAATATATTGTCCACTATTAATTTGAACTCTTTTTTTCTTTTCAAGTATGTGCTGAAACAACATCAAAGCCAAGGGCATGTACTATGAGCTAGCTTTAAGGGACACACTACTCTCTAGTGATGTGCAGAAGAAGACACATTGGATATGCCAGTCTATTTGGCAGGTGGCCACCACTCTCCAGCCAGAATATCGATTCACATTTTAGCTCACCTTATTCCTCAACTTCAAATCCTGATGGAGTGTCTGTGTTTAAGTGTGAGAGGGTGGACTTGAAACAAGACACATCTTACATGGATTATCGCCTCATCCATCTTCGGCTCTGTGAAGGGCTCAATTAGAAGGAATAGCTTTGCACCTCTTTTTGTTTTGTTACAACATATTTTTGTTCCCGTCCTGTGGAATAAGGCATTTGTGCGACACTGTTTGAGCGGCTGAATATGTATAACTCAAGTGAGGTCAGAGGGAATTTGGGATTCATTTTCACATTTATTTCCTTTTCTGTTATTTTCAATATTTAATTCCCTTGAAAAGGAGATAGACAGACAGATCGATAGATCAATGTCAGAATGTATTCGGACATCACAGACTCCCAATAATTCATATCCCATTCATTCCCCATGTTCCTGACCTGGGGGCATCTGTGTGTCTGTTGGCAGAGTCTCCAAGCTCTGCCCTCCTTCATTGCACTTATCTCTTCATCTCAAATAAGAATATGGGGGTGCCAACAGAGCCGTGGATCTTTCTGAATCTGCTTTTGGGTTACAGAGATTTCTCTGAACTTCTTTTTAAGTCAAGCCCTCCCAGGCCCGCTGGTGGCAGCTGCCTATTGCACAGTTCACTGGGGGTATGCCCTGGTTTCTTGTGTGCTGTTGTGTTGGAGTGATAGAGAAAAAGAGGAAGTGAAGAGCGCTTGAGGAGGCAACACTCCCGACGTGTTTCTGTGTCCCAGGCTCATCCAGGGTGACACACTTACCAGCCTGACTTCTGCCACCTTGCCCTGGCGCCGCGGGAAAGTGGCGCTGTGCCTCTGAATGAGGTCAGCGGGTGCAGAGGGAACCTGTTGGAGAAGACTCCTAAATCAAGCCACTGCAGAGACAAATGTTAATGTGCTGTCTTGAGGTCTTAAAGTAGCTAGAACAGGCTATAGGATCTCACAGAGAGAGGCTACAGGGCAGGGCTGCCTCATAGCCCTTGTTTACACTGAAGTGAAGGACTTCTTTACCTGGACCCATGAGTTCACTCACACAAATCCTGCAATGTGTAAGAGTGAGCATAAGGAGCTTAGCCCAGAGGAGGCACTTGTGTTTGCTGTATGGCTGTCCTTTACAAGTGACAAATTAGAGATGTTAAACAGCCAGCTGTGGTTCGGGTATTACAACGAAGGATACATTTTAGTCTAAGTTACGTACAAAGGCTTGTATATACCAGCAGTCATGAGGGCTTAGGCTTAGGTTCAAGCATTAACTCCTCAGGATATGTATGTTTAAGCGATACAAAATAAATATATCTTTAACACACTTTTGGTTAATACATTTTAATTTGTAATATGTTAAATCCCGTAGCACTCTGTAGACATAATTTGGTGTTTAAACTGGAATAACAAAAAAGCTATGTTTAGGCCAATGGAAAGAATTTTCATGAAGTACACCAACATGCGTGTTACCAACCCCAGTGGAGCAATTACAGGAAATTAATTACCAGCCATTCCTGTATTAGTGGTTTATTCCAAAATAAAGCCAGCTAATTTGTTTATTTTGATACAGAATTTTGACTCAATAAGGATTATAAAAAGCTATTTGCAAAACAAAATAGAACAGAGGAAGGGGAATAATGTGGGGGTTAAAAAAAGAAAACATGAAAAATCCTTCAAAATGTGGTAATTAGTGGATTATGGCATGGTACAGAGTGCCTCCAGAACGGTAGTGAGGATATTTATGCTTTTGCAGACATATGGAGTTTCCTTTTTTATGGATTTTCAGACAGAAAAGATGTTGAGAATGGTGGGAAGTAAGAGGACAGTCATCCTGAGTAATGCTGAGGGGCCATCTGGTAAGAACTGGTCAAAGGAAAGGGTGAGATGACCTATGACCTACAGCCCTCGTTTAGCAAACATCCCCACGCTACAGATTTATGGGCTGCAGCAGAACAATCACTGACAGAGAGGAGAAGCAGCCTTCCTCTAAACCTGCAGTTGCATGCCTAAGATGGAGAGTCTCTCTTGTTGTTCTGACCTTGGGTTTCGAAACACAGTCGAAAAATAAGGAAATGATTTAGCGATTCACCTGCCTCTGCTAACGTCTGGTCAGTATGTTTTCTTTAGGGCTGCTCCTGTGATGACTTGGCTCCTCACTTAAGTAAAATCCACTTCTAAGAGACAGGGTGAGGGTTATGTCAAAGGCTATTAGTTAGAGGGCACAGTTGAGTCGAGTTTGTTTATAGAGCAAGGATAACAGATGTGACCTGCAGATGGATCAGCTGTGATTGACAGGATTTACTCTAACTATCTGTGTTCAAACTGTTAGTGATTATTATCTGACTTACAGTACCTCCAAGGCTATATGTATCTCCAAGCAGTCATACTGTGCATTCAACAAACATGATATGTAATGATTTAACTATTGTTATTATTTATAAACGGTGTTGGTCAAGTTCCTTCAAGACATTAATTAGTTATAGTTACTTGTTACTTCTCCCAAAAACTAATTGATTTAATAACTGCATTATTGAGTGGAGAAAGTACAAGTTATCTCCCACCGCTGCTTATCCAAGTAAAACATTTTCTCTGTTCTGCCTTATTTAACCTGCAAATCCCCAAATGCACCCACAACCAGTTTTAGTTATAAGTGATTATCCACCAGACACGCAGGACAAACAACTGTCGCATTTAAGAAGCAGACACCGTCCAAACAGCGCATTTACCTAACACACACTGATCAGAACATAACAAACATATGCGCGCTACATGACAGCACTTTTACACTTGCCCCTGCCATGGACACAATAAAATAAAATAAAAATGTATATCCATAAAAGCCAAGCCTATGCTGAACATTTCCTTGTTTCCTTGTTTTTGATTGTCATTAGCATGTGATGACAACCAATGAAATGTCAGGAAACTCTAAACGCCCGCCTACTGTTTCGATTGGTCACATTCACAGTCAATCTCTTATTTTAGCTTCTGTAAATGAGACTTACAATCACCGCTGTGATGTTAGTACAGGAAAAAGTAATTCGTTAGATTACTAAAACACCTTTTCTAGTCAGCAGTTCAAAGCACTTTCTATGGGCATAGAATAGAAAGCACAGGAGCAGAATTACAATGTTAGAACAACAAACTTACCATTACTGTGTGTTTTGTGACTGTCCTGTCGCTCAAAATGATTGGACTGAGATTAACAAAGTGCTGCAGCAGTTTTTGACATCTTTAGTTTAGTTGGATGTCATGTGCTGCTGTTCTCTGTTTTTAAATGTGTCTATGTGGTTAAATTTGAATTGAATTAAATAGAAAAGGAAGGCAGCATCACCAATCTTTTTCCCCTCAATTCTTTGGGATTGCCAGTTGGCCAGTATTTAAATAAAGAAAAATATGTTATTAAAAGAGTTATGTATTCTAAAAACACCACATACCAGTGTAAAATGGTGATGTGCTGGAGTAAGTTAAACGACGCGCCTCTGAATTCTGAATGAGCTGCAATCTGTTCGTGGTTTTCCTTGTAATAAAAGCGTGAATTACTTTTTCAGCAACATTTTGGCTTAAAAATGAACAGACTTTTGCACAGTCTAAGATCGGAAAAATAGACCTGTACGTATAATTTTCTTCTGTCCCTTGCAGAATGCCCATGGTAGTGCCTCTCAGCCTCATACTGGCTGTCTCACAGGTAGTTAGCATTCAAAGGAGCCGTGCACAAACCCAGCGGACAAGTCATGCCATGGGGCTACTACACCGCATGCTTGCATAAACACGCTTGCATTTTCCAGGATGGACCCTTCTCTAATAGTAAGTCTTTAATATGGTATACCTTCTCATGAGTTGTAGATATAAAAGGTATTAATTTTCAGATACTAAAACTGAAATCTAAAGGTATCCCTTTATATCCCTGCAGCTAGAGCTCACGAGGAGGTCGTATTCCTTCTTGGCTTCTCAGTCTTTGTGCACTGACGTCACATTTGTTAATGTATGCTGGCAAGGATTGCATATCTTTGTAGGCGGCCTGGAATTCCAGGAATTTCTTTCTACCGAGAAGCGGCAGGATCAGTAATGCTAACTATGTGGATCATTCAGAGAACATTGAGAAGAGCCGTCATGCCCCCTCATAATAATGTTCGGGGTTTCAGCAGTATGTCTCAATCGAGGCCTGTAACAAGCCAATGCCTCCTTTGTTCCATCACTCCATTGTGATGAAGTCAGGGGAAAGTTGCAAGCTGGCCTTGTTTTTTTCTAATGGCATGTGAGGACTTCATTGAAGTGCAGATTGAGTATGTGTCATAGAGGTTAGGAGAGGAAGGCCAAAAATGTAATACTCGAAGGCATGGGGGGAAAAAATTATAAAATAAGACAAAAAACAAAGCCATTCTGTCAAATATAAGTTCGAATCAATTTCAATCAATTGAAATGTCTGTGTGAGTCTGATGATTGTTTTAAATTGATGTAACATTTTCATTCTCCTCACACCTCTTCAGAAACATATCTCTAATGTGGAGTAGTGGGCTGTCTGTCTGCCTAATTGCTGTCTACTGTACATACCAGCGCTGATATGTTCTGCAATGGTAATTGTTTTGCAAACCATATGCAACAAGCACACCAGTCCATCACCTTGTACAGTGCATATACGGCACAGTTTTAAGCCACAAGACACATTTATGGAATATAATGCGAATACTGAGACAATCTGCTGTTTAACCTTACTACCCTTTTAAGCTTTTCTCCCATATGGCCCTCTCTTCTGCAGGTAAAATTGTGTTTAATTAAAACAAAAGGAACCCTTTATGTTATTCAAAATATGCACAGCCTGTTTTCATTAGTAAAATGCCTTTGTTGGATATTTACAACTCTTTCAAAATACATAAATGCATCACAAGACTGACAACTCTGCAAGGATATTCATTTAATAAATGTTGATGAAACTTTCAGTTCTGACCACTGTTGTGCAAATGTAATGTTAAGACATAGGGCAGCGTAGGTCTGAATGATAAGGTGTGTATCGTTGCAGAATGACAATCCAGGCAGGGCTGAATGTGTGAAAAGGAAGCAATATTGTCCTGGTGGTCTCATACACTCATAAAATTAATCTATTATCTTCCTGTGCAGCTGCCATGTCAGATACAAGCTCCTTGACAATTCTCCGTGCCATTACGACTCGGTGACATTTGCCCATTCACTAAGCTCGCTGACACCAACAGGATCTGGCCTCGCTGCCAAATTAAGCCGCTGAATTGGGGAACGAGAGGCAGAGACATCGGCCAAGAGCTGCCTGAGAGGAGCCACGGGTCACCCTTGTGTTTAAAGACCTGACCTAAGCACCTTGCCCAAGGGTTTTTATTAGCCACAGCCAAAAACACCTCCAATATCACCACTGTCGGTTATAATGGCACGACAAGGCTAAAGTGTCCTTGCACACCTCTTGATTCCCCAACTTCCTTCACTGTATTGGCCCTCTATCTAAAAGTCCAGTCTAGTCGGGCAATGGGCAGTCTTTAAATGGCTGTCGCCCAGTGTCATAAGAGGCAACAGCACATGGGGTGTCTGGTGTCACAACACGCGCCGGGCGCTGTCAAGGGCAAAATGAATTTGTTGGGGGACAGAATGGTAGAAGGAGGGGGGAGAGAAGGGATATATTACAGCGAATGATGAATAACCTGAAGGCGCAAAGATACTCGGCCCGAAGGATGAAGAGAAGAAAGGTGTGGTGATGGGGGTGAGTGTACAAAGAGGAATAGAGGGGGTCCGGGCCAGTTGTGTGTGCTTGCCCAGGCTTACGGATAGCACCTGTCAAAAGAGCAAGGTTTTATTTATTTATTGTTGTGCTGCTTAAGAGATGGTGAAGGTCAGGCTATGTTTCGCCACCACAGCTTTGTTATGTGAGCAGGATCAATTTATGAAATATGTCGGTTAACAATGCAACTGATGAAATCTCTGGTTCTTACTCTATTCTTCATTTTCTTGTATTTATACTTTTACCACATTTCTTGCCTCGGCCATGGTAACACTGTTGCTAGCCTCTTAAAACTTCTTTACGAAGAGGTCATTATATCATTGCACACTGGGAAGTCAATGTAACAAATATCATTTTGTTTAGTGTGGCATTGTCAACCTCCATCTCTTTATCACAGTCTTTACAGCCGAAGGTTATTTATTGTCTGATAGCACAATGAGGGTTGACAGCTTTGTAACTCAATTGAAAGAGGTGTATTACATGTCAATTCAACATCACAGGCTTATTCATTATATTGAATATATATTACTGTACTGTGGTGTGGCAGCATGTGATTAACTGCCACCTTTTATACTAATGCATTACTGTGCATACACTCCAACACACTGCTTTTTACAACATGCACCGTGTAATTTATGTCCCAACTGTAGCCTGAGCTCTATTGTGTTAAATGGGATCAAGAAACAAACTGCCAACCTTTACTTGGCTTGATACATAAGCAAACTGAGGGGATCAAATTCATAGGTACTGTATGCTTTTTCTAATTTGATTTGGGTATAATTTACCAATAAGCAAAATCGCACGCGATCGATTTTTCTTTTTGTGTGTGTAATGAAAAAGGGTTGTTGTGAATTTCAATCTGAATTTTTTATACAAAGGAAAAAGCTTGATGACAACATTTTTATCACAAAATAATAATAGTATCTTTAATTTCATCATGGGGTCTTACTCTGTGATCTTTTTTTTGTGTGTGATTTGTTTTTATTTGTATATATGTATGGTTATCTAGTTTTAGTTTCCATAAGGGTTTGGGTCAATACTTTTAACCAAATACAATTGTGGCTACATTTGAATCAACTAAAGCTTTATAAGTTTGTTAAAAATCGTCTGCCTACACCAGATTTTAGAAGAGACTTTGCTTTGTGCCCACATTTGTGTGTGCATCATGCTCTCAGAATGTATGAGGCTATACTTACTTCATATCCTCTTCGGTCTTTATATACAGTCAGTAATGTTTGATATTGTTTCTACATTACATGCCTGTCACTCGTAGCGCTTGTGGCATTGTCATTTTTGCTTAGTTTTGTCTTCCTCTGTCTGTCTGGCAACCCGGGGAGACTGCGGCCTGGATCACAGCTCTGCCACCGGGCCCTGCAGTCCTTTTCTTGGTCATAAAACCCCACGTTGGATCAATGGACCATCTATCTCCCTTCCCATCTCTCCCAGCTCAAACTCTTAGGTCAAACCCAAAGCATGTCAGATCATTCTCACAATACAAAAGTAGTGTTTCTTTTTTCAACTCTGTGGTCTGACCAGAGAAAAAGGGTATAAGAATATGTTGTTTTCCAAAATGGTTGCACATATGAGTTCAATAAGGAATTTGGTGGAAGATGGATCATATGGTGTGTCTTCCCTCGAATGAACTCAAGGTATTCTGGGACAAGAACAGCTAGAGGGCAGCTCTTTTTGAATGTATTTGCTTGACTGTGAGAAGGTTGTTATTGTTTTTTGTGAGTGATTGACACTATAAGTAAACAATGTGTGGCAGTATAAATGTAATAGAATAAAAATAAGAAATATGTTTGTTAGTAGTGGGTAAAACAGATCTCAGAAACAGACTAACCTTGATCATGGACAGTCCAAGTGTTTATCTGTGACATAAATAAAGGTTGTTTGATTATTTCCTGCCTAAGAGCTCTAACTGTGTACCACAACTTATAAATTCGTATTTGATTATTTGTACAACAGCGCTGCATTCTAACCTTCAGTTCTTTACTTCTTTGTTGAACTGGTTTGATATTTTTAAATGAGTCCACATTCTTTTAAAAAGACTGCCCTCTTTGAGAGATTATTACAAAATACTCATGTGTTCCACAAATGCTCTTTGCCCTTGAATCTCAAGACGCTGACACTGATGTCACATGCCATTCACTGATGAGAATGTATTTGATCCATACAGTCATATCCTCTCACCCTTATTCAAACTGTGGATTCATCTAAATTCTATGAAATCTACAGCAACACACTTCTCGTTTTCCCTTTCTCTTGCTTCGCCCTCACAGTTCAGAAGCTTGTAGGTCTTTAATTATGTATAATATTCTTTTGCCCTGTTTTATGGAAACTCCAGACTGGATTCGCTCAAGTCATCGACTTGAAAGTTTGAAAACCTCCAGTGACAAGAATATTAATGTGCCAGCAGTGTCATATCTGTTTCAGCTCATGCATATTCAATGTCCCCCCAGCTCTCTAAGATTTATGTCAGACTTTGCCGGAGTGTAGTTTTCCACCATTGGAGATAATAGCATGCTAAATTGATGTTATCTGGGCAGGTTTTTTCCACATTGCTCCTCTCAGGTCGACGGGGCAGAGTGGATAGACGAGCGAACCTTTTTGCTAGCTTCTGTTCAGGCTAGTGGAAGTTTAGTGCTCACCTCCACCCACAGGCCCCTTCTGTAGCACCACCGAAAAGCCACCACCACGGAGAGAGACTCGAGCATATTTTGGAAGGAGATTAGGGGGCGATTCCCGTGGATTATCTTTTAATTAAGGATGGTTGAGTTGTGCCCACTCTGGTGGAGCAAACGCCCAGCTGCTAATGAAGTTTAAACAGACATACTTTATTTAATTACTGCTAATCGCTGGAGCCCAAAGTCCAGCCCTCTTTGATCTGCCTGTCGCACTGTAATCTTCCTGGCAGATAGCATCTCCTGTTCTACCCGGATCCTTTTTAGAAGTTGCTACGGGAGGTCCAAGATTAACCATGGGTTAATTGAGACAGCCGAGGTTGGAAGTGTGTATATGTGCACGTTTGTGTCTGTGTGTGTGAATGTGTGACAAAGAGAGAGAGGGGCAGAGAGTGAAAGTCGGGGAAGGAGGGAGGATGGGTGGTTGGGTGATTGATGTGTTTGCGGTCTTAGAAGTCATTCTGTTTCCTCGGCCTGTGCTCTTTCTTCTATGTGGACCTATTGGTCATCCCTTGGCTGACTTTGGCTGACTTGTAATTACACCTGGCCTATTGTCATAATCACTAATGAAGACATTATACTTATTTCTTAATAAGAACAAGTGGATGCCTGATTTGTCTCAAATGTCATGTTTTACAAACTTTCTTTCAATGCACAGAATGTGCATACTGTTATTATCTGTTGTCCATCATTGCCATTATTGTTCACATCAGTGAAAGTAAATGTTAAGCAGCTGCTGTCTTTGTAAAGTTCAGCAGGGTCACAGGGGGCAGCAGAGAGTACAGTGACAATGCATGGTAGCACATGGAGGGGGCTCTCTTTATCTGACCTAGGGGAGCCATAGGCGTCCTGTTAATTGGGTTAGCGCTGGGACCAGGGGCAAGCTGTGTGACTGGAGAAGAAAAAATAGTGTGAGAAAACCCCTAAGAGGCACTTTTCTCTCAGCTGAGACATATGGCAGTGGAGCCGGGAGCACATGGAGTCTTCATCTGCAGGGAGCCAATGATGAGGGTGTGAGAACGAACGACCCACAGAAAGATGCACGTTTCCTAAATTAATTTGGTATCCCCAAATTGGGTGAAAAAGAGCCAGAGGAAAGTCTCACTGTGGCAAACTGATCCCCCTATCCGTATCTCCATCTAACATGCATGCACTCTCTCTTTCTCTCTCGCCCGCTCCAACACTTAGCTTTTCATTATGTTGCTATTTTTCCCCGCCGCCTCACCCACTCCTCCCCATCATTCCCCGCTGCTGAAAGATTGTCAATAAATGAGTGATTTCAATCCTGATAAGAGATGTTAACTAAACCGCTGCATGCATATTCATACCCGGAGCTGTCGATTAACGCTGGCTTCACCATGACACAGACTGTTTTCTTTGTCATTGTAAAAAACAACCATAGACTGTGTTAAGTCTGTTATACGCCTCACATTGAGATTTACTGCTTTAATTACCTAAAGTAAAATGGTTTTAAAAATCATTGCCCTGCATGAAACAGGGTTGATGGAATTGTGCATGGTGAATAATGAATCCTTTCTTCAGATTGTGACAGAATAGTTAATTTATTAATAGTTATCTCAAAGTCGGAGTCAAAGTCTTGTTCGGTCCTGCGGGTAGATTTGCTTTCAAGAGAATGAACTCTTGTTAAATAAGTTAGAGAACACGATCGCGCTCATCCAAAAGACAGAGAGGAGAATGAGGCGCTCACAACTGGATGTTAAACCCAGTGACGTCTGGAAGGTCCCTGGGTGCACAAGATAAAATATTAAATGCTTTAGTGTTTATTAACGGGGATGAAACAAAGGGCTGCTTCCCCTTGACTTGTGCGCATTGACACTTGGCACAGAACAAACAAAATCAAATATGGTATTGATCCATAATGGATTAAAAGGCCGACTTTGAATATGAAGCATGATTTAAGAATTAGGAAAGGGAGAAAGAGCAGAGAGGCACCGTTTGTAAACACTTTGTCGGTTGTTTCATGGATGTGCATTATAACACAAGCTATGAAATGTACTAAAAAGGCAACAGGTTATTCCCAAAGTATCTTCCTGATTTAACTCCAATTTTCTGAAATCACAACATAAATCTGAGTGGTTGGATTGAAATGGCAGAATTGAAACTTATTTTGTGTTGGATATGTGCCATTTTGTGCAGACGTCTATCCATGCAGCCGCAAATGTGTTAATGGGGAGATCCTGCAACAAAGTTAAATCTGTTCATCTTTGTTAAGAGATAAGTAATATCTCTTCTAACCGTAGTGACAGTGTTGGGTGTCAGCCACTTTGCATGTTTTTCATAGTTAAGCAGGGTCAGGGTGACAGTTAATGTTGTTAGCAGTTTAACCCTTTGCCCCTGTCCTTGAGGCCCTGTCATGTCCGAGTGGCACCCCAAATAAGCACTTTTGACACGGGGGCTCCAGGCCTGCAGTCCCGGCTTTCTCTGACAGTCCACAACAATGGGCCCCTCTGCCATTGATTGCCCTTTGCCGTTATGCAAATCCACTGCTCCCTGACCCACAGAGGATGTTATGTGCTTCAAGTGTACGGCTAAGTTTGTTTATGTTGAAGAAATGGTATATTATGTCGTATAGATCAACATAACTGATGTGAGCCAGGGTATTTCTGTCCTCTCACTCACCCACATATTTAGTCTGAGTTCTACACTTGACACTGGGGGAGAAAATCCCCTGTAGCCCTTTCCTTCTGGTGGTGGTTCATATTGCGTGTCCTAATGCCTTCCCCAGCTGCGTGTTTGTGTGTCCCCCGAGAGCCCAGGCAGAGCTGCTGTAGTGACCTGATAACATCTGGGAGTAACTGATGGTTTTGCCCACATGCTCCAGAGCCTCAGGACCCCACGGGCGTCCTTGCATAGGCCAGTCTCCCTTGTACCCTTTCAACACCTTCTCGACACCCGCTTAATACAAATTCCACCAGTGAAAATCCAAACACACTCTGTGTTTTATTAAAAAAGTATGCCTCCAGGACATATTTTACCATCTTTGAAAGCCAAAGTTCATCTCATTGTGAGCTACAGACAAAAACACAAGTCTAAATAAATGGAGAGAAAAAAATTAAGATGTATGTAGCAATATACAAAAGGGACAGATTTAACTTTTACCAGTTTGAACAAACATCACATGTCATGATTTAGGAGGCAATTTTGCTTTTTACGTCCTTTTACGGTGATTGGACAATTTTACTACAGACAGGATTATCCGTGTCTGACTTAATCTCCATGCATATACACAAGTAAGGTACTAATTGGTCCTAGTTGGTCCTACAATACAATAAAAAGAGCCCATTGAAATGTTCAAACACAATGGAATTTGAGAGTACTGGTTTTATTGTTCTGGATAATTCTAATTAGTACACATATATCCAGTACTATTAACTACTTTATAAGTCTTTGTTTCACATATTAAAACACAGCTTCACTATGGTGTACAACCAGACAAAATGTCCATGATGGCCGATGAGGGAAAGTATATGACCCGATCCGTGGGCGGAAAAATAAACACAAACAGAATGAGTGAGCAGAGGCAGAGGAATAATAAAAACACAGAGGAAGTGTTTCCGTGCTTTTCCCAGCTGTTTTCCCATGGAAAGCCACCAGTTATTCTACAGCTTGTTACAATAGACTCAACGAGCCTAGTGGGATCTGAAATTGACAACTTGTGCCTGCTTAGTTACACTAGTTAATGGCCCTAATTATCTTTCTTCTTGCTGTGAACAGTCAATAAACAATTAGTGTGGCATATGGACCCCCTAAACTCTGTTTCTATCTCCAAGACAATGGGGTGTCCTTCTGTGACTGTGCTGGAGTGTCAGATCAGCCTGATTAAAGCATGTGGGAAACCGTAATCAATGGCTTATCTATAGGCTCTCTGCTTGTCCATGTCCCTTTGCCACTAAATCTCATATGCAGTGATGGATATTACGAAAGAGACATAGATACATATATGACCAGTGCTGCTGCTTTGATCTCTTGCCCTCTCAGATCTGTAGTTAACACTAGGATAGTGGAGAAGTCATTAGTTACATTCCTGGGTGGCAGCAGAGCCGGTGGGCCTTCTCTGAGTTGTCCAGTTTAAGCTACCTCCATGACCCGTCTTCTGGAGACATATGCGCTGAGCACTTCTCTCATGTGTTTATGAGTTCTGTCTTTGAATCGAGCTTTCTGTCCTTAGTAGCAACAGCTTTACAGGAGAAAGTCGCCGTGGGGTGAGAGTGCGGTGGCAAGCCCTTTGAATATGGATGGGGCTCAGGTGAACTACACCTGAACCTCGTCTGTGATGTCTTTATAGAGAGGCGTTTCTGACTTTCTTTTGCTTTTCAGCCACCATCAAAAGTTCAAGCGGCATCAGTGTTTTGTATTCAGAGAGAGCAGAACCTTTGAAACCTTTGGGATAAAAGAGCTGCACAGTGTCAGTGGTGAAGGTAAAGGCGTGGAAGGAGAGTGCTAAGAGGGCACAGCAGAGGGGAAGAAAGGGTACACTTTGTTGTGTTTTTACAAAGCTAATCTGAAGCAAGCATTAACATTGATCGAGAAGAATTATTGATAAATGTTAACAAGCCAGTGCAAAGACACACATACTGACTGGTGACCTCTTTAGAAATCCTCAGAAATGACTTTATTCCCTGAAATCCATTGACCAAAAATAAGAAGGATGTAATTTGATAAGACTAGAATGTTCTGTTACACATAGCTAAAAGTTATGTAAACACAGAGCTAAATGAGTTGACAAGAGGCATCTGTTTTATTTGATATTTTACTATTTTACTATTAATACTCTTTTATTATTATGTTGCACCGTATCGCCAAAACACATTCCTGTGTTTCTGGGTTTTTTCACTGACAGTGACAATAAAGCCTTTTCTGATTCTAATTTTTGAAGCTTTGCAAATATATTATAATTTTTGGGTAGAATAAGTTCTAGACTTGAAAACTGTGCGGGTGTTTTGAGTCTTCTCCTTTGGCGAGAGAAGAGGAGTGCTGATCTCCTGGTACAAACAGTCCCCCACTGGCAAAGGTTCTGACGCCTTGTAATGGCCCTCTATGGATTTGATTAGATTACTGCTTTTTTGGCTGGAATGCTTTTCTCATTAATTTTCACATTTTTACATTTTGGGAGTGCATGTTGATGCAAAAAAGCTTGTTCCGAATGTAGATTGGGGTAGTACAACATTTTTTACCATTTCTACAATTTTGATGCCTTAATCAGGCATAAGGTTATTTTTATTTCTACACTAACATGTCTTTTCTGTGGGAGGCCCACAGATCTGTTATTTTCGGCTGACAAGTTTTCTTTGTCTTGCCAGAACAGTAAAAACCACCGATGAGCTGGACATTGTTTGACTCATTCAAATTCTTAACAATATTCAATTTTAAAAGGTCTGATGTGGCTGTACTACCATTGGTCCTTGGGTAAAAGGAGGGACGTCTGTCCCCAGGAGTTAACCCTACACATAATAATTACAAATCACCACATCAACAACATTGCACTGAAGTGTTGCTCCGATGCTGATTGGTTGCTACTTGAAACATGCCCTTTCTTTGTTCCTAATTAGGATAACTCAGTTCTTCAGAACTCAGAGTAAGACCGGCAGCTCAGAGGGATTAACTTAGTTGTGTTGGAGGGTTAGTGGAGAGATCAGCTTCTGTGTGAGGGCCTATTGTCCCCACCGGGTCACTGATCTAGGGTCTCATAGCCACTCAAGGGCCAGGACTTTACCCTCCTTCTCGCTCCACTTCAGTTAGCAACAGAATTGTCCACATTGTGTGATATGAGCTGGAAAAGAGTCTATGGCCCCACCCATCCACTTGGTCTCCTGGAGTGTATTTTGAACACCACAGCATTGCATATACGCACACACACCATGGCACAGCCAGTTGCCGTGGTTGCTCCCCGACTACACTCAATAAGCGAAGAGAAACTCCAGCTGGGAGAGCCATTGATGCCATGTAACAGGCTGATTGTTTCCTTGAGGAGAGGGAGGAGCAGGGACGAGAGAGTGGGCAGGTCACTAACTCCACCCCCAGGCTTTGACTGGGGCCTAGCAGGTGTAAACATCCACTTCTGTGCAAGTGCTGAATGGCAATGGAAAGGGACCCCCAGGTAGTCAGCGCCTCAAAACATTTTGTGTTACAGGGCTCTAATGTATGATTTTCAAGGTTTGGGGGAAATCATTTTGTGACTTAACTTTAGAGAAAATACTGTAGAATGAAACATGCTATTGGTTGTCTTGTTTTATAGCAGTCAATATAAAATAGTACGTAATAGTAACTTAAACTACTACAAGTTATTTAAAACAAAACAAAAACACATTGTAAGTACTAACTTCTTTTTGCTGCAGTTTAATCTTAGTGATGCTTCCGTTTCTAGACTTAAGACCTCATGACAGGAGACATTTTTAAATGCTGGCAACTATTTTGGGGGAAAAGCTCCCATAATGATACAAGAAATCATGCAGCTGATGGAAATTCAACCTTCAATGATTCATCTCCATTTGCTTTAGCTCTGAGTACCCTATCGCTGCCAGTTTGGAACGCCTTACAGCTCAGCTCAGCTCTCCCTCTGAATGTGTAAGAAGTCACTATATAGTTGAGATTCTTATAATGCATACTCTTTTAGTAATGCTGTTTTGGATTATGGAGAAGAAGGAGGCAAATAAATCGACCAGTGTGCCGTTTATCCGCTGGAGTCCCATTACCCGGGCCAGTTTGGAGAGGCTTAACACCTGGTTTTTGCCCAGCTCATATAAACTCATTCTCTCCTTCCTTCTTGCTACTTTTTGTCTTCCAATGCAAAGAGGATGAAGTCTGGGGAATGAGAAGAAGAGCTCCATTATTGCTGTATTTTCTTTCCAGCGAACATTATTTACTAGAAAGATATCATCCTAGCTTTTAATCCTCTTAGCGGTGGATTGTGGTTGTACTTACAGCGCCATGCACCTGCTAAACTGCCTTCTCTTAAAGCTGTATAAACATAGCTGCAGGAGCCATTGCCTTCTTGAGCTGAACCCATCAAGTTTATTTTTTTTTTTATGAGACAGGCAGATGAAGAAGGCTTGGGAGAAGTTTAGAGGACACTGTTGATAACGTGCAGCAGACCCATGTTAAAGTAGTTCTGTGTGGGAGTTTATGTTCGAGCCGTAGAAACAGAACGGGTTTTGAGCGTGCTTGCTTTAATTAAAATGCTATTTTCTAGATTTAATTAAAAGACTTCAACAAAATGTTTGTTTTCAGCTTTCACACAGACGCACACACACACACGTACACAACTTTTTAATCTGTTATGTTTGCATCTCAGTAACTAACTTATTAAAACAATTATATATATATATAATTGTATATATATATATTTATTTTTAATTCTATATCCAATAATGTTCATAAATAAATCAACATTCTTTTGTTACGACTGAAACTTTTACCCTTTACAGAGTCTATATCATGTATGTTATTGTTGATTATTTATTTCTTTTCGATTCCATTCTTTTTTGCTTTTGTACATTCCTATATTTTATTCGAGTGGATACCCCTCGTCCTCACCCAGACTTGCACTGATGGCATTGGCACAGTGTGAAACTGTATAAATGTAAGTGTATAGCCGGAAAGAATGGTGGAACTTAGACCGCGGGCAAACAATATGGAATTTGAAATATTAGCTGGTGTGGTGATTGAACATGGCTCCCTTATCACTAGGTTGCCAGGCTGGCTTGCTATAACAATGACTTATCACCGGGCTGAGGAACATGGAGTATATAACAAGATTCTCTGACATGACAAACACTGCCCTGAGGAAACACACACCACACTTTGTATAGTGCCCCAAACCAGGCCATAGAGGACTGAGAGCAGAGGATCCTCACAGGACTGCAGAGCAGGTGGAAATACATCTGGGAGTAAAGATTGTCTCTGTCTTTTTTAGATGCCAACTAGCACACTTTGAAATGAAGGCTGTAATATTATACATGTCTGATACAATAAGTTCATCTCTGTATTATCAGTTTGCATAAAGCATCATTCATCACTGTCACTGCCCTGACACCTACTGATGTCCACATTGTCCCTGTGACCCACAATTGTGTAAAGCCGCCTTCTGAATCTAAAACTTAAACTGTATTCTTTTCAGGTCATATATTTTCACAACATTCTGTGGGTGTAGTCACCACATCAAAAAAATTGGGACTGCTGTTGTGTTTAGACTACAAGCACTAAACCAGGACTGCCTAGAACAGGACCAAATCAAGTCTACATCAGGACTCAAGCTGGGCTCAAATCAAGTCTCAGCAAAATGTTGTCAACTTAGTAAATAAACTACACAAATGCATTAAATTTGGAGAATAAAATTGTGAATCGGTGTTACCTCAAACTATATCCCATAACACCAGGCCTTTTTTTTAAGAGGCCAGGGAGACTGCACACACACACACACACACACACACACATACATATATACATATAGATATATAGATAGATAGTGATAGTGATAGTGATGAAAGAGTGAGAGAGATACCCTGTCGTCATGACCACACCTACACATAGATAAGGTGCTCTGAATCTATGGTGTGACGGCTCAAAGACTGTCAGTTCCGTGACCTTTGACATTTGTGAGTATTTTTTCACCTGCTTTTTAATGTTATTTCTTAATCTCATCCTTGTGTGTGCCTGATTTCTCTCTTTGAAGCTTGTGCCTGTTCTGCTTCATATTTTTTATTTAAAAAATTTGCCGTGACCTGTTTGCTTACTCTCTTTGTCTATGTATCTCTGGCATTGGAATGAATTTGTTTATAGTGGTGACCCTTGCTGCTTGAAGTCTTTAAGCAGCTCTGCTGTCATGAGCCAAAACTCTGGCAAGGTCAGCTCATTTCTGTTTACTTTCGCAGCACTATTTACCCTCTGGGGCTTTTAAAAGCACTTCTGCAAAACATCACTGCTGAGGAGAGCATGGGAGAAAATCGAGAGATAGGATGTCGGAAGTAAGACAAGAAATATGGAAAACTTGGACCATATACAATTTTATTCACAAAATAATTTTTTCTAGAGGTGGGTATTATATAAACATTTAGATGATATTGTGAATGTTGTTTTGAATATATACCAAATGTTTATATCAAGTTTATCATTCATAATAAAAACATGCTGCAAAAAGAGATTATTAAAATTAAAAATACAAAAAAAAGTTGTAACTATTTTGAGATCAATTTGACAGACATTTCACATTTGTCTGATAATTGAACACCAGCTGTGTTAAAGACATGTTTTAACACATTTTTGTTGGAATGTAGTCAAATATTGAGATATTATTTTTTTGTTTATTGCCCACCTCTAATTTCTTCCATTTGCTTCTGTGAATACACTGAAAATTGGGTAATCTACTACAGGTAAATCCACTGATGTATTGATATGAATATGGCGCATTAACTATAATGGGCCTAATTTTCCCACAGCAGCATTCCTAACTCTGCATATTACCGACATACCCTAATACCTTAATACGAAAGCGATTAAAAAAATTTAGCATGATAGACCCTGAGGCTGTTGCCTGAATGCAAAACCATGGAGTTGGGATTAACCCATCAATAATCACTATCTGCGGTGCCATGCATTTGCCCCTGCAGAGCTAATGATTAATCTCCCCTATATGGGACTGATCACTATCAGATTGATGAATGCACCAACCAATCATGTTCCGGCAAACCCCCGGCATGTACATACACCAATAAGTGATGATGAACAGCCTGTGTTGTTAGTTATTTATGCTGCTGCACAGGGAAGTCCCCATGCGTTCTTTTGAGGATGTGTGTGAAGATTTCTGCAATGTATGGGCTTTGCTGCGCACCCCAATGTCCCGTCCCCCATAGACCAGCACACACAAGCCATGCATTTGTTAACCTCTTGTGTGACTTTTTAGAGATGCTGTAAAACTGCACCAGCACTTGCTCGGGAAAGCAGTTTGTGCCACTCATCAAGCACATGTATTGGATGAATAATGTTCTCGTGCATAAGACATACACTATGTGCCCTTGAATGACGGATGTAGATTTTGTCCTTGCTGCTTGTTGTTGCTCAGTGCGGGCCCCGTGTGTTCCATGCTGATGTCCTTGTATAGTCAGGCTTGGCTTTATTTTCTCTGGATCGACAGAGACAGCTCCTCTTGAACTTTTATAGCTCCTCTTAGCGATGTGTATCTGAGAGCGCTGACCCCGGTCACCAGGCTTTACGGGCTTCCGCCTGCTTCTCATCCACAACTGTTTGTTTTTCCTGGCTTTGGCCTTTTTTTTTTTTTTTCCATATCGTTGTTTTTCACACGTTCACACATGAGAGAACAAGAAATTCAATGTGCCCTCACTCTCTGTCTGTACAATACTTTCAAGTTTGCATTTTGAATGTGAAAAATATAGGTATTGATAATAAAACATTTTTTACTGTATTATCTATTGACATGTGGTCAAGACGGGCATCTAGTGTAAAACAAGCTAAATCAAAAAGCAACTATTTTGCTGTTCTTCATCTTGAACCAAATAACCAAATAAGCAGCCTCTTATTACTATAACAATTGTGGTTTATTATAATAACAAATTGTGTAAATATTACTTTTGTATTTTTATTATATTATTATTATTATTATTATTATTATTTATTATAATATAATATCTGCATGTATATTTCAGGATCACATTCACAGTCAGTTACTTATGGCATAAATCCTTGTAAAGAATAATTGCTGGACAGAAACCCCAATAAATGCCAGAAGCAGTAAAGAGTGCTGAAAGAGTAGCGCGCATGAGACCCACACAGTTAACCCACCTCTGTCCTAATAGGCCTCATGCACCTCATTTACCTTCCACTAACACACACGCCACGCAGCCGAGCCAAGGAAGATTTTATTTACTGACAAAGTGGAATTTTAATAGAGAGAAAATCCCAAACAAGTTACTGACCAGACATAGAGAACCACGCACATGCCTAAACTAAAATGACAGTTATTGGCCCCTCCGGCCCACAAGTAAAATCTGTAAAGCTATTTCCTGTTGTGTCACATTTCTCTGCAGAGGATCTGTTCCCAGGCATTTGATATGGCCACAATAACATACACTCAGAGGCCAAGTCTGTATTTACACTCAAAGGAATTTATCAAACATAACATTTACTGCAAAATGATTTGACCATTTTGAAAACATTGATTTTTTTTTATTATTTTTTTTAAGAAATACTATCACTTTCTTAAATTCCCAAAAATATATGCACTTTTTGGCATTCATTTTTGTTTTAGTTTTTTTTAACTGCCAGAAAGAAAAACAAAACCATCATCAATATTATTTAAGTGCATAAAATTATGATTTTCTATAAAACAAAGACAACGACAAACATAATTGCGATGTTAATTTAGGAAAATACACTAAATCTAATCTAATCTCAAATGAAGCACTAATCAAGCATTTTGTTTTGTTGTCTGACCACAGAGCCAGTGTTTGCCTTGCAAGGAATTTATTTGTCCTCTTTTTTTTTAGTCTGGATATTTATGCCTTGAAGCTTCACTGGAACCACGTTGTGTACGCTTGTTGTGGATCTCACTAATCCGGCAAGGCAATTCCAATAAAAACAGACAAATGTGTTTTCCATTTTTGAATTGGTCAAATTTGTTTTATTAATTGTGTTTGTGATGACAATGAGAGAGAATTTTACTCAGGAGGATTGTGGATAAAGAGATGAAATTTGGGATATTTTTGCACTTTTCTTAATGTCATTTATATTTAAATCTAAAAAGAAAAATAGTTTAATGTATATTTTTCATAACTTTATTTGGAAATTCCATGGTAAAATGTTTTTCCGTCATGATATTTCACCTTTATACCAGCATGTTCTGTCGGATGGTCCTTCGGAATAGCATACTACAGCATAAAAAATACTACTTGTGACTGGCTAAATAACTCATCTTAACAAAAACAAAAATAATAATAATAATTCTTGAAATAGACTGCAATTTTTCTGAATTTTACAAGTTTCACTTTCACAAATGAGCTGTTCCCAGCATTCCTCTTAATCAACATGTACCTGTATCATTTTGCTGTGTATCCGTTATTACAATTAAGCTAAAGTATGATGATTAAAAGCTGTGAAGTGCATTTCTCGATGACCTCGGAGCAGGGCTGGAGCACACTGCAGTCCTGACCCTCATTACCTCAGTGCTGGTTTGTACACATTAGCGCCTGTTGGTGCACAGCCCACAATTTGCCAAACATCTCCACACATGCACATATGTACCACACACACTGCAATTAGAGCACATCTGAGCAGTATTACCAGTGTTTACACAAGGTCAGTGCTGACGAGGAAAGTGGGAGGGGCCGGTAGCATTCTGACACTGGCCGTAATGGTGCTGCTGCACATGGGCTAAGCATGTGTTCTCCCTGGGGTTAAGTGTGCTGTTACTTTACATTTAGGGCTCACTGACAGCTCATGCAAATCAAGCGTGCATGGTGAGGTTCAAAAGGGAGTTAGATTCTTGTTTTAGGGGTTAGATGAATTTTACAGGTATAGAAAGGTTCTGAGTGTATCGACTGCACTGGGCAATAAACGTCTAGGCTAGTGTTTAGAGGCGCACTGATGTTTTGGGTTTTAGTTTTTCTTAGACTAGCAAAGACCTAGGTCATTCTTAACCGCTAGGAATGTAACAATAATACATAAAACATATCATGGGACAACACTGAATTACACGCTTCTTTGTTGCAGAAACAGCTAAAAAACAGAAAGAACTACATGGGCCATAATCATTTCAGTGCAGATATCATGAAGAAATTAGTATATTTAATTTCTTTGGAATATGGCATTAAAGCACCAAAGAGAAAAGGAATCGCCACAATATTGTGATAAATGTTACACGGTGGAATTAATATCGTGCCCTGTGATTTGCATATTGTTACATCCCTATTAACCGCACGCTCCCCAATGTTTAAAAAAAGGTTCACTGGTGGTAGGCAAAAAGCCAGAGTGTGTCCCATCCCCAATCAGGTCTCTATTTTATTGTCCTCAGCATTTCTTTCTTTACCCCACCTCTCGTCGACCTGGTTCTTGATCCTACACTCGGAGCAGATACTTAGGCTTAATATTTCTGCCACTTTGATGTCAGAAGTGTGTTTTACAAAGACAGAGTTAGGCTGTGGGGGCGATGGGCAAGGAAAGACTAAGACTGAGCGCATAGAAAGGGAAGAAGAAAAGGTAGCAGAAATGTGACAGATTTATGCTTGGCAGCGGCGAGCTGTATAATCCAGTGTGTGTGCCACTATGTGAACAATGAGTGTGAATTAGCATGCCACTAGTCAAGTGAGTAGAAGCTCTTGGCTCATACCTGATGCTCAGACTTTTGGCAAAGGTGTGTCATGCTGTGGATGAACACAGGTCAACAGAGAGTGCAGGCTGAGCGGCTCATTGACTGACCCCTGACAGCCAATCAGCTCCACTCTGTAAGCAGAGGGCAGATATACAAAGACAGAGGTGTGAATGGAGCACAGTGAGACAGCATGACTGTTCAGCATGCTTTCAGCTGACAAGCGTAAGGTGAGAGCAAGTGGTGGGCAAGAACGACCTTGTTGTGCCTCTAACGGGGTCCAAGTACCCTAATTACATTAGAGTCAAACAGCTTCTTGTATCGGCGAACAACACATGTATGCCCTGCAGGAGAATCCCTGGCACTCACTAATCCACCAGACACAAGAGGTGCTTACCTAACCAGAAGAAAACACTCCGCACTGAATGAATGTGTGTTCTAAGTTTGATTGCTTTTGTGTTTAATGCCAACATGTAAATATGAGCATTGTGTCACGGTGAAGGATTGCTCCCATGAATATCTTTCAACGACATTGGCCTTTTCACTCAGTACCTGTTATATTGTGTACGTTATAGCTCAAGTGCATGTGCCATGATGCTTATAGCTGTGCTTTTAGGATATACTGTATGTATATATTTGTCTGGCGGGTTGATGTAGAGATATAGAGAAGGAATATGTGTAGAATAAGAGAAGGGTTGTGTATCTAGTGAGCAGAGCCAGGCGCAGCCAGAGGGAGGAGAGGTTGATCTGTTTAGTGTCCATCTCCTTCCAGCTTTCACTGGTCATTAAAAGTAGGCTGTTATCAGACAGTGCAGGGAGGACTACCCCACCAACAAGCACACTGCTGCGTCTTCAGGTAACAGCTCCTTATCTCTCACTGATTGCCTTCACGCTCCCAATCCGTCTGACGCTGGCGTCTCAATCAGTCTTTAAATAATCTGCCTCCTCATGGAGCAGCTGATGGTCTGTGCCCTTCTCTCTCTCTCTCTCTCTCTCTCTCTATTTCTTTCTCTTTCTATCTCTCTTTTTTGCACTTTCTCTCTCTCTTGCTCTCTTTCTTTCTCTCTTGCACTCTCTCTCTTTCGCGCTCGCTCTCTCTAGCTAACACTCTTAAGCCCTACATCCTAAACAAATTTAACGAACATCAAAATTGCTTAGTTTAGCTTCAGTCTAATTGTCTAATACAGTCTACCTATTTAATAAATGAAGTTTGTAGTACTAAAAACATATATCATAATATAATTGGTGGGGTCAATGCATGTGCAGCAACATTCATCATATACATGTTGTAAACACGTTGGACATGGCCATGGGATCATTTCAATCCATTATAGTGTTATTTGTCTTTTATGATATCAATAAAACATATTATTACAGGATACAATTTCAAAACTATACTGAGTGTCTTAAAACAAAACAAACAGCTTTATTGTCAGTCAAATGTATATTTACCCCAGAAATATTTTACCCTGACTTAGTTATAGCAATAGCTCATAATTAAGTTATAATGTAAAGAAGAAGTTTATGGCAACACTCACTATAAATACTTTTAGTTGTTTACTTCACATAAGAATGTATTTATTTCACCATTTGTCTTGATAGCATGATATTGGGTCTTCATTAATTTTATTTTGTGGAATTCTTGCTTTTGCTGTTCACAATATTATAGACATACTAAAAATCAATGAGCTGGAACAAGAAGTAAATTGCATCTAGCAGTTCTTGGCTTCAAGCCATTATCTGAGTCAGAATCAACTTTTACCTCAAGTTGTTGGAGTTGTTTAGCGCTACTCTGGATTTGTGGTAAGTCGAGCTGGCAAGTCCTCCTGCCAACAGCTGGCTGACATGTTAAACCAAACCTCCCACTCAACCTCCCACCCTAGGCCCACAGAACAGGACCACAACCGCTGTCAAGTGTGCACTAGTTATCTTCTCTACACTCTCATACTCCACTGAGGGAGGAGAGCTAGTGAGCACCGAGTTCTGCATTAAACCTACTGTAAAGACGGAGATAATGAGCTGTGTGTGGGTGAGCAGGATTTTTATTCTGACTTTATCGCAAAAGCTTTCCAAACTTATAGAATCCATTTCCTTTTTATCAAATATTATTACAGTCACCAGTGAACTCTCAATTAACTAGGTGGTTTTGAATGGTTTATTAAATTTCTACCACCATCAACATAAAACCACCATTTTGTACATCCAATACATTTATAAATAATATTTGACAATAAGAAATTTGATACTACTCAGAACCCTCAGATAACCACATCTGGCCTACACACAGACTCTGCAGGACTCTGGTGAGGATGAAAATTAGGATGAAACCTGCCACTCTCTCAGTTGTCAATACAAAATTCTACTATTGATTGATTTATTACCTTTATTTCAAATTTGACATAATCGTCAAAGTATAAGAGAAGAAAAAAGACAAAAAACATGGTGACATGTTCAAAAAGGATTGTGAAGAAGTTCAAACCTACCCCCAGCTCAGTTTTTCTGTGTACACGTCATGTGACCATGTATGCTACAACACCATCTGCCACATATTGCCATTATCACCAAGTCCCTCCATCGTTTTATCACAGCATATTGATTTTGCCATATTGGTTGGTTCAACATTGTTATTATGTGAGTACATTCCTTTTCCTAATGACTTATGTGTTGTTTGACCTGTACCTTGTAAAGATACAAAAGATGCTTTTAAGATGACTTATGTTTAGACTTCGTTCCAGGTCAATTTCAAGTCTATTTCACAGTCTTACCCCATTTATTGCATAACAGAACATTTTTCATTGTTGTTCTGTGTAGTAGAATCTTGAAATGTTATAATTCTTTCTTGAAACTCTTCTGTATTGCCTCATTGAACACATTACATTGTACATTGTGAGTGGTGCGTCCTAACTCAGTTGTATACCCGATAATACTGTTGAGTAGTTGTCTCTTGTTGCCCCGGGTTGCAGTACTGCTGTAGTAGTCAGTGTACTTGTTGACTCTGCTGGCGCCTGAGAGTGTGAGTCAGATAAATGAAGGCTCCTCCAGCGTCACCACTTCACTGCTGATGTCATATGGGATTTTAGACTGTAGGTGACAACCAAGTAATAACTTCTCTCTCTCTCCAGCTCAGTCTCCCTGGCTCACAGACCTCCTCCTCTTCCAGCCGGTACCGCCGAAGCAGCACAGTCCTGGGTTATCTGTCTCTGGCTGTCTGACTGCCTCTCCAGCCCCTCTCTGTCTCTCCTCTTCCTCGACCCGGCTCTCATCCATATAATGTGTGATATGTATCATTGGTTAAGACTACTCCAGGCCGGCATGTTGACATTCCCCCGTGCCTCTTCATCTCTCCCCGCTGAGCTGAGTGCTGTTGAGTTGTGTTGATTAATGATATTGATCGCTCTGCACACCGCTTGACTTTCTCTGAATGAAAGGAAGGAGCGAGAAAAGAGACAGAATAAGAGAGAACAGAGAGAACTATTGGAAGGAAAGAAAATAACACACTTTTGATACATTGTTTTGTACAAGGTCTGTTTCCAAGGAAACCTTATCATAGATAAATTGGACAAACAATAGTTTGGTGGGTGATTTAAAAAAAAAAAATTGTAGTAATTTAGAAGGGATGAACAATGTTGGATGTGATACAAACTAATACAAGAATGATTTCATGCCTGTAGTGGTCTAAACTACAGTGTTGGCAGATTTTATACTTTTTATAATGTAGCAAAGTATTTTTGTTGCAAATTACATCATCATCATACTTTTAGCCCTACGAATTTCACACAATCACATTGCAATTGTATGTTGAATCTTTGCATCCCTAAATTTGAGTTCCTAAAATATTAAATCCTTTCATTTACAGTACAGCTAATTATGAGACAATAGTACTTTCAAGACCTAATCCTATTAATGTGCTATTTAGATCAGATTTTTGTAATTTCCTGAGCATACTTATGGTGAATATAAATACAAATAAATTATTGACATTTTAATTCATCGTTGATTGCAATAAAATGCCGAGAAAATCTTAAATTTAACCTCGAAAAACCCTGCAGTCCCAGTGTCACCAGTGGTGCAGAGACTTGTCAGTGTATGGGACAGAGCATCAATGACACTAAAGGCAGGATATCAATAACCTCTCTGGACAGGACAGGCTGATAACTTGTGTCAATAGCAATGAAGAGGTGTCAATACCTTTTAGAAGCACCGTGTCTTCCCGTGAACTTGCTTTGGGCGGATTCTCTGGGATAGATTATGCAGATGATGAGGTGCTCTACTGGGAGAACTTTACAAATCCAACAAGGAGCTGCACCCTTGGCTACTGCTAATGCCATTGTATATGTGGTCAGTTAATAGCTGTTGAGAATTTAACAAAGTGGTATTTATTGCTTGTGGTTTAGATTTCACATGTTGCTGCTTCCTTTGTCCTAGGCCAGAGTGCACTCCTGGGGAGAGTCACATCACCACAAGTACTGATGTGTTTGCACGCTCCCATGAAGGCTCAAATTCCAAGAACACATGGAATGTTGATATGAAGTTTGTGTGTCATGGCACAAGATGAGGATTGAGTCAACTGTCTTTTCCAATGAAGAGGTGCATATATTGTTTTTGTTGAACACATATGGTGCCAAATATCTTGGGTCTGAATACATGTGGCCCAAGTCTCCAGTAAAGTTGTTTGCTGTTGCCACTCCTGTATTAAAACTAAGCTGCTAGCCAAAAAAATAACGTATAAGGCGGATTCAATTCTATACCCTCTATTTATAGTTTCATCATTGACAGGACTTGTGACTTTCCTTTTACAGACTTAAAAAAGTGCACGTGGTCCTTAGGTGAGTGTAACTGAGCAGAGCATAACCTTTCTAAAGGTTTTCATCAAAAGCATCATGCCAACACCATTTAAAACATAGCTACAAAAACTCACAATGACTTTTATTGTATGTAAAAGTGCATAACCCTTTCACTTGTCATTTAATTGGAAAGTATATATACTGGTCAGGTACAGTATTTATATTTAAAAAGCATGTGTTGTACTGTTTTGAGCGTTCACTCTCATGTTCTGTACCCTCTGGCCTTCTCCTGTTCACCCAGCTGTCTTAACATGGGGCTGTGTTGACAGTAAACACAGCTGCAGGTCACAGGGGCCCTGCTCTGGTCGGAGACTGGGCTCAGAGGGCCAGAGCGAGGGGCCCACAGTGAAACAGAATGTGTGCCCAGAGTGCAAAATTAGTGGGAAATAGTCCCACTAGAGCGCTATTGTCAGATTGGGAACACCTTCTTTTCTTGTAAAACCAGTTTTGGAAATAATAAATAAAGATAAAATGGACAGTCAATGATAGGTCACCAATCGACTTATACCATGTGTCTTATTTAACGTCACTGTCTCTGGCACATCTGCATTTCATGTACATTTGCCATAATTGTGTAATGGATGTATCTTTGAGGATCAATATCTTGTGATAAATCATCTCTGACATTATGTTTTTAACAGATGACATTAGCATTGCTTACAGACACACGGACATTTAGAGTCTCTGACCTTTGTGCATATGATGAATAGGCGACCTGACCCCGTCTGCATGTTACGGCCTTGCTGGAAGGATGCATGTTGTTTAGGTAAGCCACCTTTTTGTATTCTCAGTGTTGAGTGCATTCTTAATTATGTGTGGACATCTTTGGGTTTATACTTTGGAAGTTGTACTATTGATAGTCGTCTAAAATGCATGTACTACGTGTGCACACCTACTCAAACTAAGACAAAAAAATGGACATGTTCTTTTGCAACCCCTAAGGACAGATCAGGCACAGCTGTGACTTGGGGGGTCATGAGGCTCGAAGGGGTCAGACTGAGCAGACTCTGAGAGAGCTGGGGTCACAGGGCACTCCCAGCAGCCCTGGTGGTGTGAAAGGTCAAGGGTCAGAGTCTCACCACGATGGGCTGACTGGGTAAGGTTTCAGAAGGCGGCTGGGGCCGGGGAGAAGCACAGGTTTATAGATACTGAAGCAAGCCCCAGTTCTCAGCCAGAGGTAATTACACAGAATATGAGCATGCCCATTGAGGCTTGGCTGCCATATTTCATTTCCACCCTTAGCCCCTGTAGACTCAAATAATACATGAGATAGCCAGGGAGAGATGGGAGGTAAAACCAAGGGGCAGAAAGGCAGAGAAAGGAAGATCCATTGATGCAGAGGATGAAGAGAATGTGACAAATTAGACGGTACAAAATCTGGAGCAGGGTGAGATGAAAAGTCTAGTGGAATGAGCGCAAGGATGAGTAAAGGCAAAGGGTCATATTTGTTACTAAACAAAACTCCATTCTTAGCAACAAGACCTTTGACGTCAAATTCCGGCAAGACAGGGAGAAGGTCACAGAGATCATCCCGGGGGAACGCCAGGAGCTGGAATGACACGAAGCTCGGACAGCAGGGAGTGACAGGATCGCGAGAGGAGAGGAGTACACGAACAGATGGAGCGAGGGAGGGGACTGAAAGGAAAGAAGCACCCAGAAATTAGATTAGTTTAGAAAGTGAAGTTGTGATGCAGCAGACTTGATATCCCGCTCCAAGCAGTTTCCCGTGAGAACCTGATCGGGCCACCGTGGGCTCAGCGAGACAGTTCAAACATATTTACCCCTCGTTGGAAGGTACAAATTAAATTAGGCTCGTCCACAAAGAGGAGATGTTTTCCCCTTCTGTTCTGATGTCATGGTAGTGGGCGGTATGGAGTGGGGGTCGGACCGTTCTGGCCTGCATACATTTATCTTAGAGACCATTCATCTTCCAATAACCCCCACCAGCGCTCCATTTCGAGATCCTTCTGTCCCTTTTGCTCAACACTGCATCAAAGTCTCAGTGTGTGTAGTTAAACAAAAACGCAAGCTACAACGGATGAATTCAAGAGCAGGTCATAGTTCTTTCCTTTTCCTGTTCACAGCTCTTCCAAATGTGTTCTCCCTCCTAAACTCTGGCCTTTCCACATTGCTGTCCTGTGGCATTGAAAAACACATTCTTTTGGGACAATTGAAAGCGCCCATCCTTTTGTTCCTGCCTTAACAATGCCATAGCAGGTTTCATTGAAGATCATTACAGTAATTGCTCCATAATTGCGTCGACTTTAGCCTTGGCTGCAGCCCATTCTCTGAGTACATCCAGCCCCTGTCGCACACAGCTGTGGGTGACCTTATGCTGTGGCTCACAAGGGTCTCTGTCACTTAGCCTCTGGCGCTGTTGCAGCATTCCTCTACTGATATGTTCCCTGATTTCTATATATGGACAATTGAGTAGAACTTCTATTTTTATCTATTCTTTTCAACACATTTTTGTTTAAAGCAGTTATCCTACGGAACATCAGGCAACATATGTTTCCAGTCAAACTTTTTGGGGAACAGGAAATGGTGATAGTTTAACTGCAAATAATGCATATATTCTTTACACATTTTTCCACCAAATTGGCCAAAGAAAATGCTCTACTTTGTATTATTATTAGTATCTAGTTTCTATTGGTTCTTCCTGGTGCTATTTTATCCGTGTATCCAGGCTCAAGTCTGACAGAGAGTACACTGACTGGAGAAGAAGTACTTTCAAATAGTTTACATTTTAATGTGATGCTTTGCATAAACTGCTGTGGGTATTTTTCTTTTCTCTGTGCTCTAATCCTAGCCCTACCTTAATGCTCCCTCTGAGACAAACCAAAGCACTACTGTGACACTGCAACAAGAGGGAGAGAAAAATCCTTGAGAATCATACAAACACACAATAAATCAATCCATTATTTACGAGTGAACTCATTCAGAAAGGAAGCATATGTAATCTACTCATCCATGCTGTGAGGATGCTGAGCGAAGAGAGGAGGAAAGGAAGACGAGTAGTGGGGTGTGCACAGGGACAAGGCAGGCGGCCAGCTGAGAACGTATTCTGCTTCTGTTACCAACTCCCCGAAGAGAAGTGGGAACCAGTAAACAAACAAACGGAGTGAGAAAAGTGCTTCCTTCTTTAATGACAAAGGAAGCGAGGGAGAAGGAGGGAAGTTTTAGCCATAGCCCAGTATGTCAGCTGTCAGCCTGCCTCAATGCCCTCTGCCCCGTTCGTATGCAGGCCGGCAGCCACACAAAGACACAAAAGGGCATACACACAGATGGGTAAACAAAGCCACTGTTTACTATGTAGTTTTTTATTATGTTCCCAGAGATTAGCCGTTATTGATTTTTTTTCTCAAGTCAGAGTGGTAGCAAGTCGTAGTAAGTGTTACTATTATGTGCAGCACCTTCCTCCTAGGCTGAGAAACACTCCAAAACAAAATCTCGCCCCTCCACCACCATTCTACTCCAAATCTGTTACGCCTCTGTCACTTTCTATCACACTGTTTTTTACCTGAAGTATGCAGATGACTCCTTTGTGGTTCTTCTTTGTCCCTAGCCTTGGTGCCTTTTCTTTAGGGGTTCAGATCTATTATTTGGAGAGCCCAGGGTGGGGCGCGAGTGCAGCATGCGCACACATAGACACAAACAGGACACGGCACTCCTGGGGTCATAGCCTTTCAACCTTGGGGCGCGACTTCTGCCACGACCGCTTGACAAATCACCCCACGACACACAAAAAGGACGCGACAGGGCCCCAGCACTTGTTTAGTTACAAGGGACTGATCAAGATGCTTCACACTCTATCTACGGTTCATTTTTTACAACTTGGCTGGAAGTTTGGAGAACATGTATTGACTGTTGTTTACCAAAATGACATAATGATGTAATATGATACAATACATTTCAATGCCTCTGACTTTACCTGGAGGTTATTTTTTTGTATCCTAAACCTTTACTATTAATCACAAGTTATAATGACGGTAATTCCTTCTTTGAAATTTGTACTAAAGCCTTTTTATTTTACGGCACCATTTCTTTGGGACAGAGTCGTACTGTTTGCAAAGACTAAAAGAGCCTGTAGTCTCACTCGGACAAGGAAGTCGGAAAAAATGGGGACACGGGAGTGACACGGGGAGGGGGGGTAAAAGATGGGAGGAAGAAAGAGACATTTGGTTTCTTTCATTTGGTGGACTTATGATAAATGGCTTTGGCCTTTAGCTGGTCGCTGCTCCTCCTGTGTCTCCCTGGGCCTCACTTGACAAGAGGGTCTTTGAGGGAGAAACGGACCCCACAAATATTGCTCTTTGTCCTAGAGCAAGCATAGCCAAGACCCCAGTGCTCCAACTTTAATCAAGTAAAACCAGCAAAGAAGGACTGGCTTTAATGTGCGAGAGGTTCTTTTTTTTTCTTTTTTTTTTTTTTGTGGAGGACTTGTGTGGGCATTCAGGGGGTAAAGACATACATAGGGGGAGTGAACGAAGACTGAAAGCGAGTCAGCATACTACATTACTCTGGCACGTCTTTCCATTATTCCTTCAACAACATTCACAGCTTTGCCTTAGGGGTACGTGGGTAGATTCTGGGGAAAAACTAAAGTCTTATAGACACCCCCCCAAAGGCACATTACAAACTGACTCAGCGATCAAAATAACTTGTGAAGATCACCGCTAAAGCAAGGGAGGTCTCAGGCAGACAAAGGAGACTAAAACATTTCTACTTTGAAAATGTTAAGTGTGCATTTGTCACAGCTACGTTCTTCTTAATTAAATTTATTGCAACATTTATGCATTCTAGAGCCATACAATATGTTTAGATTGGTTTCCATGATAATCTTACCGTAAATGTACAGCCAACTTGTGATTACAGAACATCAGGTGCTTTGCCCTCGAGCAAAAAATTATCTAATTTGAACCGTTGCAATGGAATTAATGGATTGCAAAGGCTGATTAACAATGTTGACAAAATATATAAAACAGCAAAGGGAATAGTGTTATTGTCATAGACCGCCGTTTATGGTAAATTAATTGTTTGTGTAGAAGGCCTGCCGGCATTAGGGATATGGTCAAATTAATTAAAGCGCACGCTAAAACATAACAACAGTGTAAAAAGTATGCTTCATACTCATTAGATTATAAGCAGCTACTGTGCAAGCGTCTTGGACAGGTTCATAAGAAATCGTCTTAATAAAGAACAAAAACAACATTTCAGATCAAACGGGAGACATCTAAAGCACTATTCCGACTTGCAATTGTAAAGATGAACTACAGAACTAAAGTCTTCTAATTATCTTATCAATGTATTGTTAAGGAATGTTTATTAATATTATCATTACAGTGTATTTATATAGCACATTAACACCTTCATGTTGGTTTACTAGGCTATTTGTCTTGCCTCAGGACACTACGACCCTTCACCATTGAAACCTTGAAATCTGAATTATTATTATCTCTATTCAAACTAATGGTGGTATTATTAGTTTTTATTTAACTAATGAAATTAGTCATTTAAAATTTAGAGGAATCATGGACTTGCTCTATAGTGAAGTGAATATATGGAGGATTTTGGGTTACAAATAAATTGTGAAAAGTTGTGTGGAGGTTATACTGATTGTGGAGTTTATAGAGCTTTATTCCTTTTGTAAACTCTTTGTATTCCTCATTTCTTAGGCTTCTTTAGTCTTCAGTGTAACAATCACCTATGCCTTTCTTTTGCCTGCAGCAATTCTCTTGAAAAGATTGGATTCAGACCCTTATCACCTACTTGGATGAGAAATTCTTGCAACAAAAGTCTTCCCTTGTGTGTTCTTTAGTGTTTATGGGACACCTGTACCAAAGCTCATTATGTGCATTTTCACACTCTTATCCACGTGTGTTTGGTAAGGGTAAAACTCAGTGCCACACAGTGCCGCAGTGCCATAATCCCCGCCCTTGCCCAGTGGCCCAGATTAAATCCATGCTTTGATCCACCCCCTAATCTGAGTTTACAGGCTCGGGGTTGAGGGCGGGTGCTGTACTCTGCCTGCCAGCTACATTCTGCTAGGTTTTTCTCTTCTTCTCTTGTCTGTCTACTTCCTCACAGCCCCCCACTGAGGAGCTGGCAATTGAAATCTGCTTTAGAGTTGCTTAATACAGAAGCGGGAAGAATTAGACCCTTTAATGCTTGTCATGGTCAGAGATTATATCAATGGCGCTTTTTGCCACGTCTACACTGGTTTCGGGGTAAAGGCAGCAATACAGCCAAAGCAGGACAACAGATGCATTTTCAGATTCAGTTGTGGTTTATTCTGCTTTTGAGTGCACACTGCATATTCCAACGCAAACCAACATGCTAACTGTTTTCTAATGAAAACTGGGAAAATTAACCAGAGCAGTTGTTTTTTCCATGGAGATGTTTTTGGTTTGTCAGGAATATTACACAATATGGCATTAAACTTACATACTTACTTACTAATTTTCAAGTCAAGAATGTTTTTTAATTTCCAAAATACTTTTAAAACATGGATTCTTCCAGCTCACCTCTCCACAGACCTGACTTGTAACTTGGCCTTAATAATATAAGTAGGTGGCGGACCCTTTTTTTTTCACCTTTTAGATGAAACAAGACAAGCGGTATCTCTTGTGTTCCCTTTACTGGCTCCATATATGTAGTCACACCTCTTTAACAGAAGTGAAATTAGCATTTCTTGTTCTTATTCATAGTAATAAGTCTATACTCAGTAGACAGAATTCAGGAATCAGCATGTCAAGTGTTGAAATGTACCCCTGCACTTGTACTTGCTAAAGGAACTCCACAGCTTGTAGGGAACATAGTGCACCTCACTATAGTCGTGTTATTAGTTTGACATGTTCTTGGTGCCAGCGTTGAGTAGTCAGACATATTCCTAATTTAGCCGCAGGGGAGACATGTTTGGCATTAGTAATAGCTGTAACACACTTCTTTTCTGAGTGGGCATTGGCTTGCTGTCTAGTCCACTCCAAAATGCAGTGCAAGTGCTCTGCACTACCTCTGACTCTAAGTCAAGTTGCGTCTTGACTTTTGGCTGCAATAGATTCTGTGCCACCTTATTAATATTGCACTGTTTTGTTGTATACAAGAAGCAGTACTTAGTACTCAGTAAATACTGTATACTTTGGTTGTAGGGGTGTGCTAAAATATTGATTCTTAGATATATATCAATGTCTTTGGACGGTGGGAGGAAGCCGGAGAACCCGGAGAGTACCCACGGTAACACGGGGAGGACATGCAGACTCCACCCAGAGAAATCATGTGATGTAATGTTCGCCCAGGAATCGAACCCATGATTTCCTTCTTGGGAGGCGAGAGCTCTAACCGCTCTGCCACCGTGCACCGTGAGAGTATTAATACTCTCAATATCGATATTCTCAATAGACTTTAGGGGGCAGTGTCGAGTCAAAGCAACTGAAATAAGTTTGGAAGATGTCAGAGAAAGTTTAGAAAATGCATTCATTAAAAACTGACGTGTGGTCATATTCTGGCTTTAAAACCATAGGCACGGCTTTTTCGTGGCGTTTTTAAAAGCGGAGAAAGGATTTAAAATGAGCCGTGACAGCCATTCACCCTCGTCTGTGGAAGTGCTAGCAGTGGAGCTAACGTTAGCCTTTACAACTCTGCACTCACCCAGGAGCTCATAGGAAAGATTCCCGCTGTATGTACTTTATTGAACACACGGACTAAAGGACTGTTGTTAAGGCTACTTTCCCTCATTCACTGTAGCAAATACTGCAATCACCCTGTCTGTTTCAAATGAGTTCATTTTGTTAAAATGCTTTAACTAGAGAAAAAAGGCTTTTTTTCCTATTGTATCGAATTGAATTGCAGCAAAAATATATCAAATTGTGTTGAAGGACTTGGAAGAAGGAACGAAGAAATGCAGTCAGGACTGCACTGTATCACGGTACGTATTGTCTCGAGAACCAAGTATTGAAAGGTTACCAGGTTACCAGGTTCCTAACATACCCAGCCCTACTTGTTAGTGTATGTCTTTTATGTAAGCCTTAGATTCTAATGTTTTTCTAAAATGCCAAAAATCTCTGACTGCTCTCTTTATATATACATACTGTATCTGGTATGCTGAGTGCCACTTTGTGCTCCATGTATTTCTGACAAGTGATTATTTATTATCATATACAAGATGCGTTGGATATAGGAGAGACAATATACTTTACTGGCATGAACAAAAAACAATTCAATTTATTTTTAGCAAGGCACATTTATTATTCCAATTACTGCCTTTATCCTCACAAGTAAATGTTCAACTCTGGTTTATACATTCACAGTGTATTTTTACAACACTGTCAAACCTATGATTACTCCAGTTAATTTGATCAGGAAAATCCAAAATGATAGCTTGTTCTGTTGGAGGTGTGGTTGTTCCAGGGTTTAACAGTACAGTTTTAACCTTAGTGGGTCTCTGGTCATGTCATGCGTCTATCATTAAGGCCTACTGCCAATTGACATGTCAGCTGCTTGGCCCTGACCTAGATTACCAAACATGTATGACCTCTGAGCCGCTTTAAGTGCAGATAGATCATTGTCTAATAAGCAGGACATCTCCCAACTTACATGGTAGTAAAAATAGGGGGCTAGACCCTGCTCCCTAACACCTTTTAAGCATCTCATCTTTGACACTTGGTAACACAAGTCTGAAAGAAAATGTGTCAGCCTTACCCAAAAGGACTTTGAAGGGTGTGAAGGTTGTCCATAATGCCAACAGCACATCCATTCAAGCAACGCCCACAGGCTCTAACTGGCGGAGGTCTTTTTGGAGGCTTTGACCTCAAGTTTGCTCCTCTTGCTCCTCCTTTTCACCGGAATGAGAATTGTGTCTAAATGACTTGGCATGGAAGGGATGTAAATGAACACTGGGGGTTGTTGTGTGCACAAGCAGCCAAGGTCAGGCATCCAGCTGTCAGCTCATGTTTGGGACTAATCGTTTATGTGCCTGCGCCACTCGGCACCCTTTCCCTCATTCTCTCCGTCTCTGTCACACACCTTGTCCTCAGTCTATAACTCAATGCCCCATGTTTTATCACTCCACTCTTTTTAGCATCTGTCCTTTGCGTCTATCATTCATTTCATTGTTCACATTGCATACCCATTGACGAAGACCTTTCAGCCCCAGCAAACGCTCTTGTTTTCTCGTGGCTAATGGTTTGTGCTAACACCAAGTTTACACACAGGGAAAGTTTTGAAGTTGTATTTTCTTTTTGTCCCGTTTTGATTTCAGGAATATTACCTAATCCTGTTTAAATGATATGCACCTCATTCCCATCATCCACACTTAGCTTCTCATGGCTACAGACTTCCTCTCAAGGCCATGGTCAGTGCGTATCTCCCTGGTGTGTCGAAGTCCAGTCAGCCACGTAAAAATGTGGCAGGTTGCAGAGTTCAAGTCCTTCGAAATGTGAATCGAAACAGCTGCCTTTAATCACTAGCACAAGCTGGGCTTAAGGGCCTCTCAGTTTCACCCCTCATCTGCCTGGAATTTTGAATTTCCTGAGCAGAGATCAAATGGCAGTCCGAGTCACTGAGACCTTTGATATATGGACACCCTTCTCGCAAGGGACTTCTGCATCGGGATTTACGCTTGACAACACACTTGGTGTCACCTCCGCTCCCGACGGAGCGCTCTGCGACCTCTGGAAACATAGGGCCTCTTTGACAGGGCCGCAGCACGCCCCTCCTCTGAACCCCCTGGAGTGCCCAGCAGTTATTTATTAAATTTGTTGTGCCCACCATGCTTTGGTTTCAGAAGGCCACTTAGGTTTGGATTGCACTCTGGATTTTTCAATTATGTGGTTCATTTCACCTGCTTGTGTTCCTTTACCCCCCAGGATCAAGGGCAAGGAGATCCCATTTAATTATTCCAAAACAAATATGTTTAAGCGGACCCCTAAAAATATATGACATCATCCCTACTATCTATTTCTTCATCACCTTTCCTCTGGTGAGCAGCATTAGGTCTGTGTGAAATGAAAGTCAAAACGTCTTACTCCTGGTGAGCACCACATTACTCGTGTCAATAAGGAAATTTGTCTAACTATCAGGAGGGTAAATAAAAGGTTGAAATATGGGATTTCCAGAATTCCTTGCTTGTCATGTCTCATATGGATCACATTAGCGGCCACTTTGATTGACAGATGCTCCTGTGTGCAGCCAGAGGGAGAGGCAAAGGGAGATGGGAGATGATTATATCCCAGGTAAATAGTGTGGGCTGTCCACAGCAGGCATGAAGATGCTATCTAGAGTAGATGAGGCCTGTGGATTAGGGATGTTAGAGCCTGCCTCTCCACTCCATAATGCATGTCAATTGAAATGTGCATTTGTAACAACTCTATTACAATATCACCAACAAACCGTGTAAAAAAACAAATAAATACATTAAGATGAAAAGATGCATAATATGTACTTTTAAATGTATAAAATATGTTGTTGCTGCAAATTCAAATGATGCTTTGGATGGAAAATAATAATAAGGTTATCTACTGCTTTCATTGAAATAATGAATTTCCATTAACGACTGAATGTAACAGAATGAATCAGCTCACCCGTGTCACGTTCTTTTATAAAGACCAAAATATTGTGGCGCTTTCTGTGAGCATGGGTGCATATGTATGAGAGAAGGGGCACTAAAAGCTCAATGACTCCTTGGTTGAATTTGAGACCCCTTTCAACAATCAGAATTTATTATTCGCCAGCGTTCTGGGATGATGTTTGTGATCGTAGGGCGGGGCACTAGTCAATAGAAATGCAAGAGAAAACATTAGGGGAAGAGAATCGCTGTGTTTGGCTGTCAGAGACCCTTTTTAGAACTCCAGTTTCCTTGAAGCTGCTAATTACATAAATCAGGGCAATAAAGAGGAAAAACAGTGCACAGTGACCACTCCCTGACCCCGAAGTGTGGGACCATCCTGACCTTTATGCTTGAGTTCAAACGGTCAATTGCGGGTCACTGGCAAACTGGCGAGGCGGGCTTTACCAGAGGGTTTAGACTACATGTAAGCCATAAAGCCCAAGTTCTTATAACTATCTCAAAGTCCCTACACTGATTACTTAGACATATTCCCTAATATCAAGCAGGAACTACACGTGAAAACAGCATCACACTCCATTGAATGCTTTTACACATATTTGTCTTTTACATGTGGAGATAACTTAGTAATAGAACAAATAATTCAACTTTTGACCGGTACTTCAGCAGAGATCCCAAACTTTTCGATATTGTTTTTTTGTATTTGGCTTCAGTTAAATCGGGTCAAATGTTCCATATCCATATTGTGTGTTAAATTGTTTTCCACATTTGCCTGAATCACTGAATAACTGGATTTATGGGTGTTTAATCCACAATGTCAACCAAAAATTATTTCTCAGCATTAGAAAAACCACACAGATATTTCTATTCCAAGAAGTGTCTGAAAAGTAGTGATAGCTTCCCCTCCACTTTGCAATCACCTCTAGCATTCCCCCCTCCTCTCCTGTTCTTCTCAGGGCCAGAATGCGAGCATCACTCAGAGTGTCTGTACAAGCCAAGCACCTAGTTCATCAGAGACACCTTCTGTGGCCCCAAAGCTGACCCATTCTCTCTGGGGGTCAGGATAACAGGCTGCAGGGCCAGTACAGCCGATGAGAAATGGTCCAGAGACAGTCACTGCTTATGTGTGCGTATATGTGCTCAGTTCTGCTGGATTCTTGTTCCGCTGCATTTGGAATATATGTTGTAGTGTGTGTAATGTGTATGACTGGGCTGTCAAGAAGGGCCATGTGGAGGTTACACAAACAACTAGGGTTATTTATACTTCTAGGAAATGACGGTGGTTTTGAGTCTGCTGGTCTGCCATCTTAACTTGTTTCAGGCTCAGAGGTGAGCAGTGATGAGCTGGGTTTATCTTTGTGTCTTGAGGAACTTTGAATGATACTTCAAAGTGTAGTTTTAATTGCAGCTATTCCTCTATTTACACTTTTTAAACAACCTTATAACACCTTGGAATTGCTATTTCAGATTTTACAACAATGAATGTACTATGTATGGAACAGGAATTCGGCCCTGTTTTAATTTTCGTGCGTAAAAAACATCAGCAGAGGATGCGCTGACAACTGAAGCTGCCTGAATAAGGCTAAATACTAGTAGTGTAGTAGCTCCAAAGTGTGCCGAAATTATCTGAATGAGCTTGGTGAAAGATAGACTTAGGCCATGTACACACGTAGCCGACTATCTGATGAAATACATTTATTTTTCGATGATTTGACCTCTCATCCACACATATAACCGCAGGATTATGTCTTTTAAAATGGTGCTTTTGGAAGACTCCAACAAAGAGAAGATTTTGGTAGAACTCCGGTTTTGTGTTCGAGTGTGGACATGGGTAACCAGCGTTTGAAGTTCCCAAATGTCATTATCTGCGACAATTTACAGTCGGCTATATTGCACCAAATAACCCTTCCTCCACATCGAAGGCATATACTCGCGAAAGACTTCCTGGCCCATGCTTCATGTTTTGCGGAGGTGACGCACTCAAGAGCGCAATTATACGGGTTTGTGTGGATGGGCATATATTTAAAACGATTATGTGTGAACGCAATACTTTTGTTTAAACGAAGGGCGGCGGATATGCGTTTATAAAAAATACCCGTGTGTGTATATGGCCTTCAAAATAACAGAATTGTCTGGATTACTACTGCAAGTAAAGATGTCGGTGTAATCCCTCATTCGTCCAGGAGTGTTCCATTGTAGAAAAAAGATTCAGTTGTAGTCATCTGGACTCTGTTTTAGAAAAAACAGAGTCCAGATGACTACAACTGAATCTTTTTCTACTACTGCAAGTAAAACAACACAACTGTAGGTTTGTTTTTGATGAAGAAATGACATGGTTAAAATCTCAAAGAATTTGCATAATATGGGTGATAAAATAATAAAGCCTTGTTTGTTACTCACATGAATGTTTTATTGTCCGAAGTTTGTTGTGATTTTGTGATTTGTGAATATTGCACTAAAATCAATATTCTTGTACGATTTATTGTAGAATTGCACTAACATGATGTCAGGGCCGGTCCTTGTGGCCAAATTATGTCAGTCTCCAGTTGTAGAATTTACCCTCCACAGATGGTCCAGTAGCACTTAAAAATTCACCCCCAGGGTTTTACTGCTCTGTTGTGCAGAAGACTGTCACTGCACAGGGGCATGTGGTAAAGATATGGGAACAGCATCCTCAGGCAGCTCTCATGGCCGGACACAATAACATGTCTCCACCCCACACTTAAAAACAACTGCTTATACCCCTTTTTATGACCGTAGACAGCCACCTCACTTACCATAAATCTACCTGTTTTTTACCATAGAGTAAAGAAAACCCATGTTTACATAGTATTATATGAATACAGCTAATCAAGTATAGCACAGTATAGTATGAGATGTATTGTACACCATCCTCGCCTGGAGTCTTTTAATTGCAAATGTTCGAATAAAACGAGTATCAAAAGAGTAGAATTTGTCCAAAATACATGTGTTGTACACCATTTGAAAGGTAAGAAGTTGTAGATTCAGGCAATGGGCATTGAAACAATGTGCGTGGTGTACAGGCAATGATAATGTGCTTCATATTATATATATATATTATATCAGATATATAAAATATACATTTATTTGATGTAAAAATAATGGTTGATTTCAAATGGCTCAAGCTAAAACAAATACTTCATTGTAGGGAGTCCAAATTCACTACAGTTATTGCCCTATTGGTCAACATCAACTATGGGTCCAATTATATTGAAATGGTGCATATAACAATATATTTTTTATTATTATTTATTGTATTACCCTGTATTGCTCTTTTGGGTTACAACCATGGCATGAAATGAATGCAGTAAACGTGAAAACAACAATATGTCTCTATTGGATTGAATGGGAGCAGAACCTCAAACCGTCCCTGAACAGGGCCTTAACAGGTTACTTCAATGTAGCAAAGTGCTTAAAGACTTACTAGGCCTATAGCTTGTGTTCAGCCGTGCTAAACTGACATTTCAGATTAGTTCAGTAATTTAGTTTTATGTCATTAGTTTTGTGTTCTACTGTACACTAGTTTTTTGAGTTAGACAATTGACGAGTTTAGTTGATTAAATAAAACTACAAAGTGACCTAAAACAGCACCTTTAATTCTCATATAGTTAAACTTTTTAGGACATGCAGACAAAACGTTTCTGTCATTTCATCTTATTTAGGCTTCATTTTCCATGCTTTCTAGTCACTCGACTGGCCGTCCTGTCAGACAAGCAGCTAGTCACAGAGATTTACTGTCTTCTACTTCTGAGAGAACACCTGCTGTTACCTCTCAATCTGCCCGCCCCACTGCCACTGAAGTTGCTATAAATGGGGAAAGGGACACATCCACAAATCACCATTCACTAATTTGTTTATTATACCCAGGTTTTGGCTCTGTCTCTTCTACTCCCACCCAAGCTATCAAGGCTGGCTGCACTTACCTCCTCTCACTGTATTGATCCTTCTATAAACCAAAAAAGGCTGGTAGATCTTGAGAATGTGCTTGTCATGTGCATTACGGCATGTGGTGAGGGGGTGTGGTAATTGCCAGGAGCATGGTGTCCCTCTGAAGAAAAGTGAACTCTCTCGTTATTTTTTTAATGTGGAATCCAAAGATACAATGTCAGTGTCGTATTTGGCCCCAAGTTTAGAGCAAGTGAAAGTTGGGGTGCACGGCTGGGAGTGTCTGCTGGTAGTTCCCTTGCTCAAATTCCACTGATATGACTTTAATCAGGGCTAATCTGCTTATCGCTCCCCTTGGGAAACGATCAGCCTAAAGTGCTTAACAAAATGAAGGGGCACAGATGCATCACTTAAATGTAGTAAGTGTGCTATAAGTTCATACTTGATCTGATTAATGAATACAGTCCCCACATGATAGTTATTGACACTAAGCATGTACACATAAAGTAGACATATTATGGTTTTTTGTGTGTGTGTATTTATTATTAAATTATAATATAAGTAGATAGTTCTTTATATCATTTTGTTCAAATTGCAATGTTGATCTAAAAAGGTGTGTTAAGAGAAACAGGTCCCTTAAGATCCTGTTCAAAACAAAAGAGCTCATCCCCTTCTGCTGGCCCCATCAGCGGACATAGATCTTCTGAACAGTCGCCCCTTGAATGCAGGAGCATGCAGGATTACTCAAACATGGATGAATCAATCAAAATACAACATTGAGTAAACTAATGATGAGAGAACACTGTTAAAAGCTCATAAAAGTCTATTTAACTTTAAAGATAAGACATGAAAACCTTATGCTGCTGAGATTTGAGTGAAGAGCATTTTCGCCCACATGCACATATTTTTTTTACAACTATGTCTTTACTTAAAAAGCAAAAAATATAGGGTATGCTAAAATAAGGACATGCAAGGTAAAGTGTATGAGAATAAAATTACAGCAGTCCAAAACTGGCGGTGCAAATAGATAAACTGTTGTTGATATGAGTTAGTTAATGTGACAGGTGTTATAAAATGTGCTAAATGTCCAACAGCAGAGGGAAAGAAACTGTTCTGGTCCAAATGGCCTGCTGCAATAGTCCATGTCCAGGGAGACAAGGGTCAGCTGTGATCAGACCTGCTCGCCCCCGAGTCCTGGAGACGAACAGGTCCTGGAGAAGTGGGAGCTTAGTTATTTAGTTAGTTAGATAGTTAGTATCAATAACTATCCTGCTGAGGTTGAGTGAAATCTGGGGGATTGTTGCTGTGCTTCTTCCGACTCTGGCTGTGGCTCTATTAATATATTACAAAAGATGTCTTTCAGTTCAGTGTCTAAGAAACAACATTTTGCTTCCCAGGCATCACAACCCCACTGAACATAACAAAAGCAACAAAGTTACATAGTTACGTTACATTTACGTACAGATAACGCATGAGGGCTTTCAATTTAAAGTTTCAAAGTAAATATATCCGTTAAGGTAGAATTTATAATACATTTTGTCAACTGAAGTGAACTGAAGTGTTTTCTCTCTGAAACGCTGTAGCGGTGTGTGGTTTCTGTATCTGATTCTTCCTAATGTGTGTCTGACACATTGTGATGGGGTGAATGTGATTCCAGATGAGTTCACAAGCTGTGTCAGGACACTTGTCACCTGTGCCACCTTGTGATTATAGATTATCAGATTAATGCTGATGCTTCACGTGGGCCCTTCCTCCATTTGATTTGATTCAGAGATCACTGAGGTCGGCGGCTGCCGCTGAGGTGGAAGTGCTCTGACCCCCACAGTGTTTGATTCATTTACGCACTCTAAAACTGGATTGTGTCCGCTGGCTGCAGTTTTCTCTTAGTTCATATTTTCTTTCTTGTACTTCAGCAGGCTGCTATGCTTTTGTTGTTGTCCCAGCATGTTTCGTGCCGATCTTTTTGTGACTCCCATTGACCTTTGATTCAGCTCATACATGTCTCTTTTCTGCCCTTATGGAAGTCCTCCTCATGTTCGATGTGATCAATAAGGTTAAGGGACCCTGCACACAAACATGACCACGAACTAAAGCAGAAGGATTAAGTCACCCCTGTCTGTGTGTTGAGGGCGTGTTGGTGCATCTTGTGTGCTGTGTGCATGACCCTGTCCTTGCCTGTACTACGCGTTCGTATGGATGGTTGTGTTTCAGGATCCAAGTTCCCATGACTTGTAAATAAATGGTGGTGTAATCTTAGAAGGGTGGACAGGCTAAGCTCAGATGCCATGACCTCTGGCTGTAAAGGTCCTCAAGGGTCACACACAAACAGACAAGCAACCAAACACATTGCCATTTAACCTAGGACGAGCAGAAGGGTGAGCGAGTGACCAGGGAGAGCAAGGGATTAACAAAGAAAGGCAGCTCTAACAGCTGGTTTGCCTTTTATAGATACCTATTATCCACATAGCGTGATATTAATAGAATTTTGTTGTAGTCTTGCTTAAAATGGTAGCCTGTTTACCTTACCATGAATAACTGTGGCGGGAAGGTCATGGAAAATGAATATGAATGTCTTTCATATAGTAAAGGAGACATGATACAGGATCAATACTTGTTAATTATACCACTTAAGTACTGTTACAAACTTGTATTACCGGGTACCGAGTATTTTATCTGTTGTTTTAAAAATGATTGGATTTGCAAACATACATGACCATTCAGCCAGACAGTGGCGCACTCTTTTCTGCATCACTTCATAAAGAAATAAACACAACTCTGCCCACACTAGTCCATGGTAGTTGCTGTGCGTGTACAATAAATGAACACAGATTTAGCTGTATCAACATTTCATTAATTCAGATTTATTGATTGATTTATTATTTTTCTGTTTATCTGGTTCTCTTATCACCTGCAAACGCTTACTGCATGTGAACCTGCTCGGCCTACAGGGCACTTCTCAGCCTAACTCTTCATGGGTGTTGTACAAACTGTTCTTGTTTAGCGCAAGGGGTCTCGTGTGCCATCATTTGCATTTGCTAACAGATAAAGCTCACAGAAACATATTCGCTGACAAACATTCTTTCCCTATCTTTCCGCAACACACACGGCGATACATACAAGCATTTCCCCTTTCCCCTGCCCTCTGTAACCCAACATCCACACTCCCAACTCCCACCTCTCTTGTCACCTCCCATCTCCCAGACCAAGGTCAGCTGTCCAGGCCTGCGGCTCTTGATGTAGAGGTTTTGACCCAACATGGCCACCTCTGTCTCTCCAGAGAGATTAACACAAGGCAGGGACAGAGGAAACTGAGCTCCGCGTGGCTCCGCGTTATCCCAGCCGCTCTCTGTCTGCACGCGCTCACTTCTCGTTCTGCCTCCGATAACTCCTCACGTCTCAGGCTGGGGACCAGGAAGAGCTGCAAATTGAATATGTCTGGCAGTCAGATCTGTGAAGACTCATGGGTGATGTTAGCGAGAGAAGGCACTGCAAGTGTCCACGTATATTGTCACTCAGGCAATATTTATACAGCAATGTGTACAGGGAGATAAGTGGGCTTTATAATAGTATTTTTTGTGTATGCTGTTTGGGCTTATTCTCAACCGTTGAATCACTGAAGAGGTTTGTTTCCACTAAGCTTTTTTGGATGTATCAAAAATGTTGTGATGAAATGTACACCACTCTGGGCCAGGGAAAATAACCATTAGCACTTTGTGTGTCCTCTCAAGCTACAAGATAACAGCTTGTAATCACAGTGAGGAAGGCCACGGTTCGCTTTCACTGCACTTCTAAAATCAAAGTAAAGCACTATGAGGAAGAGAGCTAAATTTGATCAAAGAACGACTGAACATTTTCATATTTATTTATTTTAAATGTACTAAAATACTAGTTGGCCCAGTATTTCCTCTTGCTCCACCTATATCTTTTTTTCTCCAATGGCTGAAGCGCAAGGGTGGCTGTACCGGCATAAGGTTAAACAAAGTGCCGCGACTGTCAGGCTGAGTGAAACCAACTGGTGCAGGACTATCAGAAGATAATCAAGGCTAATAGGTACATAATGGCTAACAGTGGGACCGCGCTGATGCATCATGGGGGACGGATCGTAGACAGCGTGACCTCGCATTCCCACCGTTCCCCTCTCTGGTCCAGAGACATCAGGCAGACAGAAGGAGTTTCACCACGTCTTAATATTACTGAGTCTATCACCAGTCTTTATGCGTAGCCATTAACGTCGAGCGCACTGTTAGGAACGTTTAGATTTGTTTATTCAAAGTACATCAGAATGTTAATATAGAAACTATGAAGTTGTGTGCCATTGGGAATTATGTCACTGCAATTTTATTCATCAGGGATTAAAGGCAATGTTGGTGACCTCTTTCGTGGCTGAGACATATGGTTTCACTCGTGTCTAAACCAACAAACAGAATGTTTGTATATTTTATGGTCAGAGTGTACGATCCTCCAGGACCTCGAAGATTTATGAGTCTGTGAAGCAAAGATGTTGAGAGTAATGTCATGAGCCTGCAATGGATATATCAGAAATCTTTATATATACTGTAGACTATAACATTGTGAATAGGGATGTCATAATATCACATTTTAGTGTTCCAATTATTATGAGCATGAGAAAAAACGTCACAATTTAACAATTATTCATGATTACAGAGACTGTGACCAAACAGCAGTGAAATATTTAATTCCAATTACTCTTCCTCAAGTTTGTGACCAGCTTTAGAAATCAAACTTTCTGAATGACAAAATAAATTAAATGTGACAAAATACATTAAGATGTAGATTTTTTGGACTATAGATTGAATTAAAACATTTCTAAAATAGTCACAATTATTATTTCTTAGCTCTTAAAATCATACTGTGACCTGAATAAAAAAATTATTAAGTAACCAAATAATCTCACATCCCTAATTAAACAAAACAAAACTCATGCCTTGTGCACATAATGTTTTCCTTTGCCTGGAATATTCCACAGTGTGGCATTAAACTGATCATCTATCTATTGAATAACTATTAAGAAATCATTGAAAACCAGTATTTTTTACTGTGAGGCGTCGCCTTTTACTCAGATCAGACCTGTAACTAAGCCATCGAGTTTAACTGACTTAAGTTTTAAAGTTTAAAGCCATACTGTGGAATATCCTAGCTAAAGCTACAACTCTCCATGGAATGGCTGACCGCCAAAGCATAGTGCATCTGTTAAATATAAATATATGTGCACAATTTTGGACTTTACAAAAAAATTATGATAATTTTCAAACCTCAACACACTGACCACACGTTTCCAGATGAATACATAATGTGAAAAACACTCGGCACAGCGCTGACACTTTGACCTAGCCAGCTCACAGTTAACGTGCTCTAAATTGATGCAATTGAGCAGAAAGGGTCAGAGGATCATGTGTTAACGAATGTACACATGCCTCGTTCTCAGTACTTTGATGCTACCACTTCCACACTGACAGCACTCTGTTGGTCTGGACTCCTCTCCAATGACTCACTCTTTATAAACAAAGCCGGCTTTTGTTAAGGCCTACTATACATCAGAACCATCATCTCCAGAGGGCAGGCCGATATGGTAGAGAAAATATGGGGAAGAAAAGGGGGTTATGTTGGGGGTGAGGGGCAGAGCTCTGGGTAATTGTAGCACAATGGAGATGGTGTTTGATCTCTGAGGTGTCCAGGCTTATTTTGCAGGGGTGAATGTGCCAGGCTCAGGAATGTTGTAGCTCTGAAAGCCTGAGTTTATCAGGAGTTCACCAAGTGTGAACTGAGGAGATAAACAGAGAGTGAGAGAGAGAGACAAGGGGCACTTAGAGTTTAGCCAGCCCGCCTTTTCATTATTGGCTAATTATCCCTTTAAAGTCTTTGAGAGGCAATGGCTGCATGCACTCTCTGCATGTGTTGAATGTGTTCCATCATGTGTCTCTGGCTGAGCATTTGAACTGAATTGAGAAAGTCCAGTCTGGGCTGTGGTGCAGTGCAGCCGCAGCCTCCTGATAGCGGGGCTAAACTGCTGGAGAGCAAAGAGTGCCCGCATAACGCACAAGGCTCTTTGAACTCTGTCTGTACTCGCTGCTGCAGAGCTTGAACTGGGTTAATCGCTATTAATATTTAACATGCTGCCAAAGTTCCAGCCCAGAAACTATATCAAAGCCAAGAGCTCCATCCAGCAGAGCCCTTTCAGTCCTTCTGTGCCATAAACACTGAAGCTGCCGACTGCACAATGGTCAAAATATTTCATATTCTTAGCAATAGATTTAAAAACATGAAAAAATAAAAGTATTTATACTTATATATACTTTATACTAAGTAATTATATCATCACGTGTACAATTTTATATGATGGTGATACATTTGAGGGTATTTGAAGAATGAGCTAGTATAGGTTTACTTTGTAATTCAAAGTGCTGGGAGGATAGAGCTGGTTATGAAACAACTACAGGTCGCCAGAGGACTGCTGCTCATCTCTTTCTGTCTGTTCTGTCAGCTCACAAACTGGATTATTTCATCAGAGTTCAAGCCTCTATTGCCTCTGCCACTGCGGTCTTTTTCACTCTGCCCTCCTCTTTACAGCTATTTCTCTGTCTCTCCATCAGCTCTCTTCCCCAGCCTTTCTCTCCCTGCTCCCAGCACCGGGACCTCAAACAGCATGGTTAAATACCTAGGCCAATGTGTCGCTCTTCAAAGAGACTCAGGTAGTAGATATGCTGGCAATGGGCCAGATCAAAATGAAGAGTTATTGTAGAGGGTTGTGGCTGCACTTCATGTGGACCTCAAACCAACTGTATTAAGGGGCCCCACCTGGGCCCAAATCTTCCCACAAGGAAGCTGAAATATGGCTCTTAGTCCCTCTTTGCTCCCCTGAAAAACCCACTAATACCACGCTGGGACCCTTTTTATTTCACTACATAAATCAGAGCAGCAGGATGAGGAAGTTCATTTGCCGTGGAAGAGCCTATATTAGTTTAGCCACTGCTGTAAAGATTCTACTCACTACACAGTCTATTTTCACGTGCTGTTGAGTAAAGGGACAATAACATATTTCAAATTGCAGTTTTAGAAAAAAATGGGTGGATAGTATTGCCAAAAGTCTTTCAAGAGCAGATATAAAAACAAAAGGCTGCCGAGGTACTCTTGTAGAAGACAAAAGCTGGAAGCAATTTGTGTAGCTAGCTACCAAATTAAAGTTATTCAGCACCAAGGGTAATTTAATTACCATTCTTTAAATGTTTGAATGACTTTGACCTCTGGAGTACTCAGGGTCATGCAGGTGTATTTACTTAAGCTAATTCTGAATCAGTAACATGAAACAAGTTTTCAAATGGAAAAAGCCTCCTCCTCGTGTATCTGATTACTTAGTACAAGTTCTTTGTGTTTGGAAATTAAATTAATATCCATCCAGCGTGCCATTAGCTCTGTTCTCTCACAACTCTAAAATCCCTCTTAGGTTCTCTATATCCCCCTGAGCAAACATATCAGCATCATGCTTGACAACCAAGATCCCCAAAATATCTCAAATCTAGACAATGAAAAGCAATGAGAGAGACATAAACAACATATGAAAAAAGCTGACAGGCCTTCCCAGGATGCACCTCACCCGGCATTGCTCATGAATGGAAACAGGTGTGTGTGATTGTGCGGTGGGTCTTGAAGAATCGGGTCTATGTGGCATGTCTACTGCCTGGGTGATTTGGGTCAATGGAGCACATCTGGTACTAGTCACAACAGAGTGCACACGTCCAGGGCCCTCAGACACCCCACCAGGCGAGCAGGGAGAGAAGGAGCATGGGCGCGGAAACATCTGGCTTCTCTCTCACTCGCACACAAAGGCTTTGGGGATTTGGAGCCTTTTTTGGGCTTGCGTGGATTATTCCAGGTGCATCTGGAGGCAGAAAGAAGAGAATGGGAGTTGTGTTTGCCTTTGTTTGATTGACAGCTTTTGAACCTTGTGCTGGTTGACTTTTGCTAATGCCATCATAGCACTTGCAATTTCCCCCCCCCTTTATGCTGAAGAATATACATAAACATCTTCTCACCCATTCTTTGATGATTATATTGCAAGCTAAAACTAACATTAATTCACCTTCAAATTGTTAGAGGTCATGACTGGAGTCAATGCAAAGATGGGCTAAAAGTGTGCATTAGTTTTCTGCATGAATATTACGTAGAGACACGCACAGGACGTAAGTTTTTATTTTTTTGCATTCAGGATTGCCAGTGAACACCCACAGTAATTTAGGGTATGCCCCCTCCATAGATTTAGCTTTTGCTAAACTAATTGTCCCAGACAAAACTTGACCAAAGCTTTTAGTGTTAAAAATTACTCTTAATCAGTGGCTATGTGCGCCAGGCTCTTCCGGGACTTTGTATTGGCCTTAGTGCCGACTGACAATCTAACCAGCATGTGTTCTAACCCTCTCCCAGGAACCTGCTATGCGGCTGCGCTTGGACACCGGCGCAATGGGCTATTGTGTCGTGTGGAATTATTCACATGTTCAATTGTAATTGTGTCTAAATAGTAGTTTTAGAATTGTAAAGAACTTCTCTTAAGAAAGACCTTTTAATTTAAAGAAATGTTTAGGCTATCCGTCAAATAGTTTAAGGCATAAAGAAAATCGTTTCAGTCATATGCACAGCCAAACAAAACAGTTTTTAGCTTCGATTTGAACATTGTCAGTGTAGAGGCCTGTGTCACCTCCTCAGGAAGACTTTTCCAGATTTTAGCTGCATAAAACTGAAACACTGATTCCCCATGTTTAGTTCTGACTCTGGCACCGACAGGAGGCCGGTCCCTGAGGTCCTCAGAGTCCGAGATGGGTCATATGGCACTAACATGTCCGAGATGTACTTTGGTGCTAGGCCATGGAGAGACTTGTATACAAGCAGAGCTGCTTTGAAGTCTATTCTCTGAGCCACAGGGAGCCAGTGCAGAGACCTGAGCACAGGACTAATGTGATCGTACTTCCTGGTTCTTGTCAGGACCCGAGCAGCAGCGTTCTGGATGTACTGCAGCTGTTTTACAGCTCGTTTGGAGAGGCCAGTGAGCAGGCCGTTACAGTAGTCTAATCTACTAGAGACAAACGCATCTCTCTCTCTCTCTCTCTCTCTCTCTCTCTATATATATATATATATATATATATATGTGTGTGTGTGTGTGTGTGTGTGATTGCGTGCGACTGTGTGTGTGTGTGTGTGTAATATGTAAAATGTATCTAGCACTTTTCTACGCAGTTGTGTCTTACCAACAGCGGGAATCACACCACCATTCTGTGGGCTAGTGGATCTGAACACAGAGGAGGGATTCAGAACTCTTGATAAGAGGATGAGCACTCTACCAACTGAGTTGCCCAGTTTGTGTGTATCAACAACCCAAAAAAAACGCACATATTTGAATATATTCAGCATAAATAGGATAATAATAATAATTACTTTGCAACGTAAAACCAAAAAGTTACATAGTGCACCTTTAAATGAAAACTTGTATATTGAAACAGATCCTATCGTGCACAGCAGTTCTCATAGTCCCATTCTTTCTCTCCCACTTACTTCACCCTCTTCCTATCCACAAGCCCAAGGCAAAAACAATAAACATGATTGGCTTTGGGTGAAAAAAGCAGGCTGGCCACAGTGAGGACAGGCATGACAAAGGCCAAGTGAAATTGATTCAGAGTGTATCAGTCTGTGTGGATATGCTTGTCTCTGTTTGTATGCTTCGTGAATGTGTGTTAGCTTCTGGGTCTGAGATTCTTTTTCTGCAATTGAGCTTCATGACAAATATGGGAAGTGATTGCTTGTAAAAAAGAACATTTCCTCTTGCACTTCCTCCAGGAGTAGTAGGAATCGTATACATTTGCCCACCTTTACTCCAACAATCCAAGAAGCTAGTGTTCAATATTTGTATTTGCTTCGGTCAAAGTCTGCACAAAAAGTCTGCCATTGCCTTCAATTACAGTTACATACTAAGTGACCAAACTCCACAGAGAAAAATCAAATATCTGAAAAGTTTGCTGCATCTGCACACTGAGAGGAAACCGAGGTGTAGAACATTGTATTTGTCATGTATTTGCTCGATGGATTATAATGAGAGACGGTTTACCATTGGAAGCATCTAGTGATTAGATTGATAGGTTTAGAATAGTTAAGGTGAAATATGTTGAATGATCTCTGTCTGATCACAGTAATAAAACATGTGCTTGTCTCTTGGGCTGGATGATATACAAAAAAAAAAGAATCAAATATTTTTGCCCCTAAATGACCCCATTATTTTGGATTCATGTTTTTCTTTTATTGAGAAAATTATATTAATCAATGAGACTTTTAGTTTAAGTGTGACAGTGGAATTTAACACTGTTATTCCACTAAAGTCTGCTCCAAACCACATGCAGGAGACTAGTCAGGATCAACAGAAAGCAGTGTACAGACATCCTTGATGAAAACCTGCTCCAGAGCTCTCTGGACCTCAGACTGGGGTGAAGGTTCATCTTCCAACAAGACAACTACCCTAAGCACACAGCCAGGATGACAATGGAGTGGCTACAGGAATACCCTGTGAATGTCCTTGAGTGGCCCAGCCAGAGCCCAGACTTGAACCTACTTGAACATCTCTCGAAAGATCTGAAAATGGCTGTAAACGTAGGCACACCGTCCAACCTGATGGAGCTCGAGAGGTTCCGCAAAGAAGAATGGGAGAAACTGCCAACAAATAGTTGTGCCAAGCTGGTAGCATTATACTCAAAAGGACTTGAGGGTATAATTAGAGCCAAAGGTGCTTCAACAAAATACTGAACAAAGTCTGTGAATACTTATGTACACATGCTTTTTTAAAAAAGAAATTTATTTCATTCAAACGAATTAAAACAACCTTCTTTCACATTGTCATTATGAGGTATTGTTTGCAGAATTCTGAGGCAAATAATGAATTTAATAACATTTTTAATAAGGCTGTAACATAACAAATTGTGGAAAAACTGAATATGGATGCACTGTATATATCATTTTGACAAATAAAGCACATTTAAAAGAAATGAGAATTGATACAGTTCAGTTCTGAATCTTTCACCAAGTCACATATGCTTATTTTTCTATTAGCTATATTGGTATATATCTATGTGTAGGGGGTGACATTGTGGCCAGCACAGCACTGTTCATCTATCGCTGACTTTGGCTAAAAAATAGACTGAGCCCACACACAGCCACAGCTTCTATCCTTCTTGGACATGAACCAAAAATGTATCCACCGACTCAGTCCGATTTGTACTGCAACTTGATCCACATTTGGGAATTCAAAGGCCCTTTTATAGCATTGTTTAAAGTGAGTTACTGATATGTAAAGGATGAGTATGATAAGCCTGTACATTAGAAAAATATCTTTACGACTCTATAACTTCATCTGAGGTTACTCTGGGAAATCGTGTTATTATCCTGTGGGCAGCTGGCTCATGGCAACAATCAAAGAAAGGATTTGCATAGTTATTTTTATTATGTGTTAATTATATAAGTTGCTGTATTAAAAAACAGGATGTCGTGATAACAATAAATATTTACCCTCTGTATGCTTAACATAAGGAGTAGTAGCAGTGACGCAGAAAAACAGAATGCAGTTTGAATAAACAAACAAGACAATAGGTGGATTTGTGTGCGCAACACTTGGGTTTGCCCCTGCTGTGCCAACTGTCTAACACTGTGCGTTTGGATGTTAAAAAAGAAAGAACTGTAACGCATCAGACTCACATTTCGTGCTTCCTTCCTTCACAGTTGTTTGAGCACTTAGGTGTCGTCTGAAAACGACACTGCGTATAATCCTGCAACATTTTATCAGATCACAAAAGGAGTGATCTTTACATTTTTAAGTGCACATCCACATTTAAACTGTGCCCCTCGTGTCTGTGTCCACTCTGTGAATGTGTCTGAATATGTGTGTTTATGTTTTTGTCCTTGCTTACCAACTTAGAAACAGCCCTGACCCCGAGGCCAAGGGCAGATAGTTGCAGTATTTTCTGCTCGACCACAGCGCTGCGCATGCCAAAGTACTCCTGTTTTCTTAAAACGCATTTTCACTGTTCATAAGCGCACACACACACACACACAAAGATTGAACTGAATTTGTACACAACACAGACACACTGATTCCCTGAAAGCCGCTCACCTAAGCCTCCATATGCTGTAATTACTAGACAAAGACAGGTTATTAGACTCCCCTACACATTTACTGTCTGTCACTGTTGCAGCTATATTACACGGTTTTAGCCACAGGGACCTTTCTATGAACTTTTGAACCCCTCCCATAAAAACAGCAGTGCCGCATTGCTATAATTCTGTTCAATGTTACCTTTAAGCTCTCAGTAAGTGGGATTTAGAACATAATGCCCTTATGCAGGCTGTTTACACAAGAACCCCTCCATACCAACCACACACACAAGCCCCCCCTTCCGCCTCAAATCACATTTAATAGGGCCAGTTTGATCCCATGCCAGCATAAGCATACACTTGCAATGACCTTGGTTGAATTTAATGGGGGTTAAAGAAGTTTTCACATTGACAGCGTGCACATTAATAGTTTGTCTGGAGGATTTGGTAAATTGGAAGAGACGGAAGTAAAAGTCAGAGTGTCCGATTAATTGGGTCTTCTATTGCCCCCGTCCCAGCAATGCTCACACCCATCACATTTTGGTCGGGTTCACCTTGTGGAGTGGCTGGGACATTCCATTCGGGTCAGGACTAAGGCGATGTCTCACATTTATCATGATCCTAATATTACCATTACATTAATATTATCATTACATGATTCACAGTGTTTGGCAGTATGGTTTTCCATAAAACAGTGTCAAAGGAAAAGGTTACGGAAAAAATATGCAAGTATCAGAAGGGTACATAAAAGGTAAATTGTCACATCACATCACAAGAAAGGTCCACAATGTAACATTTCCCCATGGAGATGTTAAAACTTTGCTTGATCTTCCACAGCGGTAATCTATCTTGCGTTTATTCATTTACAGGTGTTGTTATTGCTAACAAATGACAAACTTGAATTCTTACTATGAATGGGCACACCTCGTCACTGATCTGTGGATATATCTTTAGTGCCACTCTTTAGAGCATTCCAGGCATATCGATATGATGACCATCCAGTCAAATAGACCTTGCACCAGAAAACTGCATAGTTCTTTAAGATAACAATTCCATCATGAATGCTCTTTAACATATTTACAAACCTGAGTGCGTAGTCACTGGAACGTAAGGACACAAACACGTTATGCCATCTTGGAAAGAGGTCTGAACCTCCAAATCTTTGGTTTGCCTGAATAATGATTATAGTACACTTTACCCTTTCCATAAATAGCATTATTAGCAAGTTTAATCTTGATAACTGGTAAATGGTAACAAAACGGTACCAATTCCACTGGATTATTATTGCTAAATTCAATCACTCTGTTATTGAGTCACCTTTTAGGACCCAAACAGATTGAGATGAATGGCTCCCTGAACCATCACCGTACACCCAGACACGGCCTTCCTCAGTGTAATTCTTCCCTCATGATTCCTCTTATATCACTTATGATTTTATTGTTTTGTTCCACATTTTACTGGATTTCCGTGGATTAGCTACGTTCATAGCCTATTAAACATTTTCCAGTTATGGCACTGCCAGCGTCAATAATGTTATTTTCATGAGTGTAATATATAATAGCGTGATTGCAGCGTGAGCCAAACAAGTCTTCTAATCCACTGTAATTGGTTGGATTTTTATGCTGTGAGTCAACCCTTGTCTGCCTGCCTTCCTATGTGCCTTTGATAATCCAATATACATTACATTTAATCTTTACCCTCTGTGTTTGGCAAATTAATTAAATATTGACATGGAATCTGGCAAATCCACAGAAAACAGAATGTTACAGCTAAAATGATTACTTCACAATTGAGGTGCAAGAGAGACAGGAGGATGGAGCCATGTATGATCCATCTCATAAATGATTAAAGACACAGACAACAGTGGAATCCTGTAATCAGCTGTAACATCCACGTCAACATGCTGTGCCACGCATTGTTTACTTTCACTTGTCCAACCGAAATACAACCATTGTATTGTACTTAAGTTGCTGATATTATTGTGAAAATTAGCACAAATGTATGCACTTGGGGAACAGACTTCCCCTAAGGTATTAGTCATATTTTGCAATGGTATACTCTCAAAGTAGCCTTCTAGTATTGGGGTAAATGCTCTACAAATTCTAGACAAAAATCTAGTAATTCATCTATCTGTGATCAAACAAGCCACGACATAGTTAAATCACTGCACAGAGTAAGTGGGCCTTTGTTATTACTGAGGCCGATTCTATTCAACCCGAAAATGTATTCCTCCATTAGTAACCTTTGCTTGACCCTTTGTCCTTTTGGATAATTGGCAAATATGTTAAGAATGCACAGTACAACATGGCAAACCGCCAAACTTTTTTTTAATCTCCAATTGTTCTAGTAATGCCAAACAGTCCAATTCAGATGCATTACTGATAAATCTTTATACATCATGTCTTGGATTGTGTTTATTGTATCTGTCTATTTGGAGGAGTCAACAGACGCAGTGACGATGGAGTTGATTTTATTAGGGAAGAGATTAGGGTCATGTTGCAATAAACTGACTGCGGTCTTATTATTGGGATCTGTCCGCTGGAGTTTCCTACTGCAGAGAGAGACAGCTGGCCCTGTAACGTGATCCAGACCACCAACTACCCTTTTTACTACTTTGCAGCCAAGTCGAAGCCCGGGCCAAGGACCATAGCGCAATTCAATTTGCTAAGGATGTGGACATGAAGCGAGACAAATGTCTCTATGGCATCCCAATACAAGAACATCTAGTCATAAAATAGCAGTTAGCAGGAGCTTTGATTTACCTGGTTACAATTAATTGAGGAAATATTTTATTCATAGTTTTGCTTCAATATATTTTTGACATTATGTACTACGTGTATTGTTTATATATATAACTTTATTATGTGCTGTAGAGTCAAAGTATTTTTTACATTATATTGTCCGTCTAGTGGAAATCATATATCATCATATATGTATATATTATTATTTATTATTATTATTATTTTTTTTAATAACCTTTTTTTAACCAGCTAAAAAAACATGATATTGAAATCTCTTTTTCAAGGACGACCTAGTGAAACTGCAGTACACATCATATACTGTAAAAACAATGAGTGTAAAATGGTTGACTACAATTAAAAACAAAGACAATGTTCATATAAGACTTGCTCTTTGTTTTTTAATTGCACGAAACCCGCTTAAAAAATCCAGCTCACACAACTTTATCATAATTAATACTTTTATAAGAGTGTACATTTTTCTGCTCTACCCACTCACTCCCCACGAAGCGTCTGAAATGAAGTTACAGAATTCCCATCATTGGGAAGATAAAGAATGTTACTTTTCCTCCTGAAACGTGGCCTGTGTGGCTGGGAGTGAGTGTGGAGGTGTTTGGAATCGCCCTCTGGCTGCTGCTGGGGTTGTGAGAGTTGTGAGAGTTGTGTGAGTCTGTCTGGGAGGAGGCTGCTGGTTGTGTCTTTCTTTCGTGTGGCTTCACCAAATCCCTCCTGTTCATGTGTGAGCAGTGAGCTGGCCCCGGGCTCATGTTCAGATATGGGTGCTAGTGATTGGTTTGCTGCCAATGGGGTCAAAGGTCAAGTTGCTCTGTGCGCTTTGTTGTTGTTTTCTCACAGTCACAGTTATGTTCGCTTTTTCCACTGCAAACGTGTTTTATGACCACGCTCAGTGGTGGGAAGTAGATGCTGTATATATTTGGAACATGCCAGATTGTTTCCATTTGTAAACATGTTCTTTATTATCTTGTATAACAACAAACCATTTTATTTTTAGTGTTCCACAGTTTGTATCATTTCTATATTCAGCGAGGACTCCCTATCCGACAGCCTTCAGCAGGTGTTCATACAAAGCTCTTATCAGTGTGCTGCCAAAAACCAAAACATAGCATCGCTGATTAAAACTGAGGGAGCTAATTAGTCGTTAAGAAACGTCCCACGTGAAACAATGAAAAGCAGACGATAATATTAGGCGTATATCATCAATTATTAAGTTTATGTGAGAAGACAAAGAAAGTTCCCTTCTTCAAAGAGCATTTATAGTGAAGTCAGATGCATGAGTAATTGTGGTTATTGATGCCATTTTATTAAGGTACTGTAAAAGGTCGCTAGTAATATTTTTGTTACATTTTACTACAAAGGAGTGTAGATACTGTATGTGAATTATGCTTTAAAAGACCGTCACAAAAAGCAGATCTATGGGCAAAGTGATACTGACTCTTGAAATATGTCTTTTGTCTGGACTAGATAGCGTGTATAACAGTTTGTTGTTCGAACTATGGCTAAGCAAGTGGCTATGTATATGGCAGTGTAGTCTGAAAAACTATTGCCAATAAGGCAACTTGTTTTTGTTTTATGTATCTCCAGGATTTGATTGTGTTTTTTGTTAGTTTTGCAGTAGCAGCTCTTTCATATCCAGACTATATTTCACTAGATGTTCAAATGTGCATGAAATACGTCTACTAGGATGGTATTAAGCCGGCCCCTAAACCAAATTTAACATTCTCACTTTGCAGCTCATGCTCCCCTCTTCATCATCAAGATATTTTGTCTGTTCAGCTGAAATTAAGTTTTCCTAAAATCCTCCATCTGTACTCTTCTGGCTTTTTTCCACACTGTATTTCTCCACTCCTCCCCACTTTCCATCCCATCCTATTGTCATCCTTCTATCCCCGTCGTTTCCATATTGGCCTTATTGGGTCTAGCAGCCCAGTCGCTCTCCTTTATAGAGCGAGGAAAGGCGCTTGAGCAGTGAATAATTCTGAACATGATAAATCCTACCTTAAATCCAGCCATGAGACTCCAACAGGGTTCCACATGTAATTCTAAGCCCTATTATAGGGCCACTAATGCCGGTTGAGGATGGCGAATCACGGCACTGCCTGCAGCCATGTAAGAATTAGAAATAAATATGCATCGGTACCAGATAAATATAGCAAGCGGCAAATCTGCTGCGAGACTGTGTGTGTGTGCGAGAGAGAGATGGAGGAGAAGTCACAATTTGCAGGCAATGAGAAGAATTCGCAACAGCTCTTTGGATAATTGATGGATTAAATTCAGTGGCTAAGGGCTTTGAGCTAATGTGCACCATCATTTAGGGAAAAGAAATCTCAATAAAATGTTTTGGTCATATTTAAAGTAATGTGATTACATTTGTGATTGCACATCTCATTTTAGGCCTTTACGTGGCACAGCGGTGTATTCAAAATTTGCAAACATAGTCAATTTAAATTTGTATAAAGAACACAGTCGTGAATATATCATGACCTTTTACATTTACAAGTCTTGTTAACCCGCCAAGTCGTCCTTATTGACTCCAGAGTGCTCTCTCAAACAGAAGGATATATTGTTTTAAAAATGTGTCAGTTACAACCTCTATTAGATCATCCCCGTGGGTTTTGACATTAAGAGTGAAACTAGATATTTTCTAAAGGAATTTGTTCTTCTGTCTCTCATGCGTGGGGTGCTTGGTACTGTGACATCTTATTTCAAATGGTCTGGTTTTGTTGACTTATTAATTGCGTTTTAAGTGAACATTGCGGGGTTGAAATTGCATGCTGGGATATTCTCTTCAACTGCTGGTTAGGGTTGCAGCGACTGAGATAGATTCTTCATCCGCGTCTCTTTCCGTTTCCTTCCTCACTCTCCCCATCAATTGTTGCGACTTCTCGGTGGAACACTTAGCCCTGAGGAGAAGCTGTGGGGGCCTGTAACTTTTGATGAATGAATACATTTGACTTTTATCTGTCTGTTTAATCTTGACTTCTCTCTTTCCATCTTATGTTTGCTTTGTCTTCCTCTCTGAACCTTCTTGTCTGCCTCTTTTGGCCTCTGCTCCTCACTCAAGACCGTGCTGGCTGCTTTAATTGGATTGTGCTGAACTCTGGCTCAGAGTTGCATCTCTTATGATCATCTCGTAGACTCCCTTTGACAAAGACTTCCTGTGAAGTTTGGCTTTGTATCATTGTATAACCTTCCAACTGCTACAAGATCTCAACTTTCCAGGTAGGGATTTGTTTTCAGTTATCTAGAACAAGTTGAACTCATCAAAACTTGGAAGTAGTGTAAAATTAGCACTGCGAATGGAAAGAGTTACTTGAAATAATGCTGAATTTGTTGTTGTCAAATAGTTTCCAGTTAGAGTACGTAGTCTTATTTATCACTTAGACAGTAAATGTTCTGTTGCCACAGTGTAAAAGGCCAGATTAACCCCTGCACAAACTAACCCTGGGTAAAGTATACCAGGGGATAAACGGTATTCTATAGGCCAGACTCTACTGCTCTGGGCCAGAATATATCCTTCTATTTTTCCTGTCCCCCCCAGAAAGTGTTTTGTAAAAGGACTGTCCGCATTCTGTCTTCATCTAATTATTAAACATTTTATATTTTACAAACTTGTCTTGCCTAGAATCTGGTGATACGATACAATCACAAGTCACATGTTAGAATATGATATATCACGATAAATCCTGATAGTGATGACAAGAGCAATTTTTTTTTGGGAGAGTTTTCTTTGACTTTGGTATTTCACAATATTAAACCCATTATTATTGATGAGTCATGAAATAACACACCTAAGGTTTGGACACTTTCTGGTATTTTTCCATAAAAAGTATCGACCCTGAATGACTCACGGTGAAAGTATTGTCACTGAATGATTCTGAAAACCAGAAAATATTTTTTTCTAACACCCCTTTTATAGGCTGTCCCACTAACATGCCTCACCAACCCTCTTAACCTAATCAGCCACTATTGGCCCCCTAAAGTTGCACAAAACCAAACTTACAATCAAGAACTAAAAATCAGTTATTTGGATCTCTGTTGTGCATCAAAATATTACTGAACTAAAACATCTTTATGCAGAGGCAGGATCCTTCTGGAACCTCAACCCACACGGGGTTTGCATCCTTGGGCTTGCCCCTCCGCCGCTGCTCTCTCCTCTGCTCTCTCCTCTGCTCTCCCTCTCCTCCCCGGTGTTTCTCCCCTCTCCTCCCCAGCATCCCTGAGCTCGATCGAGAGTGATGATTAAGACATCAAAAGCCAGTGCGCCTCACTGTAGATCAAAACTACAGGGCTGACGGGGCTCCCAGTCTGATCCCGGGTAGACTTCCGCTGCAACCCCACAGCCTGAGATTTGCCATTCCCAGCAGCTCTCCCTGTGCTCTAGTCCCATTAGTATCTCCATGCCAATCGGAGACTCCCCGTGGGTTCGACATGTAGCCAAGGATGAGTCAGGGCTATGCAATCGTACCCACGGAGCAAGAGGGAGGCAGGTGCGGGTGGTGCGGGTGGTGCTTCAACCCATGGAGTGTGTTGGCGCGAGTAGGGGGCATCACCAAATGTGTGTGTGTGTGTGTTTATCATAGCTTAGGGCCCTCATTCACCCCCACTGTTTTATCATCCCCAACGTTGAACAGCAGAAGCCCATCGCGCTCCCTCTCTGTATCTTTTCTCTCCTTTTCATTCTCACTCTCTCTCCCTCGAGGGGCTTTAGTTCATGTGATTCCACGCTCCAGCTTTAACTTAACTTTGCCACTTGGCAGCCTTGGAAGATTTTTTTTTTTTAACTTCTATGCTTGTCTCTAGTTTTTACTCCTGCTGTTAAAGTGGTGATAAAGAGAACAGAAAATACACACAGGATTGTGAGGGGGGAAATTTTTCGGTGTTGAAAAAAATTTTTCGGTGTTGAAAAAAAAAAAAAAAGGAAATATTCCAATCGAGTCATTTGCTAGAGCTGATGTGAGGACAAATTGTAGAAGGGGGGAAATTAATAATTGTGGTTTCTGTTCATGCATGAAAATAATGCGAGAATTGGAGTTTTACAGACTGCAAGAGTTAATATTAATCAAAATACAAAAATGGGAGGGTTTAGGAAATGATTTGTTGTCAGTCAAATGAAGATAATGCTGTTCTGGTCCCAAAACACTGTTGCGAAAAGCGTTATTATGCACTAACCTCTCTATTTTCAGACTATTTCCACAGTAATTTTGTGCTAATGTCATGGTTAGTTGAGGCAGCAGCCCAATCATTGCAGCTGTAGCCTATGAATAGTGGTTCTTTCCTTGGGGGACATAGGATAATGTGGTCCAGCAGCTACACACATTAAACCATAAGCAGTCTGGACTTACTTTTACAAATGGCTATGTTAAAATCATGTTTAATTTATATCCGCACGGAGTTCTAAGCAGTGACAGTGGAGTTATGCAGTACAGTACGAGCTGCTACTGCCTATTGGTCAGTCCGTTTTTTGCCAGTCAACCAGTGAGTCAGGCCCCGGGGCTAAGCTCATTAAGGCAGGAGAGTCCCCTACTATCTGTCCCTCCTGCTATGCACCTAAGGGCCAACCTCCTCCCTGTCAACTTCCAGCCTTTAATTGAGATCTCACTCCTCTTTATTTTAATGTCAGCATTATACCATTTTCCAGTCATTGTTTCGTCCCCGAGCTCTTCTCTCGTCCTTATTTTTCCTCTATCGCTTCTAGTGCTACCAGAAACAGTTTTGGGGGGATCTTTCGGAGAGTAAGCACTTTCGCTTTATGAAGATGTGAAATTTATTTTGACACAGGGCTAAAAATAGAGCGGCGCTATAGTGATATGGCCTTATCTGCTCCTCACCCACCACTGCAATACCCCCCGCCTCCCCCCCTTCTCTCTCTGCTTGCTATCCATTTCACTTTTCAGTTTTAATTTCTGTTTTAGTCTTTAACTAAAACCTTTTATGTATAGAATTTATATTGCAGACAATAGAGTTTCACCTATTAAAGACACTTGGTCAAAGTTTTGTCAAATCTGCTGTTTTTTGAGCAAACAGACGTAAGTAAATATAGAGTTACGTCAATGTACTGTATTCTATTACTACAAAGAAGTACACTATTATGTCCAGACGGTTTAATATTACATTCTGGTACCTGTCCCAGCAGTTGAGAATGTTCTGTTCAAAAGCTATATAAGCAAACAAATAAAATGACGATTAAATTGTTGGGAAAGTGTAGGGATTCAAGCTGGACTGACAAAATTGCACAGTGGGCCATTAGACAAAATACATCTTCAGCAACGTTTCTTGTAAAGGCAAAAATGTCTGTGCTAAAAGCTGGGCATGCAAATAAAATACAAACTGGTACCAGCGCAGACCACAGTGAACATTTATATTAAAAGCATTGTATAATTAACTGTTATCCTTAAGCCAATAAGTGTCCATGACCGGGGTGGTTAAATTGTAACAAGGCTTGGAAAGACATAAAGATGATTAGAATGACTGTTACAGCTGGCCACTAGCCCAGAGATAATTCATATAGCTAAATAAATGTGTGCTGCATGGTTGCTTTGCCTGCACTGCCACCCTCTCACTGCGCTGATATGATGCAACTGGATAAAGAGCAGAGCAAGGCAGCGTGGATACACATAAATGCACTTTAGCCAAGCCAAAGCTCTCTTACATGGTTTTTCATCATGGCTAAATGTTTATTTTCCCTCAGGGACATTGGCATCATGGGATCATGTGTATGGCCGTGTTATAAGGGTGAATATAAGCCTGTAGGGGGGCTTTAACCTTAACGTCACCCTCTGTGCCACTGAAAAATGTGTATACTGGAGTTTTTTTGCACCATCCCCCACCATTGTAATATCAAAAACACAAAAATACATCACGTTATATTATTGATGATGAAATTTTAGAAATATGCATTGAATATTCAAATGCTGCTCACCGACATAACCTTTTCTTATAAATTACAGCACTTCAAGCATGAATACACAAGGTAATGTAAAGTGTTAATGTCAGCAGCGCAATATTTTCATTAGAAACCACTTAAATTCAAAGCCTCCTGACTCCCACCACCGGTTTAACTTGTAATCTAATAAATCTAAAAAAGCAATCAGCCACAGACAATGACCATTCAGCTTAACCTGCCTGCCCTGCCGGACTAGACGGAGATAATTGTCGTGTAATGCGGTCGAGGGGGCAAGGAGAAGTGGAGAGAGTTGGAGGGTCAGTCAGGGCCCATCTCTTTCACTGAAAACAGCCACTAAATGTGCAAGGCATGGCTCCCATTATTAGGCTTTCCCAAGTTGACGGGAAGGTGGCCAAGTCCTGTTTACATTTGCCGGTGATATTTGGATCGAGGGACTGGGCAGAGAATGGGGAGAGGAAAATAAATTACCGCGATAGTACGAGAAGTGTGAGGCAGGTAATTGCAGCTGACAGTCCAGTCTGCCACACAGTTAATTTGAGCCACTGGTCTCCACTATCTGCCTACATATATACTCCCATTTCTACTACGTGGCAGGAGAACTACTAAGTCGTCAGCAAGATACCAGCATCCATGACTTTCCTACTAAGTGCACACTCCGCGTCCTTATTTTTCCTATAGTTTAATTCTCCCCTGGGAATTATTGAATTTTGGGACTGGGTGATAGTGTACCTGTCACTGATAGGGCGTCTCTCTAACTCCATATGACAGGTGAAGCGCTATATCTGCAAAGAAAAATAATCCCTCCATGCCTTAAGACCAGCAAATTTAACTCTTCTTTTGGTGAGAAGAGAAGAGAAAGGCCTCTTAGGTAAATCTGTCTTGATAACGTAATGAAAGACAATATTGAAAAAGCTGATTGATTTTCAAAACTTATTGACTTATACTTTTAGGTTTTTTCGAAATCTACTTGGCGGCAGTAAATATTCACCATCCAGAAAGAGTTATACCACACTCAAGATAGACCCGTGAATCCAAATTTGGAAACATTAATAATTGGGCAACATTCACACTATAAGGCCTGCGTCTATAGGTGAGGTGAGGTTTACTCTATAGATCCTGAGTGAATTTTTGTCCTCTGAAATTGACCCATTTATGTGTGATGATATGAGAGACTGACATTAACTGTTGGAACTGTAGCTTGATTTAAAAGTATTATCCAGGGTATTTTGTGTCTGTAAACTGTCACTTCTTTCGCCCTAATAGGACATGGGTTGTGGTCACTAGGTTTGCCCAGCTCTTCTCATCATGAAGGTTGGTAATGCCCATTGGCCCTGTGATGACATCCTCTGGTCCCACGTCCCTGAAACCACTTGACATTTCTATCGACATTTACCATAGTGCTCTCACATTAAAGGCCGTGACATTTCATTTGCACATGATGTTGATTAAAATACACCCTATGGTCTTAAGAAAAAAGGGGTGTAGGCCGTTTATGTACCCTCAACCACCCGTGCAGTCAGTCAAAGGCATTGCTATGTTGTTCAATGCACTACAGGGTGCAGATTTGGTGCAATAAAACCAGAAAATGAAATAAAATAAAATAAAAAAGATTGTAGTAAATATTACGTGGATATGACAGGTCTACTTCGGGTTTTAGTTTGCAAGCAAAGTTGATTTGAATGAAGCCAAATGTAGTTAGAGTGCATAAGTGGTCGGGCACATTAGTGTCTGGTTCAGGCCACCTGCATAGTGCTGCTGTCTGCTGTGTTAGCCCCATCTGGACCTGAAGGATCTGACCCCAGGCCAGGTCTCACCTGCCAGCTCCTATCGCCTCCTCCATTTGTGCACTGGCCCAGGGCCTGTCACTGATGGGCAGCCGGCCGTCCAGTCTAAACGGCTCGTTTCCAAATCTCCAATGATGTACGCCTCATTTTGCCCTAAACAGTTAGTGACAAGACACTTCTTATGTGTTTCCCAACCCGTGTTCATGTGTGTTTTTGTCAAATAGCCTGACATTGCCTGCAGATATAAACTGCTCTGACCCTGTATTTTATATTTTAAACTCTATTATACTGAGCTAATAAGTAAAACCTGTGACATGAAGTCAAAATACAATAATATATGCTTAACCACCTCCAAGCGACCAATAGAAATCAAGAAACATAACATAGTGACCCAATTAAACCATTTGAAATAATGCTCAATGATAGATTAGCTGTTAAAGCGGGAGAGGTGCATAGGTTAATCATAGCCTGTGAGCAGACTCATGTAATGGAACCATAACAGGATAATTACTTCATTTTTAGTTCTGATTTGTGTCAAAACATGAGCGCACACAAACCTTTGCAGACAAAATGCTTTACTTTCCCCCCCCCCGTTCTGTCAAGGAACATTCAAAGACAATGAGTGCATCCTGCTACAAGCTGTTTTATCACTAATATGTTTTAGTGATAAGCTAATTCAGCGATCATTATAAGAACAATTGCCCTTACACCCTTGTTCTATTTCCGTAATTGCTGTGGCGACAGCATTACCTGCCATAAAAGTCTAAGAGCTTTGTTTTGGCCAATATACGTTAGAATTCCATTTGTCGTTATAGATTTTTTGACAGTGGACCAAATATAAAACATTGTATAATAATGTCACATTTTTACCTTGGCAATTAACTTCAATGTGTCTTAATAAATGCTTTTTCTAAATGGATTTTCACTCTGGCGCAGCAGCAGCAGCAGCAGCTATAGCTACTATTACAGTGCACATACTGTATTATAGACTATTGAGTTATGGAAATGGCAGTTATATCATCAGCTCCATCAGTGAAACGATTTGGAGTGTCTACTGAGGCAGACACAAACAAACCTTTTTCCTGATACTCCTTTCCAGAGCATTTGGGTCTATCTGAGCTGGAGGGGAGGACAGCACGCCTGCAGAGAAATGGTTAGCGTGCGCGCGAGAGAGAGCAATAGAATGACGGGAAAGTGAGCTAAGGTAAAACAAAGAGACAGAAACAAGGGGAAGAGAAAGGAGAGGTATAAGCCTAAATTGGGAATCTATTACTGAGGCCTGGCTACAGCGGCCTCTCTCTGTCTGCCGTAAACACACAGAAATGTGTTCAAGTAAAGGGGCTTTATAAGTTTTCCCTTCTCCAGAGTAATGTGCTTTGAATGGCTGGTAAAATGGGACTGGGAGAATTTCATTCCCGCTGCCTCCCCAGGCGACTCACCTTTGGCCCACCAATGATATGAGCCCTTTTCTATTTTTTCCACTTTTACTCTCCCTCGCTCCCTCTTTCCATCTCACTGGCTGATGGAGAGGAGAGGAAATAAATGGGGGCTCGTCCACAGCAGGGAACAGGGGGACGGGGCTATGGTGGAAGAGCAGCAGACAGAGGAGGATTTGGGGACGGTGCTTATTTATTTAGTGGAATGAGGCAGGTGTGTTATCCACACTTCAGATTAGCTCATCTGTTTATGCTAAATGTCACACTGCGGGAAGCTTGGCCATGTCAGAGGAAGTGCAAAAGACCATTTTTCTTCCACCCTTATGCTTGTACCAGACCGAGAGCTATTTTGTACACCTGTAAGACCTAAACCATGGTCTATACATTAGCAAGTACGATCAGCAGTTTATTGAATAAGCTTAACAGGTTGGTGGCCATTACTTTTATTCATACATTCTCTCAGATATGAAGTGCTTGTTCCTGTGCAGAGAGATTAAAACCGCTGTACCTGATTTTTACTGTTTTGAAATGTGAAAAACAGAACTAGTTCAGGTACCTGATTTTTTGCAAATAACAAAGTAAAATCTGTTTTGCCCCAGTAGAGATATTTTGTAAAAGCATCTATTTGGGTGGAAATATGTAGCTTTGTATTCTCAGAAAAGCAGGAAGTGTGCGGTGAGCATGCTAATGTGTGTTAGCTTTACCGACGGACGTCAAAGCTCGCTCCAGGCTAAGAGAGAGTACTTAAACTCATTGTGGTGAATATTTAGAATGCAGGGAACGCATTTGGTAAGTGAGGACTGCTGTTAAGAGTTTAAAATGAACTAGTTTTCATGTTTCAAAACGGTAAAAATCATGTAGCGCCTTAAATTATGTTTTATTTCTAGGCTTTGTCACTACACAATAATATTAAATCACAAAACCCTCGATGTCAAAGCTTTTAGCACCCACTTAAGTGTGACTGATGGGCTTTAAACAGTGCAAAGCTTGTTAGCAATATTGTAATAACAAAATTCAGGGTTATTGGAATGTGTTGAAAGTCATAGTCGGCTACACCACTTTTGAAGTTAAATGGCTCGCTTTAAACAATTTCCCACAAACACACTCAACATCGATACAATCAAAACAGAGATAGAGGTCGTAAAAGCTGTGATAAGATTAATTGTGTTTTTTGCTGGTTGTTTGTAAAGCCAAAGTGCTACTACTTAAGTACTGTTGTTTTGAGGCATTTGTGAATTAAGTGCAAAGTATTAGTTGCTTTTTCCACCTCTATAAACAAACCTTGGCTCATGTGAATTTCAGTGTGTAGAAATGCCCTTAGTGCCTATAGCCTCCCTGCTCTCATGGTCTCTACCACCTCTCCCTCGCCTTCTGGGTTCAGTGATGTGTGAGAGCAATGCCCGGTGCTGTTTGCAGCCATTAGAAGATGCTAGGTAATGCCTGTGAGATGGCACCACTCACTTCTCCGCTGCTGGGAGTAAATGGAGTAGCCTTTCACAAATAATAAATCCCCCAGGGTCCTTTCTCTCCATCTCCCCCTCACCTCTGAGCACTGGCTTTTCATTTGTTTTATTTACATAGCCGCCTTTATGAGCTTTCATCAGCAGCTCTGCTTATATATGAAACTAATGGCTTTTCACAGGCGTAATTTGAAAGTGTTAGTGCACATGCTTGTTTGTGTGCATGTGTGCATTCATCTATATATTTTATGGTTCTATTTGCGGCTAGGGAAAATATGTGTGTGAGTGTGTGTTGTCTATCTTGAGTGATAAAATCAACATTTTTATCAGGTCTTTGTTTTCCAAGCACTTCCCTATTGGTCTTGGGTTGTTTGTCACCACAACCAACTTGAGTTCTGTAGTTTAATGTATTTGACCACTGTTTATCATTGCAAATACTTGGAGGTTCTTCCTCTATAATCAATGCTATGAGATAATAATAATCATAAATCAATAATCATAATCAAAATGTTTTTAAAAATGTATAAAGGACGATGCTGCTGTCACCCTACAAGCGTAAAATGTTTGTGCCGCTTATTTCCCCTTTTTTTTTCTATTTTTAATTTCAATTTTTGTATTATGTTAAAAAAAAAACAGCAAGACCCAAGAACAAAAAGACAAAACCAAAAGAGGAGCCCAATGAATAAACCACTGTGGTTTCGCCGATGACACCACAGTGCTCGGGCTGATTAACAGCAACGAGACAGAAACGAGGTGCAACATCTGGTGTCATGATGCCACTGCAATATCCTTGTCCTGAACATCAAGAAGACCAAGGAGATTATTCTAAACTTCCACAAACATGGACAAGACAACTATCAACTGCTCTCTATTGGCATGGAGGTGGTAGAGACGGTGACCAACTTTAAGTTTCTGGGGGTGACCGTGACTGAGGACCTGTCCTGGGGCATGCACACTTCCTCAGCTGTGGGAAAGGCCCAACAATGCCTCCAATATCTGAGGAAACTGAGGAGCACCAAATTCCCAGACTGCTGATGGTGAACTTCTGCAAATTTGCTATCAGCAGTGTTCTGACGTATAGATTTTTAGTGTGGTTCTCCAACTGCAAAACAGCGGGGAAAATCATTGGGACAACTCTGCCAGAGATCAGTACCATCTACACCACCCGCTGTTTGAAGACAGTGCACAACATCCTGCGTGACTGACACCACCCAGCTCATCATGTTTTCCTCCTGCTGCCCTCAGGTAGATGGTACAGGTCCATTCAGGCCAGAACAACCAACAGCCTGCATCCTCAGGCTCTGAGGCTGCTGAGCAGTGCCCTATCCCATGGACAATAACCAAATCAACTAAAACAATAACAATGAACTTCACATTGTTGCATAATGACATTAAAACTCCACATATGCAATATTTTCTGTCCATATGACAGCTGTAAATAAGAGTGTTATTATTATTAAGATTATAAGAGTTTTCTTTTTTTCTAAGTTATCTGTTTTTATTATTATACTGTGCATAATCTGCTTCTATACCCTTTGTTGCAACACTGGAATTTCCCCATTGTGGGACAAATAAAGGTGATCTTATATCTACATAAGTGTTTTGCAATGTCCTTATTATGCCCTTTATGCTGTTATGTCCTTCATGCTGCTGCAACATTGTCTATAACGCGTGTCTTTTATTTGCTAATGTTTACACTGTGGTTATTTATTGGGTTTATAATATAGCACCTTTGTATCAAATCTATGCTGTTTGATGCTCTAAACTAAATGTTGTTGTTTTCTATGACAATGACAATATATCTTGAGGCACGATTGGTTCCGTCCCCGTCATCCATTTTCTTGATATTGCTTTTTTTTTCTGCTGCCAAAACATTCCATTGGTGTTCATCAATCGTCTCCATTGTTGGAGTTTTACGTCCGAAATACGTTGTTTTAATCCATCTGCAAGTCCTTAACTTTCAATTTCCCTTTTGCTGTCCCACCTGATTTTGTACCAAAACCCAGTGGACTAATCAGCCATGCATGCTTTTACAAAACTGTAACTTTGGATTACCATGCACAATATTTAACCAAACAAGCTCAACAACCGGACTATAACTGCCGTATTCTTCACTGTATCACTCAATTTATCTGGAACTTAGCACTAAACTGAACAAGGCACACAGAAATAAACACATTTATGTTGTGGGAAAACTAACACATCCAGCACCTCTGCTCTGCACCTCATGCTGTTTAACACCCCGTGTGCCCCCCTTGCTCAGAACACAAATGGGTCCAGCTTAGGGCCATAATTGGTCTTGATCCTTGGGCTGTGAGCATATTCCAGTGGTGGGTCTGGCTCTGGCGCTTGTTATGTGTGAAAAGGTGGCAGGGGAATGCTGGCCCGTAATTAACAGTGTGCAGGGGACTGTGGAGTAGCACATTTAAAAGTGAATGGGGGAGGCCAGTCCATTCTGTGGCAGTGCTCGGCCTCTGTCTCCGCCTCCTCTGTTCCTTGTCCATTCACCCCTGCCTGTTATTGAAGTTGATGGGTTTATAGAGATTTTCACACTTTTGGACGCAGGGCTGGTATTGTGAATTTGTTTTTGCTTGCTGCATGTTTTCTTGCCTCTTTGCCACACGCGAACACAGAGCTCTGCCATGTGTTCTTAATTTACACTGCTTCTCACCTGCATTCCAGGCCTGCATTGGATTTTAAAGTGCTTAATTATTTACAAATCTGATACTGATCTTAAAACACACGATGTTCAGCATTTTACAGTTGTAAAAAGTTAAATCTGCAGATAACTATATCGTTTTGAGATATTTATGTAATTATGCAATTGTATTACTTAAAACAAGAATTCTTTGCACTCTGATAGCATTAAATCTTAACCTTGAAATCACACAATTTGAAGCTTAACTTAATATCATCTTTTAAATTAAGTTCTTGTCTGGATGACTCAAAAATACCTTGAAAAACTATTCCTACTGGGAGCAGTTTTGACTTGCCACAGATCTGACCAGAGTCAGGACTAAACATGGGGAATCTGCATTTCAGTTTCATGCAGCTAAAATCTGGAACAGTCTTCCTGAGGTTGTGAGACAAGCCTCTACTCTGGCATTGTTCAAATCTAAGTTAAAACCTGTTTTGTTTGGCTGTGCATAAGACTGAAATGATTTTCTTTGCGCTCTTCTCTTTTATGTCTTAAACTATTTGACAGATAGCCTGAAAATGGCACCTTTTAATTCCTTTAAATTAAGGTTTTGTGATTTTTGTCTTGTCTTTGTTATTTTAATGAATTTTTTTCCTGTTGTGTTAAGCACTTTGAATTGCCTTGTGTACGAATTGTGCTCTACAAATAAACTTGCCTTGCCTTTAACTTGCCTCTGACCTGTAACTTGGAGATCAATTTATTGTCATTCTATGGAGCAATTCACGCAGGTCTCGGTGTAGACAAGCGGGTGGCGGACACTCCAACAGAAAAGTCTTGCTTGCTCTTCCAGTATAGAGTGTTTATTGCGTACATAGGGCTGCTTCAAGTCTCAGTTTGAACATCTTGTAGTTTTTAACATGCAATATTTTTTTTAAATAGTACCGGTAATAATATTACAAAAACATTTCTAGAGATTTCAATTATGTTGCTTTTCTGTTACTGGCAAAATGAATACTGCCGTGTCCTTCCTTGTCATCCAACACTCTGTGCCCTTCTTGTTTTGCCCTGTTTCTCTCTTGTTAAGCACTTACTGAAGAATATTTCTCCCATGTTTGAGTCTTATCAGCGACAGACCCCTTCTCTTTCACTGTGTCTACAAGTCCAGTCTCCACTTTGTATAGATTTCGTCTGCAAACGGTTTCTCAGGGCCCAGATGTTTAAACAAAGAAAGATTTTGAATATACTGTGATATGGAGTATGTAAATAAAATAACACAGTGATTTACTCAATGCAGTAAAGTGACCAGTTGTGATTTGAGCTGGTTTATTTTTGTTTATGAAGAGTTGTCGAGTTATTGTGTCATCGATTTAATACACTGCTGTGAAAAAGTCGTTCAGTTAACACAAATAAGGAAACTTTCCATTTTGTGTATACATGGAAGTAGTCAAATTTCACTCTAGATAAACTGATCCCAGAGTTTTAGGCAACAAGTTTATGTCTGTTTATGTAGACAGCCAGGAAGTAGGCTAAGTGATGAGAACTTCCCTGACAGCATTTAAGATAAATGATTGCTCTGCTAAATGAAGGAAGCCAAGGCCACAAATGAGCCATCACAAGGAAATGCCCAACATGAAGTTCGAAACACTTTCCGAGGCGCAAAAGCAACTCATGTGCGTTTTAGTGAGTCTTGTGCGAGCTTGTCCCTGTCTGTGTGTGGTGCGGGGGTAACAGGTGGGGGTATGCTATGTCCTGGTTAACAAGAGTGTTATTGTGTTGTCCTGTGCTGCATGACTGAACGTCAGCTGTGTCGGGGTCATCCTCTTTCCCCCTTAACCCTCGGAACACTAACATGGCAGCCACGCATGCCCGCACTCACATAACACGCGCGCCCTCATGCACAAACGCATATGGACTCAAGGACACACCCAATCACCCGCATACAAGCACATTCTGTTCTGCATCAGTTGGTGGTGGCCTCTAATTGAATTGGGACATGATCAGTGATATTTCTGATTTGGTAGTGTGGTAGGGAAGTGGCATCTGCGCTCGCTCGCTCACTCCCTGCAGCCTGCGTGAGACTTTGCTGCTTCGGAGGTTATGCAGACCCCCTCCCTCTCTGGTTCAAATACACACTTAGCTTTGTAAAGTCACTCACACAATGGCCTGAGGCACTCCACCAGTTCTGTAACATTACCCTACGACAATAGCCCCTCAACCGCTGGGCTGTTTACTTTCTGAAAGAGTTAAAGTCCTCCACTTAAAGGATTACCTTACGCTTCCCCCACTTTACCCCATACCTGTGGCATATGATTTCAATTCAACGGCAAATGCTTTTACACAAGATGCTGTGAAATCTGTACAGTATTACATACATTACATGTGTACTTGCTACATGTAGTCCAAACACATCAGAGACTAATCCACACTAACCAGCTTCAAAAAGTCCCTGAAAACCCATCTGTTCTGTCTGTTTGTCTTGTCTATGTAAAGCGTCTTTGGGCATCTTGAAAAAAGCTTTATTATTATTATTTATCATATTATTATTATTATTATTATTATTATTATTATTATTATTATTATTATTATTATTATATTATTATCATTATAATTATAATTTATTATTTATTATTATTATTATTAAACACTAGGGATGGTTCCGGGATGGATTCATCAACATTCAATACGAATATCCAATTTTTGTCTTGGTTTTTGTAGCCAATATTTGCCTATATTCATATTTTGTCATTAATATCAAGGCCCACAAATTGAAGTTAAGCTTTATAGTTTAACTTTTCACTTTGTAAGAATAGTTACAATTTATCTGGGACATAACATAATTCGTTGTAGTTTTTTGTATTTTTATGATGATTGTGTAAACATATAGCCACATATCTTTATTGCTTTTAAAATGTTTATTTGAACTTTCTAGTCTGTTTAAAAAGTTGCATCTGATGAACTTAGGATAAATTGGGAATGACACGGGGGCACAGCGATACTGGAAATTTGGGGGGGAAAATTTTATTAAATATCTGTGAATGATTCAATGTCGTATTTGAAAAACTCCCTAGATATCAGCAACACCAATATTTCACCAATATATCGTCCATCCCACACTACAGCACTTTCAATTTTGTCCAAAATATTCTAAAGTGTATTCAAAATCTTTATTATTATTATTACTATCATTGTTGTTGCTATTATTATCTAGCACTTCGTTTTAAGCCTTAGATCTTGTAGTTGCCCACTCCTTGTCACTCTTAAGTGGATGTCAAGTGCTCTGACAGTCTCTACCTTCCCTCACAAACGGCTCACGCTGAGAGGGGAGGGGCAAGCTAAGCACCGAGGCGGAGCTAGGGATCGTAAGTGACCAGCTTGTTTACTAACAGACTAATTGTTACCCTCCCCACGTACCAGCCCTTGTAAGGAACTGTATGTGGCCCCCTGTTGAAATGCTTGACTTAGTGGTGGCTTGTGAAACCTCCTCTGTGAGTCGGCAACAGCGTAGATCAGAACAAGCAGGTGTACGATCTCCTTAACCACAACAAGCCACAGACTGTTGCTTCGTGCTTGGATTGTCTTTTTATTACAAGATTATGTTTAATGAGCAAAACGTGCACTTTGCTGGTAACGTCTCAATCTGCTACGGAGCTTCAACGGTTATCTTTTCCGATTGGCTATTGTCTCAAAGATGAACACAAGCCACATGAAGGTCCAGCAGATCCCAGCTTTGAAGCCCTGTACCATCTTAATCTTGTCTCTCATAAGGCAGGAAATGGCAGGCTTATGGCTTAATTTGGCCTCTGCTCTGTCGCGGTTGGCAGATGTCATTTCACAGTAATCTTTGGATAAACATGCAACCTCATGCACGTCTATACATAGAAGTAGAAGTAGGCCTGCCATGGCAATAACTATAGCAACTTATTGTTCAATAAATTACATTATTTGGGGCTCACTATTTACCATGGGTACACTTTCTTTGCATTAATGGTGGATTTTTTTTGGTCAATTTATTGTTGTACGATAAGATTTGAGCTGTAAAGAGTTGACTAATTATAGATACTATTTAAGTACTAAAATGTGGCTTTTTATTTCTTTAATTGGGCTTTTCATTTTGGCATGAAGTAGTTTCAATGTGTATTGTCTGTCTTGGTGGTGTTCTGTATCATTATATTGCACTTGAAAATATGTTATTGTGACAGGTCTAGGTAGGACTCAAAAGTATGTAGAGATTTGTATTCATAATGCTTGATTCAAGTGTTTAACCAGTAGTTGGGAAAAAGTTACTACTACTACTACAACCACCACCTTTCCATGGGTTGAATAATGCGAAATTAGGACTGATGCTGTAGAAAAAAATTGACTTAAATCCATGCATCCATATTAAGATCAACTTTTTTTTTCCTCTAGTGGGATATTTGTCTTGAGCTATCCACCCATGCTGCAATCAATGTGCAATAAAATAGTGCACTACTAGTGTTGATATTACTTCCCAATGCACATGAATTATTATTATTATTTTTTTTTTTTCAAAAACACTGTCCAGATTACTGAGACGGACTCTTTTTCTACAATGGAATACAACCAAATACACACATACGCACACACACACACGGTAAAATACATGAGGCTGACTACAGATACACATAAGGCTGAGTACCGATGAACCAGTGTGAGAAGCACCATCAGAGCAGGCGTGTGCACCAGGAGTAGGGTCTTGCTTGCAGCCACAGGACACAGACACAGAGCCCAGAGGAGAGATGAAATACCAAAAATAACCTTAATCACTTCTTTATATGTTTTTTTTTAGCTAAAGCATCTCCTTTTGCACACCTGACCATAGTGATCAGTGTTACTACAGTGTTACTACCACCACCATTACCTTTACCTGCTTTTCCCTTGAGATAATCTTCTCAACTATGCCAGAAATCAAACACATTCTGTCACTAACTACTTATTATTTACTTACCATATATAGTATAGTGGATGTTTAACGATAACTACTTTTTATTACCTTTTTAAAACAAATGGTAAAAAGCATAAACATTTAACTGTTGATTCTAAATTGTACTCTCTATTATCTTGTCCCATAACCCACAGCTTACAAAACAAACATTCTCCTATGGTTGGACACACACAATGTCACAAAGTCACGGGCGCACCTTGGAGGCCCCCTAAATTAACATAATGTCATGCTTGGCCCTTGGAGAATGCACTAGACAGCTGACTACTGAAGCTTATGAGAATGCTCAGTTGTCAAGAGAGAAGAATTTACATGAAGGTGCCGCTTCCACTTTATGTGCTATGCATGACCCGTGCATGCCAGCCTGGTGCACGTGTAGTCAGAGCTTGTGTGTCAGGAAGAGGTCAAGTGATGGCCCACATTTTAGAGGGCTGCTATGATTTTGTGTCTCCTATTTTTGTGGATTCTTTTGTATGTATTAGAAGACAAAGGACCAAGAAAACCTGATTCCAGAAGGACTCGGCCATTTCTTTGAGGTCGCAGCTTTGACCTTGTGAGGTGTGGGAACATACATCCCGCCCGATATTGTGCTCCAGAGGCATGAGGAAATATGGAACTCAAACATACTGCTTACATGATTTGTCAAGTAGGTTAGCAATTTCACTGTCTTCTTTAGAGGTCACTGAGTGGGCTGAGCTCTCCTACAGTAGAATGAGACCAGTGACCTTTTGAATGTATGCTCTTCTTTGGAGGTTCGCAGTAAATCTATTCTTTCTTTTTTTTGTGCCCGTTTTTCTTAGGTTGAAGCATTATATAGAAATACTATATGCACAGGTTTTTAAAAGGATATTAACCAAGTTGTCCATGAACTGACAGCTTTATTTCCATTCTGACCCAGTTCACGCTGGCGTTGTAAGTTACTAAGTAAACTTTATTTGTATGGCTCTTTCAGAGAGATGGACCCTCATTGTATTTCACAGATTTGAAAACTCCTAAAAGATAAATCAATCCTGTGGCAATGCACGCTAGATAGATTGTCTACTCCAGTCATATAACCTATGCCTTAAACAGGACAGACAGTTTTAAATGTTATGATTGAATAAAAATCTATTTTAAGTTTTGAATTAACACCATTTTCCCATAATTGCAGAAAAAGCAACTGGTGACAAACAGTATGATCTGTTGGTTCTTTTCATTTTCCTAAAGCAGTGTGAAATAGCACTGACCCTACAAAACCTCTGGCACTGGAGTATGACATGTCACGAGGCAGCCCTACATCACTAACAAGTGGCTACTGTGAAAGCCAAATGACTACACAACGGAAATCTGAACTATTGAACAAAGTGGGCACTTGAAGGGCTGATTCTGAAGTGTATAATGAATGTTTATAAACTTATGTTTTTACTGTAAGACTTGTTGCCTTACTGAGGCTATGTTCGTATGCAGTTAAATTCAGATCCCTATTAGGTGCTGATAACTACAACTTCATTTTACTTTTTTTATGCTACCTCCCTTTGAACACTGAGTCCTTTCCTCTCTCTTTTATACTCAACAAACATATTCTTTGGAGTCCTTCCCAGAATACTTTGGCAAGCCCCCATGCCCACTCCCAATCTGCTCACTCTACTTGATTCACATCCAGAGGACGAGTAAGGGGGCACTGAAGGTGGTAGAACAGTACTGTTCTTTCTGGTCTCATAAGACCATGGAAATGGACTGTGTGATGGAGACGTGTTTTACGTGACATGATTAACATTTTTATCAAACAGCTGTTTTAAGCCTTCATATGGCCATTGACTTTTTCAAGAGTTATGAAGAGGTCGATCAAGAGATTCAGACATGATGATGAGGGATAAAATATGCAAGAGGTGAGTAGACTGAATGGTCAGTCATGTGACTCACCTCCAGCTGGCAATAGCAGTGTCATTACAGGAATTGTTTTTATCCTTTTTTATCCACCATATTCATCCCGGATGTACACTGGCCAAGCTGTAGTCAGTGAGTATGTTGGAGCCAGTAACTAAGTGGGACTTTCTAATTGACTGAATATCCACTGGCCAATCCTGCTCTAGGGACTGGCTGATACTGCAGTCTGGCTTTAGTCACCGAGCTATTATCAGCCAACAGTGTTTTAACACTGCAGCGCCATGTGACACTTAATATGTAATGTTAGAATACTCTATGTAGAATAATAATAATTGTCTGCTAACACATAAATTTTTTTGACCTTGAGTGCCCCAGAAAAATGTGTCCTTAATCTTTGCTTTGGTCTGCTTTTTACGGATCCATTCTAACATTCTGTGAAGTTATGTGCTTTCACTTGGCTATTGATAAAAGCTACATTAAAAGAGAGTGACTTTCATGCAGGGGAGAGCAACCTTTGGCAATGGGCCTTGATGAGACTGCTGGCCAGGTTTTCATTAGATGAATGCTGTGTGGGACCAAAGCCAGATAAAAAGGGCGCCAACATGTGGAGCCAACCAATATAGTTATAGCAAGGTGCTCTCTATTCACTTCCTCTACATCACTGTCTGTCTTTGTCCCAGTCCTCGAATGTCTCACCATCCTTTTCCTCGATAAGGAGAGGAAGCTAGCCTGCTGCCTGTGACTCTGTGCTTCTTGCCAAGAAAATGTAACTTATTTTTTCCAATGCATTTGGTTTGAACAATATACATTAATCGAGCATGAGGAAAACCCTATGCACTGTTGAAATATTTACGGAATTTAAATCAAAATCTCCATCAAATCAATTGCAAGGATCTACTTGTGGCTTTTTAATTGACAGCTCTATCAGCCAATCCTTTGCCGTAATTGCATGTGATTTAGACGAATATTTGACCAACATTTTGTCCAAATGTTTGTCGATGTTCATGAGCCTTAATTAAAAAAAAGCATATGCATTTGCTTTTGTTTTTATGACATTTGAAACATGAGTTAAGGAAGGTACAGTATTTGGACAAAATGATTTATGCGCTTAGTAGTATTAGCACATATTACTGTCATCCTTATCCTGTTGCCCATGTTGCTGTTGTACTGTCTTGTGTTGAAGTTGCATGTAGTGACCTTGTGCCGTCTGTACGTGTGTAACTATATGTTTAATGTGCCATGAAGCTGGGATTTGAGTTGTGTTCACTGGCATAAGTGTGATCAGTGTGACTTCCTGTTGTTAAAATAGGTGTTGGTAAAAGTGGGCCTTTGTGAGTCTCATCTCTGATTGTTTTCAAATTGGGCTTGTGCGTTTGTGTGTGTCTCTGCAGCTGTGTGTGTACATGCAATGCGACA